>CM052436.1:461685-583767 GCA_028533085.1 Varecia variegata | reverse complement strand
TTGCATCCTTTCCTGGTTTTGGTATCAGGGTTATGTTGGCTTCATAAAAATGTGTTGGGGAGGATTCTATACTTCTCAGTGTTGTGGAATAACTTTTGTAGGATAGGCACCAGTTCTTCTTTGTAGGTGTGGTAAAATTCGGGTGTGAAACCATCTTGTCCGGGGCTTTTCTTTTTGGGAAGGTTTTTTATTGCTGTTTCAAAATCAGTTCTTGATATTGGTCTGTTCAGGAATTCTATTTCTTCCTGGTTGAGCCTAGGGAGGCTGTGTGTTTCTAAAAATGTGTCCATTTCCTCCACAGTTGCCGGTTTGTATGCATAAAGGTTTTTGTAGTATTCATAGATGATGTCTTGTATCTCTGTGACATCAGTTGTAATTTCTCCTTTCATGTTCCTGATGGAGCTTATTAGAGATTTTTCTTTTCTGCTCTTAGTCTAGCCAAAGAAGCCCTCCAACTTTGTTCTTAAGATTGTTTTTGGCGATTTTGGTTTTCTTGCAATTCCATATGAATTTTAGGATTGGCCTGCCCATTTTTAGAAATAAAGGCAGCTCTGACAATGATGATCTTGAATCTGTAAGTAAATTTGAGAAGGATTGTCATGTTAACAATATGAAGTATTTCAATCCAGGAACATGGGATAGCTTTACATTGACTTAAATTTCTTTCAAAAATGTTTTGTAGTTTTCACAGTGCAAGTCTTGTATTTTTGTTAAACTTATTTCTAAGTATTTTGTCATTTTCCATGCTATTATAAATGTAATTATTTTCTTAATTTCTTTTTTTTTTGTGTGGGGAGAGAGGATCTTGGTCTATCACGCAGGCTGGAGTGCAGTGACGTGGCGTGATCATAGCTCACTGCAGCCTCGAACTCCTGGGTTCAAGTGATCCTCCTGCCCCAGCCTCCTGAGTAGCTGGGACTACAGGTGCATGCCACCACACACAGCTAATTTTTTTTCTTTTCTGTAGAGACAAGTTCTTGCTATGTTGTCCAGGCTAGCCTGAAACTCCTGGCCCCAGGCAATCCTCCTGCCTTGGCCTCCCACAGTTCTGGGATTACAGGCATGAGCCACTGCACCTGGCCCTTAATTTTATTTTCTTGGCTAATGTATACAAATATAACTGGTTTTTATATATTGATCTTGTATCTTGCAACCCTATTAAACTCATTTATTAGCTCTAATTATTATTATTATTTTTTACAGATCGAGTCCATATGTTCCTTACTTCTTTCACTTCCTTTATAATGCTCACTAAGATTTCTACTGTGAGGTCAGAGATGCTGAGAGTTGACATCCTTGCCTTGTTTCTGCTCTTAGGGGAAAAGCGTTGAGTTTTTTACTTTAAGTATTATGATAGCCTTTTATGGTGCTAAGGAATTCACTGAGAATTTGTATCATGAATGCCAGTTGAATTTTGTCAAATGCTTTATCCATATCTGTTGCAGTAACGTGTGTTTTCTTGTTTTTAATCTATAAGATGGCAAATTACATTGATTTTTTTTATTGTTGACCTAAAATTACTGAGTTAAATCCTACTTCGTTATGATGTGTTACATAAAGGGGATTTTGTTAGGAATTTTTGCATCTATATTCATGAGGGATTTTGATCTGTAGTTTTCTTTCCTCCAAATGGCTTTATGTAGTTTTGCTGTTAACATAATTTTGACCGCATCAAACTAGTTGGTAGGGTCGCTTGAGCCCAGGAATTCAATGCTGCAGTGAGCAATGATCCTGCCACTGCACTGCAGCCTGGGTGACAGACTGAGACTCTGTGTCTAAAAACAAATGAACAAACAAACAAAATTTTCTAAGTGATCTATTTTAGGAGGAAATAAAGTTGTCTTATATGGAAAGTCTGAGATTTAAAAAGGAATTATAAACAAGTTGTATGCATGTGGGTAAATCCAAACATGCATTAAATATTTAGAGCCACAAGGCTGGCCAGGACCAGTGGTTCACACCTGTAGTCCTAGTACTTTGGGAGGCTGAGGTGGGAGGATCGTTTGAGCCCAGGAGTTCCAGGTTGCAGTGAGCTATGATGACACCACTGTACTCCAGCCTGGGTGTCTGAGTGAGACTCTGTCTCAAAATATATAAATGCAGATACAGCCACAGGGCAAATGCCCCCTGGGTAAACAGCAAATGGTGGAACTAAAATAAATGACTGTAGGGCCATGTCAGTGGAAAAAGAGTAGAATTACAGAGTTTTAGGGTCCTGGGATTGTGTGGGTGTTGTGTGAGGACGTTATACCTAGATAAGTTAGGGAGTCATGTAATTAATTCTAGGGTAAAAAGTAAAAAGAAACAATGTATAAAGCAGTGGGGAGAAAAATCCAAAAGAAGGCAAGAAAGGAGACTTCAAGGAAACATAGGAAGATAAGAAAAGTAGAAAATACAGCATAAAGTAGTGAATATGTATATACCAGATATATCAGAGATTTCTGTAAATGTTAATGGGGCAGGTGATTTAAAAAGTTCCATCGAAAGAATCGTCCATCAGAATTCCATTGTCTTTTAGCATTTGGTGTTGCCATGTTGCATTCTCAGGGTTCTCTCTCCGAACTTGGACTTTCTAAATTTAATCAGGACATTGTTCACTAGGTCCTTTCACTCCAAAGACTTATTTCTTCAGCTCAGGGGATTTTATTCTATCACTTCTTTGAATTTTCTTTTCTTTCTTTCTGCACTTTGTGTTCTTTTTGTGCACCTGGGCCTCATTCTCCTTCTCCTTTCACCTGTTCTCTGGAGAGTCCCTTAGCTTCGTCTTCTGACTTTGCACTTTGCTCTCAAGCTGTCTGTTCTACCCTTAGGTTCACATACCAGGTTTTTGTCTTGACATCACTTTTCATTCTCAAGGTGTTGACTTGCTCTTCTCTCATGGATGGAATGCGTGGCGCTTACCGTGACGTGTAAATTAATGCTTATTGTTTGCATGTTCTCAGACGACCGTTCTTACTTTGAGTTTGGCGTCTCTCTTTCATCCCCTTGGTTTTCCTCAAATACCGTTGCTTTGTTAGTTGATGAGGTTCGCTTTCCACAGTGCCTCTTGGTCTTCCTGTGGGTGTTGGTCACTTCACTGTGGCCTGTCTGGTGACTGTGGCAGGTGAGTTTGCTGCGATGGTTCTTCCTGTGGGGCATGTGCTGTGCCTGCCTCGGTGGATGCTGCAACTGCCTAGAGAGCCACCTGCCTCCTCCTGTCTTCCAGCTGTGACCTGGAGCAGACAGCACCACTGCCCGCCCGCCGCCTCCACATGCAGCTCCCCGAGTTTTTCCTGACAGCATCTCCCTCCCTGCTCCTGCTTATGGCTTTGTCTGGTTTGTCTCTATTTGATTTCTGTACAGAACGCACTGTCATCCCTGACATAGGCTTGTATTTTGTTTTCTGGTTTCTTTATGATTGTTTCTCTGTAGATTTCACCCCATCTGCTTCCTTTCTATATTTGTTTTCTATTGCCGTGTAACAAATTAACCTAAAACTGAGTGGCTTAAAACAATAAATATGTATTATCCCACAGATTTTATGGGTCAGGAATTCAGCAGCAGCTTAGTGGGTGGTTCTGGCTGGAGGGTCTCCCTGGAGGTGGCACATTGGAAGGCTTGGCTGGGGCCAGCGGGTCTCTCCAGGTGGCAGTCTCACAGGGCTTTGGGCAGGGGGCCTCAGTTCCTCCCCTGGCGGGACCCTCCACAGGACGGGGTGAGTGTCCTTACGGCTCGGCAGCTCACTTCCCCCGAGGGAGTGACCCGAGAGAGCACGGAGGAGTCACAGCGCCCTGTGTCCTAGTCTGTCATGCCCTGTCCCTTCTGCACGCTGTGTTCTTTCCACATGGATCACTAAGTTAGGCCACCCCTAGGGGACGGGAATTATTCTCTGCCTTTTTAAGGGAGAAGTATCAAAGAATCTGTGGACATATTTGAAAACCGTCTCACTCTCATCAAGGCATTGTGTGGATTTTCTCCTGGTCTGGTGGGAGGAAGGGCTTGTGGGTCCAGTCCCTACATCTGCCTGTTGACACTGCTGGCTGGAGACCTTCCGGGGGGCTTGCCTTGGCTTTTCTGTCCTAGAACTTTTGTGTTTGTTTTCATTGTCTTTTCTCTTGGATAGGTTTTTTTCCTAGGTAATTTAAAAAGACAGGATGTATCTAACTTCTTCAGTACTTGCTTGCTTATTACTGAGTTTGACGCACAGCTGGAAGTTCCCTTAGGTCACTCTTGGGCAGACCGCCCTGCAGTGGGCTCCCAAGACCCCGCCTCGTGCCAACCCATGTGGATAGCAGTGGCGTCTCTCGCTTAGGGCAGCTTTGCAGTGCTGAGGTTTTTGTGGTTTCCAGCCTTGAGTGCTGTGACATTTCTCTGTTTCTGGCTTGGATGGTGCGTAAAACGATTATTTACTCAGCATTCCCTCAGCTCCCACTGTGCTCTGAGCACACGCCAGGCACTGTGTGAGGTGCTGGGGATGAAGTCTTGTGACGTGCTCCTCACCGCAGGAGCTCAGGCCCTGGGGAGTCACCTCTATGTGTGGGGAAGAGCCACCCCACAGGGACTGTCTGTAGATGGATTTTGTTGCTTTATCCTTTTATTTTTGCTTTCCTTGCCTTTCTTCCCCTTCCCCTAAACTCTCTCTGTGAAATGGGTGGGAGGGGCAACATTAAGCACAGGGAGTTTGCTTTGCTGCCTGCCCATGAGAGGCAAGGACTAGCGGAGGTGTCCGTTGAGCACCCAGCAGGGCGCCCTCCCCGCCCGCCCGTGGCTGCTGTGCTGTGTGGAGGCAGTTGGCATTTCATCAGCGACCTGGCGAGTGTCACTTGCTGTGCGTGGACAGCCAGCGCTGCACACATGGCGCAAATTGTCACACGGCCGACTTTGCCCTTCTCTTTGCCGGGCCGCCCTGGCCTCCTTTCCTCGCGGGGCTGCTGTGGCCGCTGGGAGCTTTGGTCCGATCGCGGGTTCGTCGTGGTCTGCTTCTGTCTCGCTCAGGATTTGCTCACTAATAGTTAGGCGTGATTTTGTCAGCACTGAATAATTAGTTTAGCTTCTAATAATATAATGCCTTTAATGTGATACGTGGCTTTTCTTATTGAAATAACTGCAGAAAAAATAGCTTTATTATGGAGACTGTGAAAGTCTCTACTCCTAAGCCTCCTCCTCTTTTTTTTCTTATTGAAATAATTGCTTTTGTAATACAAAAGTTCATGAATGCAAATTTACTACCACAAAACAAGCTGCTGTCCAGCAGAGACCTGCTGCGTGCAGGGTGCTGGCTGTGCCAAGCCTGTTCCTGACGCTGTCTGTGCGCCTGGCTGCCCTCATGGAGCCTCCTCAGAGCGCGGTGGGAAGGCGGCAGCTGGCAGAGCAGCTTGGGCTGCAGTGTTCTGGTGAGGGGGGCAGATGTGGTCAGGGTACACGTGGGGCATGCAGAGTCGGCAACTCAAGGGTGTTTTCGTGCTGTTAATTTAAACAAAATCATGGGATGTAAAAAATAGCTTTAAAATGTTAGTTTTCAGTTTGCCACATTCTGGCAAGGGAAAGAGTGGTGTCATCGTTGTGTGTGTTTGCTAAGTGATAATTACAGTGTGGAGACAGATGTGAGCTTCCGGGGAACCGGGTGGGGGCTGTGCCCAAGACGCTTTGCTCCAGGCGGGGAGGGGGTGTGGGGCGTTGGGCCCGGAGCCTTGGCGCTGGACAGGAGGGGTCGGTGGTGGAGGCCCGTGGCTGGCTGTGGACGTGCTGCTCTCCACATGCACAGCCCACAGGTGGACAGGCGCCGGTCCATGTGCAGAGGGGACAGGCAAGCCTGACGCCATGGCCCAGGTCAGAGTTCAGAGTGCAGCTGTGGAGTTGGAGACGATGCCCTTTAGGGGAAGGTGAGGGTGGACAGAGAGCTGACAGCATTGTGGGCAGGCTAAGCGGGCACCAGGGGACCCCTATGGTTGCTGGGATGTCCGTGGTGAGGGGAGAAGGGGCAGCAGGCAGGGGCCCAGGAAACCTTCCAGGAGCCCTGTCTGTGTCCTCAGGTTGGGGCAAGCCTTTGGCCAGTTGAAGTAAGGTAATCAGATGTCTTTAATAACAATTATGGTTCTGAAGGGAGGTTGGTAGAAACGACAGGTTAAGATGGGAGGGAGCATAAATCAATAGAGAAAAGCACTCGGCTCACACCGAGTCACAGCTGCACTGGAGGTGTGCGTGTGCCTTCCCGGGGGCCGGGCCTTCAGACCCCAGGGTGCGGTGCTGCCCCTCCGTCCCTGCAGGGCCCTGGGACAGGTGGGGTGCTCAGGACTCTGCAGTGCTGAGCCCGGGTCTTGCCTTCATGGCTCTTCCACGGCCAGCTGTCCCAGAGTGGTCAGGGGCTTGTCCCCTGGCTCCTACCTTCTGGGCTGGTCCCTGGGGGACGTGCACCATCCCTGCGCAGGCACAGGCTTCAGCTTTGGGCAGTGGGACTTCCGTGGGGATGACTGCCCTTCACTGAGGGACAGGATGATTCTGAATAAGAAAATAAACAAACCATCCATCCTGGACAAGGTCTGGTGATTCTCCTCTTCCGTGTTGCTTCGGGGGAGGCTCAGGCCGTGCTCAGCCTGACAGTCATGCTGAAGAGAGGTGCTCAGTGGGCACTTTCAGGAGTAAACGTGGCAGCGTGAATGGTAGATAATGGTGGATGTAGGTTATTATGCCTTTAAAATTTGGGAATGTCATGGCACCTTTACGGTGTCCACACAGCATTGTCACCCGTGGCTTCACGGTCCCAGGCTAAGGGCACGGGATCCACATGGTGCTGTCACCTGTCGCTTTGCAGTCTCAGGCTGAGGACATGGGTGGGAGCAGCAGCTCCTGCTGTCCTTAGTGCTGTGGACTGAGTTGTGTCCCCCAAAATGCATGTGTTGAAGCCCTAACCCCTGGCATGACTATATTTGGAAATAAGGCCTTTGGGAGATAATTAAGGTTCAATGAAGTCCTAAGGGTGGACCCTAATTTGGCAGGGCTGTGGCCTCTTAAGAAGAGGAAGAGACACCAGTGTTCTCTCTCCCCGCCACGTGAGGACACAGTGAGGTGGCCGTCTGCAAGCCAGGAGGAAGCCCCACCTGAACCTGACCCTGCCGGCACCTGATCTCTCGGACCTCAGCCTGCCCAGCGGGGAGAGATCATGCCTGCTGCCTAGGCCGCCTGGGATGCGCTGCTCTGTCACGGCAGCTGACAGACCAAGATACCACATTTCATGAATACCGGTCATGCCTTTGGGAGAGCAGAGTGCAGCTGGCCTCAGCAGGCACACAGATAGGTCACCGTCACTTGCTGGTCACTGAAAAGGCTGGAAGGAGGAGGCTGATTCCTTTTGTGGTCACTAGGGCTCTGCCTACCCTGAGAAAGTCTCCTTGCCACCTTCAGGCCTCATAATTGATTAACTGGATTATGTAGAGCTGGTTCTTCTCTTTTAAACCAAATGGAAAAGCCAACACATAATTAACAGCACGAATGTCATTGCTGTGTGTCAGGCACCGAGTAGAACATGTGTGTCCGCACACACACACACACACAGACAGCACTCACTTTGGTTTCTGATGGCAACCTCGTGAGGGGGTCACCTCCCCTGCTCATGTAACATGACCTCCACCGTGTTGAAGTGCTCAGTTCAGTGGCACCGTGCACCTTCATGATGCTGTGTAGCCACAACATCTCTCTCGTTCCAGAACATTCTCATCGCCCCAAAGTAAAGCCCTATGCCTGCTAAGCAGTCCTTTCCCACCTCCCTACCCAGCCCCTGGCAACCATCAACCTAATTTCGGTCTCTAAGGATTTGCCAATTCTGAACATTTCATTTAATAGAATCATCCAATCTGTGGCCTTTTATGCCTGGCTTCCTTCACTTAGCATCATGTTTTTGAGGTTTGTCCACACCGTAGCGTGTACCAGAACTTCATTCCTTTTTATGGCTGAATAATATTCCATCATGTAGATATACCACATCTTTAATCCATTTACCTGTTGCTGGACATCTGGGATTTTTCTGCCTTTCAGCTATGGTGAATAGTGCTGCCATGAACATTCCTGTACACATTTTTGTTTGGATGCCTCTTTTCAGTTCTAGGAGGGGGACCGCGGGATCCGATGGTGATCCTGTGTCCAACACATCGAGGAGCCGCCAAGCTGTCTTCCACGGCAGCTGCTCCACTTAGCGTCCCACTCGGGGAGTGGGGAGTGGGGACTTGCCCAGGCAGCTCTGTGTCGGGAGTCACCTCGTGTGTCAGCCCCCAGGCGCCCTGCAGCCAGGTGCCACGGGCCACTCTGACAGGAGGCTCCAACAGGAGGGAGGGCTGTGTGAGTGAGGCTGTGGGTTCTCACGGAGTTTAAATGAGCTCTGGCGGTTTTGTTTGGCTTGGTTGTTGAGAAGGATGCCTGTAATTTTAGGACCAGAGCTGCTCCCTGGGTTGGCTGAAGGCCCCTTGCCTGCCATGATGTGCCTGCTTTTATCTTGCAAGCAGCTTGCACCCTCCCAGCTACACTCAGACACTCGCTGTGGTGGCATTGGCTTCTCTCCTTTGGTAAGCGGGAGCCCTGGCCGGGGGGGCTCCCTCTGTGTGTGTGTGTCCTGCTGTGGTGCCCGGCAGGGGCCAGGCCTTCCGCAGGCGCCGCTTGACCAGGCTTTGCTGGTGCTCGTGTGTCGGCGGTGGCGTACTGCCCTCACCTTCCGCAGGCGCCACTTGGGAGAAGGCTTCTGGCACTGCAAGACTCTCCCTTCTGTTATGTTGTATTTTACTTGACTTTGCTTTTACTTACAATAATTTCCTGAAGGCATTTCAATTACACGGTGAAAATCATTAGCAGAATTCTTGTTACTTAGCATCAGACTGTGGGATATAATCATGGTTTCTTATGGTGGCAAAGCAGATACATTTGAGGGGAGATTTATTCAAATTTTCCAGTATATCATTATCACATTTTTGTGTGATAGTTTCCTGGTAATTCAACTTGATTTAGCATAATATAGCAGCGTGACTTTTCTCTCACATGTTGTGGAGATTTAAATTTGTTTAGCAAAGGAAACATTGAAGACTGCTCAGAATACTCCGTTTAATGTGCGCGTTGCATGAGAACCTCATGGTTCTTTCGTCCCTCTGCACGGACCTGCCCCAGGTGTGGCCCTTCTTGTGTTGTGAGCTGTTGTGAGCAGATCCCACCAGCTTGTGCCGGGTTCCAGGAAGAGGAGGCCTCTGCTCTGTTGAGGTGTTTTTGGAAGTGTCACAGGGGCGGGGGCAGGTGAGGCTTTGTGTGGCAGCACCTGGCCTGGCCTCTGCTCTCACTGTCCCCCACACGATTTTGCACTTGTGCAGCCCCACGGGTGCTGTGGGTTTGCTCTTCCACAGCGCTCTCCTGTACTTACCTGCAGTTCATGTTGAGTGGGAGTTTCTTCAGTTGAGAGAAGGTTGCAAGACCTCGTCCCTAGGTGACAGCTGGCCCTCCCAGACCTGTACCTGGAGTTCAGCCCATTAGGAGACGCGGGCGTTCGGGAGGGGCTGTGGGTACGTCGCCCCACGTGGCTGGAGCCCCAGCGTCTGTGGCGTGAAGGGCGGATCGTGTAACTGGGGCCCTGCTCGGTTTGGGTCTCAGAACTACCCACCCAGGGAGGTGTTGCATTTCCCTTAACAGAGGAGGGGACTGAGGTTGGGATGTTTAGGTGCCTTCTCCAAAACTCTAGCTTGGATGCAGGGCAGCTGCCTCTGCTCCACCCTGGTTGTAAGATGTCTCTCAGTCCTCTAGTCTTGCCTCTCTGCCTTGCCGTCCATTACCCTGGCCAGTGGTCTCTCTCACATGGCTTCTTTAGTGTGACATCCAGGCAGGGAAAGGGCCACTCGTCCCACAAGTGATAGGAATGTGAGCACGTATTTCAGGGAAAGCTTATTGCAGCTCGGTGGCTCCGTAAGTCACCCAGTAGAATCTGCGTGTCTCCCATTGGGCACAATAAACTCTATTTTTAAGTCTGTGGGAAGCTCAAGATGGAAAAAGAACTTTTCCATGACATTGTACAGCCTGCAGGGGTCTTGTAGTAGCCTCACTGAGGGGCACTCTGAGCCCTGGGGGTGTGGTGGCTCTCACCACTACGGGCATGGGGAACGCAGGGTGGGCAGCAGGCAGGTGGCGGCCTACACTGGACACTGTACATGATCAAAGGCAAAGGGTGGCCTGGCAGCCTCCTCCTGGGTGACACGTCAGATGCTAAGGCCCCACGGAAGGGACTCCGCTCTCCAGCTGGCAGATCAAACATGCAACAAAGATTAAGAATACGGACAGTAAATTAGCATAGTGAATTACTGATTTAGTAATTTTGGTAATTGTTCCATCTCATGATTAGCACTCCAGACGTTTATCTAAAGCTATTTGAAATTCTATTTATAATTTTGTTTCCTATTTGTTTTTCCCTTTCCTTTTAGATTTCCATCTTATAGTTTTTCAGTCTCTCGTTTCGTTGAGTTTTTGTTTTCTTTCTTGACTCTGAAAGCACATAGCAGGCTGTTGACTAAATTGTTTTTTTGTACATATGAACATATGGTCTTCTATCTCCTGTTGTATTTTTGTGTGTTTCTTTCCATGGCAGGATTGTTCCATGGCTTCTGTGTTTCTTTCTCTTGGCTGTTGCTCCCCAAAGGAGAAGTCAGCCTGGTCTTGTCTCTGCCCTGGTGTGCGTGGACGCTCTCTGCTGGGCTCTCTCCGTCTGCCGGGATCCCCTTTGAGGCCCTCTGACTTAAGCTGCACGGCGGTTCAGCAGCGATGTCTCGCCCAGGCCCGGGACACTCAGCAGCGGTCTGAAGAGGAGGGTTTGTGGTCTCTGGTCCCATGTGGCACCCATTTGGCTGGGGCCGTCCTATGCCAGCACGTGACCCCAGAGTCTTCCTCACCTGCCGCCACATGAGTGGAGGCCCCGCCGCCGAGGTCTTCAGTGGTTTGTCTTCCTGGTTTCTTCACTCAGTTCAGTGGAAGTTGGGAAAGGTGAGAGTCACATGCATGTGCTTGGCCCGGCAGTCCCCCTGGGCCAGCTCTCCATCCTGGCCAGAAGTGCCCATTCCACCCTCTCGCTCAGCCAGGGGGCTGCGTCTCTGTCCCTCGTCGCTGCTTTACGTCACAGCTGCTCTTGTTGCCTTGAACCAGGATTCGAATTTTGGAACATTAAGCTTTTCCTATGTTTATATCCAGTAGATTATGTATTTTGAGACCAGGACCTGGGCTAATATTCGCCACAGTGTGCCATAGGTGGCACATTCATGAATTCATTAAAATCGTATTTGAAGCACATGGTGGGTATTCAATACTTAGAGATTTTGGTTGAGTATTAACAGTGTTAACTAGCATTTTAGTGTGGCAGGTGACTAAAAAGTAAACGTAAGCTTTGAGCATTTCAGCACATCACATTGTCCTGAACAAGGGGCCAGTGCCTCTGGGGGAGTGTGGTCTTGACCACTGTTGCTAGTGGGGCGTCTTCCTGTTGTGGCCGGGCTCCAAGGAGCAGTGGGTAGGGAAGGCCTGCACAGCAGGTCCCAGCAGGTGTTGCAGCCCCACTCCCACGGTCGGCGCATTAGCTGGCTCATTAGCGTGCGGCGTGTGATGTGTGTAGGGCGGCTGGGAGGGGAGGGAGGACTGACGATGGGGAGAGCGCGGGGCTGCGTCTGGACTACACACAGCACAGCTGGGACCTGCAGCAGGAGCTCAGGCTTCAGTGTGGGCTCAGGAGGAGAAAACACAAGAAGGGTCCCCGTGGCCAGTCTTGAAAAGTGCAAGGTGCTAGCTCTTTGTCACTGAGGTGTTTGGAGGACATGTGGGTGGCCCATTGTCAGAAATAACGAGGGACGTCAAGATGGGGGTTGACCTCTTCGGTCACATGATCCTATGAAGTATTTTCAGATAGCAAATTCAGTTATAATCACTATATTTATTTCCTGTGGTGAAATATGTTTGAATTTAGTTTCGTATTTGTGGAAAAACTAGGACAATAGTTTAGTGCAGGAGAGAGAGTTTAGTGTGTTTAATATATCAAGTAGGTGTTCTTGCTAAACAACAGAAGACTAGAGTTAATTGCCTCAGGATTTCATTTTCTTCCCTTTTTTTTTTAAGGCTTCATAGCAGGCTCAAACTATTCAGGCTAAGGAATAGGTTTTCCTTTTAAGGTTAGCATTAGTTTCCAAGTATTAGCTAAATCAAAACAGGTATAAATTTTAGACAATGGAGCAACAAAGTCTTCCTCACAGGCTAAAATGACCCAATTTTCATATTTTCTCTGAAAGTCTAACTTTTATGGAAGAGATCATATACCTGCATTGTATTTTTCCTCATATCCTTTTGGGACACACAGTTTTCTCAGTGAATTTCTACTTCTATCCATCTGCTCCATCTGTGCCCTTAAAATGTTGATGAAAGTTCATCCTCATCTCTCTTTTGCCAGGATTGCAACTTAAGAGGAAGGAGGGGGAACAGTGGAGTTAGTCCTTTGAAGGGGCTGCTTTCATCTGCTGTCATTGCTGTCTCACAGGTGTGCCTAATGGGAGTTAGAAATACTTCTTCTCCCTCCAACCTTGTTATCCAGGATGGAGCATGAAGTGGGGGAGGTCTGAGAAAGGGTCTCTTCATGAGCAGGTTCATGTTTTAAGATGCACATGGTACGTTTGCTGTGATAGAACCTATGTGGGCCATAGAGCAGATTTAAAGGATTTGAGATCACACCAAGTATGCTCTCTGATCATAATGGAATTAAATTAGGAATCAATGCCAGAAAAGTATCTGAAAAATCCCAAATACTCACATACTAAATGATACACTTCTTAATAACCCATGTATCAAAAAGAAACAAAAATGGAGACTATTTTGAAATGAATGAAAACGGAAACACAACATGTCAGAATATTTGGGTTGTAACCAAAGCAACACCTAAAGGAAAATTTATAGTACTAAGTACCTATATTAGTAAAGGAGAAATGTTCCACATTAATGCCTGCAGCTCCCATCATAAGGAACCAGAAGAAGGGAATCAAATTAAAGTAAGCAGAGTCAGGGAAATAGCCACAATCAAAACAGAAATCAGTGACGTATAGACTAGAAAAGATAACAGGGAAAATCAGTGAAAGTAAAAGGTGCTTCTTAAGGTTAATAAAACTGGTAAACCTCTAGTCAGACAAAGGAGCAAAGGAGAGAATACAGATTACGAATATCAGGAATGATAAAGGTGATGCCACCAGAGAGTCTGCAGGTACGAAAAGGGTGTACCGTGGTCAGGCTTGTGCCAACACACTAAATAACTTAAGTGCGGCTACATGTTTTTTGAAAGAAAATACCAAAGGTCTCCCAAGTAGAGATAGATTATCCTAATAGCCCTATATGGGTTAAGTTATATTTGTATTGAAAGCCTCTTCCCCCTGCCCAGAGGAAGGTCTCCAGGCAGGTGGCTTCACGAGTGAATTTTACCCAGAAGTTAAGGAAGAAACATTTAAGGAAGAAATAATGCCAATTCTATATAAACATTTTCATAAAATAATAATAAAAAAACAGTCTCAGCATATGCAGTATAAGAGCATTTGACAAAATCCAACACTCATTCCAGATAAAAAACCTTCAGGAAACTAGTAATAGAAGGAAACTTCCTCAGACGAATGGCATCTATGAAATATCTAGAGCTAAGGTCGTATTTAATGGTGAAAGACTAAATGCTTTCTCTGAAGGTAAGGAATATGGTAAGTACTGTCTGAGTTGATGGAAGTAATAAAAAAAAAAAAAAAAAGGAATATGGTAAGGAAACCTGCTCTCACCTCTTCTATTCAGTATTTTTACTGGAGGTGCTAGCAAGTTCAGTAAGACAGGAAAAAAATAAGAGGCATCAAAACTGGAAAGGAAGAACTATATTCTCAGTCAGCATGTTTGTCTCTGCAGAGCATCCTATAGAATCAAAACAAGACTGTAGAACTAATAAGTGAGTTTAGCAAGGGTGCAGGATACAGGATCCATGTGCAGAAATCAACTGCAGGCCAGCAACTTGGGAGGCTGAGGCAGGCAGACCACTTGAGCCCAGGAGCTGGAGACCAGCCTGGACAACATAGCGAGACTCTGTCTCTACAAAAAACAAAAAAAAATTAGCTGGGCGTGGTGGCAGGAGCCTGTAGTCCTAGCTACTCAGGAGGCTGAGGCAGGAGGATTGCCCAGGTTTACAATGAGCTATGATCATGTCCCTGCACCCTAGCCTGGGGAGCAGAGTAAGACCCTCTCTCTGAAAAAAAAAAATTCCATATCTTGATGCTAACAAAAAAGAATTAAACATTGAAACATATTATTTTCAGTAGCATTAGAAATTGAAATAATTAGGGCTACATTGGACAAAAGGTGCACAACACTTGAACACTGAAAACTAGAAAATATTGCTAAGAGAAATTATTGAAGACATGAATAAGAGATACGCTGTGTTCATGGTTCAGAAGACTCAATATTGTTAACATGTTAGTTCTCCCTAAATTGCTCTATGGAGTCATTCAAAATCCCAGAGGCTTTTTGTAGAAATTTGACAAGTAATGCTACAAAACTTTATGACTTATTATAAGATACAACAATCAAAACAGTGTGGTATTGGTGTTAAGGCAGACAGGTAAATCCATGGATCATAATAGAAAGTCCAGAAGTAGACCTCCACATATATGGTCAATTAATTTTCAACAGTGGTGCCCAGGCAGTTTAGTGGGAAAAGGTATAGATTTTTTTAACAAGTGGTGCTGGAACAATCGTAAATCCAGATTAAAAAAAAAAAAACTTTCATGTACACCTCCCATCATACATAAAAATGAACTTACAGTAGATCAGAAATCTCAAACTCAAAAATATACCTTCTAGAAGAAAACATGAGACATTCTTTATGATCTTATGATTTGCATCAGGCAAAGTTTTCTTGCCTGTGACCTTAAAAGCATTATCCATAAAATATACAAATTTATAAATTGGACTTCATCAAATTCAAAAATTTCTGCTGTTCAAAATACATTGTTGTGACTTTGCCTCTGATTTGGTTTTGAGGTCTCTTTGGAGAGTGGTTATAAATTCTAGTCCTGCTCTGGGGATCTTTACAGCTTTAATGGGATTCTTTATCCTGGTGGACAGCTAATGCCTACTTAGGCACCTGGTCTGACCCCGGACCAGGCGTCCCTCTCACAAGGAGCTTGTTGGTATGGCAGATGCCCTGTGGCTCTTGTCTGGCCTGTGTCCAGCTTTTTCCTATCAAGATAGCCACTGTGTAGGAGAGCCCTGGCCAGAGGAGAGCTGGGTCCAGGTGTGTGGTCGAATGAGAGAGAGGAGGCAGCTCCACAGAGCACACGAAACAGCAGGAGCGTTTTATTACCACAGGTCCCAGAGAGAAGAGGGCAGCCTTGCAGGGCCAGTGGGAAGGAGGAAGCCGTCTGGGACAGGCACACTCAGCCAGCGGGTGGGGAGTAAGGGAGAGAGCCACGGGTCTGTGGGCCGCAGCCTTTGTTGGGGTTTAAGGCATTACCCAAGCAGGTTTCCCCAGGGAGTTGTAACAGGTGGGTTTAGAGCCAGCAGGCATGAGTTCTGTGGGCTCACACTGTGACTGAGAGAGTCACTGCGCATAGCTAAGCCATCCACATGGATGTGGGGGCCACTGGGCAAGTCCGGTTGTACGCAGTTGTCCCACAGGAAGACAGTGTCCATGAGGCGGTGGTATAAGGCAGATTTCTGAGGAACCACCTTTTAAAACCAGGAGGTGGCAGAGAACTGGGAACTGTGTCGAGGGTGACCAAGCCCTGCTTCTGGTATGAGAAAGTCTAGCTTGTATTCAAAACAGATTCTGAGACAACATAAAATTATGAGAAAATGGAAAGACAGGACACAGACTGGGAGAAAACATTTGCCAATCACATCTCTAATGTACCCAAAATGTGTAGAGAACTCTTCAAATACAGTACTATGGAAACAAATAATATAATTAAAAATGGCTAAAAGATTAGGACATCCAACTCACAGAAGAAGCTACGTGGCTGGCACGCAAGTACGTGAGTGGATGCTCAGCATCAGCTCCTTAGGGAAACACAGAGCGAAAGCACATTGAGATCCCGCATGGACAGCTGGCAGTACAGAGTGTCGGCAAGGACGACGGACACCTCTCACACTGCTTGTGGGAATGTAAAATGGTAAAATGGCACAATTTGGAAGCATTTTGGCAATCAAACCAGAATCTTATTAAATGTATACCTACCAGCACTCCACTCTTAGGAATTTACCCAAGAGTGATGAAAGTGCAAACCCACCCACACCAAACTGGAATATCTGCGGCAGTTTGTTTATGTTGCCAGCGTCTGTCCGCATACGAATGGTACACAAATTGTGGCCTGTCCATACAATGGAATGCAAGTGAACTCTTGATACACAAAATGGCATTGAGGAATCGCAAAAGAATTATGCCGAGTAAGAGTAGCCGGACCAAAACTCATAAGCATATATACTGTAGGATTCCATCTATGTCAGCTTTTAAAAGGAGCAAATTCTGTAGTGTCCGAAGACAAATTAGTGGTTGTCAGAATCAGGAGGTTGGTGCAGAGAGGAGAGAGAGGAAGGAGTTGCGAGTGGCCACGGTGTGGACGCATTCATCAGCTTGATTGTGGTGGTGATGTGTGGGTGTACGTACGTAAAACATTTCGGTCTGTACACGTACAATATGTACATTTTATTATATGTCAGTTATATCTCAATGCTGATTTTTTTTTTGCCCCAAAAGAAAGCAGCACCTCTTTTTGGAGCAAGATGACATTGCCTAGAACCTAAATTATTTTTCAACCACAATGATCAGTGTACACTAAAAAAGTTTGAGCTGTGCTGAAAACAGGAGCAGTGAGGAAAGACAGATAAAACAGATGGGACGGGCACCCAGAGACGATTTATGTAACTGCATTACCAGACACGAACTTTAAAATACCTACGATTGTTTTAAAAAGAATAGTTGGAAAATATATGAGAAGATGGAGAATTACAAGTGAAATCATAATCTATAAAAAGAATAAAGTGGACATTCTAGAACTGAAAAATATAGGATCTGAAATTAATAATTTACTGGATGTGTTTAACAGAAGAATAGACACAGTGGAAAACAGACATAGTTCGTTGGGGGCAGTTCAATGCAGTCGGTCTGTGCGGCAACAGAAGAGAAAAAGAACCGGCTGATACCAGCTGGGATGCAGGAGACCAGGGGCAGACTCCAAGCTCAGATGACACACAGTGAACGTCTAAGCAGGAGAGGAAGATAACGGGCGTGACCTTGCCAAAGCGTCTGAAGAGGTCCATACTCAGATTTATGAAACAGCCTGCTCTGAAATGAATAAATAACAAAGCAGCAAACAAGCAAAACAGACTTCTCACATCCAGACATCTCGTTTTTTGTTGAAAACTAAAAGAAAAACTCTTAAAAGCAGCCAG
Source organism: Varecia variegata (assembly GCA_028533085.1). Lineage (NCBI taxonomy): Eukaryota > Metazoa > Chordata > Mammalia > Primates > Lemuridae > Varecia > Varecia variegata. Next base: position 566,328 of record CM052436.1, on the reverse strand, counting down.
ACTCTGAAATGGCCCACTGCCCTCGTGGGACAAGGTGCGTCTGGCGCAGGCCCCGTGGTCCACGCACACACACGCATCTCTGGGTGCACATAGCTGCGTGGAATTGCTACGTCATGGGTCACGCATGGCTTCAAGTTTGCTTGCTGTTGCCATTCTATTTTTTCTTTTTCTTTCTTTTTTTCTTTTTTCTAGAGAAAGAATCTTGCTCTGTCACCGGGGCTAAAGTGCAGTGGCGTCATCATCGCTCACTGCAGCCTCAAACTCCTGGGTTTAAGTGATCCTCCTGCCTCAGCCTCCCGAGTAGCTGGGACTATAGGCTCACGCCACCACACCCGACTAATTTTTTCTATTTTTAGTAGAGACGGGGGTCTCACTCTTGCTCAGGCTGGCCTTGAACTCCTGAGCTCAAGCGATCCTCCCACCTTGGCCTGCCAGAGTGCTGGGATTACAGGCATGAGCCACCGTGCCCAGCCCTATTTTTTCATATAGTTTGCGCTCCCACCAGCAAAATACAGACTTTCCTTACATAATTACTGTTCATGCGACCCCTTTTCTCTGTACTTGCTCTTTAAAAGACACATACCAACTTTTGGATAGCAACATCCTCCTCCTCCCCCCTTGTAATAACTTTCTTCCCCCAAGATACATTAAATAAATAAACCATGTGGAGTAATATTGCAGCAACATGGTTTCAAAAAAAGGGACACTCACCAATTTAGGTAACTGTTTCCACCAGAAAATATGGACCAAGCATCCATTGTGTGCAGCACTTGGATGAACACCATATAGTTTTTATTTGCTTTGCACATGTGCATCTTGTGAAAGAGGCTGAAAGGTAGCATCTCCTGTGACACTTGGCTCTGTTGTGAATTTATCTCCATGTGTTTTGTCCTAATAGTACTTTGCTTTGCTGTGACTCTGTTTGTAAACACACTTAGGTGGAGAATCACTGTGACCTTCAAAAAGGTTCATAAATTGGTGATGAAACTAGTGCAGGAATAAGAACGTGTCTTCCCTAGAGTCCCTCCCTCCTACGTTCTCCCCCAGCCAGCTCCCTGGTGAGCCTCTTCCTCCTCCTCTGGTGCACCCATCAGTCTTCCTTATGTCACATTTTGTATGCAAACTGTGCTTTTTGTTTAAAGTATTTATCAGTTTTATCAGCTGGTTTCCATTTTTCAATTGACATATTTTTCTCCCTGTGAAAACCATTTTTCTTTGGTTGGGATTGAATGCATCATAATTTTTCCATTAAAATTAGCAGATACATTTTTTTCCCCTCACAGTAGAAGGGTTCTTGGAACAAACAGCCTCAGTGGAAGGAGGTGACAGGGGATGTCAGGAGTTCTTCTGACCCTCGTCCTTGCCAGGACTGGGCAAGGCATTGCCAGACTGATTACATTTTAGGCAGTCTGGTGGGTGTGTACTCTTTGTCGGGTTTTAATTTGCAACTCTTTGATCAGGAATGCAGCTGAGCACCTTCTCCTGTGCGTGTTGGCCATTTGGATCTCTTCTCCAAGTGCTTTTGTCAGTTTCCATCATTTTTCTATTGACATCTTTGTCATTTATAAGGGACAACAACCTGGCTAGCTCCAGATGTTTCCACCTAGCAAAATACAAAATCTTTAGAGAAAGCATTTTCTCAATGATACATTTCCAAACGCATGAGAGCCGAGGGAAAGTGATTCTCACAAGCCTTGTTGAAAGAGCTCATGAAGGTGGGACCGAGGGACAGAGAAAGGTCCAAGTGCATAGGACACAGTGGACTGAGGCGTCAGGACTTCCACCTTGCGAAGCTGCACGAGGCAGCAGAGGTCCCCAGGAGGGCGGTGCGGGGTGAGCTGCGGAGGGGCAGGGAAGACGGCCCCTGCTCCTTCAGGCTGAGTAGCCAACACCCAAGGATTTAGCAACGTCCCGAGATTACCAGTAGAAGAACCAACAACAGCTGGATAACCACCCGCTCAGCCCGAGTGGGGAGGGTGTGGAGGTGGTGACCCCATGTCATCCTGGGGCAGCGTCAGCTGCTCTGAGTCTTAGGCGAGACTTTCACACTCCAGGGAGCAGCTACTCAGGAATCCTGGAGAAGAGCTCAGACTCACTGAAACGTTTACAGTGTTTAAAAAAATTAAAATGACGAGGGAACATTTTCTGCCTCCCAATTTGTCAACGATTAAAACATTTGGGAGTGAGCGGCCTAAACAGTGGTGTGAGAAGCAGCACTCAGCAACTTTGGGGATGTAACTTGCACAGTCCTGAAAGGAGACGATTCCAGTTAACATCTCTGAAATTAAAAGTGCGCAATATTTCACTTCTGTGCCCAGGTAGCTCTGAAAGTGCCGATTCAAAAAAATTGTAAGATGTATTGATTGTGAGGAACGACACACAGGTGTAGAACAAGGCATGGCCGGCTCAGTCACACGAGCAGAGAGCATTTCTGGGTGGGCCCACCGGGGTGTTAACAGTGACTGCGAGCTCCGCGAGATAGTAGGAGAGAGTCTTGTTTTTCATTGTTTGTTCACATTTTTCCTCTTTATACTTAAACATCCATCAGTTTGAAGAGTTACAAAAACCACCTAAGACCAAGGAGAGTTTTAAGAGTTATTACTGTTAACAAAAGAATTTTTATATATTGCTACGTTCATTACAACTCATGGTATGTTCCTGTAATTTAATAATTGAGAAACCCGAAGTGAAGTGATTCACCCACACCTAGGAAAACACACAGGGCAGGCATGTTCTGGCACTGTGGCTGCTCCCACAGGAGGAACGCAGAGTGATAGTCGTTAAAATGCTGTAAATAGCAAGGCGCCCCACATCACCTGCACCCTCCGGAAGAGTATGAGAACCTGTCTCCTGCCTCCCTCCACGAGCACCTCAGGTCCCAGGGAGGCACGCACCTGCCGGGACAGGAAGGGCTCGAGCTGCGGCTCTGCACGAGGGACCAGGAGCTGCACAACCCTTAGCAGCGCCCTGCTCTGAGCCTGAGGCTCTTCTCCAGCAGTCGTGGTGATGGTGCCTGCTGCTTAATCTGGTAAATATCAGTGCAGTATAATCAACCCGAAGTAATAGCTTGGAAATAATACAGTGCTTAAAAATTGTTCGTTTCTCCTCCTTTTTAAGATTTAGTATGTTTTCATAATCCAGTGCCTATTTCTGGAACATAAGACATTAGGATAGGGACTAGATCTTGAAGATTCATCTGAGTTTTTTTTGAAATGTTTCTTCCAAAAATTCTATCAAGGAGCCTCCAGAGCACAAGGCCACTCCCCTACTTGAGCTTGGGGGCGCTGCGTTCCTGCCCACACAGCAGTAGGGGACGCCCGGGCGAGCTCAGGGCTGTCCATGGAGCAGGGCCTTCCTCTGTGGTCACTTTGCTCCCTAAAGTAGGAGGTGAGGTTTGGCCAGGGTCCACAGCACGCCCAGGTGCCTTTGACCCTTTACCGACGTGTTGCCAGATTTTTGAAAATGTATTTCTGCTATAACTGAGGATGCAAACTGTGCCAACAGCAAAAGTCAAAAGCCTCGGAAACAGACAGGCTTTGAGGTGTAGCTCAGGTGATACTCGCTGTGAGTAAAGGGCAGAGGTCTTCAAACAGACCAGCGCAGAGGCCAGGGGAGGGTGGGGTCCCACCGGGAGGGAGCCACCAGCGTCAGGAGAATAGGAGGGCACAGCCAGGGACATTGGGCGCTCTGTGACCTACAGAGCAGTATCTGACAATTGCTGGTGGGCATGACACTGGATTTCAGGTCACAGGGTGTTCTGTGAGCTCCCCGTTGGCAATGGAAAGGGGCTGAAAGGGGCAGCGGGATGCAGTCTGTGTGCCTAGCGCTGGCCTTGCCAGGTCCGTCGGGTGATGTGATGTTTCTCCCTTGCTTTTGGTAGATGGACAGTGTCTCACCCTCGGGGAGCAGGTGGGCTGGCAGGACAGGCGTCCCAGGCCGGGAGAAGGAGACGCCCCCAGGTACTGTCGTCTATGCCTGCTGGTGACCTGCCTGCCTGGCCCCATCCTGGTCCAGACGATGGCTCACCTGTGCCCCTGCCTGCCTGCCCTGCTTTGCCCACCTGTGCCTGCCTGTCCCTGACCTCAGCCAGACTGGGTCCTCCCTGTTCCTGCCCGAGGATCTTACCCCTGGGCTGCACCCTAATTCCCATTAACCTCCTCTCTCCGTGGGCTGGCGGAGGCAGTGTTAACGCCTCGCAGCTGCTCACCTGCTTCTTGTCTATTTCCTTTAGCAGCGTAATTTGTAGTGAACGAGAAGAAATGTTTTATTCCTTAAATAACATGCTCTGGAGTATATGGTGACTGTTAGTTTTCATCTACACAGACTGTTAGTGACTCTTTCACTGGTCACGTGGTAAGTCTGTCAGGTTAGAAACTTAGTGGAGGCAATGAGACGTTTCAGACTTGGAATGGATTTTAGGAGTGACTCTAAATGAGGCCGAAAAAACTGAATTACCATCCAGATTGAACAGATTTGTTCAGCAACAGTAACAAAACAAGTACGCTGTTCCCGGCTCCAGTCTGGGCTTGGGACAGATTGATCTGTGATCACACTGATGGGCCTGTCCCCAGAGACTGCTGTCCAGAGAGGACTTTATACCTTAGAACACAAGAAGGTGATAAGTTTAGCAGATGAAGGAAAACGCACCAAGTAGGGGTTGGGGTGAATGTGTGTGAGTGCGCACGTGTGGGTGTGTGTTTATGTGTGAGTGTGTGTACATGCATGAGTGCAAGTGTGGCATGTGGTGTGAGTTGTACACATGTGCACACATGATTAGACATGTGTGCATGTGTATGTGCACTCATATATGAGTGTGCATCTCTGTGTGTTTATGCGTGTGTCTGCTCATGTGTGCACATGCATGTGTGTGCGTGAGTGTATGCACATGTGTTTGTGCTTGTGTCTGCTCATGTGTGTGCGTGTGAATGTGTGTGTCTGCTTGTATGTGTGCATGTGCATGCGTGCGCTTGGGGGCTGTTAGTGTTCCATGGGGCCGTCGGGGTTGGCCTCACTGAGCAGGTGAGGTGTGAGGGAAGGCGTGGCAGTGAGCTGGGGGTGGGACGCCGTCCAGGCAGAGGGCATGGCCAGCATGAAGGCCCCAAGCTAAGGACAGCTAGGGGCCAGTGTGGCTGGGATAGAGTGAGTGGGGGAGCATGGGGCTGAGCTCTCAGAGGCGAGGGGCAGGCTGCTCCTTGCCCTGTGGTGTCCTGAGACCTGTGGCTCTGCGTGGGAGCCGTGGCTTGGCGTTTTGAGCAGAGGGTCCTGAGCTGAGTCAGGTTCTTACAGCATCACTTTAGACTCGTGGGGATTGGGGAGTGGATGGACCCTGTACCTGGGCCCAGGTGAGAGGTGGTGCGGGTCAGACCCGGGATGAGTTCTGACCGCAGGGCCTTCAAAGCAGAAGTGACGTGCAGGACCGAGGGGATGCAGGTGACTGCGGCCCTGGACCTAACTGACAGATGATGGCACCACGGTGAGGGGCTGTGGCGCTCGGGCAGAGCTGCCGAGCACGTGGTTGGATAGCACACACGGGGTCTGGGGGAGAGGACTCGTCCTGATTGGCAGATCCGCGGCAATTTCTGCCAGGAAAGGGCACGGACCATCAAGGGAGTGTCATTGGAGGGAAGAGAATCGGGGAGCGAGGCTGGTGCCCCAGCCATGGCAGCTGGGGTGAAGTGGAGGAATGGCAGGTGGGGCCAGAGTGACCAATGAGGGTCCAGGAGGACCCCAGAGACATGGAAGCAGAGTGGACAGCCTTGTCGGGGAATAGGGATTGCTTCTGTCCCTGTGGCTGGTCGAGGGAGCGGAGAGCTGGGAATGAGCCACAGGAGTGCATGCAGGTCGTCAGTGGTCTGAGCAGTTTCACATGTGGCCGGAGGCAAAAGTGAAAGTGGGGTGCAGTTAGGGAGAAGGGCAGCAGGGGTGGGGCGGCTAGGACTGACAGGGCAAAGAGAGCAGCAGACGAGGGGGAAGCCAGGGTTTCTGGGAAAGTGAGAGAAGAGGTCGTCTGTTCCTGTGCAGGCTGTAGCGCCAGTGGAGCCGTGGCAGGGGCAGGAGGATGCTGGCTCAGCCTTGAAATCCCGGGCGCTCAGTGGAGGCACAGGCTGGCCCTCGAGGCCAGCGTCCAGGTGGCAGTGTTGGTGCACAGATGGTGGGGTCTGCCCCAGGAAGCCCCTCTCTAACTTGGTCATCAGCCCTGTGTGGGAATGGGGAGATTTGAAGACAGAGACATCGGCATGAAACAACATGGATTCAGCCATTTTTGAGTACAGTGAAAGGTGGTTTCATGTGGTTCAACTTAAGGTTTGTGCAGGAGGGTTTGGGAGATGCAGGGGCATGACCAGAGCGGGAAGTGGGCTTGCGCGCTGGCGCGCGTGTGGCCTGCATGTGGTCTGCAGTGTGCATCGAGTGTGTTGTGTTCTCCACCGTCACACACAGCCACGTGGGTCTAGGTGTGGAATGGCAGAGGGTGACATTTTAATAAGGTTGCGGCTTTCGCCAAGCAAGGGTGAGGAAGCAACGGGGCCAAGAGAGCCAGACACGAAGGCAGAGAGCAGGTGACGGTGACTCACGGTGTGATCTGGGCAGAGTGACAACAGAGTCTATCCGGAGGGAGGCACTGGGACCACAAAAAGAGCAGATGGCCGATAGGGGCTTTCCTTTCCAATGGATGGCAGTCGTAAGTTAATCTCTGTCAAAGTAGAAGACAACCAAGAAATTTTTTAAAAATACAACTACCTTTTTATATTAGAGAACAGTACTTGGTTTCCATGGTAACTGCCAACACCTTAACTGCACTGCAAATGTTAGGTCATGGCACAGGGTAATTCCAGACAACAGGGAAATTGCAGGGTGGCTGTTAAATGAACACACAGCGACTGCGTGGTTAGGTCCTGCTCTTGCAAGCAGTTCATTTCTGGGCTGAGCTGCACACAGGAGCCGGCCGATGCCCGGTCACCAGCCCCAGAGCAGCGCCTGTCCCCAGGCTGACAGCCTTGCTTGCTCCGGCCACTCGGGGACATGTCCTGCTGTTCCTCCCCTCCCTGTGCCAGAACCTCAGGTGAGCTGTCCCCAAAGCCACCTGGTCGTGCCTCTGCGGGGCCTAGGCTGCCACTGCTGAGATTCATCTCATCAACCAGAACTTTAAAAAGGGTGCTTCTGACCTGTGGGTAGCTTATCAACTGTCTGTGAAAAGAAAAAAGAGTACAAATCAGTCTTCTGGGGACTGTGTCCAACACAGGATGGACACCTGAGAACACTCGTCTGCTGACACCCTGAACCAGAATCCCCGGGAGACAAACTGTAAAACTGCAGCAGCAGCAGGAGCTCATGACGTGCCAGGAGACAGGTAACTGTGGTCCGAGGACCAGAGGTTGTGATTATTAAGAGATAGAAACAGATAATGCTTCAGGAATCAACACATCACGGAAGACATGCAGAGAGGCCTAGTGCAGACAGGAGTGAGGATTAGGGCACTCGGCTCAGGACCAGCGAGCTCCAGGAGCTGGGATGGCCGCTGGGCAGCGTCCAGTCAGAGGGGCAGGGGCAGGCAGCTCCCCTCGCCCCGAAGCGTTAGGCAACGAGCTCCAGCGCTGTGTGCGCCCGGCTCACACTGAGGACAAGAGCATGGGCTTTGGGCCCAGGCAGTCAGGAAGTGTGTCCAGGACAGCTTCCAACTCCAGAGAGCGAGAGGGCGCACGTCAAGAAGACAACATATTGGCACATGCCGCCCCTCCTCCTGCAACAGCAGAGGCAGCCCAGAGTAAACAGAAATCGTACCCAGGACGGCACATCAGGCCTCTCAAAAGCAAAACTGAACGTGGCCGAGAACCAGCACACCTGTGAGGGAAGCAGCAGCGGAGGAGGAAGCACCAGCGCGGCAGGGAGAGCGCTGGGGGCAGGGTGAGGGCACGCCGGAAGAAAGACTCAGGTGGAAGAAAACGTTGCTCCTTGAAAAGAAACAACCAAAGATTTTGGAAAGCAAAGGTTTGTCAAAATGGAACAAACCAGGATGGCTTGAATCACAGAATGGGCAGAATGAAGGAGTTAGTGATTAGATGAATAAGCCACGGAGTGTCATGGGGTGCAGACCTACAGAACCGAGAGCTACCGCAGAATTTAGTCCTGGAGGGCCAAGGCCGTCCCACACGCAGACCCACAGGACTGATAGGTAGAAGAGTGAGAGAAGAAGCTGACACTGAAAGTGATCTTGAGAAACTCCATATTCCGTTGGGCAGGAAAAAGAGAGAAGAGGGAAGATTGAGGTGAGCACAGTGAAAGGTTCTGGAAGAACATCCCCAGAGCTCAGAACACATGGCACGGCTGACCAGGGTTGAGCAGGGCACGCGGAAGACACAGCAGCCAGGACACACTGGGGCAGAATTTCAGATACGAATGGCCAAGAGAAAACTCCAAAGTGTTCAGCAGGAGGAGACGGGAGGTGGGAATCAGCTTCTGCAAAGGCCTGGCTCTCGACTGGCATCAGACTTCTCAATGACAAGTTATAGTCTAGATTTAATTGGAATGATATATTCAAAGTACTTGGGGAAAAATGATTTTAAACCTGGAATTTTAGACACAGCCAGACTAGAATTCAAATTAAAGGGCAAAGGAAAGGTATCTTCAAATAGTGAAGGACACAGAGGTCACTAATCTCATCCCTAATGCTGTGAAAAAATGAAAAAGACTATATAAAAGAGGATAATTTTTGATGCCACAAATAATGATAACAAAAACATGTGCTAGTCTAAATATTAGTATGCAAATTAAAATAATATCTGAAATAAAAATCTCACATATGTATATAGTGATGGGAAGGAGGAAAATGAAAGTTTACTAAACTTTGGGGGTTTTGGGGGATATTTATAGATTCTACTTAAGCCTATATTATAGAAATGTGCATTTAAGTGCATTAACAATTTACAAGGAACCACCAGAGGAATAGGCACAGGTTGCGTAATTTCAGATCTTCTACAGGAAAAACCTGGAAACATACAAAACCTGATCAATTCGCCAAAAGGTAGAATGGAAGGGAAAAAATTAAAATCATAGGAAATATATAAGGTAAGCCATTATGCATTAGTTTCAATATATGGGTTAAATTTTTTTTATTAAAAGGCAGAACTCAGATTGTCTTAAAAATAACCCAGAAACAGAAATTTTATTAATGGGAAGGACACTAAGCAAATGCTAAACCCCAGAAAGCAGGCCTAGCAATGTTATTTTCAAGAAAAAGGCAAAAGGCATTAAATGGGACAAAGATACTTCATTTTGATAAGTTGTAATCCTTTGAGAAGAAATGAACTTTCATGTGCATAATTACATAGTTGTGAGATATATGTAGGAAGCAAATCTAAGAACAGGAGATGGACAAATCCAGATGGACCATGGTGGGAAACGTCAGCTGACAAATCACGATGACGCACATTCGTGTGGTCACGAAGGGTCTGAACGGCATTCTTCTCAAACTCTGTTCTCAACACACAGCACACTTTTCTTTCTTTCCTTCTCTTTCACAAACACGCCAGGACCATTCCCAGATAAATGTGCCATGTATTTGACTTTGAAGAAAATCTTAATTTTCAAAAGCAGAAATCATTAAGTGCAGTAAAAACAGCAAATAACCACAGAATGATAGCCAACAGTAACCCAGACTCCATTATGTGCTTGGAAATTTTGGAATGCTTTTAAATAAAATACAAACTGTTTAAAAAGTAATGAAAATGAGAGAACACTGCATGTCAAAACATGAGGAATACTGCCAAAGCAATTCTCAGAAGAAAATGTTGGAAAACTAGAAACATTTAAAATAAATGAACTAGCTGTATGACTCTAAAGATTAGAGGAAGAATTACAAAATATTTCAAGACAAAGTAGGAAAAATGAATCAAGGTAAAAGTAGAGATGAATATAGTTGAACATGGAAGCTTGTTTCTTGGTATAATAAATTATGAAAAAGGATCAACAAAATACTTAAACTGTTAGCCACTTTGGTCAAGGGGAGAAGGAAAAGTTTTAAAACTTGGGAAACCAGAAAGTAGATGTGACTGCCGAAAGGAAGTTATTAAAACTTTAAGAGACTGCCACTTACAACTTCTACACAAAGAAATTTGAAAATATAAATGAAATGAATCATTTTCTAGAAAAATGTAAATCAACAGAACTGCCTCAGTATGACGTAGAAAGTCTGAGTAGACCTGTAACTGTGGAGGTGCTGAAACTGCTGCTCCGAGTCTGCACTCGGGCCACCCCATGACCCCTCCGCAGGCTAAAGCAAAGGTCATCTGTAGAGTGCAGAAACAAGCCAAAAGTTTCCCAGATCACTTTATGAGCTCAGCAATATTGTGATATAAAAATCGTGCAAGTAATCCTTTAAAAAATCTGCAGATAACTGTATCCTCTGAAAACAACTATGCAGCCGTCACTCTGTTAGTGCATTGAATTCAACATGCGTTAATTCTCACCGTGTTTGAATTTAAGACGGACACTATTGAGTTCCAGTTTGGCTTGTGCTCCCAGGTGTGTGTTCTTACTTATATTCTGTGTCTGTCACTTTTCTTGAATTCTTCTCATTGCTTTTGTTTTTATTTTTGAAAGCTTTCTATTTTTTGTCTGTTGTGTTTATTTGATATTTTGTGTCTTCTCCTAATTTTTTTATCTTCATTTAAAAAAGTTTTCTTTTACTTCCAATTCTTTCCCTAGTTCTATGACCTCATTTTTTCTAATTCTGCTATCTTTTTTTTCATCTTTTACATCATTGTCTTAATTTCTTTTTACCAATTTAAAATGCTAGATTATAATTTTTTTATTTTTGTTAGCATGTCTTTATGGTAGGTGTTTATTGCCATTAGATTAGAGATGTAATTTTTTTCTTATTTTCTTTTGTCTTTTAAAAGAACTTTGTATGGAATTTGACTTTGTGTGAAATTCATTTTCCCATACTTCTTGGAATAGAGTGTGGTTTATATAGCATTTCAGATTTCATAGCTCTAGAATGCCCTCTTCTGTTTTTTTGTTCTTGTTTTTTTAATGAAAGGTTAAAATATGAGGGCTTAATGAGTTTAGAACCTAGCTGGTGGCAGGACATGGGGAGCGGGCAGTTGGGGGCTAGGTAGCTGCTGTCTGAGTGCTCATGTTCTGACTTGGCAACTGTACTCGGTTATCTGGATTCATTCTTAGGAAACGCACTGTGGCGTTTGGGATAGCGGAGCATGACGGCTGCTAATCACTCTCAGATGGTGTGAGTTTAGGGAGAACAAACGCGTGAATGAACGAGTGCATGACACTCCATGGGCCAGAATGTGAGCAACTGGAGAAACTAGGCAACAGATACATAGATGTTCTTTGTGATGCTCAAACGTTGTTCTCAAGTTATCAGCTAAGAATGTACAGTAGTCCCCTATTACCTGCAGTGTCACTTTCCATGGTTTCAGTTACCCATGGTGCGGTATGATAAGATACTTAGAGAGACCACAGTCACCTGTTTATTAGCTGTTAATCTCTCTTTGCACCTAATTTATAAATTGAACTTTATCATAGGTGTGTACATATAGGAAAAAACTTAATATCTATTGGGTTTAGTACTCTCTGCATGTCAGACATCCGTGGACTTGGAACATAACCCCAAGCGTAGGGGTCCTGCTGCAGAATTAGTTCTTCAGTGGGAAACGTCATAGCCCTTTTCGCAGGGTGGTCTCCCGTGGGACTTTGGGAGGAGCTGGTGCTCTGGCTGCACCTGGCGGCCAATCCAAGGCAAGGCCCGAGGGCCAGGTACACGGTCCACTGCAGGGGCCACCGGGAGCCCGGGGTGTCAGGAGCCAGGCTTCCTTTGTTTTAGCTTCTCAAGTACTTTTCTCAAACTAGAATTTTAATTACAACCCAGTAAATGCCTCAGAATATGATTAAGACATATGTAACAAGCAGAGCACAAACAGTCTCTTGAGGTGACGTCCCTGTTTCTGAGCCCAGGAGGCCCCAAGACCTGGGCAGAGGTTGTGCACGTTTCTGCCAGGTTAACGCCAAGCTCCCCACTGCCTGGTGGTGGCAGCATAGGTGGCGTCTGGTGGAGGGTCCTGGTGGGATGCAGAGCATCTTCACCTGGCAGCGCCTCATGCCCTGTCACCCGCAGTTTGTTTTCTCTGCTGTTGAGGATGACCCCACAGTGGTTCTCCCTGGGTTCTCTGTGAAACCACGGTTCGTGGTTGAAGTGGCAGCTATGTGGTGGGCAGCAGGGGAGGGACACAGAGCTGCAGCAGGCAGAACCCTCCCCGAGGCTCAGGCTGAAGTGCCGGGTGCCGCTGCTCCTTGAGAGCTCTCTTTGGCTCTCCAGGCCAAGACAGAGGTTCCTGGCAGGTCCACACACACACACCAGTTCGGGGCTGCCCGGCATGACTCGGCGTGGGACGCAGGAGCCAGCCTGCATGCTCTGAGCATGAGGGCAGCCTCCTGGCACTGCAGAGTGACACTGACCTCGCCTTTGCAGGCGTAGGGTGGAACTCGCAACTCTTCACCAGAGCTGAGCTCAGTGCCTGGCCCATCGTCGGTGCCTTGGGCATGGCTGGCACTGACATGGGCGTGTCTGGAGGTGCGTGCTTGGCCATGGCCTTGAGGCCCCTCCCTGCAACGCCCTGCCCCACCCAACACAGCCAGCACGGCTGCCTCCTGCCCGCGGGGCTCTGTGGCCTGCTCTGGTCACCCGCTGGCCCTTTGTGCTATGCTCTTGGGCCAAGCACCGTGCACTGTCCTGTGCACACCTGTGTCCTCACTGAGCCCGAGTGAGATGGCACTCCCGCTGGGCCATGTGCCTCGCTGGGCCTGGCCACAGCCCAGGAAGGTGGCTGTCTTTATCCCACCTCGTTTATTTGGGCCCTGCTGCCTGAGGACTGACTTTCCCTCCACTCCAGCCTGTGTCATCCTGGGGCCTCAAGCATGGAGCTCCTGCCCCCAACTCCAGGACCCGCTGTCTACCCTGCTGTGGGCCACCCATTCCTGCTGGCACAGCCACTCGCTCTGACCCTGGAACATTCTCTGCTGTGGCCACTCTCCAACTCTGGTGACAGCACTGACCATCACCAAGTGACCTTGGACTTCCCCACTCACTTGTCTCATCAAGCCCACTTGCAGCAGCCTCAGCCTGCATCTGGCTGCTGTGCTGCTGGAGGAAGTCGCATCCCTGTGTGGAGTGATACAGTGCCCCTGCATTGTGGTGGCCAGCCTCAAGGGGACCCCGGTGCTGCCCCCAGGCTGCTGGGCTTGCCTTAGCTCCCCTGTCCTGGCACACAGCGGCCAGTCTCTCTGAGGCTGGCCCTGGCCTGCCCACCACCCACAGGAGTGCTGGTGTCCTGGGCCGGCCTCTCCCTGCTGGCTGTGTGGCCCTGGATGTGTGCGGAGCTGCAGAAGAGCAAGTGGGAGCCCAGCAGAGGTGGCCACAGGCAAACACACAGAGCCCACGTCCCATGTCCTCAGTGTGTTTGCTCCTCTCAGGGACACAGGTGTCACAGGGAGGGGCTCTTACGCCATGCCCACAGCATCTGGCGATGTGCTGACCCCGTGTCCAACTGTAAAGCCACGGCTCTCATCGCACATGGAATAGTAGGCTCTCGTAGGCGCGCCTATCTGTGTCTCTGCGCACTGTCCGCTCGGCTGTGGTTTTCTTGGGGAGGAATTCCAGACAGCACGTGCTGCTCGGAGCCCGTCGCTGCATCTCCTAACGCGTCACAGTAGCACATGTTTGGCTTATGCCTGCAAAACAGGTTGAATAATCCAGTGTGAAAACAGAAACAGTGTGTGAAGATCCAGACCTATCCAGTTATTCTCTGTGATCTACTGAAGTGTAAACATGCAGGGCAGCCACGATGCTGAGGTGCGGGTCCCTCCAGGACCTTGGTGTCCTTCACTGAGCTGGTCAGGCTGCCCCTCTGGGTCTCTGGGTCTCCGCCTCCTCGCCGTGATTCAGCAGTGACCTGTCAGCTCCTTCCTCCACTCTCAGGTCCCTCGGGTGCTTCCCTGGTGGAGGCCCTGGTGCAGCGCTGACCTCTTCTGCCCACTTCCTCCTCTGTCCTTTCCAGTCACGCAGGGGGTGACTGGCAGGACGCAGAGGCTGCAGCAGCTCACACAGCTGGAGCTCAGCAGCTGGGGTGAGCCGAGGCCGAGTCTTCCGTGGTCAGGGCGGTCTTTCAGATCATAGCCCTGATGGCTCACCCTCCCTGCACTTTCCCGCTCTTGGTTTACTGTTCATTGAAAACAGTTGCATTTATTGAGTGCCTGCCTTGTCTGCTGGAGGTACCTGGACACCTAGGTGTGAGTGGCAGGGCAGGACGGCCCAGGGGGCTTTGCAGAGGGCCACCTGCACAGCTGGAGAACAGGGTAGGAACCTCGGGAAGAAGAGGCTGTGGGCAGGTTGAGGAGGGAGGTGAAGACTGGGCTGGGGTGGGTGCTTGCACTTTCCCCTGGGCAGTGGGAGGCTGTTGGGTGTTGAAGGGCAGGGTTGAAATCCCAGCTTTGCTGTGCCAGAGCCCGGTGCCCCTGCGAGGCGGGTCTGCAGTGCCTGTGCCTGCCTCGGGAGGAGGGCATCAGGAGGCACAGGTAAAGGCTCCTCACTGCCTGGACTCCGTGGCTGCCTGGTCCTGTGGCTACGGTGCCGTCCTGCCCTGGGGTCCATGAAGGCCTCTGCAGCCCTGGACATCTCTATCCTGGACTGCAGCTGCTGTAGCTGGGGCTCCACAGCTGGGCACTGGCCACAGCTGCTTCAGTGGGCCCTGCAGGGTCTGAGGACACCCCCTACAGGCTTGCCTCCTATAGGAAGAGGCACTTTTGTGTGACTCTCTGGTTATTTGCTTGGGGGAGATAGGAACATCCTCAGGTGGCATCAGGGCAGGAAAGTAATTTGAAAATTATGGATGGATGAGAGTGGTAACAAGCAGGGGCTTGGTGTCCTCCCTGCCACCCGCCCTGTGAGCCGGACAGTGGGGAGATAGCCAAGGTGGCTCCCCAGCCAGCAGCACAGGGCCATCTGGGTTGGTGCCAGGAGAGGCGCAGGGCCTCCTGGGGCAGAATGGCACACACAGGTGGCCAGAGTCAAACTGGAGACCTTGAAGATGGTGCTGCCCGCCTCCCTTCTTGTCCCAGCTGGAGCAGGCACTAGCACGGCTGCAGTGGGGGTTGCTGCTGGCAGCCCGTCCCTGCACCTGAGCTCCTGCCTGTCCTCGGCAGCGAAGGTGGGCATTGCCCCCCCAGTACTGGTAGAGCTGTCCTGGGGGAAGGGAGTAGAGCTGTGGGGCCAGCACCGAGGGGAGGGTCCAGACCTCTCCATCCTGGAGTCTGTGGTGTTCCCATTGCATGAGAAGACAGCAAGAAAATCTCAGTGTTCGTGTGTCTTCAGAATGGAAGAAGACGGCATCCACAGTAAAGTTATGCTGTTGGAGGTGTTTTTTCTTCAACTCCCCCCTCCACCCATTCTGCTTGAGACAGAGGTTAACCCTGGTCAGACAGCAAGTGTGACGTGTCTGGGGACCAGCAGCAGCTCCGCGCAGAGCGTGGAAGGTCTCAGCAAGAGTGCCTTGTTGCAGGATCAGCTGTCAGTGACAGATTTGGGGCAGACTAGTGACTGTTCACGTGCCAGTGTGTACGGAAGGGCTGCTGCTCAGCTCCTTTAGCCAAGTGCATTTCTACACGTGAGCGGGGGTGGGGGGTGGGGGGAGTAGGCTGCTGCAGGCTGCCCCCGTTTACAGAAAAGGAAAGAAGGTGAGGTCAGGAGACTATTCTACCCAGAGTACGTAGCACATGTCTCCTTTCTTCTCAGCTTCAGCAAATAATCAAATCCTGGCATTCTGTAGACCTGGATGCCGTCAGAAATAACGTGGTAAATGCATCCTCATATTTTTCTTTGTCCCTTTCTCTTATCTCCTATTTTTACTTTACAATTATACTGGGGAAATAAGGCTTAAAATTCTCTCTTTTGTATAGCACTTTGCAAATTATAGAGTACTTTTCACAATCTTGAAAGGTGGGTATTTTATCGTCCCTATTTAGAATGAGGAGATGAGGCTGAGAAGGGTTGAGTCATGGGGATCGGCCAGGGCTGTGTGGCAGAGCAGGCCCAGGGGTGGTGTGGCAGAGCAGGCCCAGGGGTGTGTGACAGAGCAGGCCCAGGGGTGGCGTGGCAGAGAGTGCAGAGCAGGTTCCACGGGTGGGGCCCCAGGCTACAGAGACTTAGTGCATCAAGGAGCATCCCTTTGGGGTCAGAGAGCAGCCTGCATCAGGAACCAGCTCCTAGAACATGAAGTACGGGCCTGTGCTCTTTGATGGCACCTGACTCACCACTGTGCTCTTGCTCCTCCTCATCAGGTACCCCAAGCTTTTTGTCACAAGCTCCTGTAACTAACACCCTTCTCTGTGGATTCTGCATACTCTAGGATTTATTTTTTTTCCCTTCTTTTTTTTTATATCAGCATAATAAAGGAGTACAAATGTTTAGGTTACATATATTGCCTTTGCCCCACCCAAGTCAGAGTTTCAAGCGTGTCCATCCCCCAGACGGTGTGCACCTCACCCATTAGGTGTGTACATACCCATTGCCTCCTCCCCTCTCCCATCTGCACGACACCTGATGAATGTTATTACTATATGTGCACTTAAGTGTTGATCAGTTAATACCAATTTGATGGTGAGTACATGTGGTGCTTGTTTTTCCATTCTTAGGATACTTCACTTAGTAGAATGGGCTCCAGCTCTATCCAGGATAATACAAGAGGTGCTAGATCAACATTGTTTTTTGTGGCTGAGTAGAATTCCATGGTATACATATCTCACATTTTATTAATCCACTCATGTATTGTTGGGCACTCGGGTTTCCACATCTTTGCAATTGTGAATTGTGCTGCTGTAAACATTCTAGTGAAGATGTCTTTTTTTTTTATAGAATGTCTTTTTTTCTTGTGGGTTAATGCCCAGTAATGGGATTGCTGGATTAAATGGTAGTTCCACTTGGACCTCTTTGAGGTATCTCCATACTAATTTCCATAGAGGTTATACTAGTTTGCAGTCCCACCAGCAGTGTATGAGTGTTCCTATCTCTCTGCATCCATGCCAACATGTATTGTTTTGGGACTTTTTGATAAAAGCCATTCTCACTGGAGTTAAGAGATACCTCATTGTGGTTTTGATTTGCATTTCCCTAATGATTAGAGATGTTGAGCATTTTTCATGTGTTTGTTGGCCATTAGTCTGTCTTCTTCTGAAAAGTTTCTGTTCATATCCTTTGCCCACTTTTTAATGGGGTTGTTTGATTTTTTTCTTCCTAATTTTCCTGAGTTCTATATAGATTCCAGTTATCAGCCCTTTATTGGATGTGTAGCATGTGAATATTTTCTCCCATTCTGTAGGTTATCTGTTTGCTCTCGTGATAGTTTCCTTGGCTATGCAGAAGCTTTTTAATTTGATCAGGTCCCATTTATTTATTTTTGTTGTTGCTGTGATTGCCTTTGGGGTCTTCTTCATAAATTCTTTCCCTAGGCCAATGTCTATAAGAGTTTTTCCAACACTTTCTTCTAGAATTCTTGTAGTTTCATGCCTTAGGTTTAAGTCCGTTATCCATTGTGAGTTGATTTTTGTGAGAAATGAGAGGTGTGGATCCTGTTTCAGTCTTCTGCATGTGGCTATCCAATTTTCCCAGCACCATTTATTGAATAACTTGAAAATACGGAGGAAATGGACAAATTCTTAGAAACACACAGCCTCCCTAGGCTCAATCAGGAAGAAACAGAATTCCTGAACAGACCAATATCAAGTACCAAAATTGAAGCAGCAGTAAAAAACCTTCCTAAAAAGAAAAGTCCCGGACCAGATGGTTTCACACCCGAATTTTACCAGACCTGCAAAAAACTGGTGCCTATCCCACAGAAATTATTCCACAGCATCGAGAAGGAAGGAATCCTCCCCAATATGTTTTATAAAGCCAACATCACCCTGATACCAAAACCAGGAAAGGATGCAACCAAAAAAGAAAACTACAGACCACTATGCCTTATGAATGTAGATGCAAGAATTCTCAACAAAATCCTAGCAAACCAACTTCAGGTGCTTATCAAAAAAAAAAAATAGTCGATCACTACCAAGTTGGCTTCATCCCAGAGATGCAGGGATGGTTCAACATACCCAAATCTATAAATGTAATTCAACACATAAGTAGAAGTAAAAATGAAGACCATATGATCCTCTTAATAGACGCAGAAAAAATATTCTACAAAATTCAGCACCCTTTTATGATAAGAACACTTTACAAAATAGGCATAGATGAGACTCACCAAAAAATGATAAAAGTCTCATATGACAAACCCACAGCCAACATCATACTGAACGGGGAAAAATTGAAAGCATTCCCGCTTAGAACTGGAACCAGACAAGGTTACTGTCTGTCACCACTTCTATTCAACATAGTGCTGGAAGTTCTAGCCAGAGCAATGAGACAAGAAAAGGAAATCAAGGACATCCAAATGGGGGCAGAAGAGGTCAAATTATTGCTCTTTGCTGACGATATGATCTTTTATCTAGAAAACCCCAAAGATTCTGCCTTGAGACTACTGGAATTGATAAATAAATTTAGCAAAGTCTCAGGTTACATAATCAATGCACAGAAATCAGTAGCATTCCTATATGCCAATGACAAACTGAGAACCAAATCAAAGACTCAATACCCTTCACAATAACAACAAAGAAAATAAAATACCTAGGAATATATTTAACTAAGGAGGTGAAAGACCTCTACAGGAAGAATTATGAAACACTGAGGAAGGAAATAGCAGAGGATGTAAACAGGTAGAAAACCATACCATGCTCATGGGTCAACAGAATCAGCATTGTTGAAATGTCTATACTAACCAAAATTATATACAGATTCAATGCAATCCCTATTAAAATACCAGCATCATTTTTCGCAGGTCTAGAAAAAATAATTCTACGCTTTGTATAGAACCAGGGAAGACCCCATATAGCAAAAACAATCTTAAGCAAAAAGAACAAATTGGGAGGCATCAATTTATCAGACTTTAAGCTATACTACAAGGCTATAGTAACTAAAACAGCTTGGTACTCGGCACAAGAACATAGACGTAGACCAATGGAGCAGAACTGAGAACCCAGATATAAAACCATCCTCATATAGCCATCTAATCTTTGACAAAGCAGACAAAAACATACACTGGGGAAAAGAATCCAGTATTTTAAAAAAATCCCTACTGGTGTTTTTCTGTGAATTTTATATTCATGTTGCATTGCCCATTTTCCTTTTGGGAAAAGCAACTTTTTCAAAAACTGATTTCTAAGAGTGATTTTCATTTATGACTTTCTGCTTTTTATTTCATGCACATATCTTATAGAAATTGTCTTTTCGTTTTGCATTTTTATCTCTATCTAGAATTTATCTTGATGACTCTATATGTTAGGGATCAGTTAGGAAAACTGCTCCCACTTCAGGCATTTCAAACCGAGTGTGTTGAGTACAGGGAATTGGTGAGAAAGGGCTAAGGGGTGAGGAGTAGGGGTGGTACAGGGGCTGGGGGACACGAGGAAGGAGGAGTGTGATGGGTCAGACTTGGCAGCTCTGGGCTGGAGCCCACAGGACTGTGCCCACTGCGGCACTGGTGGCTCTGGCTCCTGAGTGAAGGGGCTGGTTCATGTTAGCCATGACTCCCCAGAAGCAGCTGCTTCTGCCCTGACTCCCTTCCTACCACTGCCACTACGGCAGCCACCAAGCGTCAGTAGCTGCCACACTATGCAAACCAGAAGGAGGACCAGAAGGAGAACAGCCTGTGTGTCCTCCTGCCGTCGGGCCTCACTCAGTCCCTTCTGTTGGAAAACCTAACAAAGTCAGTGGACAAGGGGTGGTGGGCAGACCTCAAGGATGGCCCAAGATCTCTGTCCTCTGGTGTACAAGCCTTGCACGATTCCATCCTCCTGAAAGTAGCTGGGGCACCATTCCTGGGATGATTATGCTATGTGGCAAAGAGGTCTTGGAGATGTTGTTAAGGATTCTAATCAGCTGACTTTCAGTTCATCAAGAGGGATATTTTCTGAGTGGGCCTGACCTGATCACATGAGTTCCTTAAATCTGGGTCTAGAAGTCGGAGATGGAGGAGGTCAGAGATCACTGCATTGGGCGTGAGGGAGGTTCTCCATTGTGGGCTCAGAGGTAGAGGGGTGGTGTGACCAGGGTGCAGGCAGCCTTGGGAGCTGAAAGTGGCCCCAGCTGATAGGCAGCAGGGACATCCGTCTAGTGCAGGGACCTGGATGCAGCCACAGCTGCCAGGTGGGAACCCAGCCACATCGGCTCCAAATTCCTGACTTCACACCTCCAAGCTAGTATACGGGAGCTGTGTTCAGCCAGTAGGTCTGTTCGTTATGCAGCAACAGAAACAGTGTAGACGAGCCCTGCAGTGTGGTTTGCAGACAGCCCTAGCAGCAGAGCAGGGCAAGTGTGCGGCTGAGACCAGGCCAAGAGGCACGCTGGCATTTCTGAAGGACAGGAAGATGCCTTGGTGCTGGGTCATAGTCAGTTAAAACCTTCTCTCCTGACGGGGAAGGCCGAGCTCCCTGCTGTGCCTGATACACATCCCCTAGATCGTCCTCATACCTTCCGACTCGATGACGTTTGTCTGTTTCCACAACGAGTATGTTAAGACACATATTCCATTTTTTCTCCAAACTCTGGTTTATTTCACACCTCTGTACTTCCAGATGAGCATTGGAATCCTTCTGTCACTTTTCAAAAACTATTTTTAACGTAACAGTTGAATTTTGATTGGCCTTCCATTAAACTTATATGTTAATGCTGGGAGGGAAGGTCTTCCAGTTCAGGGTCACTGACTGAGACGTGGATTTCCCTGTGGTTCTGGGAGAGGGGTCCCTGGGGGCTCGCTGCAGGCCTGCTCAGCCCAGGCTGGACTGACAGGTTCCTCTCCTGTCTGGCACTGGGGTGCGGGGCCTCCAAGCTGTGCCGCAGGCTGGTCATCAGGTGGACCCTCCTCCCTGATGGTTGGGGTTCTCCAGAATTGTCCCTGGGAAGGGCAGGAGGTATCAGGCACTGCTGTACCTCTGGAGGTACAGGCAGTGGTGGCCCTTCCTGGAGCAAGGCTGGCAGTTAGGCTTGGCAGGGGAGTGGGACTTCACCTGTCCACTTTTGGAGCCTTTCTTGCTTTCATCTAAAGGATGGCCTTGATGATCAGAGGAGCCTTTCCTCCCCATCTGCCCTGCAAGTGCAGCTCTGAAGGAGCCCTGTTCCCAGGCGTGCCCATGTGTTGTGTGGATGCCATCACCCACAGATGCGTGGCGTTTCCCAGGAGTGAGTTGGGTGGAAGCCACAGACTTCATTTTCACTTAGCAATTGTAATATACAAAATCAGAGACTAGTAAGAAAAGCTGCCACCACCCCTCAGGATTGGGCTCGGGAAGAAATCCTAGGTGGGCTCACTGTCCAGGACTGGGAATGGCTGCGCTAGCGGCTGACTTTGGAGCGCTGGCACCTCTTTGTCTGCTCTGCTTCCTCCCCACCTGCCTCCTGCCCCTTGCTGCCACACGGACAGGGGACCTCAGGGCTCTGGTCTGTTCGTCCCTGACCTCAGACACGAGAGGGCTGGGCTCTAGCTGTCTGAAGGGACGATGACGTCAGACATAGCGGTGAGCCTGAAAGATCGTTCTCAGCCACTAGGTGCAGGTAGGGGTGACAGTGGTGGTTTTCACACGTGGTGGTTCTGCCAGTGAGGCACTTTTCGAGCTCTGCAGACCAGGGCCTTTGGTGGTAGCATTGCTCCACCCAGCGGGGCCCCTGGCAGCACGGCTTGAGCCGTCAGTGGTCACCTGCTTGACCTTCAGTTGGGCATCTGAAGGTGGGGAAGGTGCTGCCTCCCTCCTACCCCCCCAGCGTTGTGGCAAGGAGTCAGTGTCCAGGGAGACCCGCCCTGCGCCTCACGCTGAGGACGTGCGAGGTGCCTGCCTCTGTCACCCACTGCAGCTGCGTGGAGGAAGCGCATGGCATTGTTGCCCCATTCACCCTTGGTTTACGTTTTTACGTTTACTCCACGCCTCTCCTGCTCCTCAGCCTCTTTCCTCCCCCATCTGCCTGTCTGTTTCCCCCATTTTCTTTTCTCCCAGTGTCCCTGCCCCTCCCTCATCTTCTCTGTCTCTCTCTCTCTCTTTTTTGGAACAGGGGCCTCAGCCTCCCCTGGATGGCTGGTCAGGGCTGTCTTGCACCTTCAGTTTGCTTCCCACGCTCAGCCGTGCCCCCCATGACCCCTGTCTGTCCTGACCGCACAGCAGGGAAAGCCCGGCTGACATGCGCGCAGTGTGGGCGCGCAGGCATTTCTGGGCCAGCAGGCCCAGTGCTTCCCAGGCTGCACGTCACCTCCCTGGCGTCTCTCCTACCTCCCTGCTCTCCTGCTCTGCTGTTAACTGTATGTCTGTGGTCCCCAACCCCCGGGCCATAGACTGCTCCTGGTCCGTGGCTTGTTAGGAACCCAGCTGCACAGCAGGAGGTGAGCGGCAGGCGAGCGAGCAAAGCTTCATCTGTGTTTACAGCCGGTCCACATTGCTGGCATCCCTGCCTGAGCTCCACCTCCTGTCAGATCAGCGGTGGCATTAGATTCTCACAGGACCGCGAACCCTACTGTACACTGTGCGTGCGAGGGATCTGGATTTTGTGCTCCTTAGGAGAATCTAATGCCTGATGGTCTGAGGTGGAGCTGAGGTGGTGACACTAGTGCTGGGGAGCAGCTGCAAATGCAGATTATCATTAGCAGAGAGATTTGACTGCACAATGAATGTACTGCACTTGAATCATCCTGAAACCTTCCCTCCACCCCCATCTGTGGAAAAATCCTCTTCCATGAAATGATCCCTGGTGCCAAAAAGGTTGGAAACCGCTGCTGTATGTGGTTGCATGTTTTTTGGTAACGTGGCCTCCATGTACCCAGAGTGCCAGCATGAAAGGGGCACGGCAGGGACAGCTTCCTGCCCACATACGGCTGGGTGTACAGGGACACTCAGAGCTCAGGAACCTCAGCCTAACCATCCTCCTCCTGAGACGGAATCTTCTGGGTGATTCACACATGAATGATTAGTGGTTGTCAGTAGGGTCAAACAGGGGGCACTCACAGAACTCACTCTGTATCTTCCCACAAAAAAGTCTTCAAGAACAGTGATGGCCCCTGTGCCATTGAACACTGAGCTCAAGGCCAGCCCACGATCAGGAGCCACGCCCCCTGAGAACCCCACAGGGGCTGACTGCAGGCCCTCTGCTCTCCGGGCGGTGCTCCCTGGAGGTGGAGCAGAGTGGCTGGGAGGGAAGCCGTAGACGTGTGCCTCTCCTGCAGTCTTCCTTGGCCCTCGTCATGGCCCTGCAGGGGACACCGCCATGCCCAGCGAGCACAGGGCTGGGGAGCCCATGTGAAGCCCTGGGCTGTAAGGAGCTGCGGGTGCGCTGGTGAGCAGGACTCACGGGGAAGTGGGAACAGCTCTGGGCCCTCGTTCCAAGGGACCAGCGTCCTAGCATGAGATCGGGGCCATCCTGGTGTCTTTGTGGCCCCTCAGATAAACAAGTCCTGTGGTCACTTGTATTCACTACAAAAATAAAGTAGTCACTACAGTAATTAAAGTGTCCAGATTCACAAGCTTCAGTTCAGGCAGTGCTAGCTCGTATGGCAAACACAAATGTGAACAATGGCACAAACAGGGCATGGTTTTATTTTTATATGATTATTGATGATGGGGACAAAAAGACCTCTTTTCACTTTTAGATCCTGTTAGAATTAAGGGTTAGAAGGAAAGAGCATGAGTATGTCCCAAGTTACTGAGGAAGTTAACGAACAAAATATCTAGGACCTAGCTCACTTCTTTTATACCCAAATGTGAAATGAAAGTACTCTATTTCACATGGGCCAAAAACATTGAATAAGGAAACAGCAAAAAATCATAAGGAAGAGTTGACATGTAGGACTAACTGTGTAGCCGCTGATACTAAATGGAAATTACTAAACTCTCCTGTTTCACAATAAGCAGTCATTAAACTGTCCTTTTCAGAACACAGGTTTTCAGCTTGATTTGGAAACTGAAACACTATGTGACGTTTAAGGAAGACGAGATATTAATAAAATAAAACAGTGGTTCCAGTGGTTCGATGGTGTGGGGAGACCGTCACTCCTGTGCACTGCTGGTGTGTGGACAGCGGCCAGTCCTGGGCGGAGCAGTGCCCCTCAGATCCATGTATTGAAGTCCTAACCCCAGGACCTCAGCGTGGGACTGTATGTGGAGATGGAGTCTTTAAAGAGGTGATTAAGTTGAAATGAGGTCATTGTGTGGCCCTAATCCAGTATAACTGGTGTCCTTGTAAGAAGAGGAGATGAGGACACAGACACAAAGGGATGACCCTGGTGAGGACTCAGGGAAAGAACGCTGTCTGCAAGGCAAGGAGAGTCCTCAGGAGAAATCAGCCCTGGCACCACCTGATCTCAGATTTCTAGTCTCCAGAATGTGTGAGAGAAACTTCTGTTGTTTAAGTCACCCAGTCTGCGGTATTTTTTGGTGGCAGCCTGAGCAGACTAACATAGTCCTTATGGAGAGGAACTTGTCAGTGTCTAGAAAAATTGTATTTGCAGATCACTGGCAAAAATATGAAATGAGGTATGTGCAAGCATATTTATTATAGCATCATATTAATAACAAAAGGTGGGAAATGACCCATATGTTCTTCTAAAGATTGAGTAAAGTGTGGTTTATTCATACAGCAGAGTACTATGCAGCTATGAAAAAGGAATGAGGACTATTTCTGTATTTCTATGTAGAGTGATCTCCAGTGTACATTTAAAAAAGCACGGTGTAGAACTATGTGTAACATTCTACCGTTAAAAGGTAGATACATACATATGTAAATGCAAATGTATGCAATATATTCATTTATATTTTCAAAAGAATGGGGTATACCAAAAACTAGGTTTGTTTTTTTGTTTGGTTTTTTTTTTAACTTATGAAAGGGAAGGACCAAGGGGAAGCAGAAATGGGATGGTTTCCGTGAATGAATATCTTTCTATATAATTTTTACTAAGGAATAACATGAAGGGTTTTGGATAATTAATAAACATTAAAATCAAGAAAAAAAGAGCAATTTCTAAATATTGAAAACATGTACTAATTAGTTTAAATGTACATCAGCCAAACAGAGACATAAATGACTCTGCTCCCTAAGGGGCAGGTTTGCTGGGCAGGGACTGCCGGGGTTGGCGGCCCGGCTTCCAGGGCTGGGGCACAGGCCTGTTTCCAGTGCCTTTGTGTGACGCCACTGCACGTGGGGCTGCTCTCGGGCCTCCCCACCCAGCTTTCTCAGCACCCGCGGCTTCCCAGGGCTGTCCCAGAGTCTCACCTCATGCAGGCACAGTTCAGGATTCACCGAATCCTGGAAGATTTTATGTGGATTTTTAGGGTTCCTTCTTGAGCGATGACTTAGCCCCTAGCTGCAGTCTCTGCACGTGGCATGGCAGACACCCTCGGGGAGAAAGCAGGGTGGAAGTGGGGCTCACTTGGTGTTCACCTTCCCAGGATCCTCATCCCGCTCTCACCTGCGAGGGAGTCTGACACCAGTGCCGCGTCGCGCCCACATCTTGAATACCACGAGGTATATTCCGAAGGATCAGGCCGGCCCGTGATCAGGTTGATGTCACTAGAAAGGAGTTTTAGCTTAATAGAAAAAGATGTTTGCTGAGGTTTTTATCATACATGGTCTTGGATTTTGTCAAATGATTTTTCCTGTGTCTATTGAAATGAAATGATCATTTACTGCTTTGTCCTGTTAATATGGTGAATTGTATTGTCAGATTTTGCAGATGTTAAAGCAGTTTTTCATTCCTGGTGTAAATCCTACTTGTTAATGATTCTTGGATTATTTTTCTTGATAATATAATATTTTGTTAAGGATTTTTATGGTCATGAGAGACATTGGTCTGCAATTTTCATTTTTCTCATATCTTTGCCAGATTTAAAAACCAAGAGTTATGATTTCTTTATACATTGACTTTGGGATTATTCCCTCTTCTGCTATTTTCTAAGTTTGTGTGAAATCAGTGTTATTACTTCGTTACATGTTGACAGAATTTCTGAGTGCCTGGAGTCTAGGTGGAAAGATACTTGACAACAAATTCAATTTTTCAATATCTTTAAAGATACTCAAATTTCCTTTTTCAATTTGTGTCAGTTTTGGATGTACTGTGTAGTAGTTTTACGTTTTTCCAGTTCATCTAAACTGATAAATATGTTGGCCTAAAGTTGGTCATCATAGTAATCCCACATTATCATTTTAATATCTGTGGGATCAATGGTGACAACTTGTTTTTCATATATGTTTTCTGTAATTTTTGTTTTTCTCTCTTTTTTCTCTTAATCTAGGGGCTTTTGTATGTTGTATATTAATTTTATTTTCCTTTACTGATTATCAGTTATGTGCTTATTAATTTCCATCTATATTTGTTACTTCCTGCTGTATTTGTTTCCTATGGCTGTCTGAAAATATTGCCACAAACTTAGTGGCTTAAAACACAAATTTATTATCGTATGGCTCTGCAGATCAGAGTTCTGACACTGCAGGTCCCATGGGGCTGTAGTCAGGTGTCTGCAGGGCTGCGTCCCTCCTGGAGGCTCTGGGGAGGACCCTCCCTGCCTGTTCCCCGTTGCAGAGGTGCTCACGCCCAGGCCAGCAGTCCCACGGACCCACTTTAGAAAGAGTCATGTGACTGGACTGGGCACACCTGGGCAATCCAGCATGATCTCCCCATTTCAAGGTCTGTAACCATAATCACATCTGCTATGTAAGCAGCATACACACTTAGGATTGCTATGTCTTCTTGATAAATTGACCCTTTTTTACTGTGAAACATCTCCCTTCCTATCCGCTAATACTCATTTGTCTTTACGCAGCTTTGTCTGGTATTGGCCATTCTGGCTTTCTAGGGTCAGCGTTTCCGGGCTACGTGTGTTCCTGTGGTTTTACTGTTTACCTGTGTCTTTGTATGTCAAGTGTTTCTCTAAAAAGTAGCTTGTACTTGGGTCTTGCCTTCGTTATCTAGTCTGACAGTGCATTCTCAGAGTGTTAAATATGTTTACACCTGTTGTAATCATTGATTTGGTTGAGTTTAATCTTCCATCTTATTGTATGTTTCCTATTGTCCTGTCTGACCGTTTATATTTTTTCCTTCCCCTGCCTTAATTTTCATTAATTAGGTATTCCTTAGAATTCTATTTTATTTCTTCTAATACGACTTTTAGCTATATGTTGTGTTTTTGTTATTGCTGTAAAGATTACAATATACAACCCTATCATAGACCACTTGAATTTATATTGTACCTTTTCACATTTACCACGGGGACCTTACAATCACATACTTCACGTAACTGCTTCTTTTTGTGATCCTGTTGCCATATAATTTACTTCTGAGTATGTTATAAACCATGCAGTATATTGTTATCACTCTGCTTCATACAGTCTGCTTCCTTTAAAGGAATTAAGAATAAGAAAATGTTTTTCTTTGTTTACTGTTTCTATTTATTGGTACTCGCCGTTGTTCCTCAGAGGTCTGAGTTTCCATCTGGCATCATTTTCTTTAGTCTAGAAATGTTTTGTTAATGTTTCTTATAGTGTGGCTCTGCTGTTTATGTATTCACTTAAGTTTTATCAATTTGATTATTTTGGTAATGTCTTTATTTTTCCTTCATTTTTGACTTCTCTAGAATTTTAGCTGAGAGATTTTGCTTGCTTGTTTGTTTGTTTCTTTTCCTACTTGTAGTACGTCATTTCATTGCCTTCTGGCTTCCGTTATTTTTAGCTAGACATCATTCTAGCTAAAAGTCCTTACTGTTTTTATTTCTCTGTGTGCAATGTGCCCTTTTTTCCCTGTTGCTTTGAAAATTATTTCTCTTTCTCTGATTTTCAGCAAGTTGCCTAGGACGTAGTTATATATGGTTTTCCTCTTTCTTCTATTTGTTTTAATTGGCATTTGTTCAGCATCTTTATATGTGTGATCCATACAAGTCATCAAATTTAGAAAATGTTCAGCCATTATATTCAAATTTTTAAAAATATCAATCTTCTCTTCTTCTAGCACATACTGTAGACTACTTGGTATTGTCACATAGGTCTTCCGGGTTCTGTTACTTCTTTTCTTTTCTTTTCTTTTGAGACAGTGTCTTGCTCTGTCACCCAGGCTGGAGTGCAGTGGCATCATCGTAGCTCACTGTAACCTCAAACTCCTGGGCTCAAGTGATCCTCCTGCCTCAGCGTCCTGAGTAGCTGGGACTATAGGCACACACCACTACGCCTGGCTAATTTTTCTATTTTTTTTGTAGAGACTGAGTCTCATTCTTGCTCAGTCTGGTCTCGAACTCCTGACCTCAAGTGATCCTCCCATCTTGGCCTCCCAGAGTGCTATATTTACAGGTGTGAGCCATGGTGCCTGGCCTGTTATTTCATTTTTAGGTCCCTTTTTTATTTTTCTATCTGCTAAGTTTGGATAGCTTCTATTGATCTATATTCTAGTTACTGGTTGTTTTGTCTATAGCATATATTTTTCTGGTAAGCCGCCAGTGACTTGTCTTTTCAGATATTTTTATTTTCCAGTTGGTTCATTTTTATAGTTTCCATTTTCTTCTTTCGATTCTCTGAGTTCACTCATTATGTCCAGTTTTCCTTAACCTTTGAAATATTTGTAATAGTTCCTTTAAAAGTCGCTGCCTGGTAACCCTAACATCTCTGCCATTGACTGTGTTTTTTCTTCTGGAAATGGGCCATGTTTTCCTGCTTCTGTGTATGTCTAGTAATTTTTGTTTGTATGATGTTCATTGTACAGTCATGTGCCACTTAATGATGGGGATATGTTCTCAGAAGTGAGTTTTAGGCTGTTCCGTCACTATGTGAACATCACAGAGTGTACTGCACAAGCCTGGATGATGGAGCCTCCTGTACCCTGCGCTTCATGTGACAGCCTGTTGCTCTGAGGCCACAAACTTGTACAGCAGGTTACTGTGCTGAATACTGGAGGCAGTTGTGACACAGTGGTAAGTAATTGTGTATTTAAACATACCCAAACATAGAAAGGGTACAGTAAAAATACAGTATAAAAAAATAAAAATATGATACATCTGTGTAGGATACTTACCATGAATGGAGCTTGCAGGACTGGAAGTTGCTCTGAGTGAGTCCGTGGGTGGTGAGTGCGTGTGAAGGCCTCAGACATTGCTGTACATTGCTGTAGACTTTATAAACACTCTATACTTAGGTGACATTAAATTTCTTTGTTCAATAATAAATTAACTGTAGGTTACTGTGACTTGTACTTTATAAACTTTTTAATATCTTTTAAACTTTTCCACTCTTTTGTAATAACACCTAGCTTAAAACACAAACACATTGTACAGCCAAACAAAAATATTTTGTTTTTATTCTTATTCTATAAGTTTTTTTCTATTAAAAAAATTTTAACTTTTTAAATTTTTAGTAAAAACTAAGACACAAACACACATGTCAGCCTAGGCCTGTACCAGGTCAGGACCGTTGGTGTCACTGTCTTCCACCTCCATGTCTCGTCCCACTGAAAGGTCTTCAGGGGCAGCAACACGCACGGGCCTGTCATCTCCTGTGGTGCTGCCTTCTGGATAGCTCCTGAAGGGCCTGCCTGAGGCTGTTTCACAGTTAGCTGTTTTTTTACAAGCAGGAGGAGTGCATTCTAAAATAATTGTTAATAGTATAGTAAATACAAAAACCAGTAACATAGCTGTTCGTTATCATTGTCAAGTCTCAAGTGCTGTGCGTAACTGTATGTGCTAGATTTTTATACACCTGGTAGTGCAGCAGGTTCGTCTACACCAGCATCACCACAAACACGTGAGGGATGCCTTGTGCTACGTTACTATGGCTGCAACGTCACTAGGTGATAGGAATCTCTCAGCTCCATTAAGATTTCACGGGACCACCATCATATGTGATGTCTGTCCATCACTGACCATGGACGTGACTGGCGCGTGACTGTGTATGCTCTGTTGGTAAGAATTGGGATTATGTTGTCTTTGCCGTTTTGATTTTTATTCCTGCAGGCATCTGATTTTCTGAAAGTTCGTGTCATGGCTTGGTTTAGGAACTTTATGTAGGCAGGTCTTTAGTGCTTCTCACTCTAGGAGTTCTGTTGCCCTACTCCTGGTGTGACCTCTCTTCGACCTCAGGTGAACACCCTGGGTGTCCAGGGAATGCTGTCCAGCGTGGCCTGTCAGAACCCACCGTCTCCCAGTGCCAGGCGACCTTTAGAACATCTGTCCATCTGACAGTCCCCGCTGGGGTCTGTGCAGACAGCGCTGTATTTGGGTAGAGTCTAAGTGCAGTTCAGGGGCTCCTTCTCTGCTTAGTGCCCGCCTCTCCTGCACCCCTCACGTATTCCAGCCCCGGCACAGCCCCTGTCCTGGTGCTCATCTCTGCCCATGGGGGCAGCCACTTTCTGTACCTGCCACGCGCAGTGACATGAAAGTGCACAGACCTAGAGAACAGCGTCATTGAGGAGCTCAGTGAGTTCCCCTCTGTCCCGGTTACAGTCCTGACTCTGCTGTCCACTCTGCCAAACACATTTGCTGCTTTCTTTTGTCCAGTGTTTAAGTTTATTTATTGTGGGATCATGAGTCCTTACTCCTCCTTGGTTGGAATCAGAAGTCCAAAACCTTGTAATTTCCCATTTGAGTTGACGATATCATTATAAACTCAGGATTTACTTTACTTTTTTTAAAAAAAGTAATAGATTTTACTTTTTAGAGTTTTATTCTACAATGCAGAAAAATGGTTGCGTAGAGTTGCACCTCCTCCCCCACACACATTATCTCCTACTATTGATACATTACTGTTAACTGAGGTTTGCATTAGGGTCGCTCTGTGTTGAACATGGGCTTTGACAAGGACCTGGTGGCATGTGTCCATCATTACTGCATGACACAGACAGTGTCACTGCCCCCCAAGTCCCTGGCTCCGCACACTCATTCCTCACCCACTCGCGCCCCTGGCAGCCACTGATCTACTGTCTCTTTAGTTTTGCCATTTGCAGAATTTTTTGTGAGAAACTGCCAAATTATCTTCCCAAGTGGCTGCACCGTTTTGAAAACTCCGCACTCTTACCATAAGATCCAACAGTCATGCGCCATGGTATTTACCCGAAGGATTTGAAAACTTACGCCCACATGACAGTCTGCACACGGGTGTTTGTAGCGGCTTTGTTCATAATTGCCAAAACCTGGAAGCAGCCAAGATGTGCTTCAGCAGGTGAGTGGAAAATGGACACAGTGTATCCAGACAGCACAGTGCGATTCAGCATCAGTGTGACTCCAACTGCAGGACACTCTGGGAAAGGCAGCAACCCCACTGGGGACGGCGACGGATCAGTGGGTGCTGGGGGTTGGAGGGGGAGGGAGGGATTTTTAGGGCACTGACACTGTTCTGTGAGACACTCGCACGCTGGACCCGTCATTACACATTTGTCCAAAGCCAGAGAATGTCCAACACCAAGAGGGACCCAGATGGGAACATGGGTTTTGGGTGATGGTGACATGTCAGTGCAGGCCTTGGACTGTATCAGACCCGCCCTGGGGATATTGCTAGTAGGGGAGACATGGGGGAGGGGGCGTGGGGGCTGGGGAGGCTGCAGGGGAGGAGTGGCGTGGGGGAGGGGAGGCTGGAGGATGGGAGGTGTGGGGGAAGGGACCTGGGGGAGGGGAGGCGTGGGAACGCTCTCTGTTTTGTGCTCAATTTTGCTGTGAATCTAAAGCCACTCTAAAAAAATAATGTATAAAAAAGCCATCAAGTCCCTGAAAGTTGTGTAGTGACAGAGCAGGAAGTTTCTGACTGGCACCCAGCTTGCCAGGGACTGGGAAGAGGTGTCATCGGGTAACTCTGGCACAGGCGCAGTGTGGAGCTGACACCTGGCACGGAGCTGCCCTCAGGGTTCATGGGGAAAATGCACAGGGGTGGTCGTGGCTCAAACTGCCCTGCAGCCTCGAAGTCCTGGAGGGCAGCTGTGGTTCTGCCGTATTTCCCCGGCACTGTCATGGCCAAGGCAGACAGTTCACAGGGATCACACTGACCTTTTCTACCTCAGTGTCTTACTCCGAGACCAGGGACCCAGCGTGGCTGTCTGGCAGCTGCTGCGTGTTTCCCTCCCCATGATGCACTTGGGGTCCGTGCAGCACACGGGGCCACCATGAGGTGGACTTGGGCCAGGGCTCCATCTGCTGTTCTAACCGGAGGTCCGTGGTGGGGCTAGGACCCTGGGAGTGGGTGCCGGCTCAGGCTCCATAGCCAGTCGCCATCTCAAGACCTGGGCACTCACCCGCCCACCACACAGCCACTGGGCAGTCACTCGGGCCCCTGGGGGGTTGGGCGAATCTTGCTGCAGGGCTGTTGAGGGAGGACCGGCTGCCCCTCGGTGGTGGGCTCTGCCTGTGGACCTGCGCGGATCTGGAGTGTAGGTGAGGGTCCTGGTCCTTCTTTGAGGGGGTGGCATGGGCCTTCTTCCCAGTGCCCAGGCTTTCACAGCATGTCCACACGAGTGTGTCTCAGTCTTGAGACCCTGCCCTGCTGCGCCCACCTCGCCTCCATGTTGCCACGTGGCCCTGCTTTCCTGGTCCTGTCACTCCCGTGGATGTTCAAGAGCCCTGCCCTCTTGCAGCCGGGGGCAGATGCCGTGCAGTGTCTCAACCCCCTACCCCAGGCCCCGTGAGGGACTGTGATGACCCCATGTCGCAGACGGCAGGTGATGAGCAGGGTGGCAGGCGGCAGGCCCCGCCGTGAGGTCACGCAGATGCTGGCCCTTGTGGCAGTGGATTGGATCACATCCAGCACCCTCCTGCAGCAGCCGGAAGGAGCACTTGGGCTTTGTGGGCCGTGCGGTCTGTAGCGTCTGTGCACTTGTGCGCTGGTGACTGGGAAGGGCCAAGGACAGCAAGTGCGTGAGCGGCCGTGGCTATGTCCCGGAGACACCAGAACCCCAGGAGCAGGTGCTGGCTGGGTCTGCAGACCCCTGGGTCAGAGACAAGGCCCAGAGCAGGTTTTGTCTTTGAGAAACATTCAGAGAATATCTTCCCTTAGAGAACTGTGACTAAGACAGTGGAGCCCTTTTGCCACCTAGTGGTGGGGATTTTGCACAATGAAGTCTCATCATTTTGTGCTCAGTTTTGTTGTTCTCTGTGAAGGGACAATACCAGACGGGAAGTGCCCCCTGGGAGGGCCCGCCACACACAGGGTGCTGGCCCCCAGCGCCTCCCCATGCAGCGTCCCTGTGGAGTGCGTGCGAAGCGGGAAGACAGCCCCTGCTTGTGCTTGGTCCAGCAGCTTGCTTTCCGACGGAGAATCCTGTGTCCCGGTGCCTCCAGTTGCTGTCTGGGTTATCGTGCTCCCGCACCTTTCCAAAAGCAGCACCCTTTCTGCAGACACACTTCGCTGCCAACTTGCCTGCCCTTCTCCTCGCTCCGTCTCCTCGCCGGGCTTGCTGGGCGGTGTGCCCTGCGTGTCGCTGCCACCTCCTCTCCTCCCCAATAGTGGGGCTGGGGCGGGGCCCTGGCGCTCCGTCTCACCTGGATGCCCATGACTCCTGCATCCCATGTCCAGCCCAGCACATGTTGAGTCCCAGCCTGTGTGTCCAGCCCCCCACGTGATGTGTCCTGGACTGACCTCCCATGCTCCTCGCCCATTCAGTGTGTGTTTGCAGCCCGCCCCCACCCCGCTAGCCCCCATGCTCTCCTGAGGATAGGTCCAGCACCCACCAGCCCCGTAGCCTGGTCAGCACCCTAGGGCCCACATGCTGCCTGCTGAGGGTGCGAGAGGGAGAGAGAGAGAGAGAGGGAGGGGAGGGAGTGGCCACAGCACAGGAAGGAAGGAAGGAAGTGCCGGGCAGCTGTTTGGAGGAAAAGCTGTTTGAAGTTTTTAAGGGGTAGAAATGATTTCTTTTCCTCTGCTTCAGCAGACTGGTAACAAGTGGCTGTGAAGCTGTTGCAGGTGCTCTTTATTTTTTTCCCTTTTCTCTGTGAGACCAGCTTATCTGAGTCCTTGAAATGTGCCTCTGGCATCAACTGAGACAGAGCTGGAGCGGGGTGTTCGCACCCTACTGTCCACTTAGGGCTCTTCAAGGCTGAGAAAACAAAACTCTTAAAAGATAATGAGTTAGACCACAGGTATTTAAATAAACAAAACAAAGGGCATAGTTGTGTTGTGAGTTTTCTCTTTAAAGGGGCAATTATGTTCTCTGAGTTTATTTCTCTTACTTTCTGGTAGATAGTTTATTTTCCTCTGTTAGATTATTAGTAAGGCCACCTTTCAATTATAGAATCAATAGGGCTTTCATTTTACTAATATGTAGCATTTTTCTTTAATGTTCTTAAAAGTTTTGGAATTTTCTCATGAAATACTTAATATCATAGAATTTAAAGCTGAAATAAATCATGTGGTCCCCATATTCCACCCCTCTCCTGGAAGTTACCATGATCCTGCATTTTTTCTCATTTCTTCCCTTTCAATAATTTTATTTCTTGAGTCATTTTTAGTGAGGCCAAATGGCTTTAGAGCAGAGGCAGATGGACACTGGGCCCAGGGTCTGTTGCTTGACCGGCTCGGTGTCCTGGAGCAGGAGGTCTGGGCCAAGACACCCTGGGAAGAAGAGAGGGCAGCCCTAGGAGGACAGGCCCCTGCCATGGAGGGTTGTGTGTCTCAGTCCCACAGAGGGAGCCTTGGCCACAGGCACAACAGCCTCACCACACACAGCGCTGCCCAACCTTCCAGAATCTGAGCAAGAAGTTTAGGAACCCTGATCCCAAGAGGAGCACAGGACAGCCAGGGAGGACAGCACTTCTAGTCCGCTTCTGCAGCCTCCTCTTTTGCCTTGCACAGGTGTGGCTGGGCCTGCTCTCAGCTGTATCACTAGCCCACTGTGGCCCCGCTGCTCTGGGAGCCACCGTCAGAAGTTCTCTATGGGAGACACAGACTGACGGAGCCTGGGCTTGTTCTGATGCCTCCTTGCTCCTTGATCCAACATGAGCCCTCCCAGCTCTGCCTCCAGAGTCACCCTGACTCTCCCCCGACGCTGACTGCCCAGTCGTGGGGACCGGTCACACCCAGGCAGTGGCCAGGGTGACCTTCCAGGGGCGTAGCTGTGGCCATCCCTGTCAGTGGGATGGAGCCGCACTGCTTACACCTGCAGTCAGGCCTGCTCTCCCGGGCCCTCCCCTGCAGGCATCCTGGCTGCTCGCGGTGCTTCGTAAGTGCCAGGCCCTGCCTGATCCTGACAGTGCGTGCTGGCTGCTCTGCTTGAGCACCTGCACTTTCCATATCTTTTAATTACAAAGTTTTGTGACATGTGAGCATTAACACACAACATGAATGCACTGTGAGCTACAGAGCATAACGTCGTCCCAGCGGCCTCCGTGGCCCTGCGCCAGGGCCAAGCAGGAGGACCCATGCCGCCACCAGTGCATTTCCCTGCCCTATACTCCGCCCCTCTCCTGGAGCTTACCTGGATCCTGAGGGTTTTTTTCTTGTTTCTTTCCTTTAAAATAATTTTATTACATGTGATTGCTTGTTTCTGCACTCTTAGAAAGTAGTATCTGTCCCTACACAGACTCACAAACTTTGTTCTTGTTTTAGTCAAATATTGGCTCTCTCAGAGGGGCAGTTGTGGTTTGTTTCCGTTGTTGCCTGGATTCCACGTGTGAATGCACATAATCCATGTGTCCATCCTGCTGGCAGCGGACGTGGAGTATCCACTATCGCAAGCAGCATGTGTGTGGAGATTCTTGTGTGCTTCTTTTGGTGCCCATGTGAGCTTTTTTTGGTGTTAACAAAAAGTAGAATTGCTGCATCGTGAAGTATGTGAAAAGTTAAATTTTAGGATAGTGTCACATTATTTTCCCAAGTGTGGATGCCAGTTTCCCTACTCCCTGGCCGGGTTTAACGGTTACTGGTGACCAGTGATCTGCAGTCTCCCCAAAGCTGACGCTATTGATGGTCTGGATTGTGCTGACTTAGTGAGTGCAAATAATGTTTCATGGGGTCTGTGTTTTCCACGGAAGCCCACAGCAGTTTCTCCCACCCCACACGCTGTCCTCATATTGTGACTGGGATACTCCTCCGCTGGGTGGGGTCATGCTCCCTCCCCTTATTCAGGGTGGGCTTGTGTCACCAGCAGAAGTGACGCTAAGTGACTTCTGTAGCAAGAGCAACATGTTGCTGCCTGGCTCCCGGGGTACCGGCTCTTGGTATCTTGTGCTGTGAGGAAGCACAGGCCACAATTCCTTGACATCGTGTTATATGACATGAGTGTGTCCGTGTGAAAACTCCCCTACAGTCCTTTCAGTGTTGATGTGTTCAGTCAGATTCGGAACAAGGCGCACACGTTGTATTTGGTTGCTGTGCCTCCTCGGCGTGTAGTTTTGCAGACTGTGCCTGTTCTCGTGGCGTTGCTCAGAATGCTTCTCTGTCCCCCATGCTTTCCATAACCTGGTGGATCTTTCAGGCGAGCAGACCTGGTGGGTAGCACTGCGTGTGCTGTGTGGCATTGCGTCGTGCAGCGCACTGCCCGATGGTCCCGTGTGTCGGTGGGGTCCTCCACTGCTGAGCGCGCCGCCAGCCTTTCATCTGGCGTTGTCATTATTCACTGATGGCCATTGCCTAGATCCCGTCTTCCACTAGGGCTTGCAGAAAGGTGGTTTTTCTAACTCGTAATTCTTTCTCTACTTGTTAGTTGGGATTCTCCTGTGTAGAGTAACTGTGCCTCATCCATTCAGGCTATTTGATTACCTAAACTACGGTTCCTACCAGAAAGGCAGGATGAATGCTTGATTCTTTGCATTTAATTATTTTTTAATTGTAATAAGGTGGTATTCTGGACGCCAACGACGTTGTCTAGTGAGTTTCCCTGGTTTTCTTTCCTTACAAAGCATCATCATTATCTTAATGGATTTTATACGTGCGTAAAGGATACCAGTTGCAGCTGTGACTCTCTCTCCTCAGATTGCCGTGTGTGCCGGGCTCTGCCTTCTCCATACAGCTGCGTCAGTCTCTGCGGGCCTCCTCGTGTTCAGTCACACACGCTTTGCCCTCATCTTTGTGCTCCCTCTCCCCGACCTCCCGGAACCAGCCATCTCTCAGGATCCCTGTCTTCCTGCCAGCTGGGGATCGTGGGGGGACCACGGCCTGAACAGCAGGGGTGCTTATCACAATCGGGGGGTCATGACTTTGTCATAACGTCAGTGAACAGACATAATAAATATTTGTATTTTTGAAGGAAGGGAAATCATGAATTAACATAAATATTTGTAAATCACATTTAAGATTATGTGATTTTTACTTTAAAATTTTTAATTGATGCTAGCTAGTTTCTCTTTTCTCTCATCCTAAGCATTCTTACTTATCTGCTTTATCCTAAATACACATATAACAGGTTCAGATAATAATACCAGCATTATTAGTATCAATAAATGACTAAATTGAGATTAATATATTTCCTTGCACTTCTTTCTATTTTATAATATATTCCCTTGAGGATTTGCAGTCAAATCCTTGTGTTTTGATCAGTTTCCACAGTCCTTCTTTCTGTGTGGTTATAGCATAAACTTGGTATATACCTAGATTATTTTTTAGCTTTTAAGGATTTTTAAAAATTCTTATTTTGATTATATAAACATTTATATGATTCTAAAGTCAAAATATATCGCCAGGTCTATCCAGAAATGTCTCACTTCCATCCCTTTCCCTCCACCCATTTCCCTCCCTTCCCTTGTAAGTAGCTTTTAATTTTTTATCTTTCCATTATTTCTTTTTTAAAATATAAATAAATATGTATATAAATGAGTTCCTTAAATTAGTAACCTTTTCTCTTTTTGTTCATATTTCTTTTCATTTTTAGGAAGGTTTGTACTTTTTTCCCTAGCTTTGTGTTATTACCTGTCTATATAATTCACATCAACCCCTCTTTTTTTTACAGTTTCTATCGAGTTGCTATTATAAGCAGTATTAAAATTAACTAGAAATCTCTTCTCTTCCCTGTCCTGCCCTCTCCCAGCATCTGTCCCCACAGCTGTGGGGCTGGCAGGGAGCTGCTCTGTCACTCACCCTCCTGCCCTTCTCCCAGCTTTTCGTAGTGTTAATTTTGTAGTTTAAACATATTTACCATTTGCGCATTATCTGTCACCCTTAACTCCATCCTTTAGTCCTGGTTCCGTGGTTAAATATGTCTGACCCTTCTCACCACACCTCATGCCAAAGCTTCTGCCGTTGTCTGTGGTCGTATTAGGGTCTTGCAGGACGGCTCAGGAGTAAAATGTCCCCTGTGTTCCTGCAGGTTTGTGTCTTACCCTCTGCGGCCTTCACAGCAGAAGGGT
Organism: Varecia variegata; assembly: GCA_028533085.1. Taxonomy (NCBI): domain Eukaryota; kingdom Metazoa; phylum Chordata; class Mammalia; order Primates; family Lemuridae; genus Varecia; species Varecia variegata. The sequence goes on along the minus strand of CM052436.1, from coordinate 527,904 downwards.
ACTAGGTTCCCCCAACCCTCGTTTCACACTTTTGTCTTTAGCGTCCTCAGAACACTGCTGTGCCCGTGTTGCTCTGAGCACTCTGACAAGACCCTGGATTCCTTTTCCCTGTGAGTGACTGAGACCTGTGCGTGGATGCCAGCGAGTCTTCATCTTTAAAGCCTAATACCTTTTCCAAGGTGTGTCTTGGTGCTAACTGCTCAGGCTTGAATTTTTCAGGAACACAGTATGCCCATTCAATATATAGATCCAAGCTTTCTTTTATTTTAGGAAATGTTTTGGAATGAGTATGTTTTGGAACACACACCCACACACAGTCGCACCACGTCACGACGTTTCAGTCGACGGCAGTATACAGCAGTGCTCCACGGACTATGGTGGAGCTGAAAATTCCTATCGCCTGGTGCTGTCGTAGCTGTTGTAACGTAGGGTGCAAACAAACCTGCCGCGCTGCCAGTCGTGTGAGGGTGCAGCACGTACAGTTACGCACAGGTCACAGCACTCGAGTGAGGAACGACTGTGTTACCGGTTTATGTAGTTACTATGTTTTTTATTGTTATTTTAGAATGTACTCCTTCTACTTGCTATTTTTAAAAAGTTAACTGTAAACTAGCCTCGGGCAGGCCCTTCAGGAGGTATCCAGAAGTGCTTGTGATCTGGGAGGTGACAGCTCCAGGCCTGTTGCTGCCCCTGAAGACCTGCCAGTGGGACAAGACATGGAGGTGAAGCCAGTGACACGGATGGCCCTGACCCTGTGCAGACCTAGGCCGGTGTGAGTGTTTGTGTCTTGGTTTTTACAAAACATTTTAAAAAGTAAAAAATAAAAATAAAAAATTTTAAAAATAGAAAAAAGCATATAGAATAAGGCTAAAAAGAAAGAAAATATTGTGTACAGCCAAACAGTATATTTGTGTTTTAAGCTTTAATTACAAGCGTCAAAAAATTTTTTTAAATGTATAAAGTTAAAAAGTTACAGTAAGCTAAGGTTAATTTATGATTGAAGAAAGAACATAGTCTTCTTATAAATTCATTTAGCGTAGCCTAAGAGTGCCGTGTTTATCGTGTCTACGGCGGCGCACAGGGACGCCCCTGCCATCCACTCGGCGCGCACTGACTCGCCCAGCGCAGCTTCCAGTCCTGCAGCTCCATTCACGGCGAGTGCCCTAGACAAGTGTACAGTTTTTATCTTTTATACCGTATTTTCATATTTTCGTTGTACCTTTCCCATGTTTAGACAGACCGATACTCACCATGGTGATGCCGTTGCCTGCAGTGTTCAGCACAGTCACGTGCTGTGCAGGTGTGTGGCCTAGAGCCTAGGCTGTGCCACATGGCCCAGGTGTGCTGTCGGCTAGACCATCTAGCAAGCAGGCGCCCTGGGATGTTTGCACAGTGACGAAATCACCTACCGGTGCATTTCTTAGAACGTATTCCTGTTGCAGGCAACGCAAGACTGTACGTGCTTCCCCTCTCTTGGACGATGCCACGGGAATGCGGTTGTGTGTGTTGGATTGCTTTTGCCTGTCTTCTCTGTCTGTCACGTTCTCCTGAATCTTTTTTACCTCCATTTTTGTTTATTTTCACTCTCTTCTCTCTGTGTTGCATTTCATTCCTGTGCCTCTGTGATGTCCCCTTGCTCTTACATTTCCTCTACGTTTCATTTCTGGAGAAAAATCCTAGTTTGTTCCTGAGTTCGTCGGCTGCCTTTTCATATCTTCCTGTTTTCTTGCCATTCTACTTCTGAGATACTCTAATCCTATTTTAAACTGTTTTTCTAAAATGGTGGTTATGTTCTCGGTTTTTAGTTCAATATGACATATAGGCTATAATTTTCATTTTCTCTGTGTTCATAGATTTCTGGTACATTTTCGTTATCTGTTACTATGTTATTTATTTTTTACATCTTTTTGGTAATATTCTCAGATGGGATTTGACCATAATAGTCTCCCATTTTTAAATAAAGATTTTTCTGGACTGGTAGGGGAAAGGTTTCTGTGGAGGAGTTGGGAAGGCACCAGAATGTCAAAGATCAAGAGATCTCTCCTCTGTTGTTGCCATGAAATATTTTTGTAAATGGCCTCTTTGTAGGGACGCCTGTCTCTGAGCGTCGCTCTGATTCAGGAAGGCTTCTCTCCCCGTCTGGTGTCTTCAGGTGTGCGGGACTCGCCCCTGAATCCCTGTACGCTGCTCACACGGCATTCTGGGCATCCCGTCCTCTGGGTTTCTCTTTCTCTGGCACTTTCTACATACAAAAATGCCACTGTTACAATCCAGCTTAATTGGTATTTTGTTGTGGGCAGGTTTCTTCAAGCTGATTCTCTGTCTGCAAGTGAATATTTGTTGTATATTTCTGAGATCCTTGCGGACTTGGGCCCTTCAGCACTGCTTAGAGTTTTCATGAACTCCTTAGTAGTTCCAGTTTCTTCTCCTTTTGTTTTGTGTTGTTTTCCTGAAACTCGGAGTCCATAAGGACATTTTGGAGTTTCTCCATTTGCTCCCAGGACATTCAGCTAGATTCCAATTCCTATGAGTCCCCTTCCTTTGGGGGATGGATGTTGATATTTGTGGGGGGTTTCTGAGTGCTGTGCTTCAGCAGGTCATTTCCTCCCTACTTTCTACTTGCCGTAACGCGGCGTCCCGCTGACCCATCCTGGATCTGGCTGCCGTGCTTTGCCGTCACGCCTGCCCACGTCCTGGGGATGCCAGGGCTCCTTAACATCTGAGGGTTCTGTTGAAGTCCACAGTGAGTTTGTTTTCTTTGTTAGTCTTGTCACTCTGGGAATTACTGATATAAGGAATTTTGAGAATTAAAAGAAAGAAAAAAACCATGTAGTTGCATGACCAAGACAGAGAATTTTTATGCATATTTAAGTCTCCCATACAATTGGTATCCTCTTACTCGTATCCATAACTTTGCCATCTTCGTTGCTCTTTATTCCTTCCTGCTGTCACCCAGGATTCCACCTGGGACCGTTTCCTTCCGCCTGAACCACATCCTCTAAAATTTACTTTAAGGTGGGCCCCCTGGAGAAAAACTGTCCCTGTTTTCTGATTGTCTGAAAATGTCTTTATTCACCTTCATTTGTGAAGGATAATTAGTAAAGAATTCTGAGTGGGCAGTTATTTTCTTTCAGCACATTAGAGCTCTAATCCAGCTGTGTTCTCCACTGTTGTTATTAAAAAGACAGCCGTCAGTCTATTGCTCTTTTGAAAATAATCTTTTTTATCTCTGCTGTTAAGATTTTTTTTTTTTGAGGTTTTATTATGATGTGTCTGCTTTGGGTTTCTTTATATAGTTTGCTTGAGATTAGTGAGGGGTCTTGCAGTGGATCTGGTGTCTTTCATTGGGTTTAGAAAATTTTCAGCCAGGATATTTTTAATAAAACTTCTGTTCCATTCTCTTTATTTTCTCCTTCAGGGAGTAAATGTATGTTAGATATCCACACAGTACATTGGTATCTCTTATCTTTTGTATTTTCCCTCTGTTTTTTTATATACATTCTGGATAGTCTTATGATTAAATGTTCAACTCAAATTTTTCAGTTCTCTATAGTTACTAAAGTTGCTCACTGATTTTGCAATTTTAGTAATTATATATTTTTTGCTTTAGAATTTCTCTGTGGTTTTTCAAGTTTGTTATGACACTATTTTTTACTTTTTATTTTTAAGTAATTAGAGACTCACAGGAAGTTGTAAAAATAGTAGAGACTCCGGTGATATTCACACAGCTTCTCCCAGTGGTAACGTCTTCCATAACTACAGTACAATATCAAAACTGAGAATACGACATTGGTGCAATACTGTTAATTAGGCTACAAACCTTATTCTGATTTTACCAGCTTTCACCTGCCCTCCATTGTGTAGCGGGAGTCGTTCTGTGCCATTTATCCCATGCGCAGATCCGTGTAACCTCGAGTCCTGAGACACAGAACTCCTTCCTCACAGAGGAGCTGCCTGTGTCACTGCTCAGCAGTCACCCGCCCTCGCGCCCTGCTCCTGCCTCTGTCCCTGGAGCAGTTCTCAATATTTATAGTGATGGCACTTCAAAAGTGTCGTATAAATGGAGTCGTACAGTTTGGAATCTTTTAAGCCTGGTCTTTTTTTCACTCAGCATGATACTCTTAAGGTCCCTCTAGGTTGTTCAGTGTGTTAATAGTTTGTTCCAGTTTTTCCTTGTGTACATTTACAACAGTATGTTTAACCACTCACCCGCTGAAGCCATTTGGATTGTTTCCAGTTTGGGGCTATTATAAATAAAGCTGCAATATGAGTTTAAGTACAGGTTTTTGTGCAGACGTATGTTTTTATTTCTGTGCGATAAATGCCCAAGTGTGCAATTGCTAGGTTGTGCAGTAAGTGTATGTTTAGATTTATAATAAACAATTTTCTAGAGTGTCTGTACAAATTGACGTTGCCATCAGAAATGTGTTGAGAAACCACTGTCTATACATCCTTGCCATTGCTTGGTGCCGTCACGATGTTTGAAGCTGTTTTAATAGATGCATGGTGATACTTTGCTGTGGCGTTGATCTGCCTTTGCCTAGTGATGTTGGACATCTTTGCATGTGTTTATTTGCTATCTGTGTATTTTCTTTGGAGAAATATCTGTTCATGTCTTTTGCCCATTTTCTAATTGATTGGTTTTTTAATAAACATTTTTACTGTTCAGTTTTGAGTATCCTGCATTCTGGTCTTTTGTTGGATGTGTGGTTTGCAAATATTGTCTCCCAGTCTATAGTTGTCTTTTCAGGGTATTTTGTCTCCCAGTCTATAGTTCCCTTAACAGGGTATTTTGCATAGCAAAGTTGCCAGTTTTGGTGAAGTCCAACTTACCAAATTTCCTTTTGTGGATCGTGCTTTTCATGTCAAGTCAGAACTGTTTGCCTGGCTGCAGAGCCTGAGAATGTTCTACCTTTTACACTAGCTGTTACCGTTTCTTGTTTTACATTTCAGTCTGTGATCCATCTCGAGTGAATGTTTATCTAAGGTGTGCGACTGAGGTCGAGGTTCCTTTTCTGCCTACCCAGTTGTCCTGGGCTGTCCTTTCTCCATCAGATGCTTTTCGCCTTGTCAGAAATCACTTGGGCGTACCCAGGGGCTTGTTTCTGGGTTCGCTGTCCCATCGATGTCCTTTCCTCTGCCAACACCACACTGTTCTGAGTACTGGAAATAGACTGATTCTTCCTGCTTTATTCTTCTTTTCCAAGATTTTTTTTTTTTTTTTTTTTTTTTAGCTTCTAGGGCCTGTGCCTTTCCATATAAATTTTAGAATAAGTTTGGTTATGTCTACAGAAAACTTTGCTGGCATTTTCATAGGAATTTCACTGAACTTGTGGATTAATTTGGGGAGAATTGACATCTGCTATGTCTGGTCCTCAGATCCATGAGCGTGGTATGTGTCTCTCTATTTCGGTCTTTGATTTATTTTACGAGCAGTTTTCAATTTTCAGCATATAGATCCTGCATATGTTAAGTTTATACTAGGTCTTTCATTTTATTTTGAGTGATTTTCAATGATGTTGTGTGTTTAATTTTGCTTTGTGTATGTTCATTGTTAGTGTATAGAAGTGTAGTTAATTTATATGTGTTACTCTTACATCCTGCCACCTCTCTGAACAGACTCACTCATTCTAGGAGTTGTTTTTGTCTTTTTTTTCTTTTATAGGTCCTTCAAAGTTTTCTAGGTAGAAAATCATGTCATCTGCAGACAGAGACGATCTTGTTTCTTCCCTTTCGGTAGATGTGCCTCTGCAGTGTGTTTCCTGCCTGCTGTGGCGTGCAGAGCACCCGCAGTACAGCAGGACGGGGCTGGGGGCGTTGGCAGCCTGCCCGTCCCCAGTCCTGCTCCGTTAACTGGGACGCTGCTGAGGGTTCCCACAGGTGCCTTCCTCCCCCTGCGCCACCCTCCCTCCAGCACCCTCTCCTTCTTTGTGTCTCCCCACCACCAGCCATTTGAAATTTGCATCCAGCTAAGTGTGATCTGCTCCTGTTTCTGAACAATTTTGATTTCTTGGCCTCAAACCTTGAAATGCTCATTCTGACTTGTAGAGGATAAACCAGGAAGCTGCACATGTAACGAGCATCTCTGGAGAGACTGAGGCCCGTGGTTCACTCTTCGGTGGGGCGCTGCTGACATCGGCCATGCAGAGTATGAAGAAAGTGCTGCCCAACCCTGGCCGCACGCGGGATCTCTGGGCAGCGCTTAGAAATGCTCTTGTCCAGGTACACGGCAGAGCGCACAGATTGGGGCCTCGGCGCAGGATCGGGGATGGCTGGTTTACAGGGAAACCCGGCACAGAGCACGGTTCCCAAGTGTTTATGATATTTTAACAAAGGCTTTAGTGACTGGAAAGCAGGTTAGCATTTGGGAACCACTGATTCACAACAACAGAGTATTTGACACCCCCCTAAACAATAGGGGGACACATGACACATGTAAATATTATGAAACAGGTTGTTGCTTTTTCATAATAAACTTTTTAGGTCAGTTTTAGACTTACAAAAATGTTGCAGACATGGTCCGGAGGGTTCCAGTCCCCTGACCCCAATTTTGCGATGCTAACTTATCACATCTGCATGACTCGTTTGGCACAACTCAGGAGCCAGCATTCAGGGAGCATTCTTAACTAAGGTGTTTTGATGCAGTTGTTCCAGTATTTTTGTGGGTTTTTCTTGGTTTTTATCTAGTGTCTTTTTCTATCCTGGGACTCATGTTCCATTCAGTTATCACGTCTTGCTAGCCTTCTCTTATCTGTGACACTTTCTTAGACTTTGTTTTTTGAGGGCTGCTGGTCAGGTAGTTTATAGAATGTCCTTCAGTTTGGTTTTGTCTAAGCTTTTTCTCTTGGTTAGATCGGGATTGTGGATTCTTGGGGTGAAGTCACAGAGGTAAAGTGCCATTTTCATCACATCATATCAGGGATATGTGATATAGACATGACTTGTGACTGTTGGTGTTGGCTTTGGCTGACTTGGGTGACTTTCTCAGGTTTCTCTGCTGGGAGTTACTCTGTCTCCTCTTCATACTGCACTCTTTGGGAGGAAGTGAATGGCATGGTCTGAATGCGCCCCCTAAAGTTCATGTTGAAACCTAACCCCCTGTGTGACAGCTCCAGGAGTGGGGCCTTCGGGAGGGGATCAGGCCATGAGGGTGGAGCCCTTGTGGTGGGCTCAGTGCCCTGAGGGAAGGGACCCAGAGCATCCTCTAGTTCCCTGTCCGCCACTGAGGACAGAGGTCGCACACAGCCTGGAAGAGGCCCTGACCAGAATCTGACCATGCTGGATCCCGACCTTGAACTTCCAGCCTTCCGCACAATGAGAAATAAATTTCTGTTGTTTATAAGCCGCCCTGTCTATGGTACTTTGTTTTAGCAGCCTGAACTGGCTAAAACAGGTGTTCTTTATCAAGTGCAGGTGATTTCCCTCTAGTCTTAAATTGCTTGCAGCTTTTATCATGAGCAGGTGTTGAATTCTGTCAAATGCTTTCATAAATTGATAGATTATATGATTATTTTACTTTAACCTATTGATACAGTGGATAGTGATTGATTTTTCAAGTTAGCATCAGCCATACATGCCTGAGTAAATCGTACTTAGCCATGGTGTATAAATATTTTATACGTTGCTGGACTTATTTTGCTAGTTTTTTGTTTAGTTTATTTGCATCTATGTTCATAAGAGATTGGTCTTTAGTTTTCTCTTTTTATATTGTCTTTATCTCTGATTTTGGTAACAGTAGGCTCTAAAAATGAGTTAACAAATGTTCTTCTATTTTCTCTAAAAGATTGCCTGAAGTTTGTGTTCATTCTTTAAATGTTTGGTAAAATATTCTAGTGAAACCATCTGGACTTGGGGATTTCTTTTCCTGGAGGTTTTTATTACCAATTCAACAACGGCTGTAGGAATATTGAGATTGTCTATTTAATTTTTTATTGATTTTTGGTGGTTCATTGTGTCTCCTATTTATTTGCTGAGTTTTGTCAGAGTTTGCTTCGAGCACGTCTGTAAATGCTCAGTGAAGCTGAGTTAAAATCCTTGTTAGATAATTCTAGCATCTGTGTTGTCCTAGCATTGGCATCTGTTGATGTTATTTTCTCTTTCATGTTGAGATATTCCTAGTGTTTGGTATGACAAGCAATTTTTGTTTGCATCCTGGAAATTTGAGTTCTTATACTATGAGACTCTGAATCTTATATAAATCTCCTGTTTTAGCACGACTCTGCTACACCATGAGCGGAAGGGACTCCTTGTTACCAACAAGCTGGGTGGCGGTCCAGGTGCACACGTGACCTCTGTCGACCTCGCCATGGAGGGAAAAGCCCTGGTACCGCAGGGTGGGAGTGGAAGCGTGGGCCCCAACTCAGCCTCAGGGGTGGCTCTGTGTGCTGCAGGGTGGTGGGAACAAGCTGTCCTGTCGTCTCTGCCTGGACTAGGGCAGGCATCATCACAATTCTTTCTGACTTCCTAGGTCCCCCCATCCCAATCCTTTCCCAGGAGAGAGTAGGCTTTTCTTGAGACTTTTCTTCAGTGTGGGTCCTTTGGCGTTTATAGGATGCAAGCTTTTCCAGTGACTTGTCTGGAATATATAGGAGGAAAAAACAAAACAAACAAGCCAGGACTAGTGAACTCATGTCTGTGTTACTCTTCAATCTCGAGGACCCTAGCCAGCCCGCCTTCTCTCTGCCTTTCAGGGTTCAGCGGGAAGACTGGGGAGAGATGTGTCTGCCCTACCTGGTCCCGATCCTGTGTCGTCTTTTAATGGGTACGAGCGTCTGTGTCTTCTCAGTGGTTTTTCTTGATCAGTCTCACTAGAGTGTTGTATATTATTTAGACTTTTTTGTAAGAATCAACTTTTGTATTTGTTGATCTTTTCAGTTTACTTTTTTCCTTTGATTAACTTGATATTTTTTTTCTACTTCTGGTTTTTTTCTGGTTCTTGACTCACTAATTTTCTGCATTTCTTTGTCCTTTTTAAAGCTGTCAATTTCCCTGGAATTCCTGTTGTAGCTGCTTGCTACAAATATTGTCATGCAGTAATTTTACTGTTGTTGAAGTCTGTTTTCTAGTTTTGTTATGATATTTCCATCCATTTCTCATTTAGAAGCATTCTGAATACGTTATATCCAAGGGAACTATAAAGTTATCTTTAAGCATGTTCTGTTGATTCTTGCATTAAGAGCTAAAACACTGTCAATTTTTGTTTTGTTCTTTGAGAGCTTTAGGAGAATGTGTTGCCACTGATTGTCAGGTGCAGAGTTTTATACACACACACTGTCCTGCTTTTGTATTGCTCATGTATGCTACATCTGTATCATGTTTGGGGAGTATGCTTGTGTGAACTGTAGTTGAGAGAGGTGTGATGACATCTCCCACCAGATGGTTAGTTTGGGGCCTGTGAACTTGCTGCTCCTCCTTGTCGTGGCAGTCGTCCCTGGTGAGCCCTGTCTCCCAGCCCAACCTCCTCCAGGTCTTTCTTCCCAGTGTTTCTACCCAAAATTGCAGGCCTCCCCACCAGGGTCTGGTTGTTGGCACGGCCATGCTTGTTTTCAGTTGGGCTGATCTCCTGTCTGGCCCAGGGCATGCCCTTTGAGATGGAGGGTCGACCCACTGCATTTAGGACATGCTCCGCCATTGTGAACCCCACTTCAGGGAAATCCTATGCATTGTTGCACTGAACACCAACTGGGAGTGTCCTGGTACCTGACGGCTTTTTATGAGTGGACGGTGGGGGTGGGGGTGCTGTGTGTGCCTCTAGAGCCCTTCACATGGCTGCCTGGCTTCAGATGCAGGGACCTGAGGGGACACATTCTCTGCCCCTCCCTCCACCATTGTTGAAGCCCCAGGACACCTGCCAGGATAGATTTCAGCTTGGCTGGAGAATTTCGTGTAGCAAGAATAAAAGGAGATAGTGATTAATCCGGTTCCTCTGTTCCTTTGGTAGCTCGGTCTCTGTGTCGGGCACGCGGGGCTCCCTTTGAGCGTGGCGCATGCCGCGCCGCGAGGGCAGTGTCATTTCCTCATCTCACGCTTGAGGGAGCTGAGGGGCTTCCGGGTGTTAGGCCGCAAAAGTGGCTAAGTTAGGGTCCAAACTTCAGTACATATGAAACCATGGCTTGTATTTCTTCCTCTCCAGACAAATTCATAAGAAGAAGGCTAGGTCTGAGTTGACAGACAGACAGACACACACGCGTGAGGGTGGTCTTCAAAAAGTTCATGCAAAATGCATATTATGAAAAAACTATGCATGAATTTCAATTTTTTGTAGCAAAATAAACTCATACTAACTTGTTATGACTTGTCTGAAGAGGATCTAGTTTGAGGCACTAAGAAGGATAAGACATCAGTATGAAATGAGATCCTATCGGGGCAACGTGAATTCTGCTAAAATTGAAACAAGAACAAGCATCAAATTTATGGTGAAACTTGAGTGAAAGAAAGTTTGTGGGGACAAGGCCTCAAAGAAATCAGCAGTTTACAAATGGATAACTTGTTTTAAAAAGGGACAAAATGATTTGAAGATGAAACTCACGGCAGCAGGCCACCACATCAGTCTGAGAGGAAAAAATTCTCCTTGTTCCTGCCCTAACCGAAGAGGCCGACCCGTGACAGCACAAACAACAGCCAAGGCCACAGACGTCCCCGCCGGTTCAGCTCACACAGTTCTGACTGAAAAACCAAAGCTGAGCAAACTTCCCACTCACTGGGCGCTGAAACCGTCGCTCCCAGATCGGCTGCAGACGAGTGGGATCAAGGTCCTGACGAGTTTCTTTGAGGAACGGTGACAGGAGGTGAAACGTCTTAGGTATGACCCTGAAGACGGAGCCATCGCAGCAGGGCCACCACACGCAGTGTGCGTGTCCAGTCCCAGCACAGCAGGCCGGGCCAGGGCAGAGCTCATGGCAGCAGTTTTGGGGGGGTTCAGGGTCCTGCTTGTCGGCTGTCCGGAGAACCGCAGTGTCTGCTGTGGGGGAGCGTCCGGGAGAGTTAGCCAAGGCTGCGCAGAAAACGCCAGGGAAGCCTTGCCGGCAAGTCCCCTCCCCACGCAGCTCCCGCTCACGCCTCTTGTCACGCAGGGCGGTGTTGCGAGAGTTTCCAGGGAGGTCCCCAGGCATCCGCCTCACAGTCCTGACTTGGCTCCTTCTGACTTTTCGTTTCCTAATCTTAAAAAGTCCTTAAAGGGCACCCGTTTTTCTCCAGTTAACGTAAAGAAGACAGCGCTGACACGGTTAGGTCCCAGCACCCCCGTGGTTTGGGGAGGGACTAAATGGCTGCTGTCATCACTTACAAAAGCATCTTGACCTTGATGGAGCTTATGTTGAGAAATAAAGTTTATATTTTTAATTTTTATCTTTTAGTTCTATTTTCCATGAACTTTTTGAAGCCCCTCATATATATATATGTTTCTATGTATAGTTTTTGCTTTATTTAAAGTTGAACAAAATTTTGTATTAAGCAGAGGCTTTCTTTTATGAATTCTTAGACTCTTTTTTTACAGGGTACTGCAGAGATTTAAGGTATCAGGTTGAAGATTTTCCAAACTTCTCCCTAAAAGGACCATACCTTTCTTCCTGAGGAGCCCACCTGGGAGGGCGGGTGACAGTTTGGCTTCCTTATGCTTTTTATGTTTCTTAACCAGTCGTGGTTCACAAGGAGCATCTGCCACCAGACGATCCCTCACTCAGACATGGTTTCCTGTCTAAAGCGGCTGCCCGAGAGGGGGGACGCGGAGGAGGTCTGCAGAGACAGTCGGATGGCACTTTGCCTCCTGCTGCTCTGATGTTCCAACCCTTCTGGCGAAGCCCAAGCCATTTGTTAAGAGCCCGGATAGCAACATGAGCTGCTTATGTACCCACGTGCCCATGTGTGCGTGCACACATGTGTGACTGTGAGCGTTTGGCTGTGTGTGTGTGCGTGTGTGGTTTACAGCTGAGTGAGTATCTTTTGTCTGGACTGCGCCCAGGAGAGAATGTGACATCCCTGGGGGCCCTGTCCTTTGAAGCTGATTTGTTGTGGCAGCCTGTTCAGCAAGACGTTAGAAACCATTGCCTCTGCCACTGCTCACTGGGTCGCACAGTGCGGGCAGGATGGGGGGAGGGAACGTGTACCTCACCCATCTTCTGTCTCCCCTCCTCCCACCGGAAAGGGAGCGGCAGGGTTCTGCTGGCTGCGATTTCCATCGTCCTCCTGGCCACCCCGGCAGGTGCTGGTCTCAGACTCCCCAAGGCGTGTTGGTGAGGGTGGAAGAAGTGGGTCACCACACGTGTCTGTCTGCCACTGTCTAGTCTCTGGTCTCAGGGCGTTCCTTAGAATTTAGTGCCATCAGGGCTATATACACACACATACACACATATTTCATGACCCAGTTCCCTGTGTATGTTTCTAAAATATGTAAATGACCAGGGGAATGTCCTTTGGTTAAAATTCATTAATTTCTGGTCTTGTGTTTTTGTCCAGACTGCCGTCTGCTGTCTGTACCATTCTATTTCATGTAACTTTTTGAGATTCTCTTTGTGCCCTAAGAGAAGCTAGGCTTTGGTGTGCGTGTCCCAAGTGTGTTTAAGAAGAAACCTGTTCTCTGTCGCTGGAGCCTAGAGCCTGGCGTGTGTCCCTGGTGTCTGCCTGTCACCAGCCCTCCTTCTCGTCTGCATGCTAGTTTACCCTCAGCCTGCTTTGGGCTGACTGTGCTGTGTCAACGTTTGCTGTTGTCATTGTGTTTCTATTTCTTTTTCCAACACCTGTAGTTTCTGCTTTATTAAGCCAGCTTCTGTGTTTTGGGGTTATTTTTAATAAGACTCGTTATTTTTGTATATGCCAAATTTCCTACTTCTCTCTCCATTTGAGGGCGATTGTCCTGGGGAAGGATCTCACGAAGGGCTTGTAAACATTGTATTCATTGCGTTCTTGGATATTTAAAACTATTTTTCTGTAGCTTTAATTCCGAAGGACAGTTTGGCTGACATAAAATCCTTTGGTCACACTTTATTTTCCCATCAGTTTATGAAAATATTACTCCTCTCTTCACTGATTTTGTGCTTTGCTGTCAAAAAATCTGATATTAATCTGATTTCTTTCCTTTCTTGAGTGAGCTGGGTTTTGCCTAGAGCCCTCAGCTGTTCCCTGTAAGTCTTAATGAATTATCAGGACACGCCGTAGGGGTGACCATTCGGGTCCGTTTGTTCTGGTACACGGTGAGCCTCCTCAATTCATAGATTTTTTTTTTCCTAAAAACATTTCTGGGATTGACATATTAGTTCTGTTCTATAGTTTTGCCTCTCTTTTTTGGAAGCTTCAGTGTGTGCTTCCTGGATCCTTTCAGCCTGTGTTCTGTATCCATCAGTTTCTCTTTGATCCCTTCCAGCCTCTTGATTTGTTTCATTTTCTCTTGACGTTTTTCAGTCCCTTATGCATCCACTTGAATTTATTCTCTTTGGCGGCTTGTAACGGTCTTTATTTCTAGGCTGATTTTGTCTTTCTTTTTCATTTCTTTCGTAGGTTAAGCTAATTCTCATTTCACAGCTTCCTGTTTTGTTTTTATTGTCTATTTGTATTCTTGACATTTTTGGTTTTTCATTTCTGGTTTTTCTCACATCTGCACATGATTTTTAACAGTTTTAATTTGTACTGGCTGCTGTGTTGGCAAGTAATTTCATCAGCTTGAAGAGGTTTTAGTTTTCACTTTCTCTTTCCTTCTCACAGAACCAAAATGGACTTAGAGATGGTCTGCTGCTTTGAGAAGATCATTAACCCAGAGGGATTTTGCATGCCTTTTTTTCTGTTTATTTTTAAAGCTTTAAGATTCTTCCTGAACTAGCAATAGCAGATGTTTCTACTGGGAAGGGCTGTGTCAAGGGAAATGGGTGGCTTTGTCCACGACCATCCTTTCTGTTTGTCAGCAAAGTGTAATTAAAAAAAAAAAAAAAAAAGAATGAGAGTTTTGGAGATGGGGTAAAATCAAGATCTCTTCTGATACCTCGATTCTCTTATTTCTTCTGTAGGAAACTTAATCTCCACTCTTTCTGTACTTCCTTCCCTTTTCTGCCAGCATTCCCAGGTGTGCCTTCTTCCCAGATTCTCTCTCTCCTCTGATGGCATCACCACTCCGAAATCACCACCTCTGGTCTCCTGCCCTCTCTCCTCTGCCTGAATCACTGTCCCAAGGTCACCTCTGGTCTCCCACACTCTCTCCTCCGCAGTGTCACTGTCTTGGTCACCTCTGGTCTCCCACACTCTCTCCTCTGCCAGAATCACTGTCCCGGGGTCACCTCTGGTCTCCCGCATTGTTGAGTCCCTCCTTGGATCTCCCAGCCATCAGTGCACTGACCCACAAAGTCAGAGCTATTCTCATTATCTGCCTTTTTGGATGGAATCTTCTCTTCTTGCGAGTGGTATTGTCAGTGTTGGACCTCTGCTAGGACCCCACAATAGTCTCTCCTCTGCACATTCTTTTCCTGTCTCTGCTCTGGCATAGGCTCCAGAACAATTCTGCCAATTTTACCTGATTATTTCCCTGTGAAAGGTGTAATATTTATCAGTTTAATTCAATGAAGCATTTCATGGTGTGAGCATCATAGACAGTGTTTGTACACACTTAGATGGTGTAGTGTACTACACACCTGTGCTCTGTGTGCAGCCTGTCGCTCCTGGGCCGCGGCCTGTGCGGCGTGTGGCTGAGCTGAGCACTGAGGGCAGCTGTGGCGCGGTGCTGAGTGTTTGTATCTAAACATTGAGCAGGTGCAGTAAAAACACGGCATTGTGATCTTATGGGGCCCCCGTCATATATGCAGCCTGTCAGTGACCAACATGTTGTTCTGCAACACACAGCTGTGCACACCTTGCTCGATTCTAGTGCACGCCCACGTATCCACCCAAGGCCTAACTCGGGGGCGGGCGTCTCTCTGCTCCTCCGGTCAGTAAAGTGCTGCGTGACTGTCTTCCAACTGTGTGCCGGCAAACGAGGGGGCTTTGCTCACGGTCTCTCGTGGAACATGTTTGCATTTGGCATTTTCTCATTCCTTTCATTTTGAACCTCAGAGTGGTGCATGGATAGGGTGTATTAGCTTGAAACAGCCTCAGTCAGTACTGCTGAGTTTTGCCTAAGTTGGTTACCTGATTGGCTCGTAGAAACATTTAACACCGTTTCCACTTACGTGTGGTGCTGTGGTCTCAGTTCCAAGTGTCGGCTGCTGTCGTGAGCAAGCCTTGAAGACGTCCACAGCAGTGACTTGTGGAGGTCATCAGTATGCACCTACAGAGTAATTTTAAAAACACAACAAAGAGGGGAATGTTAAGAAAATGGGTACCTGTCACTGGGCTATTGGCACTAAACATGAATTTACAAAGTGGAAAGTCAAAGACATACACCAAGGTGTAGACGACGAGCTCTGGAGAAGTGCTAGATGGCCATACGGTGGCTCCGCTGGGACAGAGTTGTGTGCTGAGATTGAAGAGACTGAGCAAAATTATTTTACTGACTAAAATTAGAAAACCAGCAATGTATTTAAATTAACACACGATTTAATAAATATTCTTTCAAAATCAGTATACATACAAAAAATGTACTAAATAGTGTAAGGGGAACACTCACACCATTTGACCACATTTTATTTGGGTTTCTCATCTGCGAAGCGGAAGCCTGCGTGTGTGTGGAGTTGCTCGTTTGGGGTACTCAGGGCAGTGTGCCCAGGACGGGCGCCTGCTGCCTGCCCTCCCCGCACCCCACGCTGAAGGAATGTTACTGCTCTGCTGATGCGAGAGGTGGTTCTGCTGAAGCCCGGTTCTAGTGGACAAGACCATCCACACGTGAGCTCACACAGCCTGTGTGTTTGTGTTCCAGGTCGGTGGCTCCCTGACAAACACCCATCCTATACATCCGAGTTCTGCTTATGGAGCTCTGAGTTACATAAGCTGAGCCTTTGCTGTCTGTGCGTCTGCTCTGAACCGTACAGCCTGCCTATGGGAGAAGGTGAGTCGCTGTGAACCGTGCTTCATTTGCTTGCTTGCTTGCCACGAGTGTGTCTGACAAAGTCAGCCTCAGCCTTGAAAGATGAAATGTGTTTGAAGTGGCACCGTGCCGTGCTGTACCCTGCACCAGTCCACAGGGCGTCCTGGAGGCTCTCCTGTGTGCGACTTTGGGAAACTGGGGATTCCTGGTTTTGGTAGCTGTGAGCTGGCTGTGGTGGAGCACCCGGGTCCAGTCCCTGCCCGGGTGGGCCCCTCACACGGGCTTCCAGCTGCTCCTTGGAGTCAACCCTGGGGAACCCAGGGCAGAAGGGAAGCCCAGGCCTCATGAGTGAAGGACAGGCAGGCTGTGTGGGGACTGAGGGTAGTCCCGGGGCGTTTGGAAAGAGTGGGCCATGAGAGCCCAGGCTCGGGGGCACCAGGAGGGGTGTGGTTTCATGGTAGCCTGGTGACAGACGCCCTGCAGACCTCAGTGCCTGTGGTTTGAGATGTCCTTATAAACTTGGGAGATGTTGGGCGAATGAGCAGTCATATTTGGTGATTTTAATACACCACTCCAGGAAATAGGCCAGTGAAAAATAAGCTGGAGTATTAGTGTCTTAAATGATATAATAAATAAGTTCGAGCTATTAGGTATATTTTGAACTCTACATGTTGCTTTTTAAGCATACAGAGAACATTACAAAACTAGAATGAATACAGGCCTCAGTGAAGCCCAGCTACCTGTAATATAGACTATGGAGAACATGGGGCAATTATACTGGAAATTAATAATAAAGGAATAGTTTATATAAATAATGTTATAACAACTCATGTTAGAAATAAAATCATAAGAAGCACGGTAATTGTTAGGGCCGGGTGATTAGGATGCAGCACACATCTAAGCTGGTGCAACACGGCCCCAGCCATGCTCAGAAAGGAGTTTGTAACTAAACAGACTTGCTAAGGAACGCGAAAAGTTAAAAATACTGAGATAAGCCAACCCAAGAGGTTGGAAAGAAGAGCAAGGAAATCAGTGGAACAGCGAATGCAGAAAAACAGAAAATTAGCAAAGCTGTTTTGGTTATTTGGGGTGTTTTTGGAGTCCCTGGTTAGATTTCTGGTAAGACTGATGAAAGAGAACGGAGGCCAGTACTGGTGGTGACCCATGGGACAAAAAGTGAGAAGCAGCGGCTGCAGGCGCAGCTGAGAGGAGAGTCAGTGCTGTGAAGAGCCACGCGCTCCCGTGCTGGATTACGGCGGAAATCCACAGCTTCCTGGGGAAATACAAAGTGCCAAGTGGACTCAGGAAGAAACAGAATTTGAGAAAATCGATAGATATTAAAGGCATTTAAGTGAGAATCAGAGACCTCCCGTTCAAAAATGGCTCTCACACACAGTTTTATGGGTAAATTACACCTGAATTTAAGGAACACTTGATTTTTAACATACACAGATTGTTCCAGAAAAGAGAGAATAAAAGTTCCTTAGCACTTTATAGACTCTTAATATCGTGTAAGTATAATTTTAGAAAGAAAATAACAGGCCCATTTTATTAATAACTGTACTTAAAAATTGAGTTTACCAATTTCAGAGGTCCATTTAAAACCAATCTAATAAAACACTGTGATCTAATAGGATTTATCAGATGATTTCAGGGTTGGTTCAACATGAGAACTTGTATCAGTGCAAATCACTACTTTAACTTATTACTAGGAAAAAATAACATGGTAACTCACTTAATGCAGAACACTTGCTGAGGGTTAGCACCTGTGGTGGCAAGAGCTCCTACGAAACCAGGAGCGGAAGAGAACTTCCTGAACTTAGTAAAGGTCGTGTACAAAACCTCACCGCAAACACAGTTAGCAGAACACACGATGCCTTCACTTCGAGATGAGGAAGGAGGCAAGGATGGCCGTTCCCGCCGCTGATGTTTTATGTGACAGTGGAGTTCATTCCGGATGTAGAAGGAAATAAAGAAATAAGAGACTGAGGATTTGAGGAAAGGAAATAAAACAGAGGATATGATGATCTTTCTAGAAAAGCCAAGAGAATCACAACCTATTAGAACAAATAAAATAATTCAGCAGGTTTTCAGGATACAATATCAGCATACAAAAACGAATAGCCTTTTTCTGTACTAGCAATAACAAAATATAATTTTAAAAATAACATACTATTCGTAATGGCATCAAAGCATGTGCCAGAAGGTATCCTAAGTTAGATGCGTAAGAGCTCTGTGGCCAAAACTTAATACTCAGAAGACAATATGATTAAAACGGAGAGATTTCCTGCTTTATTTAGAACAAGTTGATAATACAAATATGTCAGTTCTCCTCACTCTGATATATATGATGTGATTACAAATCACAATTCCAGGTAGATTGTGAAGAACTCAGTAAGACTTTAAAATTCACGTGAAAGCCTAAAGGTTACTAAGGATTCAAGAAAAGATATGTCAACATTGAAGAAGAATCAGGCTAGAAGCCCTGACTTTTCAGAGAGGAGAACACATGACAGTCATAGTTATAAAAACAGTGTGCTGTTTGCATAAAATCGGATAGAGTGGACTCCAGATGGATTAAAAACCTAAATGTGAAAGGTAAAAGCCATAAAGTTAATAGAAAAAAGTAGTAAAATACCTTTATTGCCTGGAGGCAGAAAAGGAATTCCTAAATAAAACCTTTAAAAAGCAGGGCTGGACACAGTGGCTCACACCTGTAATCCCAGGACTTTGGGAGGCCAAGACAAGAGGACCACTTGAGGCCAGGAGTTTAAGACCAGCCTGGACAACATAGCAGGACCCCATCTGTACAAAAATAAAAAGATTTGCCAGGTGTGGTGGCATGTGCCTGGAGTCCCAGCTACTCTGGAGGCTGAGGCAGGAGGATCACTTGAGCCTAGGAGTTTGGGGCTGCAGTGAGATGATTGTGCCACTGCATTGCAGCTTGGGCAACAAAGAGATACCCTGTCTCGAAGAAGAAGCAAAAATTATAAGACAAAAATTTGGTAAATGAGATTATACCAAATTAAAGATTTCAAAGAACTCTGTGGATAAAGTTAATGAAAAATGAGAGAAAGGAGAAGACATATGTGAAGTCTGAACCTAACAAGGCTCTAGAACGTATATAGAACTCCTTCAAATAAGCCAGAAAATACGCTGTAGTGGGCAGAATGACCATCTCCAAAGATGTGCGTGTCCTGATGCCTGGGACCTGCGGGTATGTCCCCTTACATGGCAGGGGAGATTGGGGTTGCAGATGGCATTAAGGTTACTAATCAGTTTGACCTCTAGACGAGATATTCCTGGATTACTGGGGCGGGGGGCAGGCTGTGTAATGCAAGAGTCCCACCTGCATCCCAGCTTCACTGCAGCGCTAGTCACATTAGCCAGGGTGTGGAATCCACCTAAATACCCATCGACAGATGAATGGATAAAGAAAACGTGATACACACACGCAGTGGAATACTTTTTAGCCGTAAAACAGAATGAAGTGCTGTCATTTTCAGCAACGTGGATACACCTAGAGGACATTATGTTAAGTGAAATAAGCCAGACGCAGAAAGACAAACACCGCTTGTGCTCACTGACATGTGGCACCTACACAGTTAATCCCACAGAAGTGGAGAGTAGCACAGTGGTCACCAGAGGCTGGGAGGGGGTTTGGGGGACAGGCAGCCAAAGCGTACAAAGTTACGGTCAGACAGGAAGAGTATGTTCTGGCGTTCTATTAACAGTAGCTGATAACATATGTATAGCTAATAGCAATGTAATTGTGTGTTTTAAGATCACTGAGAAAGGATTTTGGACGTTATCATCACAAATGACAAATGTGTAAAGGAACAGATGAGATCCTGATTTGATCATTGTACAAGTTATGCATGTATCGAAACATCACACTGTGTCCCGGAGTGTGTCAGTTATAAATAAAATAAAGCTTAAAGAAAAGGTAAGTGCTGGCTTTGAAGGTAGAGGAGGGGCCATGGCACAAAGAACGTGGCAGCCTCTAGATCAGGAGAAAGACAAAATGTCTCCCAAAGCCCCCAGAAAGAACACAGCCCTGTGGACACCTTGATCTTAGTCCAGGGAGACCTGTTGCAGACTTCTGACTTCCAGAACTGTGAGATAATAAATTCATGGTGTGGTAGGCCACTAAGTTTATAGTAATTTGTAACATCAGCAATAGGGAACTAACAATACATAACTATAAACTAATACTCTGTAACTTTTGTAGAAAATGGGCAAAGGCTTCGAACGGCAGTTTACAGAAGAGGAAATACAAGAGACTGATGAAGAGATGATAAAACTCATTTCTAGTCAGAGAAATGCAAAATGCAACACTTATACCACGTTGTACTAATTAGACTGGCAAAAATTAGAGCCCTGGATTTGTGCCAGGTGCTGGGGGAGTGTGCAGACACGGAGACCTCGCCTGCTGCTGGGCAGGGGAGGTGGGAGGAGCTTCCCAGAGACCACACCAAGGAGTCAGCAACACATGTGGCCCAGCGTCTGACCAGCATCTCTTTGGGGATGAAATTCCCACAGGATTGTACAGGCGCACATGGGTTCCCTGTCATGTTCTGTGGATGCGGGGACGGGAGGGGACCTCAGTGTCCACTCCTGGAAGAGTAAAGCATGAGCTGTGGGGGAAGTGTGCCCTGGAGCCATGGCCTAGATGTGCACAGGGAAGCTCCGTGGGTGTTAAAGGCAGAGTGAAAAGTCTGAGAAATAGTGACGTTAAACCGTTCTGTTTATATGAGTAACGACACAGGCATAGAACAAATGCACGTGTGTTTTGCAAGGACATATAATAAGAGTCACACATGGAATGATCTGAAATGGTCTCCTCTAGGTGGCCGTGGCGGGTGGTGGTGATGAGAGTCAGCAAGAGAATAGAAAGGAGTGAATAAACCCGCAGGAGACCGGCCTCGCAGGAAGCTGGCGAGCAGACGCGCCGTCGGCAAAGTACGTGGAGCTCTGCATCTCAGCCCTCTGCGGGTGGGGTTAGGAAGAAAAAAGATTAAAAAAGAAAGTAAAAGTGGAAAGAAGAAAAAAGCAGAGAAAACCAAACAAAAACCATCCTTTTGAACTTGGGTCTGGGAGAGACGCCCGCGGCTGTGTGACCTGCTCGGTGCGGGAGCTGGACGGTGGGTTTGCAAAGGCAAGCAGGGCTGCTCAGGCCCTGCCCTGGGTGCGTGTGAGCTGCCACCATTCATTTTTATTTTTAACTGTGCTGGAATATACGTAACATCACATTTACCTCCTTAGCCATTTTCAAGCATACAGTTCAGTGGCATTCAGTCCATCCACACTGAGCAAAGGCACCACCGTCCATCTGCAGCACTCGTCTCATGCTGCAAAAAGGAAACTGCTGCCATGCAATGCTAACTCCCCAGCCCCCCCAGGCCCCTCGCCCACCACCCTACCCTCGGTCTCCGTGAATCTGACTACGCTGGGGACCGCGCAAGAATGGAGTCATACAAGATTTTGTCTTCTTGTGACGGGCTTGTTCCACTTAGCAGAATGTGCTCGAGCTTCCTCCACGTTGCAGCGTGTGTCAGTTTCCCAGCGTCTTAAAGCTGAGCACTGTCGCCTTGTGTGTACAGGCCACACTTCGCTCCTCCATTCACCATGGTGAACGCTTGGGGTGCTCCTGCCTCTTGGCTGTTACGAATACTGCTACTGTGAGCATGGTATAGGAATATGTCTTTGTGACTCTGCTCTCAACTTTTGGGGCATACACCTGGAAGCGGAATTGCCAGATCACACGGAAATTCTGTTTGTAGTTTTTTGAGGAATCACTGCACCATTTTATAAGACATTCCCACTAACAGTGCACAAGGATTCCAGTTTCTGCACATTCTCACCGTCACTCGCTTTGCTGTTCAATGTTGAGATTCGTTATGTGATTGTTGCTATCCTAACAGGTGTTAGGAAGCAGTTGTCTCATTGTGGTTTTGATTTGCATTTCCATAATGATTTAGGATATTGATCATCTTTTGAGGTGCTTTTGGCCGTTTGTGTCTTTTTTGTACAAATGTCTGTTCAAGTATTTTGCTTATTTTTATTTTTGTGTTGTTGAGTTGTAGCAGTCTTTATATAGTCTGGATTCACCCCTTACCACAGAAATGATTTGCAAATATTTTCTCCCATGCCAAAGGTTGCCTGTTTACTCTGTCGATTGTATCTTTTGATGCACAAAAGTTTTAAACTTTGATGTAGTCTAATTTGTCTATTTTAAATGTTTTTGCTTGTGCTTTTGGTGTCATATTTAAGAAATTATTACTGAATCCAATGTCATGAAGCTTCCATCCTGAGATTTCTTGAGGAGTTGTGTAGTCTTAGTGGTCTTAGGTCTTTGACACGGTTTGAGTTAATTTTTATATATGGAGATAGGTAAGGGCCCAGCTTCATTCTTTTGCAAAATCCAGTTTTCATAGCACCATTTGCTGCAAAGACTGTCCTTTCCCCATGGAATGTTCTTGTTGAAAATCATTTGACCATATACACAAGGGTTATCTCTGAGCTCTCCATTCTGTTTCTTGGTGTGTAATGTCTCTCTATGCCAGTGCCACACTGTTTTGATTACTGTTGCTTTGTGATAAGTTTTGAAGTCAGGAAGTGTGAGTCCTCCAGTTTTGTTCTTCTTTTTCAAGATCGTTTTGGCTGTTTGAGGTCCCTTGAGATTCCATATTTTAGAATGAATATTTTAAAATTTTAAGATGGATTTTCTATTTCTGTAAGAAATGTCATTGGGATTTTGATAGGGATTATATTAAATGTGTAGATTTTGGTGGTATTGACATCTCAACAATATTAGGTCTTCCAATGCATGAACACAGAATGTATTTCCATTTACTTGTATCTCTTACTTTCTTTCAGTAACATTTTGTAGTTTTCAGTATACACATTTTTCACCTCCTTGGTTAAGTCTATTCCTCAGTATTTCATTCCTTTTGATGCTGCTATAAATAGAATTGTTTTCTTAACTTCTCTTTTGATTTGTGTGTTGTCAGTCGTATGTCCTTTTGATGAGATGACTAACAGGAATGAGGCCGGATTTCGGCTCAGGGTGGGTGGAGTGGACACACTGACCCCTTTCCCCACCGAGTGCAGGCTCTGCAAAGTGACGGCAGGAGGCCTGGGAGATGGGCTTGTCGTCACTCTCCTCCTGCTGTCTCCTACCCTGAGTTCGCTGCAGCCCGAAACTGGCAGCTGACACAAAGCCCGACAGGGCCCCGGAGGAGCCTCCAGGAATGGCTTGAGGAGCGGGGGGTCCCCGGCACTCAGGGAGTGGGGCAAACCTGGGTTCCAGTCACCCCTCTCTCCTCTTGCACGGGCCCCCAGGCAGCCCCACGGTGGCAACAGTGGTGCCAGGAGTGGCCATGGCAGGGCCCAGGGGTCTACCATGAAGGGAGGACTCTCCCTCTTTAGGGGCAGCTGTGCTCCCAGGAGGGGGCTGAAGCCTGGCCCACCCACCTTCCCGTGGCTGATCCCAGACGGGCCCACGTGGGAGGTCAGTGGCAGAATAGGACCAAGGAGTGAGAAGAGGAGGCTGGGGATGGGGTGACGTGGCGTCTGCCGCGGGCTCCTGCCCTCAGCTCTGAGCCTCACGTGCGTAAAGCTGACCCTGCACAGCCGCTCACCAACCCTGAGCGCACACCGTGGGGGGGCTGCCCTGCACAGAGTGGCACGCGTGGGGAGGTCTGGGTAGCCCTGCGAAGGCTTTGAAACAGAACCAGCAGTGGAAACCGTGCACGGAGCCCGTGAGGCTCGAAGCCTGCACCCAGCCAGGCCAGTCGCCGCCTCCATGTAAGCCATGAGCACTCTCCACAGGGCTTGGAGAGACCCCTGTCACCTTGCCCAGCCAGCCTGGATGCCCCGTGAGGCTGTGCGCCACCTGGGGCCCGGGCCGGGTGCCTGTCTGCCCTCTGCCTGGCACCAAGTACCTGAGGGCCCAAGAGCCGAACCCCACGAAAGCTGAGCAGAGTAATGGGACGGATCTGGGGAGGCAGCGGGGAAGGGCCCCTCCCACTCTGGACCCAGCAGCCCTGGGGGTCAGCGTGGATGGGCGCCCTGTGGGGGCAGCACCCAGGGGACTGGGGGTCAGCGTGGATGGGCGCCCTGTGGGGGCAGCACCCAGGGGACTGGGGGTCAGCGTGGATGGACCCCATGTGGGGGCAGCACCCAGGGGACTGGGGGTCAGCGTGGATGAGCACCCTGTGGGGGCAGCACCCAGGGGACTGGGGGTCAGCGTGGATGGGCGCCCTGTGGGGGCAGCACCCAGGGGACTGGGGGTCATTGTGGATGGGTGCCCTGTGGGGGCAGCACCCAGGGGACTGGGGGTCAGCGTGGATGGGTGCCCTGTGGGGGCAGCATCCAGGGGACTGGGGGTCAGTGTGGATGGGTGCCCTGTGGGGGCAGCACCCAGGGGACTGGGGGTCAGCGTGGATGGGCACCCTGAGGGGGCAGCACCCAAGGGACTGGGGGTCAGCGTGGATGGGTGCCATGTGGAGGCCGCGCCCAGGGGACTCCGGGGGGTCAGCGTGGATGGACCCCATGTGGGGGCAGCACCCAGGGGACTAGGGGTCAGCGTGGATGGGTGCCATGTGGGGGCAGCACCCAGGGGACTGGGGGTCATTGTGGATGGGTGCCCTGTGGGGGCAGCACCCAGGGGACTGGGGGTCAGCGTGGATGGGCACCATGTTGGGGCAGCACCCAGGGAACTGGGGGTCATTGTGGATGGGTGCCCTGTGGGGGCAACACCCAGGGGACTGGCTTGAAGGTGGCTGTGGGTGCAGCCCAGGGGACCAGGCCCGGGCTCCCCAGTGCCCTTTCCTCTCACCCCCTCAGGCCACGTCCCGCTACCCCTCTGACCCACCCAGCACCCACCAAGGACCCCCTCAGGCCTCTGCCCACCTCAGTCTTTTCTCCAGAGTTCCTTTCTCAGTGAGGCTTTCCTCATGGGTGCCATGTAAAACCCAAACCCAGCCCCATTGCCTCCTGCCGGCTCCAGCTGTTCCTTGGTTCGTTTAGTCTGTGTGTGTCGCCGTCCACAGGAAGCAGACTCTGCGAGGGTGAGGAATGCAGATGCGGCGTCTGCCCACGCTCAGCAGAGAGCAGGGGTGGGTGAGGTGGGCAGGCAGCAGAGCTGGCCAGTGCGCTGCGCCGTGGACCCCGCGGGGCTGTGTGTGTGCAGGGGGACAGGTGCGTCCCACACTCTCCCATCTCCGAGTCACAGCCCCTGGGGAGGACACTCCCTGGTTGCACAGGAAACTCCTCCCGCCAGCTTCGCCCTGGCTCCCTGCCTCTGCCCAGGGGAGCTGGTCCTAACACGCAGCGTCTCACCTGCTGGGGACACCGCGTGGGGTGGCCATCAGTGTGATGGCTGAGCTCCTGGTGCCCAGTGTGTGCCCACACAGAGTGGGCACCTGGTAATTGTGCACAGGAGCCAGTGCGCGGGGCACCTTGTTCTGCTCCTGCAGCACCGGGGCCTGGCCCCCGGTGACCAGGCACTTCACCTGCGCGGCCTGCCATCCATGCCACTATTTTGCAGCAACACGTCAGCTGAGGAAGCCGGAGAGGCAGCTCTTCCTCCCACTCGTGGATGCTGAGAAGGGAGCTGGCCCCGGAGGTTGCAGAGGGCGTCTGCAGGCACCAGCCCGCCAGCCGTGCACTGGGACGGCTGCACACGCCGGGAGTCCAGCGCAGGGCGTGTCGCCGGCTCCACTCCTGGGTGGGTCTGGCCCCAGCCCACGGCAGCCATGGCAGAGGTGGAGACGGCTCTGCGCTGAGCTCCTGTGAGACTGGAGCCCACACTGGGGGCTTCCCTCTCTTGTCAGGGGACCCAGGCTTTGACCTCTGACCTTTGTGTTTCGCTGTTTCTGAAAGTCCCAGTGATCTGTCAGGTGTCCTTTCGTGTCCTGGTGGTTTTAGAAAAAGTAATGAAACAATTGTATTCCGATATCTTTCCTAAATTTGAAATTTGAAATCAATTTCTGATTTTCACAGCAAAACATGCTAAAAGATGCATATTCGCCAGGTGTGATTTGGCCAACATCAGTTAAAATTGTGCAGTTCGGTTTGGTTGGCATTTCGCCACCAAGTATTGTTTATCTGTGTTAAACACGCATTTTGGGGTAGCTACTCACGTGGCCTTTTGTCTTGCATCTGCTGAAATGGCTCAGAAGCGAAGGGGACCAGGGCTCCATGGAGAAGCGGCTGGTCCAGGGCTGGGCGGGGCAGGCACAGGATGAGGCTGGAGCCCTCACGGGAGGAGGAAGCGCTCACAAAAACAGAAACGACAAAGAAACCCAAAAACCCCAAAACCAAAACCTGGAAGGCCGGGGCACGTCAGAGGGACACACAAGATAGATGAGGCAGCATTGGACTGCGGCCTTCGGTGTGACAGATGCTGAGCGACGTGAACGGGGAGGAGGGACAGGCGGCCCCTGCAGTCCAGTGCTCTGTGCCGCCGCCCCTGCTCCTGTGAGCGCTGGGCACGGAACCTGGAAGGAGCAGCACCGGCGCCGACGTCACGCACTGAGATGGGCCCCTCGCCTCTCGGGTCCTTCCCAAAGGTGCCTCAGTCCGTCCTCGTGACCCGAAGGTTACTCCCCAAAGGCGTGTCCCTCCCCACCCCAGGTGACTTGCCATTCGGCCCCACCCTGCGACCTCTGTGCTGGGCCTGCGCCGGCCTCTGGTCTCTGGGCAGCGTCCAGCTTGGGGGTGGCTCTTCCTGCCTGTGATGCTCCCTCTGCGTCCTTCCGTGTCCCTCCTCCCTCTGGGCCACTCCGTTGCAGCCTTCCTTCCTTGTGGGTCCCCACGTCCTGACTCCACCCGGCCTCAGTGTGCACTCGCTTCGTTCCCTCTGGCCTCTTCAAGCATCCAGCCCCTGCCGTGCCCTTATCCCACGGCATCCGCTTCCTTCCCCCACCCGCACACAGACAGGTGGGAATGTCACCCCCGCACTGTCCTGGACCCCTCGTTGCATCCTACATCATCTGCTTCCTTCCCCCACCCGCACACAGACAGGTGGGAATGTCACCCCCACACTGTCCTGGACCCCTCGTCTCTCCCACAGTGTCCGCTTCCTTCCCCCACCCGCACACAGACAGGTGGGAATGTCACCCCTGCACTGTCCTGGACCTCCCTCTCTCCCACAGTGTCCGCTTCCTTCCCCCACCCGCACACAGACAGGTGGGAATGTCACACCCGCACTGTCCTGGACCCCTCATCTCTCCCACAGCATCCACTTCCTTCCCTCACCCGCACACAGACAGGTGGGAATGTCACCCCTGCACTGTCCTGGACCCCTCATCTCTCCCACAGCATCCGCTTCCTTCCCCCACCCGCACACAGACAGGTGGGAATGTCACACCCGCACTGTCCTGGACCCCCCTCTCTCCCACAGCATCCGCTTCCTTCCCCCACCCGCACACAGACAGGTGGGAATGTCACCCCCACACTGTCCTGGACCCCTCGTCTCTCCCACAGCATCCGCTTCCTTCCCCCACCCGCACACAGACAGGTGGGAATGTCACCCCCGCACTGTCCTGGACCCCTGGTCTCTCCCACAGTGTCCGCTTCCTTCCCCCACCCGCACACAGACAGGTGGGAATGTCACCCCTGCACTGTCCTGGACCTCCCTCTCTCCCACAGCATCCGCTTCCTTCCCCTACCTGCACACAGACAGGTGGGAATGTCGCCCCCACACTGTCCTGGACCCCTCGTTGTATCCCACATCATCTGCTTCCTTCCCCCACCCGCACACAGACAGGTGGGAATGTCACCCCCGCACTGTCCTGGACCCCTCGTCTCTCCCACAGCATCCGCTTCCTTCCCCCACCCGCACACAGACAGGTGGGAATGTCACCCCTGCACTGTCCTGGACCCCTCGTCTCTCCCGTCGATGACCAGGCCCTCGGTTGCCTGTGTTGCTGTCACCACTTTCTTACCTTCCACCAAACAGCTTTGTCAAGATCACCACAGACCTGCCCAGGCCAAACCCAAAGATCAATGTCCAGTCCTCCTCTGGCCACCCAGTGGGCACGAGCAGCAGCCCTTGACAGCCTGGGTGCCAGCCCCGCCCGTTGTCATGGCCGTGGGCAAGCGCAGGGTTGCTCTGTGTCACTGCTCTTGCCGTCCACGGTGGGAGTGACAGCAGAGCCTCTCCGAGGGCTGCTGTGAGGGTTAAGTTAGCCAGCAGAGCCACGCACGGCGAGGGCTATCTTAGTGCGGACTATTGTCGACCTCCTCTTCTGCCCTGGCCACTGAGTGTGAAAGCAGCGCTTCCAGACTGGGCCGAGGAAACGGCCCAGGGTGGACGGAGGGAGTGCGGGGCCCCTGGCACCAGGTGCTTCAAGCCTATGCACCTGTGACCCAGACATCATGTTGCCGTACGTACATGCTCCAAGGAAACAAGGGAGAGGCAGAAAGAGGGCCACCCAAAGGTATTGTCTTAGTCTAGCCCCACTGCTCCAACAAAATACCTTAGACTGGGTAATTTATAAACAGAATACATTTATTGCTGTTGTGGAGGCTGCAAGTTCAAGAGCAAAGTGCCAGTAGGCTCGGCGTCTGGTGAGGGCTGCTCTCTGCTGCTTCCTCTGGAGGAGACAAACACTGTCCCCGCGTGGTAGAAGGGACGGGAGGGCAGGAAGGGCCTAGCTGGTTTCCTCGAGCCCCTTCATACGGCGCTATTCCATTCATGAGAGCAGAACCCTCTCGGCCTCCTCGTCTCCTAAAGGGCCCATCTCGGTGCCGTCACACTGAGGCTGCAGTCCCAGCATAAGAGCTTTGAAGGGATACATACATCCAAACCACAACAATAATTATTAAAGCATTGCTTAATATAACAATTCACAATACCTGCAATATTCAGTCATTGCAGATTAGTTATATTCTTGTGCATAAAATGCATGAAATGGAATACACAAAATCTTATGCACAAAGTGGATACCATGGGGAATTTGATCATTATTATATAGAAAGATACATCAACATAGAAAAATCATTAATATATAATGCTAAGTGAGAAAAACAGGAAAAACACGGGTGGTTTGTTACTGTTTTTGTTAAAAAGATGTGATAGCACACACTAGTAGACAAGAGTCTGAATAGGTGGCTCTCACAAAACCACGTCATCGTGGTCCCCCTGTGTAGTGGTTCATTACAAGTCATTTTTTGCATGTATACATATCCTGCTTTTTTCTGTGATGAACAATCAGGCTGGCTTTCATTGGTCAGTAAGACCTGAGGGACACACTTTGTCTCTCCCTGCGCCTTCGTTGGTGCCAGGAAGCTGCAGGCACCGGCTCGGTGCTGCCCAGCAGAACGCACACCTTCCTGGCCGGTGCCCCCTTCCTCCGCATACACAGGGCTCCCCTTGCATTCACGCTTTACCTCCCCTGCTGGTGTGTGTTTTGTCACTCTCTCATCTGGTTGTCACGTAGGATGGTGGGAGAAAGGTAGCAGACTGCTAACAGGTGGAGTTGGAGGGTGACCTTCTCCTAGTTGGTGGCACTAGTGCCCAGTTTGAGGGGTGGAGCCATGTGCATCCTCCTCCTCTCACAGTCCCCAGTGCCTGCGCCGCGGGGTCCTGGTCAGACACTGGCTTCCCACCTGCCGCATCTCAGCCTACATCAGGGTCGTTTCAAGGCCACAGCGCCCGTCCACGTCTGCGCTTTCCCTGGGCCTGCTTGCCGCGGCAGACCTCGAAGCTCTAGATTGCAGCAGGGAAAAACTGGGGAGAGGAGAGCATTTCCAGTCTTTGCCGTCCTGGTGAGGGGCAGCCTCACCCTGCAGTTCCATGAGAACCTGCGAGCACGGCGCCAGCCAAGCCCAGGACAGCCCCACTGTCGGCGGGCAGGACCTGCTCTGTGCCAGCCCCGTCTACAGGCAGACAGTCGGCAGCCGCAGCAACAGCTCATGGCCTGGGAGCTACACTGGGATTAAGCTGGGCCAGAGGTTCTGCCCCCACCACCCCTCCTATTCCAGGGGCTTATCGCTGCGCCGTGTCCTGCAGGCTCGCGGGGGTGTTCCATCGCCCTTGGGGGAGGGGCCGCTGAAATGACAGGGCATGAGCGCTGGGTGCACCCCCAAGGACACGAGGGGAGCTGGGCGGAAAGTGGGTCACATGTGCCTGGCCTGTGTCACGAGGCTCCCGCCTGAGGCCACTGGGTGGGCGGCCCCTTGGTGGGGAGCAGACATCACCCTGGCTTTTCTCCTTCAGCATCTCATCTGTGCGCGGGAGAGTGGCCATCTGTGCGATACCCCCATCAGCCCCGATCCTTCCCGGCCTCTCAGAGCTGCTTTGTCTGAGGTAAGGGGTTCCGGGCCGGAGCGCGGAGGCGGCTGCGAGGGGCGGTGGGCCAGGCTGCGGTGGGGCAGGTGGAGCCGGCGCGGGGAGCCATGCACAGCACTTTAGGACGAAAACGTGGGAACCATCATATTTATAAGTACGTTCCGACGATGATATTCATGTAGGTCCTCCATTTTGATGATAGGGTTCCTTTTTAAGGGTAATCTCCTTTGCTGTTGAAGTGTTATTATTTACAGAAAAAGCGTATACTTTTACCATGTTTGCCAGTCAGAGGTACTGGATGTGGTAGGGAATGTAGCTCCTACCCTTAGAGATGCTGGCCTGGCCGTCCTCCTGTGCGGGGCCGGGACCTTCCAGCCTGGCCAGCCTGTGAGCGTGGGCCTCTGAGCGAGCAATGCCTCCCACTGGCGTCTGGCCCCGCCAAGTCCAGGTATCAGGGTGAGGTCAATAAATGGGGAGCCTGCACTTTTACATCGAGAGTCACATAGTTCTCTCACCTCTAGAGGCTGGCGAGTCTGACGGCTGCGTGATGAAGCACACGTGAAATGTGTAATAGCTTAAAAATGTTCATGAAACCAATGTGAGTTTTGTGGCTTACAAATAATGAAATTTCGTATTTTTTGCCCGTCCCATAAAAGAGTTGAAGTGTTTGTTCGTTCAGGTCCTTCCGGTGAACACTTGAGCCCACCACGAAACGTTTGCTGTGTCCCCGTGGCACTGACCGCGGTGCCGCGTTGAGACCATATGTGCTCCTGTTTGCCAGGGTCAAGGTCATGATAGAGTTTGATTGGAATGTGTTTTATTAGGAAAAGTTTTTTGCCCTTCAGAGAAAAAACATTTTAACTTTGTGTTTTAGCTGGCTTTCCAGCGAACGTGCCCGCGGTCACCGGAGTAAATAGAGCACTTCAGATGACAGACTAATCTGCATTTTAGCCATACAGATAACAGTCGTGCCCTTGCCCGCAAAAGAAGCTTCTCTCTTCTGGGAAGCAGCGCCCGCAGAAACCTCCTGCATGCAGGGCGAGGTCCCGCTCCTGCCCTGCGGCCTTGGCGTGAATCTCAGGTGATGTTTCCAAAGGGCTGTTTCTTATCCATTTCCAATCTTGAGGAAAGGGAATTTTTCTATTATTTCACCTATAGGATAGCAAAAGTGACTGTTTTTGCATTTATGATTACAAGTGCTTCTTTTACGCGTGGGGAAAGTCCCGCTTATTTTGATGCAGTTTTCAACATTGCACCCATTTTCATCCACCCAGCACGTCCCAGCACTTGGTTTGACGTGAGCACTTCGCTCTCTCGGGGGTGGCAAGACGGAGACACAACTGCTCCGATGACCCACCCCCGTTACTGTATTTGGGGGGAAACAAGTCCTGTTGTCTCTAGAAATAAAACTTGCACTATAGAGCAAGTGTTAGGGGATGTTTCTTTTCCCTTAGTTTCATCTGTAAAAGATACTACTGTTTTTCCAGAAATAGCATAAACATAACCTTACAGAAGCAACAAGGTGATGTCCCCTTTGTACTTCTCCAAGGATGATCCTAACACAGCCCCGGGAGCTCACGGGCTTGTGTCTCTGAGCCCCACAGACCCAGCGGCCTGTGCTCAGACGCCGGGGTGGCCGTTCTCCTCGCATGGGCCTCACATCTTTGGGTCTTGACTCACGTGGGAGCTGGAAGGGCCACATGCCTGATGCTGCTCTTCTGGAAGCCCCCTCGGACCCCACATGCCCTGCTCGGTTCATGGCGGTGTGTGTGGTTCCCGGGAGGCTGCTGGGCTCTGCTCGGGAAGCAGAAACCTGGATAAAGCAGACACTGTCGGGCGAGGGATCCTCAGGAGATCTGGGGTCACGAGCCGCCCACGGCTGGAGTCTTCTGGAGAGATGTTTTCACTCCAGGCGACTGAGGGGGCTTCACAGGCCCAGGACTGAGAGGACCAGCAGGCTCGGAGGCTGTGACAGGGGGTCTAGGGACCCTGAGGGTGGGCAGGACTGTCTGGGGTCAGAACCCACCGGGCACTCCAGGTCAGCTGGGAGATCAGAGGGTGCCCTTTGCTCTAAGTGCTGCCCTTGTCATTTCAATGAGACATCGTAAGGCAGCGGTCCCCCGAGTGTGACCCCTGCACCACCACCACCACCTGAGAGCTCTGTGGAGATGCAGCTTCTCAGCTCCCTCCCCCACCAGACAGACCGAGCCAGAGACTCTGAGGTGGGGCCCGTGGTCTGTGATTTCAGCTGGTGCTGGCGTGTGCGTTACCTTTGAGAAATGTGCTGTAGACCAGATGGGAGTGACAGTGTGAATGAGCAGGCACGCGGGGCTCCCGGTGCACACCCAGGGTGGAGAGGAGTGTGTGCTGACGGTCCCACAGGTCAGACACGAGCCGGACCGGCCCGGGGGACGTGCGTCGGTCAGGTGCACAGCTCAGGGTCTTGATCGTGCTGAGAGGGCGTGGGGGACGCCCGTGTGTGCCTCTGCCCTGTGTGGTGCTGAGGCAGAGAGGGGCTTGTGGAAGGTCGGAGAAGGTTCTGTGGAGAAGGGTGGTCCCACTCACTCGTGTTCAAGGTGAGCAGGAGCCCAAGGCGAGCGGCTGGTGGGAGGGGAGATGTGGCAGAGGCCGTGGGATCCTGATGACTCGGGGCCCTCAGTTGGGGGGACCAAGGGCCATTGGGGAGGTCGGGGGAATGAAGGGACCATGTCTCCAGGGCAGGAACCAGCACCAACGGCCTCAGGAGAGGGCCAGCCCCAGGAACAGACGTGGCCATCCTCTAGCCCACAGTCCCCCAGAGCGGCCGTCAGTGCCCATCTGAAAGCCGCCTGCCTGCACCCTCCCCCCAGGGGCTCCAGTACCCCCATCCTTCTCCTCCTCTCCACCGACTGCTGTCCCTCTCCCCTCGCCTCCCCTCGCCTCTGCATGCACCCCACCAAGGTCGTGCCTGGACGCGTAGTCCTTATGAACAAAAGGATGCAAGGAAGGAGGGAAGAAGAAACCCACGTAAAACAGACTGTGGGGTGAGAGCAGTGAAAGTGGCAGACAGGACCAGAGGCTGGTTTTGTTCTGATTTGATTTGCTTTAGTAAAAGTGGTAGTTGAAGCAACAGTTGTGGACAGACTATTCAATAAAGTTGTTGGGTCAGTGAGGTATGTCAAAAAACCGCTAAGTTTGGCATTTTACCTCACACCAACACACATGTGCTTGAGAGGGAGCGTGTGCTGAAGGTCACAGTGCTGGAGCGTTCACAGAACTGGTGTGTGGACGTGTGAGACGGTCTTCCACGAGGGCAGCACGCGGGCTTCATCCCAGAAGGCACAGGGGGAGGCGTGAGGGTGGCAGACCCGAGGGGAGCGCTGGCGCCGCCATGGCCCCATCCCGCAGGCGGGCAGTCTGCCCGAGGACAGCAGCCACGAAGAAATGAACATGCACTTCACGAACTGAGACACGGTCAAGGTGGTCTCGCCTGGAGTTGCAGCCCAGGGCGTGGTGCACGTTGGCGTCTGCAGGAGCAGCTCTCCTGAGCACGTGGCGGGTGCAGCAGGGAACCTCGTGTCACAGATGCTGCAAGTGTAGGTGCCCTTTGACCCGGCCATGCTCCTGCCAGGCCTCTGCCAGGTGAGGGATACTCAGGAGAACCCAGCCCTGTCCCCTGCCAGCAGGGATGAATCTCAGAAGCGCCACTGTGAGTCCGAGGAGCTGAGCACCAGCAAACATGGACCGCATGGGGCTGCCAGGGGTCGGTGCCCCGCTTGAGCATGGGACGTTCCCTGTCAGGAATCAGTGGTCGCCCAGGGAATCCTGTGTGAAAGTTGAGCTGCTCACATCAAATTTGTGCATTTTCCTGCATACGGATTACAGCTGTGTTTTAAAATCACCTTACAGCACACATGTAGTGTGGTATTTATGCAAAACAAACAGGGTGGTGCATCTCTGCTTGGAAATCTAAGAAGGGGGCCCAGCGATGGGGGCCCCTCTTCATGTGGGGGCGTCAGGGCTGCCCTGTCCCCACCTCTGCCTGCATGTCTTTCAGAGCCCTTGGGGTCCCCTCTGCCCGCTGCAAGGGGGCTGCCCACACCGGCTCTAGCAGAACCTCAGAGCGTTTCTGCTGGCGTTGCCTTACCTTGTTGTTCTTTTTGTTGGTTTTGGAAAGGATCCTGTTATGGTCAAATCTTTTAAAAGCCAGGGGTCTGAGTGACCTAGAAACGTGTGTTTGACTCTGAGGTTTGAGTTGCCAGGGCCCCGTGGCATCTGGGGACTCGGACAAGCCCATGGCAGGTGGGGCTGATGACGCCCTGTGGCTGCCCAGGCCCTGACGCAGATGGGGGCTGGTTAGCGTCTCTGCTGGCCTGTCCCTGGGACGGCCTCCTGGCCAGGCTTCCAGAAACACCCTGCCCATCCCTGGTGTGCAGCCCCTAGTCACCAGAGACCCCAGCCCATCGTGCTGGGAAGAAACGGGAGGCTGCTTCAGGCCTTGGCACTGAGCCAGGGGCAAGAGCCATGGCGCCGTCCTCACTCCATCCTGGACCTCAGTTGTACCGACGGGGCCCTGCCGGGCAGGGGGGTCGGCCCTGGGCAGCTCAGTCAAAGCCTCTCTTTCAGATCCTGCCACGGCAGAGCTCATGCAACCCACTTCCTCCTGGCAGAATTTAGTAGGAACAGATTCAAGAATTTAGACACCCAATCTGGGGTTTGCCTTATTGACCCACCTGTGCGGGATTTAGGAATGTGTTCATGAGACTTTGTGCTTTGAGGTGCAGAGCTTGTCTTTCACACACGTACCGTATCTCTTTCCAACATGGACACTGAAATGAGAAACAAACCACACCCATTAAAATAAATAAAGGAGGCAGGCAGCTGTGAGGTTTTCAGGATTAGCAGTCCATCAGCAGATCAAAGTCGCAGCACAGCCTGGGACGCTGCAGGGGATCAACTCTAATGTGGAGCCTCCGGCTGGGGAGAGTCCCTGCTGCATGAAGGTCGTGGCCTCCGCCAGGGCCGGCTGCTCGGGTGCTCCGGGGCCTCCTCCCGTGCCCCAGCTGCACGGGGACGCGTGATCGTGCCTGTGAAGCCTCAGCACAGCCTGCTCACCCCACTCCTTGCGCAGCCCAGGGGCCTGTCCCGTCTCCCTCGTCAGGCTGTCGAGGTGCGTGTGGGCAGAAGCCCTGGGCACAGCTGGAGCGGCCTCCGGGGGCTGTTAGCACGTGCACTCGCGTGTGCCCTCCCAGAGTCCAGAGCTGCTGCACAGCCGGCCGCAGACGTGGGTGTGGAGACCTCATGGGGGGCCTCCTGCCCCCGAGGCGCTGGCCTGGCCTGTGCTCCCCGGTCCCCACAGCCTCCCCTGGCACTGCGCCCCGAACTGTGGGTCTCTGCACCTCCCTTGCCCTGCAGGGCCCCTCAAGGTGGCTTAGCAAAGACACCTTCAAATCAGTGCTGCCAGGTTCAGTTGCTGATGGAAGGTAATCATAGTTTTTTAATCTGATTTTTGGTAGCTTTTAGGCACACTTTGAACTTCGGGGTTTTTTGCCTTTTTGGTTTCTTACCTAAATTGTCTTGTTTTATTTTTTGGCTGAATTGTTTTTGTTCATTTAATTTTTATTTCTCTTTATCTTTTTAACATTGATGAATCTGGTCTATTTTTAACCACTTCAATCATCTACTTTTCTTGTTTCACTCTCATCTTTATTCCCTTTAAAGTTCTACTCACGTTTATTGTCTTCATTTTTTTTTCTCAATTTTTTTCTTTCATTTGAGAAGATTCTTGATGGTTTCAGTTGCTTTAGTTTATATCTTTTTGAAAAAATTATTTCATTTTATTTTTATCAGATGCCATTTGTCAGTGTCACAATGAGATATTATTAAAACATTAAGACACTGAAAGAAATGATTTGCTTATCTAATTTTATCTTATTTTTCTGTCATAGTTAAGAGTAATCTATGATTTTGGCTGTGATGATGAATGAGTCTTCTAAAAGCATTAATCCAGGCACCCCGGGGGCCTGCCACCCCACACACGCCCTCCCCGGCAACAGGGACACTGGGAGCTTGTCCCCTCCTGCCCTGCCGGGCCCTCCACGGAGATGCTGTGACTCAACACCTGCCACCTGTGCCGGCCCAGCCCAGAGCAGCCACCGTGCAGGCAGGAAGCTTTGGGGGAGGCCGGCCGCGCGCTCCAGGCCCTTCCTGTGCACGGCAGGGTTGACGGGCATCTGCACCCACCGCCCGCCGAGTGGCGTGGGCAAGCCGCTCACTGCCTCTGGCCTCCGTCCCGTCTGCGGTGCATTCGGCAGTGTGTGAGCAATGGCATCGTGTTTCTGCTCCCATGTGCTCATCTGACTGAGCAGAAATGAGCGTGAGTCCTTTTAGGACAGAGAAGTCACCCTCTCAGTAGGCAGAACCCTGCCCCTGGGCACCTGGACTCCCCACTGGTCTTTGCATCCCCCCCGCAAAAAACCTACCAAGAAAAGGGGGGCCCCGGCAAGGCTGTACAGGCCGGGCCCAGCACCCAGGAGAGCGGGGGCCTGTCACAACCAGGCTGGGAAGGCCCTGTGAGGCCTGGGGTCCTCCTCCCTGTACCCAGGGCCCTCACCCAAGAAGCTCTCCTCTCAGGGAGGCTGGCCGGCCACTCTGCAGAGACCCCTCCCCGGTCAGGGATGCAGCCCAGGGGTCGGGGTGCTGTGGAACAGCACAGAGGGGCCCCTTCTGCCAGTCCTCACCGGACCACTGAGGTCCCTGAACCTAACTGGCCCAGAGGACACGGAGCCGCTGAAAGGAGGCGAGAGGTGCCACCGTCCCCTCACCCTGCAGTGCCAAGACAACAGCGGCCGGCTTCTCTCATGGCACAGCCCGGACTAGCCTCCCTCCGCACAGCCCTGAGTCAGCAAGGACGAAGGTCTCTATGCGTTTCTCTGGCGACTCTTTCTCAAGCCACTCCCGGCCCACTCAGCTGCAAGGGGCAGCAGTTCCTGGCAGAGGGAGGGGGCTGCACTTGGAGCAGAGCCTTGAGACACCTGGGAGGGGCTGGGGTTCCTCTGTGTCAGGAAGGGGGCAGGTGCACGCCCCGGGCGAGACTGCGTGTGTAGTGTTGCCTCTGACGCATCCTCCGTCTTACGGAGCTGGGGGCAGACGTGGGCCAGGGCTCTGCTGGGGCGAGGCTGCCTGTCACAGTAGTGTCCAGGGAAGACCCTGTCCAGCCTTTGTCTTCATGACTGGCTGGGTTTTATTTTTCATTAAAAATATGATGTGCTTCTCAACTTATCTTAGCTCCCTTTGCTTTTCATGCTGACAGGGCAAAGCCCTCTTTGTCGTGTTTATCTAAAATGCTTCCCTGATCCGCACACTCCCCAGCCTTGGTCACCGTCTGCAACACTTTGTCATAATGAGAGCTGGACCGAGAGCTCCATGCCCCACCCCCCACCCAGGAGAAATGGTGACACAGACCTGAAGTCAAGGCTTTGCTTTTGTTTTTGGTGAATTTTCTTTCTTTGCCTTACTTGAGATGTTTTCTCCTACTCCTGTTGGATTGGATGTGATTCGATTTGACCAGCGGCGGCTGTGAACTACACTGAGCATCTTCCCAGCATCTGGGGCGGAGGCGGCCCTGCCGCCTGGTGCGGTCCCCGCGTCCTGCCTGTGTGTGGCTGTCCCCGCAGTGAGAGCCATGCTGGGCACACGGTGGACGTCCCGCCAGTGTTCGTGTGGTTGCGGTTGCTGGGCTTCTCCTTAGCTTATTAATTATGTTGACAGAAGTCCTGCTGCTACGTTACCCAGCCATTCCCAGGGTAAAGCCCCTGGAGAGAGCGTGCGTAGTCTTGTTGCTGAGTCTACTTGTCAACGTTTGTTTTAGAATATTAGTTAGAACTTCTATCTGGTTGGAAGCCGGGAGTGCAGGCTCATCGCATGTGCACGTGTCAGCTTTGTTGGACAGTCCGAAGCAGTTTCCTGCGACGTGCCAGTTTAAACAGGCTGAACCGTCGACGGGCCGCGTTGCTCCGTGTGCTCTCCAGCGCCTCTGTGACGTCTTGTGTAGTGTGGTTGTTTCCACCTTTCTGGTGGCGTGGGGCTGTGCACACCGTGACTTTAGTTTGCAGCTTCCTCTGGGCTGAAGAGGTTGACTGGCCTGGATATGTCCGTTAGCCGTGGGACGTCCCTCTGGGTGTGCCCACTCTCTGCATAGGAGCCCTTGGTGACTGAGTGAGCTGCAGGCTGCTTTTCTCTCTCTTGACAGTGTCTGTTGACACAAAAAAATCTTGAATCTAGTAAGATTCATCCTCTCACCTCCTTAACAGTTGAGCTTTCTTGCCCCTGAGAATCCACCTTCTCCCCACTTCGTGCAGGGACCTCCCACGCCATCTTCCAGAAGCTGCTCCATCTCATCCCGTTTAGATGCGCCTGGGGCTGCCCCAGCGGTGGGAGGTCAGGTGGGTTCCCGCCTCCTTTCTCCACGCGCCCATCCAGGTGACCTGGCCGAGCTACCGAAGGGCCGTCCTTGGCGTCCCCGGCGTCCCTGTGTCTGCGAGCACTTGTTTCTGAGCTCCTATTGGACCCGTGGTTTGCTTGTCCATCCTACGCCACTGTCACACTCAGAGAACCCAAACACCACACGTGTCTGGGCCGCAGGTGGGGTGAGCTTCTCTCCCCGTCCTTGTTCCTCAGGCTGCACTCGGCCTGGTGAATTTCTCACACACATTTTCAAATCAGCTTATCTGTGGAGTTGAATCTGTAGATCCATTTGGGGGAATTAACATCTTAAGTTATTGAGTATTCAAGTCCATGAACAACATGTATTTTCTATTCTAATTCTTGGGTCTGCTTTAGTTGCTCTTTAATGTCTTACAGTGTTCTACATAGAGGTTTCACTCATCTTTTGTTAGGTTTATCTCAACTCTGAATTTTTTTGTTCTTGTAAATGGTGTCTTTTTTAAAAAATTAATTCTCTAACATTTGCTGTACAGTCGTCCTGCCATGTGACCCCTTCTCGTCATGATCTGTGGGGTGTTTGGGTTCGCTGAGTGGCCAGGCTCCCTCGGCACACTCCTGAGAGGCCCTGCAGAGAACCTGGAAATTCAGGAAGTGCAGACTCAGGAGAGAGTGTGCGGGTCCCCAGAGGGTCGCCCACAGGAGGCAGGTGGGCGACGGGACGGCCCAGGTCCCAGGCAGGGCCCAGCAGGCTCCTGAGGAGCCCTCCGCACAGCCGGTGGCTGGCGCCTGCATTACGGGGCTGCAGCGGCTGCAGCGCCCCTGACTCAGCACCTCCCTTCCTAGGCTCCAACCTGAGTCCAGGCCGTCTCACAAGCCTGTCGGGAGCCAGGAGGCTTGGGGCATCTCCGCCAGGCTGGCCCACGGCCCACGAGAGCCCATCCGGCTGCGTGCGACGGTGTGTGCTGATGTCCTGAGTGACCAGCATACTCTGGTAGCTGTTGCGGTCGCAGCATCGGGTATTTAGCGTGAACCATGGCCAGCGGGCACAGCGCACTCCTTGCCGTTGCCTCTCGCTGCCTCTGTCCGCCGGGATGCGCTAGGTCAAGTCGTGCGGCCCCAGACGACTCAGACTGGCTTACACGCTCCAGCCTGCCGACGGACGAGGGCTCTGGGGAACAGGCGGGGTCCCTTGCCCCCACCTGGCTGGGCTTGGAGTGCTCCTGCCTGGCTTACACGCTCCAGCCTGCCGACGGACGAGGGCTCTGGGGAACAGGCGGGGTCCCTTGCCCCCACCTGGCTGGGCTTGGAGTGCTCCTGCCATCGCTGTGCACCTTCTTCTGGCCCCAGTGGCCCCACCTGGCTTCCCCAGGGTCTCGGGTGCCCTCCCAGTGCGGTGGGAAGGGCGGGCTCCTTCTCCTGAGGCTGAAAGGGATCCCTTTGACTTCCTTCCAGGAGAGTTGGACATAAAAGCCTTTTGCTCCTGGATCTCTGACCTGTGTGGAACGTGTGTTTGAGGGCAGAGTGGGACGTAACGTTGACTCTGAGCCACACAGATTGCCAGCGGCCCCTGCCTGCAGTCTGACATCTCCTCCAAATGGCGAGCCCCTGTGCTCCGCGTCCCTGGCACCTGGTAAGAACCGAGTCCAGGTGTGCAGGAGGAGGATGCCTGGACCGGGCTGCGGTCCAAGGGTCCATTGGGACGCAGCATATGCTCGTGGCCTAAGGGGCTGTGTGGGCGCTCAGGGTGCGGCCGGAGTCTCGGGGTGGGTTGAGTCCATGCAGGCTTCATCACAGCGGGACATCAGAGCCGACTCGACTCAGCCCTCAGGGAGCCCATCCTGGCTCTGCCTGAAGACATTACTAGTCTTGAAGTGTGCGTCTGAAACAAGGGGGACGTTTGTAAGAGGCAAACCCTTCCTCGGTGCTGTGCTGCACCCCGGGGCACTTTTTCTCAAAGGTGGGTCTGCAAGAGATTGTCCTCACAGGGGAAGCCTGGCACGTTACCAGAGAGAGAGAAGCGGGGTCCAGACCTGAGGCCCGTGTGCTGCAGCCCCCCACCCCTGAGCTGGGGAGATGAGAGGTTGCTGGTCCCAGCCCCGGGGTCTTTGTCTGTCTTGACGTTTGAGTGACAAGGGAGCAGGCGCTTAGAATGCTCATCGAAGTCAGGGCTGCACGAGCCAGGGGCGCCTGTCCAACCGTGGCTGGCAAGAGCGTTGCATGACAGAGCCCTCCCCTGCCCTCCCCTGCCCGGGATGGCCTCAAGGACACAATGTGCACTGCGCGTCTCAAGGAGAGTGAGGCGGCTAATGAGCTCTGTCGGTTCCCGCCGCCCTGGCCCCGTGCAGCGCGATGCACGCACTGAGCTGTTAAACACGACGAACCAAGTCCCTGCTGTGCCCCCTGTGGCCCCTTCCGCAGTCACGTCCCCCAGACAGCTGAGGCGCCGAGGACAGAGCACAGCTAACGGGGGCATGGCCAGAGCTGTCGGCTGCCACAGCACTCGCCCGGCTGCAGGGGCCACGGGTGGGCTTTGCCGGCAGGACTTGGAAGTGACCAGTGAGAAGTCTCGTGTTGGAGAGAATCCGGGCCCTGCCTGCCCACGGCACTCACAGCCGTGTGATGCTGTTGCAAAGTCCGTAGGCAGCTGTAAAGCCATTTCCACGTTAACACCAAATCCATTGACCTTCTGCCCCTGCGGAAAAAAGCCTACAACATGGACATCACGTCACACTCTCAAACGTGGGACTCTTTCCTCCAAGTCTGAGGCAAAAGTTGCCAGCTTTTATTTTGACTGCGTGAAGACAGAGCCGAGTGTACCTGTGTGGTGGTCAGGAGCGGGCCTGGGGTCAGCTCGCTACTGCCCAGTTTCGTGGCACCTCACCCCCTCGTGTAAACAGAGGCAGAACCAGCTCCTGCCGCGTTAGGACAGGGCAGGTTTAAGTGAAGACACAGGACTGCGGACGCTGGGCTGCTGCCATCACAGACACGCATCAGTTCTGATTATGACAGTATTTATTACTAGCATTCTGTTGATTTGAATGTTCTTTTTAAAAAGGAAGATTGGCTAATTTGTTTTGTCAGAATTTCACTGCAGGCGTACTGGTTTTAAACAGATTTTTGCAATTTAACAAATACAGAAATTGAATGAGGTTATCATTCTGGTCAAAATGGAACAAGTACACACCACCTTGTCCCTCCCGCTGAACACAGCTGGAACTTCTGGGAAGAATTCATGGAATCACTACCTGGGTACTCAAAAACATCAATGGGGACAGAGGCTGAGAAAGGACCCTGGAATTCAGGGG
Source organism: Varecia variegata (assembly GCA_028533085.1). Classification (NCBI taxonomy): domain Eukaryota; kingdom Metazoa; phylum Chordata; class Mammalia; order Primates; family Lemuridae; genus Varecia; species Varecia variegata. Next base: position 485,933 of record CM052436.1, on the reverse strand, counting down.
CAGCCTCCTACTCTCTCTTCCTCCTGTCTCCCAGCCTGGACGAAACCCAGAAGCGTGCCCTGGGTGCAGATAGGAGGGGCTTCAAGAAGCTCTGTTTGTCTAAGGAGCAGGAAAGGGGGCCCCTGCAGGACAGAGAGGGGTGTTTTTGCTTCTTCCAACCCCTCCCACCCCAGCCCCCAGGCAACCTGCCCGAGGAAAGCCTCTCCCCTGACCCCAGGAGCCTCAGTCCCAGCAAATGGTCCTGGCGAACGAGGCGGGTCTGTTTTCTGTATCTCCCCTCTTGCCGCTTGGCCCTGGCGGAGATGCCGCTGCAGGAAGTGTGTGGCACAGGGACAAACCCAGGCCCTGGCTCTCACCAGAAGAGCAAAAAGCGGAGCCCCTGGGAGCCAGAGAGCGTCAGGGAGACGGCAGAGAGCGGGGAGCTTGAGAGGGTCCCACACAGCTGAGTGTGAACTCCTGGGCACATGTGGATCTGACCATGAGCGCACAGCAAAGGCTTTGACAGGACTGCAGGGTTGGTGGCCCCAGGGCCCATCAGGACACTAGGCGGAGCATGGGACTGAGTCCGATATTGCCGCAGACGCTCTCAGAACTGAAGGCTGTGGGACTAACTGGAACTACCGCTGACAAAATAGAAGTACCATCATTCCACGTAAGATTGAAGCAGTAATAGCTGGAGTGCTGGAACAGTATTCAGAGTGTCCAGGAGGCAGTCCGATGTCCACACTTGGCCGGAAGAACTAAGAAGGCTCAGCCTCGTGAAAGTGAAGAATAACCGGCAGACGCCGCCGGGGATGGCCCGCTGCCGACAGACTTCACAGCAACTTTGTAACCAAGCGCCCAGAGTGAGCACGAGTCCTCTGCAGTGAGTGGGAAGAGAGTCTCAACAGGGAAATAGATGACTTTAAAAAGAACAGAACGGAAAGTTTAGAACTGAAAAATCTAATAACCAAAATTAAAAATCCATAGCATGGACTCAGTAACAGAGCAGAGGTGACAGGGGTCAGCTTCAGTGAACATGAGGACAGGCCAATGCACACGGTCCGTGCTGAACGACGGGGAGAAGTGAATGGAGCTTCAGAGACCTGTGGGCAGCACCAGGCGGCACAGCACACATGGTCTTTAGGTGCTCGTGGACATTCACCAAGGTGACCATCTCCTGTGTAAAAACATAAAGCCTAATAAATGAAAATAATTGAAATAATACAAAATGTATTTTCTGACCAGAGTGGAATTAAACTGTAAATCAATAATCAAAGATAACTGGAAAATTTCCAAAAACTTGAAAATCAAAACACATACCCCTAAATAATGTACTGGTCAAAGAGGAATTATCAAAGGAAATTAAAAAATATTTTGAATTAAGAGAAAATGAAAAAAAAAATCCAAATTTATAGGCAGATCAGTACCCCTAGACAAATTTATAGCACAAAATGCTTACATTAGAAAAGGGGGCGGGTCTCCAAACAATCTAAGCTGCCACTTGATGAAACTTAAAAAAAAAAAAAAAAAAAAAGGAAAGGAAACCAAAACAAGTAAAAGGGAATAAATAATAAAATAAGACTCAAACCAGTGAAATTAAAAGCAGAACTAAGCCTTTTCAAATTGGACTAGCTCAAATAAAGGAAAGACTGTGACAGTTCTTTGTTGTCTGTTTCTGTTTTGTAGCATGGGATTTGGTTCTGTTTTCATGGCATTTTTTTCCTACATCCTTTTTATTGGCCTTAATAAGACATGTTCCTTTTGCAACTGTTTCCTCTGCCCTCTTCTGGGAGCTGGTGGATTTGCAAGTCAGATTGAGCCCGAGGGAGAGGGCAGTCTCCTAGTCCCCAGCTGCCCCGCCAGGAAAGCTCCGCCTGGCCTAGGAGGAAGCAGCTGGAGCCCGGGTCCTGGTCCACATGCCTCTCTTGCTGGGACCCCCCAGCCCTGCCCGTGCCCGTGCCCCTGCTCCAGGTTTGGCCTCTGCTATGGCCCCAGCACACAACAGACCCCAGCAGACCCTCACAGACTAGAGGAATGCGGAACACAGGAGTGGACTGGGGAAAGTATGAGCTGTGTCTTGGATATGCGTGAGGATCCAGTTTAGAAGTCACTCAATTCTGATTTCAGGACGTCCGGTGAGCCCGTGGAAACTTAATGGATTCAGTGCTCATTGTATGTATTGAACTAATGCTTACATATGTACTGAGCCCCACTTGTGGGCCAGGAATGGTGCTAGGAGCGGGGGGCTTAGTGGTGATGGTGGAGACAAGTGTGCCCTCCACCCTCGCAGGTGCCTGCAGCAGAGCTGAGCTGTGGGGAGGACGGCCCACGGAGGTGGGGTGCAGCAGAGGCCTGGCAGCCGTGCCCTCCCGAAGAAGGCCCCAGGGCAGTGGGAGCTCAACCTGCCCTCCAGCGGGCCGTGGGGATGGCGCTGCTCTGGCGCTGCAGGCCCAGAGCCTGGTTTGAACTGTGTGGGCAGTGGGAAGATAACCCAGGGTTTCAGCAAGGGGACGAACGCGGTCTGACATCGAGCTGTAGAAGCTCACTGTGATGTCAGGCAGCTCGTGCTCCACCACGCTCTTCGCGCACGAGTGCTCTGGGCTGGCCAGAAGGGCCGCAGGGCTGGCTTTCCTTCCTGGCTGTTCTTCATCAGGCTGAGCAAGTTTCCCTCTGTTCCTGTGTTTTCTGGAGTCTTAGTTTTTATCATGAATACGTACTGAATTTTGTTAAGTCCTTTTCTGCATGCATTGAGACGATCGTGCAAATTTTCTTCTTCAGTCTGTTAATGTGATGGATTACGTTGATAGATTTTCAAGTACAGAGCCAGCCTTGCATCACTGGAAGAAGGGCTGCAGTATGCAATCCTAGTTCTGTGCAGCTGAATTCTATTTGTTAAAGTTTTGTGCATTGAAATGATTAAATCAAGCTAATTAATGTGTCTATTACCTCACATTTATCTTCTTTTGTGGTGAGAACATTTAAGATCTCTCTTAGCAATTTTCAAGAATATGATATATTATTAACTATGGTCACTATGCTGTACATAGATCTCCAGCACTTACTCATCCTGCCTAACTGTACCCCTTGACCAACGTCTCCCCATTTCCCTGCAGTCCTCCCAGCCCCTGAACCACCCTCTACTCTCTGCTTCTAAGAGTTTGACTTTCTTAGATTCCACATGGAACTGAGGTTGTGCAGTATTTGTCTTTCTGTGCCTGCCTTATTTCACTTAGCATAGTGTCCTCCAGGTTCATCCAAAATGTCACAGGACATTTCTTTCTTTTTTAAAGCTTAATAAATAGTATTCCATTGTGTGTATATACCACATTTTCTTTATCTGTTCATCTGTTAATGGACACTTAGGTTGATTCCATATCTTGGCTACTGTGAATAGGGCCACAGTGCACACGGGAGTGCAGGTGTCTCCTTGACATACTGATTTCATTTCCTTTGGATATATACCCAGCAGTGGGATTGCTGGATCATACGGTAATTCAATTTTTAACTTTTTGAGGAACCTCCATGATGTTTTCCATTATGACTATACTGATTTACATTCCTACCAACAGTGTATAAATGTTCCTCTTTTTCCACATCTTTGCAAGCATTTGTCATTTTTTGTCTTTTTGGTAATAGCCATTTTAACTGCAATGAAGTGATATTTCATTGTGGTTTTGATTTGTATTTCTCCAGTGATTAGTGATATTGAGCATTTTTTCATATATCTGTTGGCCATTTGTATGTCTGCTTTTGAGAAATGTCTATTCTGAACCTGTGCCCCCTTTTTAATTGAGTTATTTGTTTTCTTGCCATGGAGTTGAGTTCCTTATATATTTTGGATATTAACCCCTTATCAGATGTGTGGTTTGCAAACACATTCTCCCATTCCATAGGTCATTGCTTTACTATGTTGATTGTTTCTCTCCCTGTGCAGAAGCTTTTTAGTTTGATGTATTCCCATTTGTCCGTTTTTGCTTTTGATGCCTTGTGCTTTTGGGGTCATATCCCAAAAAAAAAAATCTTTGCCCAGACCAATGTCATAGAGTTCTTTCTCTGTGTTTGTTTTTTTTTTTTTTTTTTTTTTGAGACAGAGTCTTGCTCTGTTGCCCGGGCTAGAGTGAGTGCCGTGGCGTCAGCCTAGCTCACAGCAACCTCAAACTCCTGGGCTTAAGCAATCCTTCTGCCTCAGCCTCCTCAGTAGCTGGGACTACAGGCATGCGCCACCATGCCCGGCTAATTTTTTCTATATGTGTTTTTAGTTGGCCAGATAATTTCTTTCTATTTTTAGTAAAGACGGGGTCTCACTCTTGGTCAGGCTGGTCTCGAACTCCTGACCTCGAGCGATCCACCCGCCTCGGCCTCCCAGGGTGCTAGGATTACAGGCGTGAGCCACCGCGCCCGGCCCCTCTGTGTTTTTTTCTAGTAGTTTGACAATTGCAGGTCTTACATTCAAGTCTTTAACCCATTTTTATTTTTATGTACAGTGTGAGATAAGGGTCTGATTTCATTCTTCTGCATGTGGATATCCAATTTTCCCAGCAAAATTTATTGATGAGACTGTCCTTTCGCCATTGTGTGTTCTTGATGCCTTTGTTGAAGGTCAATTGACTACAAATGCTTGGATTTCTCTATTCCATTGTTCTATATTTCTGTTTTTATGTCAGTACCATGTTCTGTTCTTTATTATTTCCTTCCTCTGCTTGCTTGGATTTATTTTGCTCTTCTTTTTCTAGATTCTTAAAGTGATAGCTTAGATCACTGAGGCTTTTTTCTCTTTTTGAACATATGCGTTTTGTGCCACAGATTTCTCTTCTCAGCACTGCTTGAGTTGTGTCCCTCGATTTTTGATGTGTTGTATTTTTATTTCCATTCAGGTCAATGTATTTTTTATGACCCTTGAGATTTTCTCTATGGCCCATGAATTGTTTGGATATGTGTATTTAATTTCCAAGTGCTTTTCCTGTTATCAATTTCTGGTTTGAGTTGCTTGTGGTCAGAGAACACACTATAAGATTTCGATTCCTTTAAATTTGTTAAAGTTTGTTTTACAGCCAAGGATATGGTCTATCTTGGTATGTGCTCTGTGGGTGCTTGAAAAGAATGTGTACTCTGCTGATGCTGGATGAAGAGTTCTGTAAACATTCCTTAGCCCTATGGGTTGATGATGCTGTTGAGTTCTCGTTTCCCTGCTGATTTTCTGCCCAGTGATTCTTTCAGTTGTTGAGAGAGGATGTTGAAGTCTTCAACTATAATTGTTGATTTTTATATTTTTCCTTTCACTTCTATCAATTTTTGCTTCCCATATTTTACACGTCTGTTATTTGACTCAGACACATTTAAGATTGCTATTGCTTATTCATGGATTGGCCCTTTTATCATTATATAATGTCCCTCTCTGTTGCTAATAATTTTCATTGCTCTGAAGTCTATTTCATCTGATATTAATATAGCCATTCCTGCTTTCTGTTTATTAATGTTTACATGATACATCTTTTCCCATTGGTTTATGTTCAGTCTGCTTATATCATTCTATTTGAAGTGAATTTCCTGTAGACACTATATAGTTGGGTCATGTTTTTTGATCTACTCTGCCAATCTCTGTTTTTAATTGATGTATTTTAGACCATTTACATTTAAAATAATTACAGTATTCAGATGATGGGGCTTAAGTCTGCCATTTCATTTTTTGTTTGTTTTCTCTGTTTCTCTGGTTTTAGGATTTTTCTTTTTCTCTGCCTTCTTGTGGTTTAGAATTCCATTTTGATTTATGAATAGTGTTTTTGAGTATACCTCTGTGTGGTGTTTTTTTTTTTGAGGTTGCCCCCAGGTATAACATCATATATACATCTCTCTTATGAATTCTACTATTGTCAACATTTTACCAGTTTGAGGGAAGGGTAGAAACCTTACCTCTCTTTACAGTTTTTACCCTGCCCCATTTATAATTGTTTTAAATATTTTTAAACATACTGTATACATCAGACAGTGCTATAATTTTTGCTTCAGCCATTAAATGTAACTTAGAAAACGCAAGAGGAAAATGAAGGCCTCTTATATATACTTACATTTTTGCTTACAGTGTTCTTTCTTTTTTCTTGATATTCCAAGATTTCTACTTTATCATTTCATTTCTGTTTAGCCCCATTCTCCTAGAGTAGGTGTGCTGGCAATAAATTCTCTTCATTTTCCTTTATCTTGTGATGCCTTTATTTCTCCTTCATTCCTGAAGCATTATTTTCACTGAAAATGTGATTCTGCATTGACAGTTATTTCTTTTTCAGTACTTGAAAAATACTGTGCCACTTCTTTCTGGCTTACATGGTTTCTGATGAGAAATCCACTGTCATAAATTGTTTTTCTCCTGTAGGTAAGGTGCCATTTCTCTCTTGCTGCTTTCAAGAATTTTTCTTTGTCTTTAGTTTTAAATGTTTGACTGTGTTGTATGTTTTTGTGTATTTCTTTGGGTTTATCCTGTTTGGGGTTTACTCAGCTTCTTGAATATGTAGGTTTATACCTTTTGGCAAATTTGGCAACTTTAGCCATTACTTTTCAATTACTTTTTCAACCCCATCCTCTCTGTCCTCTTTTTCTGGGACCTGAATCACATGATTGTTAGATCTTGGTCATGGTGTCCGAGGCCCTGTTCTTTTTTCTTTTTTGTCTATTTTCTCTTTTATTCAGATTGGGCAATATCTATTGTTCTATCTTAGAGTTCACTAATTCTTTACTCTGACCCCTTCATTCTGTTACTGGATTTTCTAGTTCTATAATTTCCATTTAATTATCTGTATCTTCCATTAGCTAGGGGAGAATTTCTCTGCTGAGGCATTATATTTCTTCGTTTGTTTAAAAATGAAGTTCCTAAATGTAGTCCCAGTTATTTATTGAAACATTTTTATAGTGGCTACTTTAAACTCTTTGTCAGATAATTCTAACATCTCCATCTTCTTGGTGTTAGTGTCTCTTGATTGTCTTTCATTCAGTTTGAGATCTTTTGGGTCCTTGGTGATTTTCTGTTTGAAACCTGGACATTTTGGATATTGTATTATGAAACTCTGGATCTCATTTAACCCTTCTGTTTTAACTGACTTCTTTTGATACTGCTCCAGCAGGGGAAAAGAGGTGAACATCCAGGTCCTCCACTGGACCTCTGTTGATACCCAAGAGGTGGGGGATGCCTCATTGCTGCTGGGCAAGGGTGGGAGTTATGGCTCTCCTCTAGGCCCTGCTGAAACCCCCTGGATCAGAGGAGTAGGACCATCCATTACTGCTCCCACATAGCTCCCCACTGACACCATAGGGCAAGAGAGTTATTACCACTTGGAAGGGTAAGAGGCCCCCACTCAGCCCTCTCTGATTTGGGGTGCCTCTTTACAGCCTGGTAGGGGACCACAGTTTCTTCCATGGTGTTTGGCTACAATAGAAGAGTTATCATCTAAACATTTTCAGTCTTGCGGTGCTATTCCTTTTCTGATTTTTTGCTTGAGAGAGCAGATTTTTGTAGGTTGTAGGGGCTCTTTTTTTTTTTTTTTTTTTTTTTTGTCTGTATCTGTTGGTATTTCCAGATTGCCTGCTTTTCTACCTCCAAGTCTGAGATATACAAGGCAGGAATCAAGCCCAGGGAAGTTGCCATTATGTCGTTCCTTGGGTCTCCTGGGCCCTAGCTGGTCTGCTTCTCTAAACATGTCAGTCTTCTTATGTTTGTTGTATATACAATATCTAGGCTTGTTAGTTGTTTCAGCAGGAAGAATTGGGAAAAGTGTATATGCTCCATTTCCCAGAATCAGAAGTCTTGCCACTCCTTTTTTTAAGTGTGACCTTTAAGAGCCACAGGTGCTGGAACTAGCTGTCTGGGTCCTAATGCCAGCTTCGTACTATTTAGACACATGCCCTTGAGCAAATTCTTTAGGCTTTCCAAGCATCAGTCTCTCCATCTGTAAAATGGGGTGATGGTGGCATCCACACCTCAAGGAGTTAAAGGAAGGAATAAGGGCATCAGCAGATACAAGCCAGCAAGGACAGGCCCACCCAGGAGACGGCGGGAACTCCAGGGCATGGGAGAGGCTGTCACTGACGAACTTGGTCCCCAGCTGTGCACATACCAGTGTTGGTTTCCAGCAGGTGCCCATGCAAACAACATCAACATTCCATGTACATACTCATCGGAATACCTATGCTTTTTTTTTTGAGAGAGAGAGAGAGAGACATTTCTGCAAACATGATTTCTGGTTAAAGGTTACAGACATTTTAGGGTATTGGTAAATTTTGCCAGATTGCCCTTCACAGAGGCTGCAACTGCTATGGATTTTCCAGCCATCCACAAGAGCCCTGGCATGATACCTCATCTATTTCGAATGCCATTATCAATAGATGTGTAGAATCAGCCCAAGGTGAACAGAAACGAGGTACAGTCTGTGCAGCTTGGTTTGCCTTCCACAGACCTCAGGCCCAGGGCGCAGCTTCTCCCCATCACCCCAGACCCCAGCAGCCTGTAGTAGTTTCATCATCAGCCCAACTCTCCCCCAAGGGAGGATCTGTGCTGAGCTGAGCCATCTCTGCTCCCTCACCAGGCCTCTGCCTTTACTCCTGGAAGCCAACGACCAGTGAGGTCCTTCTGCGCTGGGTGATGCCACCATGCAGGATTTCTCATTCTTACATTTTGCTGCCTTTTCTGTGGGGATCCGGAGGAAGTCATGGGCCTGAATTAATGTACCCTACCAAGTCTCATCCACACAAAACTCCACGCAGGCTTGATTGAGGAACTCACCAATGACACCAGGAGCAGTTGCCAGTCAGGCAATGGCTGTTTCCACCATCATGCAAAGTAGCTAACACTCTCCCCAAACCCCTCACCTCACACACTCTCTGCCACCCTTCCCCTCCCCTCCCCTCACCCCACCCCTCCCCTCACTCTCTCCCCTGCCCCTCACCTCACATGCTCTCCCCCACCCCTCACCTATACACTGTCACCCCCTTTCCTCTGGAAATGCTCAGCAGGGCACAGGGGCTGCCTGTGCTGGTGTGGGCCACATGACCTGCCCTAGCCAGCCAGAGCCCTTCCTCGGGGCGCTGGACTGAGTTTGTCCCTACCCAGGCTGGGGTGCAGCCGTGCACCAGGCTCTTCTGCCACAGGAGAAGATGGAGTAGACAAGCCCAAAGGCCAGCATGAGAAATGGGGGCAAACTTGCTGAGGCTCCCATTCCAGGTCATGTCGTTCTTGCAGCCAGCTGTGCCCTAAAACTAGTTGTCACCACGCAGCTGTTAGGGTGGCTGAAGTGAGAGAGACTGGCCATGCCAAGTGTGGGCAAGGCTGTGGGGGAACCAGAACTCTTGTGCACTGCTGACAAGAGTGTGAAGTAATACAGCCACTTTGCAAGAGCGTTTGGCAATTTCTTAAACAGTTCAACATATACCTACCACATGGTCCAACTGTTCTGCTCCTAGGTGTTACCTACAGGAAGTGAAAGCACATGTCCACACAAAGAATTACGCATGAATGTTCACAGCAGCTTTATTCATCATAACCCCAAACTGGAAACAATCCGGATATTCTTCGGTGGGTGAATGGGAAACCAAACTGTGGTTCATTCATAGGATGGAATTCTGCTTCACAATGAGAAGAAAAGACCTCTTGATACACTCAGCAACATGGACACATCTTCAGGAAATACTGCTTAAAAGCAGCCAGATAAAAAAGAATAAATACCACGATTCCATTTATATAAACTTGTAGAGAGTCTCGGATGTGGTGGGTGGAGCGGGAGGGAAGATGGCAGGGGACAGGGCTGTGCAGGCGGCAGTGTGTGCACTTCCAAGAGCTGCTGTCGTGGTTCCCAGTGTACGTGTGTGGCAAGGCCCATTGTGTTGTAGACTTCAGTGTGTACAGTTTATTAATTGACCACAGCTTTAAAAGGCATGAAACACGTCACATACACAAGGATAAAATGCAGATCGGTCTGTGTGGCTGCTGGGTGCCCGTCCCCTCCCCAGGGCAGTCTGAGCTCTTCCGTGTGCCGCGCACTTCGGGCTCAGCCCGCAGGTGCCTGGGAGCAGCCCCAGGCAGAGCCTACCTGCCGTCTGTGCTGGGGAGAGCCGGGAGGGGAAGGAGGCTACGGCGCATCCCGCAAGGCCTGACCCGACGCTGGGCCCTTCCTCGAAGGTGTCTGCACCTCAGGGCCTTTGCCCTAGCAGCCATGCCAGGCGCCTGAGCTGGGTGGGTCCCTCAGAGGCCCCCCAGGCCTGCCCCGCATCCGCCCTCTGTCCTGTCTCATGTGCGTCTTCTTCATGGCACTTTTACTCTCTCCGTTCACCTTGATCTCATTTGTTGAGTGGCCGTCCCCACTGTGGGCGCAGGGAGCTCAGCTCCAGGACCATGTAGCTGGAAATGGGGGGTGGTTGTTAACAGGGACACCCCCTGGAGAAGGTGCCATGATGCAGTGCGGCTATGAGGAGGGTGTCGGCTAGGGGTCTCGGGGAGATGTGGTGGGGCTCTCACCCCTAGGGCATGTGGTAGTTGGGGCAGGGGTGTAGACTTGGGCTAAACTCACAGGACAGGAAGCCAGGGAGAGGCTTGAAGAGGGTGGGACTCTGTGTTTTGGTTGGAGTGTCACTGGCCCCCTGAGATGGGGGGTGGGCAGGAGCCTGGGACCTGGTGGGCCAGAGGGGCGGGAAGGGCTCAGATTCCACATCTGGGCTACAGGCGAGCGGCTGGGATTTATAGGGATGGGACAGGGTGGGCCGGAGTTGCATTAGTCGTACTTCTCACCTGTGGGTGTCTGTTAGAACCTGCTGCCCTAGGAGTCCAGGGTGCAGGCATGTTCTGGGCTGGGGCACATCAGCACGGTGTCCTCACACAGTGGCATTTAAGCCTCCACCTGGACAGGCTCCCTGTGGAAGGGGGTGGGGCCCCAGGCACCACGGGTTGGCCAGGCCTGTCTCTCCTCTCTGCCCATTAAAGGAATTAAAAATGTATTAAATCCGCAGCCCTGAGAAGAACAGGGAGGGGCCTCAACACAGATCTGCCAGTTTCCAGAGCAGCAGGTGCTGCGGGGTTGAGCTCTTCATGCTGCAGAGCTGCAGGTCTGATTTGGCCTTGGATGCCTGCGGCCAGAGAATGGGCCACTCGAACCCGGTCCCCACAGCCCCCAAGCTGCCCCGTGAACAGACAGTGGCCGGTCATGGTCAGCTGGGGGGAGCAGGCTGAGCAGGGAAGGTTCCCAGGCCCAGGGTCCCAAGTCACGGTGACCTCCACCCCTCCTCAGGGCTGCCCTTGCTCTAGCCACTCCGCTGTGCGCCTGCTGGCCCATGTGACTGATGGCTGCTGACAGCCTGGAGCCCACAGCACCCCTGGCAGGAGCTGACCCACTTTCTCCTCCCTGGGTTGGAAGCATTTATGTAACAGACGGCCGCAGGGCCCTGCTGTCCCTGACGGAGAGGAGGTGTTTTAATTAGAAAGGAAGCGCAGAGTGCTGGGCTGGCCGCAGCGTGATCCAATGTGCTGGTGCTGGAGAATCAGCCTGGCAGACAGAAGGGCTCTGCCGGCTCGTTGCAGTGTCTGTTCAGGCACCGTGGTGGTCACTTGGTGCCACGCCAGGCATCTGAGCTAGATGTCCTCTCCCTTCTGAGTTCTTAGAGCCAAACATACGGAAACGGCTGTGTAAGCTGTGCTGCCCACCAGAACTTTCTGCGGGGACAGGAACAGTCTCTGTGCATTTCCAGATGGCAGTGACCACCCACGTGAGGCTGTTTGTTTAGCTCGAAAAACGTGGCTGGTGACGTTTGAGTTTTAAACGTAAATAGCCACACATAGCTGGTGGCCACCGAGCTGGGCAGTGGAGAGAGAGAACATTAGTATGTGAGGATTGCTTTTGAAACTTCGTTTGCTATGTAAGATCCTTGTTAAATACTATGTTAAAATTGTTATTCACAAGGTGTCATTTCATTACAGATAGTAATGAGAACTAATAATTTGAGTTTGTTGATGAAGTTACCCGTAAACACAGTTGTAAAAATGCGGGTGTATGATAGCATGTTGTTCTGTGAATGCAGAAACGCATCGGTAGCTGTCATTTTTGTGCGTCAGTTGCCACTGGGTGCTTTTAGCAGATTTTTCCTCACACACGTCATATGGGTGATTGGAATATACTTTGTTTCTGTGCTTTGTGTTTTTCTTTTAGCATATTTTGTACCTAAAATATTTTGATGAGGAAAAACTTTTTTTTGCCCCAACTTTTAACCCATAGTCTCTTCTATGTGTGGCTCAAGCCCCTCATCAGTGCAGGTGAGATCCGAGGGAGCATCCAGCAGCCCAGTCACGGGGAGGGGTCCCCGGGAGGGGCCCCAGGAGGAGCACGGGCGAGTTCCACGGCTTCTGTTCCTACAGGGCTGGTTGGCCAGGCCTGGGACCACGTTTCCATTCAGTGATGGACTAAGCGTGGACTGTGTGTGCGGAGCTCTCCCGGCTCCTCTCCTGGCTCCTCTCCCACCCCCATGGCTCTGCCCACCTCTTAGGTGCACACCTGGGCAGGTGAACAGAGCACCTGAGGCCTGTCCAGTCTCTGCCCTAAGCTGCCTGATGCCGGGTCCTGGGCCATGTGGAACCCGGCCCACTGCTGCCCACCAAGTGGCCACCCCTCCATGACCCACACGTCTCCAGGTGCTGTGGGCCTGCTCATGCCCCTGCCACGTCCTGTGCCCTGCCCTCCTTTCCCCCTTTCTGCTGCCAGACATGGAGCCACCTGGGGACTCCTGTGCACAGCCAGGGGTAGGGGAGCCTCCGTCTCCTGGGCAGCATGCCCCAGGCCCGCACCTCTGCCCCCTCGGTGCTGAGAGCCCTGCTGACCCCACCCCGCCTGCACTGTCAGTCTCCCCTACCTTCGCCTCCTTCCTCTCATCCTCTGGGCATGAGCACGGCTCCTACAAGGGTGCCCGCTCTTCCCTCCGCTCCGCCTTGCGGGGGTGACCTGTGCTCTGCATCCGGCCCCCTGGGGAGGGCCCAGGAGAAGGGGGCTACAGGAGGGCCTGTGTGTCCAGACGCCTCAAGTGGGGTCTGCAGAGCCCAGCGCTTAGACCAGGCCATCGAGGCAGCTGCCACCAAGTCGCCAGTTCACTTGCCCATGGGCGCTTCAGTTTCACTGCTATAATCATTCTTTGCTTATAGATCATAAAATGAAGCCTTAATTTTGCCCAGTGGGCTGAGTCAACTCACTGCGTGAGTGTCCACAGAAGCAATATAACCAGTGCTACATGTATGGAAGGCATTTTCTGACAACTTTACACAGGGCACACCCAGCTGTCTGGCAGTTAGGTGACACATGGAATCTGAGTCACAGAGTGAGGTTGCTGGGCACTGCTGGCCCTGGGTGCAGAGGGACACTGGCACCTGTGCCTCCCCGGCTTCCTCAGGCTGAAGCGAGGCTCACCCAGGGCCTTCTGCTCCGGGGGCTGCTCAGTGCCGTGCCGGGAGGTGGGAGGATGGACTCAGCACAGCGCTGGCTCTGTGAGCACGTGCAGTGGTCCTCCCAGGTAACCCCGTCACGCTCTAGCCCCTTGAGAGGTGCTCCTGTGGCCCCTTGGTAAGTGAGACACTCAGGCAGGCTGGAGGGTCCTGCCCAGGGTCCCGTGGCCAGTCAGCCCTGGGGGCTTTCCCCAGCCTGGCCAGCACGTAGCGGTGATGGCGGTCCCACCCCTCCCCAGCCAGGGAAGCCCGAGGGCCGGGCGGCCCAGCTCACCCCTGGACGCCGGGACTGTGGAGACTGTCCCTGGGTCACAGCAGCTGCACCTTCTCTCTCCAGGTGACACCTTCTGGACCCCGTCTGTCCTTCCTCACAGCACCCTCAGCGCCTTAAGCCATCACCCCCAGCCGCATTTTGGGAGAAAGATGGAGTCCAAGGTCTCAGAGGGCGGCCTGAACGTGACGCTGACCATCCGCCTGCTGATGCACGGAAAGGTACGGGTGGGCGGGGCTGCCGCCTGCGCTGCTGGGGAGAGGTGGGGGCAGAGGGGCTCCTGCGCTGCTGGGGAGAGATGGGGGCAGAGGGGCTCCTGCGCTGGGGTCTGCGCTTGCGTCGTTTTCATTTGCTCTCAAATTTACAAAGCAGTTGCTAGTACAACCCCAGTTACGTGTTCCCCAGAACCACTGGAGACTGAGTCACCAGCCTGACACCCCATCATCACGGATGCCTTGTGGGCATTTCCTACAAACGGGGCTTCTCCTGCGTGACCTCACACAGCCACCAGTGGCAGGTCACTGTGGGTGCGTCCCCACAGCTGTCCCCAGGACCCCGCTAGGGTCTCCCCAGCCATCCAGATGCTGCCCTCAATCACAAGGTGCCCCAGGGCGGAGCCACAGGCAGCATCCCGGCTCCCTCAGTGTGGGGTGACTCCCCCTGGGTTTGACTGTCCTGCGTCTCTGCCAGTGCTTTTGTGGCACGTCCTTCGCTCTGGCCCTGTCTGAAGTCTCCTTGCCGTGGCAGGCACATCGCCACAGCCTCTGTCCTGGGGTGCTTGGGGGCTCCAACTGGAGCTGCCCTTCTTCTACTGCGCTTAGAGCTGGGCTGGCAGGTGCTTTGCAGTTGTGTCCGTGTCCCACTTGTCATCAGACTTTCAAGGCATTCATTCATTCATTCATTCATTCATGCTGGGGCTGCTGTGACCTCTCCTGACCTCCACACCGTCCTGGCTGGCAGGCTCCCGAGTGCTTCCTCACGGCACCCTCTCCCCATCGCACGCACGCCACTCTGGCCATCCTGTCCCCCCTGCCCCAGTCCTGGCATCAGCCACATCTCCAAAGAGCCCCGACGCCTTCAGGCAGAGGACAGCGCCTCGGAAGCCAAGACAGAGCACGAGGCATGCTCTGGGCTCCTGGCCGCGCAGCCCCAGGCAGCTCTGGAAGGCAGGTTCATGCCGTGCGCACTGTGTGACATTTCCACACTCCTCTGTCTGTTTTGAGCACCGTGAGGTCACACCTCCAGTTCCCACCCAGCAGCACAGGGTCGGCCCGGTTCCTGCTGGCTGGGCTCTGTCCCGTGAGGGCTCCGACCCCCGTATCTGTGTGGCCTCCCGCCCGGGGAGGCTGCCAGAGGTCCTGGGCTCCAGTGCCCGCAGCACAGGCACATCCTACACTTGCAGAGGACACGGGCTCCTCCCAGAACTCCCGTGTCTGGATGGAGAGAGGATGACCTGCCCCCTCCCCTGTGAAGCCGGTGGGCTCCATGGACAGGGTTCTCAGTCGTCAGGCGCAGGGTCCCAGCAGCCAGGCCGCCACCGGACACTCCCTGGGGGAGGGTGCCCTGCTGACAGGGGCCGTTTGCTCGCACTGTCCCCCGCACACGCCCTTCCAGGCGGCCTTGGCAGAGACCAAGGCCTTCACAAGGACCATGGTAGTAATAGTTGCTCAGAACTTTGTTGTAATAAAAGCAAATGAGTCAGATTTTGAAAGATGTCCTTCCCTGTGACTAGAGCCAGGCTGGCCCAGCCTCGGGTGACTGCCATGGTAGGACCCTGGCTGGTCCCGTCCCACTGCCAGGCAGGGAGACACGCAACCCTCTGGTGTATAACCCCAAACTGTCTCGGGCTCAACTTTAGAACTAGAGTTGTGGCAGTGTGTTCCAATGTTTCTTTCAATATCCCACTTTTTAAAAATAAGTCACGTAGCAACAGCAGTGCTAAATTTTCTTTAAGTCACAAAATTGGGAGAAATTTTATTTTTCATCTATTTCTTGCAGGGTTTCCTAGAGGCCTCAAGTGCATGAGTGATGCCTCCAGAACTCTCTGGAAAGCAGCCATTCTCCCGGGCAGCTTGTCAGCAGAGTCAGCGCCGCCGCTGGCCTTGTTCAGACGGGTGCAGAGGCAGCCTCGGGCACAGGCGTCTGTGCAGACAGCCTGGCTTGCAGGCTTCCCCGGCAGGTCCTAAATTCTCCCCTCGCGCACGTTGGGAAGGTAGACAGGTTTCACAGGGTCTGTGCTGGATTCTCTTTCTCCTTCTGTTCTGACACCATGTTTTTGTGATGATTTTCCTACAGGAAGTCGGGAGCATCATTGGGAAGGTAATTACTGAACAAACTCTGCCTCTCTCGGGGTCTCTGTAAGGGGACAGTGAGGACAGCAGCTGCCCAGTGCAGGGTGGTGCCCAGGGCGTGCGTGGGACTGCGTCCATGAAGTCAGGGCCCGGGTGCTGCCACGTGGCCCGGTCGGGGCTCCTCGTGCAAGCTGGTCCCTGGCTCTGCGGGAGCCGAGGGGTAGGGTTCTCCCTGGGCCCTGCCCTAGCAAGACCCCCACCCGCTGCCTTGGTGGCCATCCCTCCCTCCTGGGCTCCAGACCCCGGTAAGGAGCATGTCAGCTGCGTGCTGCAGTGGCCTGTGACTGAGCGGCCCCGTGAGGGACGGTGGAGGGCTTCGCGTTTCCCTCGGGTTTCCCGAATGGGGGAGGGCCAGTTTGGACGCCTGCACCCGTGGGGAGGAGAGGCTGCGGGGGACACACTGCCTCCCTGTCCTGTTGCATTGTGCCCATCCCTGGGGGTCCCTGTGCCCCTGTCCCCTCCACCCCTGCATGGCAGGGGAGGGGATCCCATGGCCCTGCTCCGGCCCTTTCTCACGAGAGCTTCAGCAGGCGTGTCTCAGGGTCAGGCGCCTGAGGGCACGCAGATGGTGAGCTGAGTCAGGGCAGAGCCCGCCCTGCCTGCCATGTGCCCTGGTGAGCACTCTGGTCCTGTGCCTCCGGGTCCTTACCCGAAATGCCCTCCAGGTTGTGGGGGTATGGAGTCGGCTGCTTAGTGGGGAGGTGGAGGCCATGTGGGCACATGGTGGCAGCTCCCGGCACCACATGGGCCATGCCAAGCCCCTGCGTGCCGTCAGTGCAGCCACGAGTGACCTTTTCCTTGTCCACATCTTTATTCCAGAAAGGAGAGACAGTGAAGAAGATGCGTGAGGAGGTGAGTGTGGCCTGCCTGACCCACACCACGTGTGTGGGCTGTGGCAGCTCTGCCTGCCGCCCTGCGGCCCCTGCACGGGTGTGGCGGGTCTCAGCACAGGGTTGGCGCGAGCTTCCTCGCTGTCGTGCTGCGCACCCAGCGGTTCAGGCGTCCTGTGCCTCCCTGTGCAGGGAGGGGATCACTTGGATTTTTTTTGCCAATTAAAATTTCACTATAAGGGAGGTTATTGGAAAGAATCTTGCTGTCTAGTGGTGAGGTTTGCCAGTCGAGGGCGAGATGCACGTGGCTATGTCAGCCATAGTCGACAGACAGAGAACCCAGGCCTGCTGGCCGCAGCTCTGACCTGGTGCTGGTTTCCCTGCTCTGGCTGCAGAGTGCCGCGAGGATCAACATCTCGGAGGGGAACTGCCCAGAGAGAATCGTGACCATCACAGGCCCCACAGACGCCATCTTCAAGGCCTTTGCCATGATCGCATACAAGTTTGAGGAGGTGAGGCACCCACTGCGTCCCTCCACCCTGCAGCAGCCCCGCTCACCTCCTCTGCCCCCCGGGACTCTACCTCTCCAGTCCACCTGGGCAGGGCTGCATCCCTCTCTGCGTCTACGGCCAGCCATTCCCCGCGGGTGTGCTGGAGAAGCCACCTTACTCCCCTCCGCAGACCCTGCCCAGGGCACCCAGCTCAGCCCCAGGACACCCCATGGCTCCCACCAGGGCACACAGGGACCGTCAGGCAACACCCACTCCTCCCACGTCCAGCCAGCCCTGCCACGCCACCGCCCACACAGCCCTGGCTGGCACGGGCCTGGTCCTCAGCTGCACACCACCAAAGCCGCTGCCGTCCCCAGGATAGCGCGTGTGGCTTGGCTGAGACACGCTCATGCTGGCAGATGCCCGTGCGTGTGTGTATGCGGCACTTTTGTGTAGCTCTGTCGGTTAGTGAAATCTTAATGTTTTTATGTGTTTCCACTTTTTCAAAATTGCCAGGAGTTACTTAGAGATGCATTTCGTGTCCTAGAGGGGTGAGCATCAGGTGATGGGGTGGACTGTGGGTAAGCAAAGCCCTCCAGGTGGCAGCACGCGGAGGCCAGGTGCAGAGCTGCTGGGGGGGCGGCCCCCCTTCTGTCTGGCAGAGACTCTAGGCAGGCGGCGGGGAGGGCTTCAGAGTGGGCAAAAGGGAAGGTCCGGTGTGCCTGGGAGTCCACGGGCATGGAGGCTGCAGGCTGCCAGCTGCAAAGGGTGTCCCCGTGGCTGGCTGGGGGAGCGTGTCGGGCTTTCTCTGCTCGGGCCTGACTTGACAGTGGGAGCAGACGTTAGGGAAGCTGTGGTCACTGGCCAAGCCCTGGCTGTTCTGGGCCAAGCGCCCCAGTGAGGCTGGGGTGTGGCTTTCCAGCTGGTGGTTGCAGAGGTTGGGGCCATTGTCCTCTTGTCACAGGTGACCTGGCCTCTGTCTGTTGGTGTGTTCAGTTTCTCAGTTTCCCCTTCTAGTCATTCTCTCACTTACAAGAGGTTGGCCAACTCAGGAAAGGACAGAGACCCAGATCTTCACCACTCAGATTGTTCACCTGTCTTCGTGGTCAGCTGTACCGTGAGATCTTGTCAGAGATTGTGCAGTTGTCTTCATGGTGAACTGTGCTGTGAGATTGTTCAGTTGTCTTCATGGTCAACTGTACTGTGAGATCTTCTTGACTTTTTTGTTGCTGTATCAACATGGCGATCATCTGATGAGAAAGTGGTGTAAGGACACATTTAAGACTCTGGATGGAATGTAGTGAGTCAGCATCGTGACCGCTATAGCAGGAACAGGAGCAATTAATAGCCCCTGTAAGGTGCTTTGAAACCAAAGCTCCCAGTACTCAGGCCAAGAAAGCAAATCATGTGCACCAGGAGGGTCAGCCTCAGAGACGCGAATAGCCTTCTCCTGAAGGTGGGGGAGGGCCTGTCCCCTCGATCCTGGTACAGTGGGAAACAGGCAAAGTGGCACCGACGCAACCAGGACTGGCCAGTAAGACGTGGCAGCAGTGCAGGCGTCTGTCCGCTGGCGCCAGTGCGTGGGGGCTGGTCTGTCTTCCGTCTGGGGCAGAGGAGGTGCCACTGTCGGTGACAGGCTCCTCACAGTGTTTCCTGTTGGTGTGACTCGTGCCGGTGGGCGCGCTGCCCGGCTGTTCTCGTGGACAGTGCATGAGTAGAGACCTGAACAAGCAAGGATGGCCCCGTTTGGGAACTTGAGTCTCAGTCAGACTTTCCAGGCATGGAGGTTTGTAGAATTAGGGTCTCTGCATACAGAGAAGTCTCTGAATACTGTTCCTAAAGTGTGTGAGGCATTAGTCTGGGAGAAGCAGGACCAGGCGACCGGGCCCCAAAGGAGGTAGTGTCTGGCAAAGGCACATGGAAACCTCGTGACATGAAGTTGGCACCAAGGCCTTACGTCAGCAGGGTTACAGTTTGGATCTGTAGTCGTCTCTTCTAGGAGGTGAGTATGTGGCCATGGTTCTGTGAAGGTTGTTGAATTTCAGTGTAGAACCACCTGGGGTCTGATAAATAGGCCTTACTAACAGGTTATTTTCCTGGGAGGAAGGGGCGCTGCAGTCTCAGGTTGGTCTGTTTGGGGCCGGCTGTCCATGTAGATGAGGTGGCAACACCGTGGGCTATGATTCCCCAGGGCCTCATGTGGTGGAACCGGGACTGTGCAGAGCTTTCTGTCCCGGGGCTCAGGGGGTGGGTGGTGTGTCCCGGAGTTGGTGGGGGTGAGAGCAGTGGCCACAGGGACAATCTAAGAATGGCATTAGAATGAACATGTTCTGACCTAACAGTGATCATACGTGAAGAGAAAAGAGACGAGGTTCTTGTGAGCGGATGACAGCCGGAGGTCTACGAAAAATGAGAGGGAAAAGGGTTATACACCAGCAGATGGAAAACAAAGCAGGAATTAGACGGGTCTTGGTGTGACATCTTAGGCACAAAGCCGTCCGTCGCCCAAGGTCATCAGCTTGCCATGAAGGTCTCGGGTCAGCTGTTTCTGAAGAATGGCTGCTTCTAGAGGGTCTCTGAGACCCTCAGTTTAAGATCCCCTATTGCAGTGGCTTTCTCGTCGTGGGGAATTTGGAATTGCTGCTCTAGCTGTGAACCGTGAACCCGAGGACCGAGTCCCTGCGGTTTTGCTGTAGGTGCTAACAGCACCTGGCGAAGTCCCTGCCAGTGCGATTCAAGAGCTGCTCCGCCCTGGCGTCCCTTCCCGTAGAGAGACTCTCCCAGGTGAAGATCACGGGGTGGTTGGAAGATGCTGGTGGCGATAGGTGGGGCACAGGGAGTCCCTTGCAGTCATGCGCCGCCTCTGCCTACGGCCTCAGGGTGCATCCTCCCGTCGCCAACCCATCAGATGATGACCGAGGTGTCCCGAGGGCAGGGACCATATGTCCATAGGGCTATAGGAGCGTCTTTGGCTAAGGGAGCTCAAGGGATTCTGAAAGTCTTGATATTTTAAGTAAAGGATGTTGTTGGTCCTTTCGGTTTTTCCAGAAGATTGTGGATGGTGAGGACAGTGCAGGTTTTGAGTAAGAGATACCACTTAAACAGAGTTCTTTTATAATGGTTCTCAAAGTGTGTGCCTCCTTCATTTGGTGTAAAAGTTGGTGTGCTTCAGATTAGAAACAAAATCAAGGGCTGTGGCTTTTAAGCATGGATATGCTTCAACCCTTCCTGAAAATTGACACACAATAACTAAAACAGATTCAAGAGCCAGGGTTAAAATCCATCTGAAGGTGTTTGGAGGACCCGTGAGGCTTTGCTCCTAGGCTGAATCTCACCCTGACGGTGTTCCAGGGTTATGTTGTTGACAGGTGACATGTGGCCTGGAAGTGACCTCCGCTGTCTGTGCACAGTGTCCCACCAATGTCGATGTGAGGCACTAACCAGTCTGTCCCATGGTGAGCAGTTTCAGGGCTGGGCGTCGCTAACATCTGTGTGAAATCATCTGGTGCCGCCAGCCCCAGAGAGCCCCAGAAATTATCCGAGCGAGCCAAGGGTACAGCCAGGTTTTTTCCATTCTCTCTTTTTAAAATCAGGAACTAAGTGATATTTTATAATGGCCTCTTTGATTGCCTCCAGAGATTTCACCTTTGCGGGTTTAGATGGAATCGTAGCCTTGGCTACCTTGGTTTGTTTGGCGCAGTGATCTGCTGGGCATGTCCTTTCATTTCCTTGTCACCTCTCTCCACGTCAGCCTCCACCTTTGTAATCGCCGCCGCGTGGAGATGGGGTTCCAGCAGAGGTGAGAACCCCCTTTGTTCCAAAGTGTCGCAAAGCCATGGCCACCCCAAAGCCCCGCCCCCTGCACAGACATGTGCCGCCTGGCCTTTGGCTAGTGGACGGGCGTCCGTGAGTGTAACAGGCTCTGCCGTCCAGCTGGCCGTACTTCACGTGGAGGACTCTGTCCTGACGGAGAGCTCAGTTAGCTACAGCACAGGCCGAGGCTGCTAGGACTGTCGTGACAAAATGCCACACTGGGTGGCACAAACCACAGACGTCCACTCTCTCCCGGTGCTGCAGGCAGGAAGTCTGAGGTCAGAGAGCGGCAGGACTGGTTCCTCGGAGGCCTCTCTCCTCGGTGTGTAGACAGCGTCTCCTCCCTGTGTCCTGGCAGGGTCGTCCCTCTGTGTGTCTGTGTCCTCAGCTCCTCTTCTTGTGAGGACACCAGTCAGACCACCCCAATGGCCTCGTTTGACCTTAATCACCTCTGTGAAGGGCCCATCTCTAAATACAGTCATGTTGGGGGTTGGGGCTTCAACATGCGTATTCTGGGGGCAGGTCAGCCCATAACATGCGCCCTGCTGGAAAACCTCCCGTTTCCGGCTGGAGGTATAACACTCGCTCCATGGCAGTCTGCTAAGGCTGAGAGCAAGTGAGGGATTCTTCGTACAGGCCTCCTTGTTCTCTGGACAAGTAGGAAATGTCAGAACCAAATCACCAGGGGAATTTAGGTCTTTTAAGTCTTGATTGAGGACCTGGGAACTGCGGGAGGGGGCTTCGATGACCAGCCCCCACGTGACTGTCATGGCATCGCGCTGTCCCATCCAGGTGGAGGCAGAGCAGCCACCCTGCTGGTCCAGAGGGGGTCAAAGGTGGCTTCTGGAGGGATTGGGACCAGGATTGTGCCTCGTTAGGTGTTCCCAGGAAGTGCAGATGGCCACCGCAGGCCAGAAGCGTCCTTGGTGAGGAGGACAGGCGTGAGGACTGGGGCTGTCCTGACTGCACTCCTGGAAGAGGAGGGGCTCAGACTTAGGCAACTGAGAGCCGGCGCAGTGTGTGGGACGTGGCCTGGCACCTGGGTCTCCACCCGCAGCCCAGCGGGAAGCCACCCCTGCCCACCTGCCAGCACATGGAGGACCAGAGAGGGCGCTCTCTGCACCGCAGTCAAGCTCCTGGCACAAAGAGTGGAGACAAAGGAGTGCTCCATCCGGGTTACCTGGTCACAGCCACGTTAGTCCAAGTGGACGCTGGCCTGTGAGCCCAGGCAGAGGCTCACGGCTGCCTGGAATTCGCCTCCAGGGCAAGCGGCAGCCCACAGACAGTAGAGCACGAGAGCAGCACAAGACAGCAGAGGGGACGGAGGAACGGCCCGATTCCTCCAGCAACACCGAGCAGATGGGACACCCTGACACAGCCAGGCACCAAACTGAGAACGAGCAGCCCCACAGCCCGGCGCAGAGAGCGGGGTCCGGACCGCGACAGCACGTCTTCGTGGGCTCCAGGAGCCGCCACAGCGAGGCGTGGGGCCTGGGCCGGCGGCAGGCAGTGCAGACGCTCTGGGTGGGCTCTGCGACAGATGGACCAGGCCGCAGGCCGCTGCCGAGAGCAGGCTGTGCACACAGAGCCGGCCGCCATGGGGGCCAGCGCTTCTCAAGGCCTCGGCTCGAGAGCCCGGGTGGAGGCTGCTGGCGAGGGGAACGGCGGGGGCGGGGGGGCAGGTTCGCTAGAAGCAGGGTGTCCTGTGGGATCAGTCTGAGGGGCATGTTTGGCTTTCGCTGGGTGGGCCCGAGTTGGAAGAGGAGACGAACACTAGGGAAGCCACCGTCACTGGCCACACCCAGGCCGTCCTGGGCCGAGCGCTGCAGAGGCTGGGCTGGAGCTCTGTCCTGTGTGGCCCGGCCGCCGGACGAGTGCAAGTCCCCACAGCTACTGCCTCCGGGCAGTGTGACCCAGGCCCTCTCGCCACTCTCAGGGTGCTCCTCGGTGATGCACGTTCCCTGGCGCTGCGAGTCACAGGAGCCCAGCCTCTGGCGGGTGTCCACGCGGTGCTGCAGTGGGGCCTCGTCTCCTGGGACTCCCTTGTCTCTAACCTGCTCTGGAAGCCCATGGGCCCCTGCTGCCCACCCAGCCCCCCTCTGGCCCACAGCCAGCCTGCCCTCCAGGGACACCACCCCAGTCCCCTATCTGTACCTCTGCACGTCACTTTGGAGGTGAGCTGACGTCACTTTCTGTGAGCTTGACGTCGTTTCCATAAGGAAGGGCACGTTGGGGTGGGGGGTAAATGGTGTTACCTAGACTGTAACGTGGGAAGGGGGACGTACGCAGCAGTGCAGGCTGTCCGTGGGGGCGCTGACACGCATCACTGTTCACGTGAAGCCCGTGGGTCCCCACTCTGCCACGGGCTCTGGGCCACTGTGGCCCTGGCTTCTCACAGCCCAGGTGCCCCCACCTGCATGCCTGAGGTGCCCGAAGGCCAGCTCTGTCTCCTGAGTGACAGAACAAGAGCAGACAAACTGGCTGCCCACGCCAGCCTGCTGCAAGCCCACCCTGACCACCCCTGGTGGCCCCGCGCCTTGCTGAGTGGGTGACACGGCTCCCTGCCCCTCGATGGACACCCAGTAGCCATTTCCTGCCTGCCATACCCTGCACCCCGAGATCAGGGCCTGTCCCCGACGACTCTGCCTCAACTGGTGCTGGGGCAGACACCCCCAGCTGGCAACCTGCCTCCTGCTCCCCTTCCCTCGGCCAGCGTTGAAACCTCCTGTGTGTCAGCCCATCTGTCCA
This sequence comes from Varecia variegata, assembly GCA_028533085.1. NCBI lineage: Eukaryota > Metazoa > Chordata > Mammalia > Primates > Lemuridae > Varecia > Varecia variegata. Next base: position 461,991 of record CM052436.1, on the reverse strand, counting down.
CACCGCACCTGCCAACCAGGTCTTTAGGACCAAGAACAGAACCACTTGGGTCCCCAGAATCAGGCTGACCACGATGCCCTGAGTCACTCTGGCCAGCACCTCCCATCCATTTGGAAAACATCTCCTGGTGCCGTCTGATCATGACATGGCCTGTCCACTGTGTCCTCCTCTATGCATGGAAGGGGCCCTGGAGCTCTCAGACATGGTACAGGCCCTGGGCAGGGGACAGAGAAGTGGCTCTGGGGCTCTCTGAGGTGAGGTGGGCCCTGGAGCTCTCTGAGGGGACAGAGAAGTGGCTCTGGGGCT
>CM052436.1:424543-451167 GCA_028533085.1 Varecia variegata | reverse complement strand
GTTCAGGCCGCTGTGCGTGTGCTGGGCGTGTGTGTGCGTTCAGGCCGCTGTGCGCGTGCTGGGTGTGTGTGCGTTCAGGGTGCTGTGCGTGTGCTGGGCGTGTGTGTGCATTCAGGGTGCTGTGCGTGTGCTGGGCGTGTGTGTGCGTTCAGGGCGCTGTGCGTGTGCTGGGCGTATGTGTGTGTGTTCAGGGCGCTGTGCGTGTGCTGGGCGTGTGTGTGTGTGTTCAGGGCGCTGTGCGTGTGCTGGGCATGTGTGTGTGTTCAGGGCGCTGTGCGTGTGCTGGGCATGTGTGTGTGTTCAGGGCACTGTGCGTGTGCTGGGCGTGTGTGTGTGTGTTCAGGGCGCTGTGCGGGGGTGGGTGTAACGCCTCCGGTAGAACATCCTGAGTGAGAGAAAATCAAAGCGGAAGCCGAGTGGAGTCAGGCCATTTCCGGAGTGGCCCAGTCTTCGTTTAGTGCTGGGTGTGGGGCAGTTGTGCACGTGGAGAAAGGCGTGTGTGCAAAAGCAGGTTTGAAAGCCTGGTCACTCGGGTTTTGTGAAGCTCTGGAACTCAAAGGAAATGCGGTGTCTAGCATCCTTGGCAAAGAGCAGTTGAACCGACTGGGCTAATGTTCATCTCTACCCCACACAATAGTTCTCAAGTCAGATGTTCAGGACTGCAGGGATCCTTTGGTGAAGCCCGCGGGTTTCCTGCGTTCTGTGGCCACAGAGCCTGAAGCTCCCGCTGAGGCCTTTGCGGGGTGGACCCTGGAGTTGCAGACACGCAGTCTGTGGTCTGAGATCCCCGAGGCTGTGGGTGTGCGCACAAGTGTGAGAGAGAGAGACAGAGATTTTGATTGGTTTGGTTGATTGATTTTTATATTAATTGGTTGTTTATCTCTTTCCCATGTAACTTTCTTAGTATCTCTTATAAACCAGGTGTTTTACAGATTATTTGTTTCAGATTGGCTTAAACTAATGTATAACTGTGATATAATTGCCTCCTTGTATGTGGTAGAGATTTAAAATACTTAGAATATTTGTGTTCCTCCAAAACATACGCAGGAACCTAGTCCCAAGGTGATGGTGTGAGGAGGCGGGGCCTCTGGGGGTGCGCAGGCCATGAGTGGGCTCAGTGCCCTCAGGAAAGGGGTTTCCAGGGCCACGCGCCCTGCACCCTCCCACCACGTGGGGACATGGTGCTCACAGCGCCTCTGGGAAGTAAAGACCCGGCCTTCCCAGGACCAAAGCTCCTGGCACTTTGATCTCGGACTTCCAGGCTCCATACCTGTGAGCAATAGATTTATGCTGTTTACAAATTACCTCCTTGCGGTGTTTTGTTACAGCGGCAGGCATGGCCCAGGCCACATAGTTGTTTATCGTGAATTGGCTTTCAGTGAAGACGTGCTGTTTTCTCTGTCAGTACCGTGGGGCTTGGTGAGCAGCCGGCTGTCAGCAGTGGAAGAGTGGAAGCTTCCATGAGGGCTTTGCTAGCAGGTGACACAGGTGATGATGGCCCGGAAGGCAATTTCTGTCTGAGCTTAGCGTTTAGTAGGAATTTTTAAAGCTTCGATTTCTTAGAACACACATATAACAGTTATAAAAAAATATCCTGTTACAATGTAATTGAATACAAAGTTCATTTCAGCCCGAGTGGCCTGACGTGTGTACCGCAGCCTCCTCTCAGCTTGACCTCGTACCGCACTTGTGGGCCCTAAGTCGGACACGTAGGTGGTAAGAAAATGTATTCCTCGGATCTAAGTATTTCTTTATCTACTTCTAAAGTGTGCGTGTTTTCTGGGCCCAACTTTAGAGTGTCTTTAGTTCACTCCTGTTTGAGCACCACGGGCACTGCCAGTCTCCCCCAGTCTCCGCGTCACCGTCCCTGCTCTCCCCAAAGCCTTCCAGAAACTCACGGTGCTCGGAGAGCCCAGGTGTGCGGAAGGGGTGCCGAGCCCCACCCCACAGCGGGGGACTCTGGAGGGATGGAATGGACGTGTCGGGTCATCTTCAGTCCAGTCTGGTCAAGCTCTCCAGGCAGCCACTCGTCAGCTGTGGAAACTGTCCCCGTACCTTCGTGTGTCCTGTCAGCGTCAGGTCGCTGCAGTCTTGGAACCAAGAAGGAGAAACAGCAGCAAACACGGGGACAGGGCCAACGTGGGGGCTGGCAAAGCCGATGACACACTGAGGATCCGACGGACAGCTCGGTTCTCTCTCCAGTTTCGCTGTCCCTGTGGTTACAGTGGGACAGTGACACCAGTAAGGAATTGCCTTTTCCTGGAAGAAATTAGTGAACTTGAAAAATACCCTCCTTCATGTGAATCTTTATTTCTAGTCTGCAGAGTTCGCCTCCCTTAGGCAACGTCCCGTCATGCAAAGCGGGTGCTGAGAGCAGGGAGAGGGAAAAACACGGTGGCGCTGACAGAGAACCTGCCACCCGGGCCCCGCACCCCCTTTGCATGATGGGATGGCAGCGCAGCCGTGCACACGCGGGACTGGAAGCCGGGCGGGAAGCGGGCCGGGGCTGGGTCAGGGCGTGGGACGAGGCCACCCTCCTCCGTCACCAGGCCCTCCTGTCGGGTTGTGCTGGGAGTGAAATGGGCACCAGTGTCTGCGGAGAAGTTTGTTCTTTATGAGTAAATCGTGGGGAGATTGCACGAGCATGCGTCCCAGTGACAGAAGTCATATTGAAAGTGTCCCTTCATCCTAGCCGTGCAACCGCAGGGACCCTGTGGGTGTTGCACCCTTCTCTGTGGACTCGTGAAGAGCAAACGTAGGCCCTCGTGGTCATCCCGCACGCTTGCAGAGAGTTGGGCAGATTGTGGCAAGGCGCCTTCCCCTCCCGCTCTTCAGCGTCTCCCTGCAGAACGCCTGGGGAGGGTGAGAGTGCCCCTCTCGGTGGCGGTGACAGAGGTGGAGAGTAGCCAGAACCGCAGCCCACAGGCCCCAGTGGATGGGCCCGGCCTCTGCCCTGGAAGCCTTGTGCTTCCCAAGATCCTCTGCTGGGAATGGTGGCAGCACGGGCAAGCCTGGCCACCGCCCACCTGCCGCAGAGCAGGGCTGCTGCGGTCGCTCCTCCGCCCTCGCCGCGGGCTTGGGGTAAACCTTTCTTTTCTCTGGGTCAGACGCACAGAGCAGCTCCCTCCAGCACTCACGCGCCCGTCCGCCCACCCGCCCTGCTCAGAATTGCACTCTGCGTTGTTCAGGAGCCCCTGGCGACTTGTGTGCACCTGTGAGCCTGAGAAACACGGGCATGGGACAAAGAGGGAGCGGCACGCATGCAGTCGGAGCCCCAGGAGGAGAACACAGGACGCAGAGGGGAATTCTAAGAGATACACCCAGAGGATTTTCCAAAGTTAATGAGAGAAACCAATCCTCACGTTCAGAAATCCCGGCAGGATAAACTCGGAGGAATCCGTCTCAGACACAGCAAAATAGAATTACGTAACCCCAGAGTCTAGAATCAGAGCCCAGACACGCTCAGAGACAGCGCAGCTCTGACAGGGAGCGACAGCGAGAGACCTGGCTGACGCCTCCCCAGCAGCGAGGAAGCCAGAAGGTGACGCACGGCAAAGAACAGTCGTCAGCATCACGCCCTGTCCCGAGGGAGGGTGTTCCCAGGGCCTGAATGCCTCCATGGCCAGACAGACCCCGCGACCAAGCGGCCCACAGCAGACGGCCTGTGGGAAAGGAAGTGACCCCCGAGGAGGCTGGAGACGCAGGAGCAGCGGTGCGCAGCAGCACTGAGTGGATGGAAACAGCACACGCGGGCGCTGTGGGGCGGGGAGGCCTGCCGTGCCACTCCGCCAGGGCGCACATGGCCGGCGCCCGAGTTACAGTCAGTCACACGACCTCCGTGATGGCACAGGCATAGACGGTGAGGGAAAAACTACCAACCAACCCAGCAGAAGGAAAGGAGTTGGGGGGAAGAAGAGAAGCCCTCGAAAGGCAGGACAACTAGAAAATAAGACAACGGAAATTAGTCCAAGCGTAGGGTGATGGTGGTCCACGTAAAGGAGTGGAACCTGTTACGTGTCTGTGGTATAGATACAGCGCATGTCCTTGTGCACAGTGTGTAATGCCTGATGATGGCCATAAACGCAGTGAACGATTATGTTCCTGGTTTATGCACTTACGATGCAGTACTTTTTGTCATTATTTTAGAGTGTGCTCCTTCTACTTTAAAAAAAAAAGTTAGCTGTATACCAGCCTCAGGCAGGCCCTTCAGGAGGTATCCAGAAGTCCTTGTGATCTGGGAGGTGACAGCTGCGTGCCTGTTGCTGCCCCTGAAGACCTGCCAGTGGGACAAGACGTGGAGGTGAAGCCAGTGACACGGATGGCCCTGACCCTGTGGAGGCCTAGGCCGGTGTAAGTGTTTGTGTCTTAGATTTTAACAAAAAAGTTTTTAAAATAAATAATTTTTAAAATATAAAAACTTACAGAATAAGAATATAGACCGGGTGTGGTGGCTCACGCCTGTAATCCTAGCACTCTGGGAGGCTGCGGCAGGAGACTCGCTTGAGATCAGGAGTTTGAGACCATCGTCAGCAAGAGCGAGACCCCCGTCTCTATTAAAAATAGCAGGGCAACTAAAAATAGAAAAAAAAACTTACGTGGGCACAGACCTGTAGTCCCAGCTACTTGGGAGCTTATGGTGGTGCGTGCCTGTAGTCCCAGCTACTCGGGAGGCTGAGGCAGGAGCATCACTTGAGCCCAGGAGTGTGGGGTTGCTGTGAGCTAGGCTGACGCCACGGCACTCACTCTAGCCCGGGCAACAGAGCAAGATTCTGTCTCAAAGAAAAAAAAGGATATAAAGACAATATTTTTGTACAGCTGTAGAATGTTTGCGTTTTAAGCTAAGTGCTATTACAAAAGAGTTAAAATTAAAAAATTTTAAAGTTTATAAGTAAAATTATAATAACCTAAGGTTGATTTATTATTGAAGAAGTAAAAAAATGTTTACATAAACTTAGCGTAGCCTAACGGTCTAGTGTTTACGAAGTCTACGGCCGTGCACAGGAACATCCGAGGTCTTCACACGCACTCACCTCTCACTCACTGCCTCACCCCGGGCAACATCCAGGCCCGCAGGCTCCATTCATGGTAAGTGCCTCAAACAGGTGTGCCATTTTTATCTTTCATACCGTATTTTTACTGTACCTCTTCTGTGTAGATGTGTTAGATACACAAATACTTTCCCTTGTGTTACAGTTGCCTGTGGGATTCGGGGCAAGACCAGCTGTGGAGGTTTGTGGCCTTGGAGCTGTAGGCTGTACCTGCAGCCCAGGCGTAGCTACACCACCTGGGTCAGTGTGTGCTCACTCTGTGATGTTTGCACAACAGAATTGCCTGATGATGCGTTTATCAGAACATATCCCTATTGCAAGTGACACAGTACTTGAATCAGTAGTGAAAAGATGACTTTTTTTTAAGTTGCTTTTATTGAAAGTTAAAGAAGACCAAAAGACCACAATAAATGGAGAGATACTGTATTCATGAGTAGAAATACTAAGTATCCTAAAGACATCAGTTCTCTCTAAATTACACAAATGCAATACAATTCCAGTCAAAATCCCAGCAGATTTTTTGAGGAATTTAAAATACTGTTTTAAATTGTTTATGGAAGAGCATAAGCCAAGATCAAGACACCCATCGGTGAGGAGGTGCGGTGGGGTCAGCTGTCCCAGTGGACGCGCAGACAGGCTGTGGTTGGAGTGAGGGAGGAGAGACGGGGAGACCGCTGGGTCAGACCCGAGAGCCCAGGACCCCACCCACACGGCAGGGAGGCCCAGCCTGCCACGGCCTGGGTGAGAGCCCCGGAGAGAACGCGTGGTCCACACACGGTGCCCAGACGTGGTTGTCCACGTGGGGAAATGGATCGTTACTTAAAGACAACCAGAAACATTTGTTATATATCAAGAACGTCAACACTAGAGAAAAAGCACTTTTAGAAGACAATGCAGGAGAATGTCCTTCTGTCCTCAGGTCAGGGAAGGATTTGTTCAAGGAAATAAGCACAGGCCATAAAGGGGAATATTGATGAATTTGATTACATTAAAATTCGGAATTCTGTTTCTCTAAAGAAACCTTAAGGGAGAGTGGGGAACAGATCTGTGCAGCGCGTACAACGGAGGCAGGATTAGTCTCTGAAATGCCTGAGGATTTGTGAAATCAGCAAAAATCAACACGTTGAGAAAAGTGGGCAAAAGACAGAAACAGGCATTTCCCGGGAGGAGAAAGATGAACACACTGAAACCACCGGGCAGCCTGCTCGGGGCCGGGGGCGGCAGCTGGGCGCTTTCCCTTCGCGCCTCGGCAGAGCGGCAGACTCCCCAGTGCTTACAATTTCAGTGTTTGTTCTTTATTCTGATACAATGTTAAGTGGAAAAGGCAAGTTACAGAGAAACGTCTGTAATGTGATACCTCCCTTTCCCTCCCCCCTTCTCCTCCCTCCCCCTCCCGCCTTTTTACCTGCCCTCTCAATGATTTGGAGACACTATTGAGAACCAAAAGTCTGATTTCTTTTTAATGGCAGAATTACCTCAAAAAGTGGACGGCCCCTTAGCACTTAGTCCTGTTCCCTCCTTTAAAATAATGTGGGAATTGAGTCCTGAAGAGGCAAAGTGGGTGGAGCCAAGATGGGATCCTCGGCCCCTCCCCCGCACTCAGGTGTGGCCTTCCTGGTGCCATCACCCGGGTGTGTGGCGGGGAGGGGAGGGGAGGGGACCTCTATCTGACTGTTCCTTCGTGGGAAGCAGGACGCGTGTTGGGGCAGGAGGGGTTACAGCTGCGGCCTCTCTGACCGTCTGGACGGGAGTCTCTGGGTGCTGGCGCCAGCCCCGCCTGACTCCAGGTTTCGCCTGCACCGCCTGGGTTGTTCTGTGACTGGGGCTGGGGGTGGGGGAGGGACAAGAACACAGGGGATGGGACAGCCCCAGGCGTACGAGGGTCACCAGCCGAGTCACGTGTGGACAGTGCCACAGCATGCTGCTCACTGCTGTGGGCGCCGTCTGCAGACTGGGCAGCCGCAGCCCAGCGAGACCAGGTGACTCGTCTCCACATGTGGGTCAGTGTCAGAGCCAACTCTGGCCAGGTCCTTGGCCTCTGGGACCCAGGCATGGCCCAGTCCCATCCCCGTCCTGACCAGGGCAAGGCTGTGCAGTCTTGGGGGGTGCAGGGACAGACCACAGAGGGCCCTGTCCTCGGTCCTCTTTCCTCATGGGGCGCAAGGCCAGCTCAGCTGGTGGACACGTGAGCCTGGCCAGCACCCAGTCCCACTGCGGGTGGGTAGCGCTGTCAGCAGCCACACGGGCACCTCCTGTGGACGATCTCACCGGGGATGCAGTGGGTGGGATGCATGCTCTTTCCACGGGTGCCTGAGTCCGGGCGGGAGACTTCGCTAGGATCCCTGAGCTCACCTGCTTCCACGCAGAGCAGGGTCTCCAGCCGCCTTAGGGCCTGCGTCTCACCCTAAGGTGCAAAACTGACCCTGTGGCTGCAGCTGGCGTCCTGGGGACAGTGTCTCTGGGTAGGCTTTTCTGGCACCTTGGTGGAGACTCTGGTGTGCATCCACTCGGGCACGCCCATTACTGTGCCCACGAGGGTTTGGTCCAGGCTGGCGCAGGTGCCGCCCCCACCAGAACCAGGCACCGTCCACCTGGGGCAGTCACTGGTGCTCTGTGGGGCAGGCAGGGGCACCATCGCCCTCCAGGCCCTGCTGTGGCCTTGATAATTGCCACCTCTTCAGGGGACTTGGAAAGCTGAGTCTGACCCCAAGTCTCCGTGTCCCCTCACTGGGGCTCCTTGCACCTCCCGGCCACAACAGCTGCAGCCAGGTGACAGCCCCCCCCCCCAGCAGGCCCAGCCCAGGTTCCTCAGATCAGGGCACAGCCGAGAAGGCGGAAGAGGCCAGGGGCGTGTGGGACGTGCCCGGCCCACGTGCTCGCCAGGTGCGTCTGGCAGGCAGGTGCTCCAGGGCCCAGGCCAGGCACACAGTATTTGTCAGCTTGCTGCAGCGACAAATGCCCTGATCTCGCAGCTCACGCACACGCACCAAAGGTTCTGTCTCCACGGCATGACGGGAGGCCACAGGCTTGCCACGGGGTCTGTGCGGACCTTCGTGCCAGGACCCGTCCCGTGGAAGCGAGAGGCCAGGCTGACCCACCCTCACGCCAGAGCCCTGTTCCTGCAGTCCTGGCCCCACCCAGCCCGCCCTGGCTACAGGCTTTCAGGGAGGCCCAGGCAGGGGAGCAGCCCCTGGATCCTGGTGCTGGAACAGGAAGGGGCCACGCGCTCAGGGAAGGTGCCCTGCTCCTGGGAGGCCCACACAGACCCCCCGAGGCTCAGCTGTGAGGTGCCTCCTTGTGGCACAGCCTCCTGGGGCCACAGGGCCAGCATGGAAGGGTCTGATCAGACCCTCGGAAGCCAGCCCCTCTTACTGGGGACAACAGCTCTGCTGCCCAGGTGTCCACATCCCCAGCCGTGGTGGCTGCAGTGGCCTCTCACAGCACCCCCATCCTGTCACCTGCCAGGCTGTGGGGAGGCACCAATCTGGGACCAGCTCAGTGCACAAGCAGCTGTGCAGGGCTGCGTTTGGGTTGGGAGGCAGGTACCTCCCAGCACGCACCTTGGTGCCCTGGCTGCAGGCCCAAGACACCCTCTGTGGAGCAGCCCCGAACTCCAGAGCATGGGCAGGTTCCGGGCGTTCAGCCTGCTCCCTTTGCTCCCAAGATGTGGCTTCATCTCGCCACATTTACCTTTATCTTCTGCTATTTTTAGTTTTTATTTAAGAAACGAGGCTAAGAAAAGATAAAGAACCTGCATCAAAGCCCCCCTTGGGAAGCGTGTGGCTGTGGGTTGGGAGGCGGGACGGATGCGGCCTGCGGGTGCCAGGGCCACACAGGCACAGGCAGCCTCCAGACCACTGCCCCGTGCCCCTCAGTGCACCGCGGACCCTCCCAGCACCAGCAGTCTGCAGTCCCGGGGAGACGAGACGCTCCCTGGAGGTGCCTGGAGGGCAGGTGTGTGGGTCCTGGGTGCCCCCAGATCCCCCTGGGTAAAGCCAGGCCCTTGGAGAGGGTGTGTGCCAAGCCTAGCTTGGGGCTGGGGCCAGGGCAAGGTCTACACAGGGCTGCGGACCCTCTGTGGACCCCACAGGTGACAGCACAAGTTGCGTGAGTAGTGAGTGACTTGACTTTGAGTCTCTTAGAAGCCCAGCTGGCCTTGCTCTGTGGCTCAGAGCCTCCGTGGGCCACTGGCCTTGGCCAGCCTCCGTCCACACCGGCCTGGTGAGGGAGGCCTGGCTGGTCCAGGCAGAGCTGCCCGGGAGCCAAGGAGGGAGCACGGTGGCTCCCGGCGCTGCCCGCACTGCCCGCAGCCGGCAAGACGGGCCCCATTGGCTTCTCCCAGGCCAAGTCCTTGAGTCTGCGCGTCCGCCATGTGTCCGCATGGCTCTATCTGTGCAAAGTTCTGTTACTGCCGTTTTGATTTGGTGTGACTTGTACTCGATGACAATAACCTTCTTAGCTCTCGTGTCCCTCCTACCCCAGCAGTTGACCAAGCTCCACCAGTTGGCCATGCAGCAAACCCCCTTTCCTCCCCTTGGACAGACCAACCCCGCTTTCCCCGGTACGTACCCAGCCCTTTTCTGACCTTCTCTTCTCACCTGGGGACTGTCTCTGAACTGTTTGCTCAGTGCAGTGTGTAGAGCAGGTACAGGTGAAGCCTGAGTTTCGCTGGTGCGGGGCCGACAAGCAGTGGGTTGCTCGGGGCCGGGCGGGGGAGGTCAGTCTGTCTGTCCCCCACTGCGGCTAGCGTACCTCACAGTCGGCCTTGCTGCGTCCTTGCTTGTGAAGCGATGTCTGCCCTCCAAGGTCCGTGCTTGCCGGGCAGCGCTCTGTGCTGCTAGGGGGGCTTCCTGCGGGAGGCGTCCACTCGCCCATTCCTGGAGCGCTTCCATCCAGGAGGAAGTGTGGGGGCAAGCAGGTGTGGGTGCTGCTCTGCGGGAAGCCACTGTACGTCCCAGGTGGTGCCCACCAGGATGGCCCCTGCCCTGCCCCGCCTCAGGAAGCAGGGACCCCGGCCCGTCCCCAGCCCAGGTGCTGTGGTGGGGCAGGCAGAGCCACTGGCCACAGCTGAGCCGGCTGCGGGCAGCTGGGTGTCCCTCCCCAGAGAGGCAGGGGCAGAGCCACACCTGTGGCCGCAGCTGAGTGGGCCACCGGACGTGGCTTAGCTGTGCCTGCGCCAGTCATATTTTGAGCTTCCCTAGTTGAAGGGACCGTGCTTATCTCCTTGAGGGCAAAACATTAAACCTGTCTCTTTTTTGCTCTCCAGGAGAAAAGCTGCCTTTACACTCCTCCGAAGAAGCTCAAAATCTGATGGGCCAGTCGTCAGGTAAACAGCCACACTGGGGGAGCAGGCACGGGCCCCCGCTCTGCGGTCCTGTGGTCCCCACGTCCGAGTGCGGTCAGCAGCTTCCGGTGGCCAGGGCCGTGGACCAGCCTTGGCCGGGGCCCCACTGTGCTGGGGCTGGGGGGATCCGAGGGGGCTCAGCGCAGCGCCTGGTCGAGGTAGGGTCTGGTCAGGGTGCACCCGTGGTCTGTGGGAGCAGGTGTCGGGGAATTTACCATGGTCTGCGCTGTAAAAATGTGTTTTGTAGGAGACACGGGCAAACCCTTAAGGAGAAAGACTGGTGTGTGCTGCGCTGTCTGCAGCCCTTTGATTTCCATGGAAATGTTTGTTCCTGGATGGCCTGGGGCAGCCTACAGACCCGTAGATTCATCTGCCTGGAGCGAGCATTGAGATGGAGGGTCCCTGGGTCCCTTAAGGAAGACGCCACCCATACTCCAATCCCCAGGCCTCCTGGCCCAAGGCCGGTGCCAATGGCCCCCCAGCTGCCAGGGCATTGCCGTGTGATGACCCTCCCCTCCCCAAGGCCCCAGGGCCACTGTGCACACACACGCTGGCCACAGCAGGGTGAAATCGGGTGGGGGTGATGAGAGGTGTCTGATTGTGGCAGTCCTGGGGACCAACGCCAGCCAGACCTCCCACGGCACCCGTGGGTTTAGGCTGGGGCGGCATCGCTTGTCTCCCAGAGCCCGGAGCATCATCCTCCTCACAAGAAAAGTGCTCACCATGCAGCCGTGTTGTCCTGAGATAGATGAACACTTGTCTTAAACAGATATGTCTTTCAATTATTAGTTAATTTCAGTACCCCCGTAAAAGGAATTCTGATACTGTCCTTCCCTCAGTCAGAATCTCCCAAGTTCAACTGGTGTGACTCTGCTCTGTGCTCGCCTGAGCTCTGGGTTGTTCCGGAATTCCTGTCCATGACTCAGGCAGCACCAGGGAATCTCCTAAATGACATTTTAATTGTCACCATTTATGGGATGTGTATAGATAGTAGAATTACCAAATAATTGTTCTATTGTAAATATCCTTACTAAAAGAAGGTAAAGAACAGAAACTCTAGGTTTAGACACACAGAAGACAACAGACAGTATGGGATGATTGGTTCATTTGGCACCTGCCATCTGCGCCCCCACTGTGTTGGGTGCCCCCAGACCCACACCACCCCAGGGTCCCTGCCTGGGAGGGAGGCCAGGAGAGAGCTGGAGTATGGGCAGCCGCCCACCCGGGGCCGGGGATGCCGGGGCATGGCTGGAACATGGAGTTGAGTGGGGCAGGGGGCACCGTGAGGAAGTAGGAGCTCCCTGGGGTCATGGGGCATCTGAGGTGCATTTGGGAATGTGGGCTGCATGGAGACCAGGCTGAGGCTGATGGGAGGGTAGAGGTGGGGCCACAGAGCAGGCATGGGGGGCTCAGGTTCCGGGGCATCCTGAAGGCTCCTCAGCAGGTCTGTGGTGGTGGAGGCTGGAGCCTGGGGCTCTGGGGTCTGGGCTGAGCTGCAGGATCTGGCCGGGAGTCATGTAGGGCCCAAGGGGCAAGCAGGGCCTCAACTTTAGCCTGGGTTGGAGCCGCCTCCTACTGGGGAAATGGAAATGCTGAGTGTGGAGAGAGAAGGAGAGAGTGGGGCAGAGCTGGCCTATACCTGAAACCAGAGCAGGTCTTGTGCCTGAGCTCTGTGAAGTCATCTTCTACCCAAGAGTTGTGAAGGGAACAGCCTGGGCTTGGGGATAAACTAGCCCCACATCTCTACTGTTCAGTGTGGAAAGGTGGAGTCTGGCTCTGGGTCCAGCAGCTGATTTTTGACTCAGTGAAGCTATTAGGTCTCCATGCTCCAAACTGGGAGACCTGCCCTGTGGGCCTGAGTTTCCAGGCCGGGCTGTGCACAGCCTTTGGATGGCATCAGGTCAGGAGCTGAGCAAGAGGCAGCTCTGTGAGCTTGGCCACTGGCAGCCCTCAGTTGGGGCACCGGTGAGGCAGACTGGGCCTCGGAACCAGGGTTCTCCGAGAACACAGGGAGGGTGGGCACTCAGGGTCAGTGTGACCAGCGTGCTTGTCCCCTGGACACGCCGTGGAGGCCCTGAGTCATGCTGGATGACCCTGCCCCTCAGCCTGGGGCTGGCCAGGGTGCCTGTGCCAGGTGTTATGAGAGATTACACAAACGTGGCAGCAAAGTGAAATCATGATGTGCCCCAAAAAACAATGAAATGTCATTCTGCTTGGGTTTCTTTTTCCTTCTTTTGAGGAATGCTGGGACTCAGGAGGTTGAGTTGCAGTTTAGGACTGAAAACTCACAGGGTCCTGGGCCTCAGGGTTGTGCTGACTCTCACCATCAGGCCAGCCCTCCAGCCCTACTTTGCCCAGGCCAGTGGAGTGTCAGCCAATTGCTGGGGTGTGACCATGAAAAGCCTTCTTTCCAACCTAACCATGTCCCCTTGTTGTGCCCAGGTCTGGACGCCAACCCCCCAGCCAGCACTCACGAGCTCACCATTCCCAATGATGTGAGTATGCCCCTGCACCCTCCTGTCCATGTGCGGAAATGCCAGGTAGGGTGGCTGTTAGCTCTGCCATCCTTGGGCAGAGGGACCCCTGCTCAGTGATGGCCTTTCCACCCAACCCCACTGTTTCATCTCTTTCCTCCCTCCTTTCCCATTTAAGTGTGTTTAATGCCCACAAAAGGCATGTGGTTTTACACCCCTAAGATATTAAACAAGAATGAGCCAAAGAGGGATTCATGGTTTAATCAAAAGTCAGTTGAGAATTGGACTGGGAACCCATGTTGCTGAGAAGGCACTGCCCCAGTTCAGGGTCAAACCTTGAAGAACAGGGTGGCCAGGAATTCTCTGGAGTGGACCAGCCCTGGCACCTCTGGAGGCTTGGGAGGCTCCCTGAGTTGGCTCCAACAGACCTGAAGTGGGCTGGATGTCACAGGTCTGGATTCCCATATCTAGCGCCTGTCAGCCTGTTCACACCTGAGGGTGTGGCCTTACGAGCTCCTCTCAACACACCAATTCTTCGCCAGATTAAGCAGGGGTCTGGTGGAGAGGGAGGACTATTCTCTGTATCCCTGGACTACCCCAAACTGAGAGACCGTGGAGGGTGTCCTTGAAGGGTAGCTGCCAGAGCAGCAGGGAGAGTCCCTGCTGTGGTATGGGCTGTGGTGATACCTGCACCCCTTCTGGGTCAAATGTCCAGGGGCCTTTTCTGCCCTAGAGCTGTGGACTTCAGGAACCTTCACTGCTCCACCCCTTGCACCTGCCAGGCAGGAAATCCAAGCCCTGCCTCTTCCCTTCATGGAAGCACAGATTTGGGAGTTCAGGGAGATCACCCGTCCTAAACGTGGAAGATGAACAATGAGGAGGAGAAGATACAGAAGAGAGCAGGAGCACCAGAGGACAGGACCATGAGGCCATCTGGCCAGTGCCACTAACCCTCCTGAAGAGCTGTCTTGTGGCTATGCCTGTTCCAGGCCACCTTTGTAGGGTTCTTCAGGCACAATCCGCACGTCTGTTCAGAGCCGCCCGGACACTTACGCTCAAGCAGCCATGTTGCCAGCCTTCTGGTTCCCAGGAGAATTTCTGAGGTTGGGCCAACTTGAAGAGCAGCAGCACAGAACCATCTCCCCAGGCAGGGGTCACGTGCCTGGCACCGCTGCTGCCCCCACATTCTTGGAGGGAGGGATTTGAGTTTCTTGCACCCCCCACTGTGATGGTTCCTTGAACGTGTGGATTCTGTCACCCTCCTGAGTCTTTTCACCCAGGTGACAAAGCCAGTGGACTTTCTGCCCTGTAGGGTTTTTCCTTCTTAGCCAGTCACCTGAATCACACTGTCTCGCCAGTACCAGGTACGGATGCTCTCAGCCAAGCTTTTGTTTTAACCCCGAAATGAACTTAAACCAAGAGGATGAGGCATCTTGCGGAGAGCTGGTACCTCTGTTTCCTGTGGCCTCCTTCGGCCAGACAAATCCTGCTTTTCCCAGTTCTTGGCTGCCCACTTCCCATCTGCCTGGAAATCTTTCTAGGGAGGGGAGACCTGCCCCTCAGAAGGAGGGTGGCTTCACTCCCCCCTGTGCCTTTGGGGGACACCCTCCTGCGCTGCTTCATGGCAGAGCTGTTGGCAGCACTGGTAGGGGCTTTCTCCTGCTCGCCCCTGGGCCTCGGCGTCTGGGCTGCAGGTGCAGGCATGTTTCCGGAAGACTGCTGCTTCCAGAGTTGGTATTCAGCATGTGGTGGCTACCTGCCACCTTCTTGGAGAAAAAGAAGGAAATAAAATGTGCATTTGTGCTGATGCTTGCCTGTCACCTCATCCACATCTGTCTCTTGGTCACAGTTGGATCATGCCGATGTCCACAGGTCACCTCAGCTTGCCTGCAGAAAGACACTTGGTTGCAAGAACATCAGACTCAGGCTCCACTGCACAGCCACTGGGGACACAGGCCTTTGGGTCCATTTCTGACGGTCACCATGGGCCTCCCTCATAGCCCACTTCTCTGCTTGCTCTTGGCCACATTGTCTCTGGTGTCCGTGGTCACCTGCCTGCTGGAGCCTGGCCCCTCCCAGGTCCTGAGCTGCAGATCCCCCAGGGCCTTCTGGGAGAAGGAATTGGAGGTGTCAGACAGTGGGCTCGAGGGGGAGAGAGAGGGTAGGTGTTACTGCCATTCCTATGTGATTCAGCTCTGATGTCTGGTTAGGAGGAGCCCTGTTATTTCAGAATATTTCTATAGTTTGTCTTTAAATTTGCAATGGAGCCACACAAGGGTGAGAGGAGAGAGTGATCTCTGGGCTGTCGGGGGTGGGGGCCGGCAGGTACAAGTGGGGCCGGGTAGGGGCACCCTTGGGCTGCAGGGCCCTGCCCAGCGGGTCTCCTCTCTCGCACCGAGCAAGCCCAGGGCAGGGCGCTGGGAGAAGCCTGTCCTTCTCACGTCCCTTTCTGACCATGGAGGGCACCGCCTCAGAAGTCACAGTGATGTGGTCAGCGTGGCATCTGTCGTGGGGAGGGCGTGCCGACTGCTCACCCGCACTCAGACCCCACGGCTGTCCAGAGGGCAGAGAGGCTGGAGGCAGAGGCAACGCCCCCGACAGCCAGGGGAGAGATGCCCTGAGCAGCTCGCCAGGGTGTGGGAGGCGGCGGCGGGAGCAGGAGGAAGTTCCAGGGTGCTGCTGGCCAGGAGGGTTTGAAGATGGAGGCAGATGTTGAGAGAAGAGGGAGGCGCTTTGTGCTGGGGGGAGGCGACTCCCCAGTGGGCTTGTCAAGCAGAAATCAGGGTACAGGAGTCTGTCAGCACTGAGGGTTCAGCAAGCACCACTGTGCTCCAGTGCAGAAAGTGCTAGAAAGGAAAGTGGGCTGCCACAGTGGCTGAGGAAGGAGCCACATGGAGCCTGGCAGCCCACGGCTGTGCACTCCCTCCTGAATGTTGGCATTTTACCAGGACTCATGGTCACACTGCTGGGGGGGACAGTGGGGGGACAGGGATGCTGCCCAGTCAGAGATGGACCCACAAGGTCTCTGGTCACTGTGGCCACATGCAGGTTGGGGAGCCACCTCCTGACCTGGGGGCACACTCAGAGCACCAGCCACAGCCTTAAGCAAGGAGGGGGTGGGCAGCATCTGGAGGTGGGGGCTGGGGGCAAGCCTGGGAGATGATGTGGGGCCTGGGGAGGTGGGGGCAGGATTGGGGGTGTGTGGGTGGGGCCTCAGTGTGGGTGGGGCCTCAGTGTGGGTGGGGCCTGAGAGGTATGGGTGGGGCCTCAGTGTGGGTGGGGCCCAGAGGCACAGGCAGGAGATGGAGGAAGCTGGCAGCTCTGGCTTGTCTAGAGCAAAGGTCTCTGGATGTTTATAAAGACTGATGGTTTTATGGGCTAGTGAAACAGCTGGTTGTAACCTAGGTAACCAGCAGAGATGGCATGAGGTGCTGTGGGTCTCCTTGGGGACAGGAGCTAGCTTGCAGGGCACTGTGCTCCCCGGGCTGAGGGGCGGCTCGCCACGCAGGCTCAGTGTGGTCCACGTTTGGAAGTGGATTTTCCCTCCTCTGCGCCATCTCACGGCCCATCTTGACTCAAGAACAGAAGAACGGAACGTGTTTCTGACACCGGGTTCACCATGGTTCTGACACCCCCGACCAGCAGCCTCAAGCGGAGGTGGCAGCAGAAACAGACTGAGGGCTGGTGTCGCCCTCTGCCACCCGGGCGAGCTCCAGTCTGGCTCTCGAGGCCACGGGTCTGGCCACTCCTTTTTCCTGTCCTCGCGCCAGAGCTGTCCCATTGGCCTGTGTGAACACGGAGGGATTCCGTTCCATCTTGAAGTCGAGTGCTGCTGGCTGGCTCTGCAGCCTTCTCTGGGGGCCCAAGATGTTCCCCCGCACAGCAGGGGACTGGGAGGGGCCTGCACAGGACAACTGTGGCCACCAAGAAGGCCTTGACCCCAGGGCTGCGCCCGGCAGCCCCGCCCCTGCTGCTTCAGGGAGGGCCTCGTTCTTGGCGACCACCTCAGCCGGAGGCCACCACATCCCGCTTTAAACAGCTCACGACTTGGGAGCGAAAGGGGACGTTTGACACGTCCTCAGAATTTCATCTGAGTTCACCCAAAGACGGCTTTTAGGCAGCAGTGAGTTTTGCTGTGGCTTCAGATACACATGTCTTCAACAAGCCCGGGCCACTTCCACTCTGGGCAGAACCGTTGTCACCCTGAGGAGGCAGCCAGAAAGGTGCTGACGTGACCGTAGCCGGCGTTGGCATCAGGGCCCACGCAGCGCCCGCCAGCCAGCTCGGGGTCTCCCACCCAGGCCCCCGGTGGAAACCAGTGTGAAGTGCCGAGGCCCAGACCTCGTCCTCGCGGCCCGGCGGGCCTTCCCCAGGGGAGCGCTGAGCAGAGGCACCTCCAGGCTGGCAGGCAGAGGTGGGGTCTTTAGTCCCCGTCTCCCTGACATGGGTCCTGGGTTGTGATAGCCTGCAGCTGCCAGGCCAGCTGTGCCTCTTCCCTCAGGAGCCCTGAGCCCCGGGCTCGGGCTGGAGACCAAGGCTGGCGGCCGTCTCGGGCTAAGAAATTCCCTCCCTCCTCTTTTTCTAGTTAATAGGCTGCATAATCGGACGCCAAGGGACCAAAATCAATGAAATTCGGCAGATGTCTGGGGCTCAGATCAAAATTGCCAACGCCACCGAAGGGTCGTCCGAGCGTCAGATCACCATCACGGGGACCCCGGCCAACATCAGCCTCGCCCAGTATCTCATCAACGCCAGGTGAGCCACCCGCGGCCTCCACGTGGACGCCCCACAGGGACCTCAGCTGACAGTGGTGAGGGGGTGGGGGCCCGGCTGAGCTCTGCCTCCCCTCGGTGCCCCCCGCCGGCTGGGTGCCGGGGACTCTCCACGTGGACGCTCCACCCTCACCCTGACCCTTTGTTTTCCGCATCTCCAGTGAAGAGCAGGAATCAGACAGTGAGAGTGTCCCCAGGAGGGCAGGTGGCCTGTGTGGCCCTGGACAAGTGCCTAGACGTTGGCTCCTGTGGGCGGCAAAGCTGGAAAGCCAGCCCTCATGCACGCAGAGCTGTCCAGAAGGACTGGTGTTCTGGTGTCTGCCCCACTGTCCTCATTCTTCCTCCGCAGAGAAAAGTGCGGGGTTGGGGCAGGAGAGAGCTCCGCAGGGCCCCTTCCTTCCCTTTGTCCTGTGCAAACGTCCAGAGCCACAGCGGGCCCAGCTTGGCTCCGAGCCAGCGCCCATGCGGCCACACGGGCCGTGACACCGGCACCACCAGCTCACGCCGCAGGTGTGAGGAACACACCGGCCTCACTTCCTCCTCCCGCCAGAGCCCCACTCGGGCCTGTGGGAGGGGGCTGGACGGGGCCTCCGAGTGAATACGGCCGTGTTGGTGTGTGACTCCCTGTTCCTGTCCTGGAGCCCCTCCCACAGGGCCCTGCCCGGCTCCCAGCAGCCGGGCAAGTGGGTGACAGGTTGTGTAGAGACGAGGACACCCCCCAGCTTTACCCACCTGACCTCCCGCAGGGCTGGTGCCAGTGTCCTGCACCAGCCTGGCCCTCTCCGTCCCTGCGCTGCCCTGCCTGTGGGGTTGGCCAACCTGGAGCCAGGCTGGGGACAGGGCCTGCTCCACGCCTGCCCAATAGCATCGTATCAGCCCCCTGGGACCGTGCTGGGGGTGGGGGCTCTTGCCCACGGCACATGTACTCCTGTGACAGCCATCGTGGGAGTGGGGCTCGGGAGGCTGGGAGTGCCCGCAGGGCAGACCCTGGGCTCCTGGGACTCCAGCACCTGGAGGACTCGAGCCCCCGTGCAGGTCCGAGTCACAGACCTGATGTGGTGACAGGTCCTGCTCAGCTCCGGCCACTGAAGAGTGGGATTGGTCACACCGTGACAGTGGGCCGGCCAAGGCTGTGAGGGGGCGGCGGAGCCCCCATCTCGGTCCTGATCCATCTGTGAAGGTGTTGTGACCTATCTCCGTCTGTGCCTTGTCTCGCAGGCTGACATCCGAGGTCACCGGGATGGGCGCGCTCTAATCCTGCCCAGCTTCCTCTGCTCGGCGGCAGCCGCGTCACCGCCCGCTCGAGCCCCGGCCCGGCTCGCACACTCTGTACAGACCACCCACCCTCCTGCAGATCCAGCGGGGCCCCCACGAGCAGAGAGGGGTGCGCCACGTGCGCACTCGCAGCGAGGCCGACCCGCATCTCCATGAGCTCCAGGCCCGTCCCGGCCACCTCTGTAAACCCACGTAGGCCCCGCTCTGCCCAGGCGTCGCATGCTGCGGTAGTTGCCTCACACGCGTGGGGTGTTCCCGTGAGACACTTAGATGTGTTGCTGCTTCGTGTCAGTGTACCTGTCTGTTTAGGGGTTGGCGTGGCATTCTGACAGCACATCTGCACACCGCCCCTCCTCTGCCGAGACCCCTCCTCTCTCGCTTGGCCCTGTCTGCTGACTCGATTTCCCCTGAGCCGTGTCGTCTGGGCTCACGTTTCCGCCTCAGGGCTTGTGCTGGGATGGGGGGGTGCGAGAGAGGGAGCTCGGAGGATGCGGGGCCGCAGCCTGGGGTGCAGTGGTGGCGAGCGCTGGGCCCTGACTTCACTGCGATGTCACATGCTGGGACATGCCCGGGCGTGTCCCAGGGAGGACGGGGAGCAGGGACGCACCAGGAAGCCCCTGCACCCCTCGGAGCTCAATAAATGTCGTGGCCCCACCGGCTCTGGCTCTCGTCTCTGCCCCCCCCACCCAGCGCCTCCAGCCCCGCGTGCCTGAGCCGAGCACGGGACAGGCTGCCGCTCACGGAAGCCACGGTTCTTGCTCACGCACAGACTCGGACTCCATTCCCTCTTTCCCAACTGGCATAAGCTTTTTTTATTTTTACTTAGGCAAAGCTACTTAAAATGACAAAAATGAAAGTTCCGTTCCTGCCCAGGCACCAGAGTGCCAGTCCCTGATCTGTGAGACCTGCCTCCGCTGCGGCTGCCACGGCACCGCGGCCGGGGCCTTCCCAGCGTGGCGTGCGGCCACACCCACCCACCGAGCAGTCGTCCTCTGGGCCCAGCAAAGTCTGGTCACCTTCACTGCTCCTGACTGTGCCCCCTCCAGGCAGAGCCCTGGCTGCAGCTGGAGCCCACCTTGGCAGCCCACCTCGGCAGCCCCCTCACTCCCCCCAGGTGGCTGGTGACAGAGGACCCAGCCTTGGGGCAAGGGGTGTGCTGAGCGCGGGCGCCTGGGAAGGGGGTGCGGCGCTGGGCTGTGTGGGGCCCGCAGAGGCCCCTGCTGTAGCCCTGCGGGTTCGGGGCACCCCCTCCCCGCCTGGGACCCCGGGAGGCTGGACGGCCTGGGCGATGCACAGGGACCGGGGCCCGGGGCGACTGCCCGACCCCTCCCTCTGGAGTTGCCTCTGGGGGTCGGCAGCCCCAGGTCGGCCTGTCCCAGGCTCCGGGCTGGGCGCAGCGTCCACGTGGCTGGATCCCTTGCCGTCCGCCCAGGCCTGCCACAGACACTCGCTCTGCGCACCCGGCCGAGGGCCCTGACACAGCCGCCCGGACGCTGGGGTCCCTCTGCCCCTGTGGGGGGCCGCACCGCAGCAGGAATGGGCCCAGGAGGACACCGGGCGCACTGTGCGGCAGCCTGGGGACACAGTTCTCTCCCACGGGATTCGGACACAGAACCCAGGAGGCACAGGGACACGGAAGGCACAGGCACCCGTGTCAGTAGGGGAGTGGGTGGCCAGTCACAGTGACAGGTGTCCTGGAAGTGAGACACCACGTGAGGAAGGAGCGGGAAGTGCAGCCAGTGGGGTGACCGGGAAGGGCCCCAGACAGTGCTGGCCGACAGGACCTGAGGAGGGGAGGGCCGAGCCCGCCAACCGCCGTGGGGGCTGCAGGGGACTCTGGGGGGGTCGGGTGAGGCAGGGCGGAGGCCTGTGGTGACAGCGTGGTGGCCACTGGCTCCACCCAGGTGCTGAGGGCTGGCTGGTAGGGTCAGACACAGGCGGGAGCGGTGGCCGGGGGTGGGCGGGGGCGTCGGGTTCTGGGGGCATCTGGAAGGAAGGCCTGACGTGGTGGGAAAGAGAGAGGCGTCCAGGCCGCACTGAGGCCTGATCCGAGGGCCGGACGCAGAGACTCGTCCTCCCGAGACCCGGCAGGCGGAGGGGACGCGGGGCCGGGGCTGGGGCGCACAGCAGCCGCGGGCAGATTGCCCGCCGGGACTCGGGACTGGGGACTCAGAGCCCGTCGGTGATTGAGCGCCTGCTGTGTGCCTCTCTCGGTGGCAGTCTGCCCTCTAGTGGCGGTTCTGTATTCTCGATGAGGAAGTCACCGCTCGCCTCACATCCTTGCAGGTCAGTGATTCTGGTCTGCGCTTCCCTGTGACTCCAGCAACCAGCCCTGTCCCCACGAGACTCCAACTGTAGCTGCTTTGGCCTCTCGGGCTTTGATGGGAGAGAAGGGGCGGGCGCCCAGCCGCACGGCGCACGTCTGGGTGTGACACCGTGTATGGCGGTCTCTGCAAGCTCATGGGAGCGTCTCCGACCAGCCCAGGTGCTGGGGCCCGGCCTAGGCCCACGACCCAAGCCCTACCACTCCAGAGAGTGACCCTGAGTCCCTCGAGGTCCCTGTGCCTGATGCTTCCCAGGGCACAGAGGTGGGGTCTGGACCCATTGGCTAGTTCCGATGGCATTAGCTAGATGCTGGCAGAGTGGACACTGCCCTGCTATCCTTATTTATCCAGTGTGCGCCAGGGCGTTGTCTCTGTGGGGACACCCCTGTGGCAGGAGGGCCGGTGTCTGACTCTGCTCCTGCTGCTGTAACAGAACTCCTGGGACTGCCCAGTTCTCAGACAGAAACGCATCCCTGGCAGTGCCAGGGCTGGAAGTCCAAGACCAGGGCTCCAGGTTCAGGATCTGGTGAGGGCTACTGTCTGCTCCCAGGGAGGCTTGTCACTGTGTCCTCATGTGGCTGAAAAGCAGAAGGGCAACTGGCCGCGAGTGTCCCCTGCTGCCTCCCTCACGAGGCCCGTCCGCCACGCGGTGGAGCCCTCGAGGCCTGGCCACCCCCTGCAGGCCACCTCTGGGTGCTGTCACGTAGGGGATTGAGTCTGAACGTGAATTTCGGAGGGACACAGCAGGCAGGCCACACAGAGAGTAGCTTGCCACTGTGGCAGACAGGCCACGGGGGCCCCTGGCTCTCATGGCACTCACACCTTTGGGGACCCCCCAGGAGTGTGCGCAGGACCTGTGACTTCTAACCTGTAGGATATGGCAGTGATGACAGGCTGTCACTCCCGTGACTGTGACCTTGCGGGAGCCTCTATCTTGCCAGCCAGCTCACTCCAGCCCTCCTGCTGGCGGTGACGAGGCAAGCAGCCACGCCGGAGCCGAGTGTGGGCGGCCACGTGGGCCCCCTGCTGCGGACACGCCTGTGGAGCAAACCCGGGCAGCCCCGGCTGACGGCAAACTCCCGCAGCCCTCAGCCCCGCAGCGAGAGGAGGTGAGTTCTGCCAACAACCGCGTGAGCTCAGAAGTGGGTCCCGCCCCGGTCTGGCCTCCATGTGAGAACACAGCCACGGACACCTTGACTGCAGCCTGAGGAGACCCCACAGCCGAGATACCCACTGAGCTGTGCCCAACTCCTGACCCAGAAACGGTAAACTAATAAACGTGTGTTGCTTCGTGCTGCCATGCTCACGGTCACTCGTGACACCATGTGGAGCCCTGATGCAGTGGCCTCCACTTTCCTGTGTTTGCCATAAGTAAACGCACGGGCTCTGTCCAGGTCAGCGAGGGCCCGTGGGGCCAGCAAGCTTCCCACGCAGGCAGGCGGGGCCCACGGAGGAGGGGAGGAGCTCTGGTGGGCTGGCCCTGCCCCCACCCACCCAGCCCTGCCCACGCCCACGCCCACCCGGCCCCGTCCCTGCCCGCGCATTCTCCCCAGACATCCTCAGCGCAGGGGGGAGGGGACGAGCCCTCCGCTCAGGGCAGGCCCGGCCAGACTCTGCCTGCAGCAGATCTGGGTTAGGGGATCTCTTTAGAGCAAACAGTACAAATTTGTGAATTCAAATGTTGGTATGAATGTAGATATTTATTTAGAATGAGAATATAAAACATAGAAAATTATATCTTTTAAAATGCACACAAAAACCACAAGCTTCACAAAATCCAGGAAAATAACAAAATATTTTCAATTAACTGTCATGCCTCTATCTCATTCTTTTGCTACCATTTTTAACCTCATCCTCTTTAATCGCCCTTCATATGACAATAATTTCATAATAGTTTCTACAAAGAGAAAGAATTTCCTCTTTCCTGTAGCATGGTTGGCCATAATCAATTTTTATTATTAAAACTTTAGAAAAGATTCTTTTGGATTCATAACTCATCATTGACAATGTCATGTAAACATTTGTCAACTTTGGGGTAACATATTCATCTCTCTCTTCTTCCTAACAAATTAGTACTTTTGGTGTGACGGTTCTCGTTTTGCTGTCAGAATAATTTTGTCTAATTTCACCACTTTTTTGCTTTCATTACATATTCTATTAATTGTTTATCTGCATATGCTCTCAGGCATCTAATAAATAAATTTGAAGAAGAGAAAAGAAGGCATCTTTCACACACTCCAAGTCAAGAGTCGGTAATTTATCCCTGGTTATGTTGAAGCATTCCAAAATATTTTTCTCTGTAGTAGTTAAAATAATACATTTGAATATGCATTTAATAAATTTTTGAATAATATGTTTCTCTTTTGTTCCCGTTTCTCTTCTGAGTCTTTGAACAACTGTTTTAGAGTTGAAAAAGCAGCGTTCTGCCACGTTGCAAGGCTTCAGCGGCTGCACAGTGGCTCTCTGAAGATGTTCCAGCTGCAACACAAACCAAGAAGCGAGCGGACTCCGGCAGGCGCCGGCGGAATCGGCCATGCGGGCGAGTGGGAACCGCCCTTCCCTCCAGACGGGGCCACGGCGTGTCCGTCCCCCACCCTCAGCTCTCCCGAACCGCAGATGGTCGTCCAGAGGCCACTTCACTTTGTTAAGCAAAGCCTGTCTTGGATGTCGTCAGTCGGATAAAACCACCTAAGACTCACGTTTCCTGCTGCAATGGTCGCGTGCGGCTGAGGAGCACGTGTCTCACATGCTGCAGACTCCTGGTGACAGAGGAGTATCTGGTGCCTGTCATTTAATTTTTTTTCAGGGCTATATTTGTAACAGCTTCCTTGAGATACAATTTTCATACAGTAAACTTCACGTTTCATGGAGTTGACGTGAGTGCACAGCGGTGAGACCATCGCCACAGTCAGGGTAATTAACGTGTCCCCAAGTCCCATGAGGTCCGTTGCATGCCCCTGCTGGGTCTCTCCTCTCCACCAGCAATCCGTGGTCTGGTATCTGGCGCTAGATTAGTTTCCATTTTCTAGAGTTTTATATGAAGAAATTTCCCTCGCAGCGCACCGGCCTTGCACGTCTTCCGTCAGGCGAGGCTTCCCTCTCCTCTGGCTGTCACGTCCCCCGCGATCAGTTGCAAACCCTCCGTGTCATTGCTGGGTGAATTCTGCAGCGTGGACCCACCACCGTGTGCTATGACACAGATACAGCCGCTAGGAACATCTGCACACACGCTCTTGGGGTAAATACGCAGGAGTGAAATGGCTGGGACAGATCGTAGGGGTAGGTTTCACTTTTTAAGAAACTTGTAAACTGGTTTCCAAAGTGGTTGTACCGCTCTCCCTACATTCCCACCACGGTGCGTGAGAGTTCCAGCTACTCCACATCCTCGCCAGCACTTGGTACTCTCAGTCTTAACTTTAGCCGCCCTAGCGGGGGTGCAGTGGCACCTCGTTATAGTTTGAATTTGCTTTTCCCGTGTGACTAATGATGTTGAGCGTCTTTCCCTGTGCTTATCTGCCCTCTGTATCTTCTTTGCTGAAGGATTTGTTCAAATCTTTTGCCATTTTAAAAAGTCGCTCTCTCCCGCAAACTCTCACCGCCTCTGTCGCACTGAAGTCTTGGCCGAGTCTCCCCCACTCCGGAATCCCCGAGCGCTGCCTGGGCTCTGCCGCCCGACTGCGGCCCGGAGACGCTTCCCGCTCGCCGGGGTGATGGTCAGGCCGAGCTGGAGGCCTCCCTCGGGAGTCACTGTCCCCCGCTGCCCTGTCCAGCGTGTTCAAAACCATTGTTCCGTGTGTTTTCCGTGTTTTGTTTTGTTTTGTTGCTTCTTGTATCGTACAGGAGGATAAATCTGTTCCTTGTTACTCAGCTTGGTTGAAAGCAAAAGTCACCCGGTTTATTTATTTGCCACTGCAGTTAATACACATTTTTCCATTATAATGATTAATTCTTCATATGCTATTTTGAAAACATCAATCACATTATTTGTTTAATGTTTGGATTTCTCTAAGTGCTCTGAAAAAATTGTGTCAAAGTCAGTGTTAGTTTAATGTTGAATAAGTTCCATTACTTGAAAAATGTGGGTCTTTATCGTGATTTCTGACGGTTCACCTCTTGAACCCACCGTGATGGCCACAGCCCGTTCCGGCACTGGGCGCCCCTCCCCGTCTGCTCCCCGGGGGGACTCGGCCACGCTGTCCTTGGCGTCTGTGTCCCCCGGCAAACCCTGATTCCGCTCCGTGACTCTCCTGACGTGCGAGGGCTCTCGGGCTGCCAGAAGGCGGCCTTGTCGAGCACGGTTTTCACAGAGCACAGTATGAGCAGGCGTTAGCCCTGGAATGGGCAGTGGGATCTCGTGATAGTTTGACCATTTTACATTTTTTCAGATAATCTGTTTAAGGAACATCTCCTTTGTCACATTGTTGAGATCTCTGAAAATGTCAGTGGGATTGTGATCTTGAAAATCAAACTGCCTTCTTTAATCAGTGTTGAACAATAGTGTTGCTCATTGTGCCAGGCCACAGGGAAGGACCCCAACCCTCGCCGAATCAGTCACCCCACGGAGACACTGCAGCCCTGCAGGCCCCGTGGGCGCCCACCTGCCCCCAGGTGTCCCTGTCTGCCCCTCAGGGAGGGGCCGCCAGGAGAGCAAACGCCTCCTCACAGCAAAACCTCTCAGTGTCGTCCACCCAAGTGAGTAAACTGAGGCACAAGTCGCAATCCATGGAGGTTCATTAAGCCAAGATTTTGAGGACACACCTGGGAAAAACACAAACCGCGGACAAGCTGTGGCCGTTTTTTCAAAGGGAAAGTTGGAACCTTTCGCGTTTTAAAGGCAACAGAGAGAAGTACGGGCTGATGAGGCAAAGTGGCTACATTCCTGTGAGGCCCAAGAAATGTACATTTTACGTAAAATAAGGGAGTGGAGGCGGCATCGGTTATGGAGCTGTCCCTGGGCAGGTGGACGAATGTCTGATTCTGTCTTGTCTCCAGTTGTCACCTGGAGATAAACTTGTGATGCATTTAGTGTGGAATCGAACAGGCTTTAGGCACGAGACACAGGTACAATTTGCATGAGGTTTGGAAGAAGTTTCCTTAAAAATGATCTGTGGGGCCTGTTCTTCACGGGCACCTGAGGCTTTTGCATAAGGAGTTGGGGGTGGCCCCGAGGCTTCGACTTCCTCTGGCGGTGCCGGGCCTGGCTCCCGACCCGGGTCCTGCAGTCTCCTGCTGGGAGGACAACGACTGCACCTCGGACCTCCCCCACCACACCTGCCCCCCTCTTCACAAATTTTGTGAATTATATTATTTCATTTCCATATTGAATAACTTGCTTGCTAACTAAAAAAAAATTAACGAGATTTATGCCGTGGAAAAAGGAGAGCTTA
>CM052436.1:389546-424043 GCA_028533085.1 Varecia variegata | reverse complement strand
GGCGTGGGGGACCAAGCATGGGGGACCAGGTGTAGGGTCCAGGCGTGGGGGGCCAAGCATGGGGGGCCAGGAGTGGGGGTCCAGGTGTGGGGTCCAGGCATGGGGGACCAAGCATGGGGGACCAGGTGTGGGGTCCAGGCGTGGGGGGACCAGGTGTGGGGTCCAGGCATGGGGGGCCGGGTGTGGGGGGGCCAGGCATGGGGACCCGGGCGTGGGGGGACAGGCAGGGAGGCCCAGCTGCTGGGCCCCTCTGGGGACACCCGAGCGCCCAGGGCTGACCGCAGTGGACAGACCACACCTGCCTGCTGACCCACGCCCATCTCCTTCCAGAACAACGACGTTTCGCCCCGAGGTGCCAAAGGAGCGAAGGGGTACCGGGGCCCCGAAGGCCCCCAGGTGGGTGGATGTGACCCAGGCCCCCTGGGCCGGGGAAGAGTCTGGCGAGCTGGGGGGCAGTTTGGGAGGCTGGGCCATCGATGGTGGCCTCGAGGGTTGAAGCCGGTCCCCAGAGTGAGGACGGGCAGACTGCCGTCCTTGGGGCACCACCTGCCACCCCTGAGCGGGGCAGCTGCAGGGTCTCCACCGCCCTCGCAGGACCCTCAGGCGGGGGAGGTGGCGGCCGGGGGTCTGGGCCGGGGGCTTCCGCAGATTCGGTTCAGGAAGCACAGTGGGTGCCTTAGCCTCGACCCTCACCGTGGTTTCTTGGACAGGGGCCCCCAGGACACGTGGGACCGCCTGGGCCGGACGTAAGTGGCGTCTGCAAACATCCTCGGGGCCATGCTGCAGCCGGGAGCCGGGGCAGGGGTCCCGTCCCTGAGAGGTCCCGTAGACGCTGTTCGCAGATGGGGTGTTTGTGGAAGGAGGCCACGTGGCCTCGTGACAGCCGGGGGGACGTGTGACAGCCACGTCTGTGGCCATGTTGGGCACCCGCCCCCTGGCAGGGTCTGACGGGCAGGCCGGGCACACCCTGGGAGTGGAGTCCCTGGACGGTGGCCTTGGGGTGGGGGAGACCTGGGCCAGCCTGGCTGGGAGGGCATCCGTGTGTCAGCGCCATGTCCCTCCGTCCGCAGGAGTGCGAGATTCTGGACATCATCATGAAAATGTGCTGTGAGTGTCGGCGCTGTCGGGGAGACCGAGGCCCCCCAGCCGCTCTGCTCCAGGGGTCCCCCAGCTGGGGGCATGGCCAGGGCCCCAGCTCGGCCTCCCCGAGGAAAGGCTCTGGCGGGTGGGGACGGCTGCGGGGCAGGGCGGGGTGGCACTGCCAGGTCCTGACCACCCTTTCGTTTCCTTTCTCTTTCCCCAGCTTGCTGCGGTGAGTGCCGCTGTTGGCCTCAGAAAACGTCTACTTTAGATTTTTAGGCAGAATAACTGCTGTGGGTGATGGAACCGTGCGTGTGTCCCTCGCACCCTGCCACCGCCCGCCCCTGGTCTGGCACTCCGCCCGCGCGGTCCCAGGGTGCTGGGCTGAGGCCCGGTCCTCGGCCGGCCCTGCGGCTCCCTTCTCCCCCGCGGGCCCTGGGTCCCGCAGCCCAGTGAGGCCCGGGAGCAGCCGCGGGGGAGGCGGGGCCTGGGGGAGGGGCCTGGGGAGGGGGAGGGGCCTCACGCCCTGCTCTGAGCGCCCCGCCCCGCAGAGTGCAAGTGCGGCCCCATCGACATCCTGTTCGTGCTGGACAGCTCCGAGAGCATCGGCCTGCAGAACTTCGAGATCGCCAAGGACTTCATCACCAGGGTCATCGACCGGCTGAGCAGGGACGAGCTGGTCAAGGTGAGGTGGCCCCCAAGCCCCTCCCGCTCAGTCACCCGCGTGCACCCAGGACGGCAGCGTTGCGGGCCCTGCGAGTTCACGGGAGACCCGGGGTCATCGGGGACGCCCCTGGGGAGCGGTGCGGGACCGACGCCGTGTCCCTCCGCAGTTTGAGCCGGGGCAGTCGCACGCGGGCGTGGTGCAGTACAGCCACAACCAGATGCAGGAGCACGTGGACCTGCGGAGCCCCAACATCAGGAACGCGCAGGAGCTCAAGGAGTGAGTGTGCCGCACGGCGGAGGGGGCACGAGCCCACCTGACCCCTGACCCCTAACCCTGCCCTGGACCAGGCCCTGACCTCTGACCTCCCCCCCCCTCAGAGCCATCAAGAAGCTGCAGTGGATGGCGGGTGGCACGTTCACGGGCGAGGCCCTGCAGTACACCCGGGACCGGCTGCTGCCGCCCACCCAGAACACACGCATCGCGCTGGTGATCACGGACGGGCGCTCGGACACGCAGCGGGACACCACGCCCCTCAACGTGCTCTGCGGCCCCGACATCCAGGTGGGCGGCCTGGCGCTGCTCGCGCACGGGCACTCCGGGCACCCGGGCCCCCAGAGCCGCCGACACCGTCCCTGTCCTCCGCAGGTGGTCTCCGTGGGCATCATGGACGTGTTCGACTTCGTCCCCAGCCCCGACCAGCTCAACGTCATCTCCTGCCAAGGCCTGGCGTCGACGCAGGGCCGGCCCGGCCTCTCGCTGGTCAAGGAGAACTACGCGGAGCTGCTGGAGGACGCCTTCCTCAAGAACATCACGGCCCAGATCTGCATAGGTGGGCAGCAGGCGGCCGCGGGAGGTGCGGGCCACGGCCGGGACCACGTGCAGGCGCCCACACCCCAGGGGCGGAGAGATGCCGTGGCCCCGCCTGCGGGTCCTCCGCGTCCCTGCCCTGCCAGCGCAGCTGGGGACACACCTGTCACCAGGGTCAGAGCTGGCCAGAGCCCGAGAAGCCACTTGAGAACACACGCCACGGCCGCCCCAGCCAGGCAGGCAGACCCGGCTCCTCGCGCAGGCGGCGGGTCGGCGGCCGGAGGAAACTGCCGGCGCACTGGGCGTGTGGTCCGCAGCTGTGGCGTAGGCGTCTGACCTGCAGACCATCCCTCCTCCTCTGAGCCTCAGTTTCCCCATTCCCAGAAGGGGTCAAGGCTGGGTTGGTGTGAGGACCAGGACAGTGCTGGGGCCAACTGTCGCCCCGAAAGCTCCCCTCTGGTGTTGGTGGAGGCAGGATGGCCAAATAGGGGGCGGGGCCTGGGCGGATCCGGTGCAGCTCCACCCGGGTGTCAGGCGGTCGCCGGGGCATGGCCGCACCTGCGCCTGCCAGGTGCGCAGCGACCCCTCCCATTGGGGCCACGTGGCGTGGCCGGGCTCACCGTGGCTTTCTCTGTTGCAGATAAGAAGTGCCCGGACTACACCTGCCCGAGTGAGTGCTGGGCGGGGCGCGCGGGGCTCTGGCGGGGGCGGGGCGCGATGGTGACAGGCGCGCAGGCGCGGGGTGCTGGGGCGGCTGGGCGTGCGTGGGGGCCGCGCGCTGACGGCCCCCCTGCCCTACAGTCACGTTCTCCGCCCCGGCTGACATCACCATCCTGCTGGACGGCTCGGCCAGCGTGGGCAGCCACAACTTCGACATCACCAAGCGCTTCGCCAAGCGCCTGGCGGAGCGCTTCCTCAGCGCGGGCAGGACCGACCCCGCCCAGGACGTGCGCGTCTCGGTGGTGCAGTACAGCGGCACGGGCCAGCAGAGGCCGGAGCGCGCCGCGCTGCAGTTCCTGCAGAATTACACGGTTCTGGCCAGCGTGGTGGACGGCATGGCCTTCCTCAACGACGCCACCGACGTCACCGACGCCCTGAGCTACGTGACCCGCTTCTACCGCGAGGCCTCGCCCGGCCCAGCCAAGAAGAGGCTGCTGCTCTTCTCCGACGGTAACTCGCAGGGCGCCACGCCCGCGGCCATCGAGAAGGCCGTGCAGGAGGCCCAGCGGGCGGGCATCGAGATCTTCGTGGTGGTGGTGGGCCGCCAGGTGAACGAGCCGCACGTCCGCGTCCTGGTCACCGGCAAGACGGCCGAGTACGACGTGGCGTTCGGCGAGCGCCACCTGTTCCGTGTGCCCAGCTACCAGGCCCTGCTGCGTGGCGTCTTCTACCAGACGGTCTCCAGGAAGGTGGCGCTGGGCTAGCCGGGCGCGACACCGCCGCCAGCCCCTCTCCACCCCGCCCCGAAAACAGGAAGTGAAATGTGACCGAGTTCCCCCCCCCCACCAGCCTGATTAGCTAGATTTGGTTTCAAAGGAAAAGCTTGAAAAGTCACGACGCACACCATGCACAGCGGCCGCCTTGCGCATGGCCGAGCGGGGTGCTGCGTCCCGGGCTGTGCTGGGCTTCGCGCCTCCCCGCAGCAGAACGTCCCATCCACGGCGGCCCCCGCACCTCTAAACTCCCCACATCAGCGGCCTCTAAGTGGCTGCCGGAGCGCCAGCCCCGTGACGTGGTCCTTAAACTTAACGCCAAAGCAAATTCTGCAGGTTAATGCGCGTGAGGCCGTGGACTCTGTCTCGTGTTTGGAAAGCCGTGGTCAGGAGGACTTTTTAACATAAATCTTAGTGCGTCAACCCCGCCCTGCGAGGTTCGTGCCGGCGGCCCGCGGCCTGGGGCCCTGCCGCGCGGGTGGCCCGACCAGCATCTTGGAGAACGGTGGCGACCGTGGCTGCCCTCAAACTGGAGTAAAGGTGCTTCTCCCTGCCGACGGGACACAGAGCCGTTTGGTGGCACAAAACGATGTAGTTTATTAAAAACAATCCAAAGCTCTTTTCCCTCAAAATCGTGGTCTGTTCTACATCTTATCGAAGATCCTCTATGTGTTAGTTTTATTTTTACTCCTTCCTGTGTTTTTTCTCCACCGTGTCCATGTCAACAATTTTTCCTAATAAAAGTTTTCACTCTTCTCTGTGGTTCTCTTTCCAATGAGTTGAGGCTGCGTGTGCTCCACGCCTGCAGGAGGGAGATTCGGAGCGGAGGGGGCATCGGCCCCGTGCCCACCCCCGCCAGGCAGGAGAGGTGCTGCCTTTGGGGGGACGATGCCCTCAGCCCCCCTGCCCTCAGCCCTGCAGTTTGGAGCAAGCCAAGTCTCGGGGGCTGGGCTGATGCAGGGCTGGGGGCACAGGACCACCCGCAGGACCTGAGGGTGCAGGGTAGGGATGCCCCCACCTCGCAGGTGGCCAGGAGAGCGGCCGCAGGGAAGTGCCAGGGACACTTCGTTTTGGGTGGAGAACGAGTGCCCCACACAGAACCTGCTGCCCAGAGACCCGCGGAACCGGGCAA
This sequence comes from Varecia variegata, assembly GCA_028533085.1. Classification (NCBI taxonomy): domain Eukaryota; kingdom Metazoa; phylum Chordata; class Mammalia; order Primates; family Lemuridae; genus Varecia; species Varecia variegata. Next base: position 418,924 of record CM052436.1, on the reverse strand, counting down.
GAACCAGGCAGCCGCTGGCAGGAAGTGGCCCTGGCCGGCATCACCAGGGTCCCCGCAGTGCACATTCCTCTCTGTGAGCCCCCCAGGGCCCACCTCCTGGCCCCCAGCCCCCACAGAGCCCCCCCAGCCTGTTCTCCCAGATCCCAGCTCCCTCCCCACCCTGGGAACAGCACACCTAACCCCTCACTGTGGTGCCCCTGAGGGGGTCGTGGTGAGGCCCCTCACTGGGGCTGCGTCTGCCCTGGGCCAAGGCGACTGGAGCCTGGACATGGCCCTTGGGGCCAGCTGTCCCCAGCACGGCAGGAGCTGAGTGTGGGGCTGAGGCTGGCGGGGAAGGGGCAGTTAGTTGCCCGGGAGTGAGTCCAGGGCTAGAGGGCTGCGGGGGACCCAGTTCTGCCGCCGCACACAGGTGTCTGCTGCTCGCTCGGCAGGTCACGGCTGCTCTGCTGTGGTCAGCCTCGTCTTTCCCAGTGACAAATGGCCCCGGCCCTGTGGCTTTGCTGTGCTCCCTTCCCGGGCCCCCTGCTCCGTGTGGGCGTCTTGCGAATGTGTCTGTCGCCTTCGCTTTGCTCCTCCGAGATGCATCGTCTTAAATGCACGTTTGCAGACAGCGCGAGGTGACATTTCTAAACCCAATCTGATCGTCTTTGCCCTACACAGAAAAATTAACCACATTCATATGTAAGACAACCAATATGTGGTCTTTTAAACACATCTGTTGTGCTAACGATACAGAAGGAACATTTCCGTCTGTGACTTTGGAAGCACGTGGGTGTCATTTCGGTTCCAGCGGAGGAACAGCCAGCGCCGTTCACTGACGGAGGCCGTGGAGCCTTTTGTCCTGGCCCTGTGGTGTTTTAGTTGTAGATTAAGTTACGGGGACTCGACACCTTCACGACTCGGGGTCTCCCGTCCCGGAGCGTACCAGCTCTCTCACTGGCCTGGGTCCCCCTTCGCACCTTTCGGGCTACAGCTTCCTCCGCACGACTGTGCGTGTTCTCATTTCTGTTTTGTCTCCACCTGGTCATTGTTTCTGTGAGGACTGCTGATTTCGCTGTTCATTTTGTCCTGACCTTAGTGAATTCTCCTGTTGTTCTAGTGGTTGCTCAGTCGATTGCCTGGATTTTACCGGAACCACAATCTGCACTAGACAGTTTCATCTCTTCCTTTCCAAATGCTGCGCGTGTGTGCGTCTCTGTGTTTGGTGACGCCCCCGTAAGACAGCAGGGGTGACAGTAGTGCGTGGTCTGGCCTTGCTCCTGACTTTGGCAGAATCGCCAAAAGTGTGCCCACTAAGATGCTGTTTTTTCCTATTTATTCATAAAAATGAGGAAATAAATCTTTTCCATATATGGAGATGATTGTATAATTTTCTCCGTAGATCCCTTTGGAACCCTTGGAGCCTGGTGACTTGGGGTCGGGGCGCGGGGGAGGGGAGCAGTTTCAATTTTCCGTGTGAACGTGTCCACGTGGACTTTCTATACTTACTTCATTGTGGTAAGTAAACCATAGAAAATTATCTTTTCACTCAGGTTTTCGAGTCCTTTGGCTGAGAGTTACAGGAATCTCTCACAATTTGCTTTTCCTTCCTACGGGAAATCATTTGATGATCAATTAAAAACATTCTTAGGATAATCATCAGAATTTTCGTGTGGTCGGTGAACTTGACCGCATTGAGTCCGTGGCAAACTCCCGGTTTCGACTGCTGCGTGTGGCTCTGTCCGAGGATGCTCGTGTTCCCGGGACACGCGTGGGGGTGTTCAGAGCTGCAGAAGGTGCCGGCCACACTTGGCAGTGGGTCAGCTCCGGCTCAGGGGTTGTGTTCGCCGTGAGCAACGTGCAAATGCGCGACAGCAGTGGAGCTTCCAGCAACAGCCGCGTCTGGAATAGACTCACCGATGCCGCTCAGCCAAGGCACAGCGTGTGCAGAGTGAACGCCAAACACACACAGCTCACATGTTTCGGGCGTATTTCCCAACAGTCCAGTTCTATTGTTTTCTGAACATGCAGAGCAACCCAGATGTTCCAAACACAGGCGGTAACCGCAGAACTAGCCTCACACACGCCGAGGACTGAGTTTCTCTTGGGAAAATGACAGATGCTGTGGAACTGCCCCACCCCGAGAAGGTGCAGAAATCAAGTCCCACTGACAGTGCGTGGCCACACCCATTTCTCCACACGCCCAACACGCATCAGCCATGAACATTGTACACAGGTCCTTGTGTGGACGCACACTGTCATCTTTATTGAGTAAATACCTCGGCGTGCAATGGCTGGTCAAATGGTAGATAGCGTGAACTTTTTTCTTTTTTTTAAGAGACAGGGACTCGCGTTGTCACCCAGGCAGCGGTGCAGTCACAGCTCACTGCAGCCTCGAACTCCTGGGCTCACGCGATCCTCCCGCCTCAGCATCCCGAGTAGCTGGGACCACAGGCGCCACGACCATGCCCAGGTTTATTTTTAATTTTTAGAGACAGGGTCTTGCTATGTTGCCCAGGCTGGTCTCCAGCCCCTGGCCTCAGTGGTCCTCCTGCCTTAGCCTCCTGAGTCACAGTACCCATCGTGGTTTCCATTCATATTTCTCTAAAGACTTGAGGATTTTTCGTGTGCTTATTTGCTATCTATATATTGTCTTTGGTTAAATGCCTCTTCAAATCATTTTCCCACTTTTTAAAATTTAGTTGTTAGTTTTCTTATTTTTTGAGTTTTGAGAGTTTTTTAATGTATTTTGGAAAAATGTCCTTTACCAGATGCATGATTTCAATTGTTTCTTCCCAGTCTGTGGGTCTTGTTTTCATTCTCAAAGCAATGCATTAATATTTCAAAAAGCAGAAGTTTTTAATTTTGATGACGTACATCTCATTTTTTTAATGGATCATGCTTTTGGTATCATATGTTAGAGCTCTTGGGCTAGCCCAATATATTCCTTTATAAGTTTTACAGTGTTAGGTTTTAAATGACCTGTTTTGAGTCAGTAATTGTACAGGGTATGAGACATGGCTCAAAGTTCATCTTTTCTCACATGGATCTCCGACTGTTCCAACACCATTTGCTGAAAAGACTGTCTTTTCCTCACTGACGTACATCAGCTCCCTTGTAAAAACTCGGTTGTAAACACGTATGTGGATCTAGGCACACAGGGACCCGCCTGTTGCGTTGCTCTGTCTGCCTGTCTCACGCCAACAGGGCACCGTCCCTGCTCCCGCAGCTGCACAAGTCGTGACATCAGGCGTGACATCAGCTCTCCAATGCTGTTCTTTTTCAAAGTCATTTTGGCTATTCTGGATCCTTCACATTCCCACATGAATTTTAAAATCAGCTTGTCAATTCTTATAGATTAGCCTGCTGGAATTTCGATGGAATCAGTCGATCGACTGGGGGAGGCTGACAGCTCGGCGGTGCCGGGAGCAGTTGTCTTAGTGCGTCTGTGTTGCTATGAAGGGACACCCGGCGCCGGGTCACTCTCGGCGAAGTGAGGCTTGTTCGGCTCGTGGTCCCGCAGTCTGTGCAGGAAGACGAGGGCTTCTGTGCCGTGTGGAAACGTCCCACAGAAGGTCAGAGGGGAGCAGGCGTGTGGGGACAGGGACCAAACCCTCGGGGCGTCCTGGCTCCGTAGCTCCCCCTCCCTCAGGAGCTCGGCCTCCAGCCCAACTGTCTTCCCAGATTCGGGACATTTGGACGTCTGGGAGGAAACTCAGCAGACCTTCTGTCCTCTCTCCTCCCCTCACCTGCTTTCTGGCTTTTCCTGGTGACAATTCATTCTCGTTTTTGTTTTAGTTCTTCGTATGGTTCCTTTTAGGACTTTATTTCTTGATTTTTCCAACCTAGAAACTGCCTGTGCCTCCCCCGTGGGCCGTCGCGCCCAGCACGCTCACCGCTGTCCCCAGCCCGCCTCGTCGTCCCGTCAGGGTTTACGCCGTTTTCTCCCCCGACTGCCGCGTGGGCGAGACACGCCTTTCCGTGCCGTGAAATCCGCGCTCGGGTGTTTCCTGCCGTCGCCTGGCCGGGGCGTGTGTTTCACAAAACCCGTGGGCTCACGTCCCCTGATGATGGCCGCATGACGCTCCTGGGACACTGCGGACTTTTCGGTGCCTCAGTTTCCTCATCCCCTCCTTGGCCGGGCGGTTTCCTTTCCCACCTCGCTCTGTCACTGACCGTCATGTCACCGCCATGTCTTCAAAGAACTTTCTAGCTGCTGACGTGTCTGAAAGTGCCTGTGGGATTTCTCCCCGTCTGGTGTTTTCTCTTCCAGAACAGGGCTTTCCACACTCGGATTCCTGCGGCCTTTCCCGACCAGTCCCTGAGAAAATAGCCGCCCTGGGAGAACCGAGGCAGCCGTGCGGCTGTGCTCTTGTCCTGGGGCCCCGCTGAGCAGCCCCGAGAGAGGCTGCAGCTGGTTTTCTTGAATTCGCCTCCCTCAGTTCCTGCCAGAACTCTTCCTTGTCCCGACGCCCTTCAGGGCTCTCCCTGCCGCCTCCGGGACCCTCTGGGGGACTGGTCCCCAAGGGTAGGGTCGCGCCAGGCTGTGTGCCCTGCGTGGGGCAGCCTGGCTCCAGCTTTTGTTCAACGGCCAGTGCAAGGACCGCTCTGCCCTGCCAGGGCACGTCCGGCCGGGGCAGGGGCCTCAGGCCCCAGCTGTCACCCCACCTCCGATGGTCTCTTTGCTCCGTGCCGGTTCCACCTCTGTCCTGCAGTTGGTGCCTTTAGCATCTTTCTCTCGAATCAGAGGAGAATAAAAGCTCACCTCGGGCGCGATGGCTCAGCCTGAGATCCCAGCACTCTGGGAGGCCAAGGCGGAAGGATCACTTGAGGCCGGAGCCCAAGACCAGCCTGGGCAACATAGTGAGACCCCATCTCTACAAAACAACAAAACACACAGACAGCTCACAGGGGACAGCTGAAGCCACCACATGAGTCCCCTGGGGCTTTTGGCCACCAGCTCCTCCGGCCTGTTCCCTCAGGTCCTTGTTTTGTTTTGTTCTGAGACAGAGCCTCGCTCTGCCACCCAGGCTGGGGTGCCGTGGCGTCCTCTCAGCCCACTGCAGCCTCAGACTCCTGGGCTCTAGCGACCTCCCACCTCGGCCTCCCGAGTGCTGGGACCACAGGTGTGAGCCACCATGCCCAGCCCTCAGAGGGTCTTGTCTTCTCCTTTCCTTCCCCTTGGCCACAGCCCTGCCGGCCGGGTGACAAGCCACTGCACTGCTCAGGCATTCAGTGAAGACCATGACACGGCACCACGCTTTGGTGGGGGCCGGAGGAAGCGAGGTGAGAAATCCTCCTCCTCTCCCAGGGCTGTGACCCGCCTCCTTCAGGCCTCTCCTGTGAGCGGAACCGGGGGGCTCCCCGGGGCTTCGACGTCCCCCCCACCGCACTCCCAGGCATCTCTGAACCGTCTGCCGCACAGCTCTGGGCATGTAGTAGGTGCTCAGGAAGTGGCCAGGAGTGACGGTCAGCTCAGCAGGCAAAGTCACGTCTCGGCTTTAGGGCCTGGCCGCAGCCCGCAGGCCCCGGTGCTGGGACGCGGGGCAGGAGGGTGGAGTCCCTGCGGGTCAGCCACTCCCTGGGAGCGCGCTGGGGTCAGGGCTGGCTGGGTCTGGGTCTCTGGAGGGAAAGTGGGACCTGAACGCGTCAGCTTCCAGGCTTCGGTCCTTGACCCCTGTGCCGGGCAGGGCGGCCTGGTGCCAAGTCAAGGGCGCGGGCTCTGGCGCTGACCTCTCCCCCTCCGCTGTCAGGGCCCCCCTTGCTCATCTGATGTGGGGGCGCCCAGGGTAGGTGACCTTTGCGAAGCACGGGACCAGCGCTTGCCGTGGTGAGGGTGACAGGGCGTGTTTAAGTGTCAATAAAGCCGTCACCCAGGTGAAAGCGCCTACGCCACGGCCGAGAGACGGAGTGACGAGGGTGAAACTGCCTCACGCAGCAGCTGCCCACCGCCGCGCCCTGCACGGACAGCGGTCCTGGGTCAGATCGGGACGGCCGGTCCGTGGGTTCTGTCTCCGTTTCTGCATTTTTGCCCGTCTTTTGCCAGGTGGCCTAATGAGGCTGCCCTGCGGCCTGCGTGCGGTCTCTTCCCCCACATGGCTCCCAAATGTGGCTGGAGGGGCTGACGCAGCCCCCGGTGCTGCCACGGTCCTCTGGGGCAGAGCTCGGCCAGGTCCGGACTGCTCCAGGGGACAAGGGGACAAGTGACGCAGGACGTTCCAGACACACCATGGGCTCTCCGCGTGTCAGGCCAGATGTTGGGCCGCATCCCACTAACGGGGGGCGCAGAGATGGCCACGGGGACGCCAAGCACTGGGCTCTGTGGACGGCCGTCCCCTCCTGGTGACCCTCGGTCCCAGCCTGGCCAGGCTCTCGGCGTCACACGCAGAGACGTGGGCAGACGTGGGCTTGGGAAGGGTTTTAACCACCCTGGTGCCAGGCCCAGCCCCGACCACGCGGTTTCCACCCTCGGGGCTGGCCAGGCTGGGAAGGGACCAGGCGACCGGGTGGGCTGCCAGCGCCCCGCAGGAGAGACGTCGCGGCTCAGCCCTGGGATGCCAGCGTCCCTGCCGTCCCTACAGTCCCGGCCGGAGCGGGAGCCACAGAGACCGAACAAAACCCTCCGTGCAAACGCGGGGGAGGGTGGGGCCGCCCTGGCTGCCCAGCTGCATTCCTGCAGGGGAGGGGCTTCCTCCAGGGCTCCGGGGACTTGGTTGGAAATATTAATACCCGCAGCGTTGACAGTCGTCCAGCAAACTAACTTCCCAGGAAATGAAAAGGACCTCAGCTTCCGCCCTGGGGCGGGGCACAGGCCAGCGGGCTTGCTCACGCCTGGGTCCCAGCTCTGCAGCCGGGCACTCGAGACCAGCCTGGGCAACGGCGAGCCCCCGTCTCCACACAAAGCAAAAAATAGGTAAATACATAAAAACCAGTAGCGGAAACCAGAGCCCCAGCCCTGGGCGCAAGGTTCTCTTGCCGTAGCTCTTGCCCAGGGGAAGCCTGAGGCTGAGCTCAGCAGCGTCCCCGAGGGTCCCCTCCCCAGCGTCCGGGCTCTGAGTCAATGTCTGTCTGCCAGGGTGCCACGGGCCTCACACTCGGGGATCCCACATGGAACGGTGACCCCAGGGACCCCACAGCCACACAGGGACCCCACAGCCACATGGGGACCCCACACAGCACACAGGGACGGTGACCCCAGGGACCCCACACCCACACAGGGACCCCAGAGCCACACGGGGACCCCACACAGCACACAGGGACCCCAGAGCTACACAGGGACCCAACACAACACACAGGGACGGGGACCCCGGGGACCCCACACCCACGCAGGGACCCCCCACAGAGCTGGGGGGGACGGGCTGTGAGGGGCTCGCAGGACCCACTCGCTCCCGGGGCCCCACTGCGGGGCCAAGAGCCCTGAGACCTGCACCCGGAAACGCTGACGCCTGCACGTGGACTCAAAGGTGTGGGTCAAGCGTGTGCAACGAAACGGTATTTTTAAGGATTAAAACTAGAGCTGAAGCTAAGACTCGTCAACAGGGAAATGGCCCAACGCGTTCCAGCCCAGCCGCGCTGGAGAACGTGGCGCGAAGACGGGAACGTCGGGAAGAGACGTCGCGGGACGAGGGCTTCAGGTGACCTGGGGGGACAGACCCGGGCAACTCTCCCTCCCCGGGCCAGGGTTTGCCCCAAACGTGGCAGCCGAGTTGGGGGGCCAGCAGGGAAACTGCACAGCCCTGCGCCCCCCGCGGGGAGGGGGTTCCACAGCACTGCTGCAGCCGCAGCCCACCCAGCCCCTCCCAGCCCAGATCTGCAAACCTGTCTCAGGAATTTGAACTTGTGCTAATCTCAGGTCAATCAACCTGATTAAAGCTGCAACTTGTTTGTCTCAACGAGATAACAGGAGAAGCCTGCGTGATCGGTGCCTCGCCCTACTGTGCTCGGAGGGAAAGGGTTGCAGTCTCTAAGGAACAAACGAAACGAAACAAGTACCCTTCAGCCTTTTTATTCATGTATACACAGTGTGCATAAATACAGCAGAAATATATGAATCGTGCAAATAAGCAGAAAAATATAGCCCATACGTAAGAGAAAATACAATCTTTAGAAGGAGATCATAAGATGATCCAGTTATTGGGATAAGAAAAGACTAAAACAATTATTTCAAACGCAGCTGAACAGATGTTGTATTTCAAAAGACGAATGGGAACACTGAAAGAAAGAACTGAACAAAACAGAGCCCGGGATAGAAAGAGTATCGATGGATGGGCTTAAATCGGACAGTGTGGAAGGCTGGGTCAGTGAACTTGAAGAAAGGTCAACGGAAACGATCTGAACTGGAGACGAGGAAAGAAATTTCAAAAATATGAATAGAACATTTGTGAAATGGGAGATTTATATCAAGTAGTCAGAAATATAAGCATTTAGAGTCCAAGAATAAGAGGAGAGAGAGAATAAATAATGGGAGAGAAAATATTTGAAGACTTGATGGCCAAAAATATTTCAATCGGATGAAAAATTATCAGCCCATGTACCCGAGAAGTAAATGAAGCTGAAACAGCATAAATACAAAGAAAACCGCACCCAGCTGTGTCATGATCAAACTGCTGAAAGCCTAATATATAACGAAAACCTTAAAAGCAGTCAGAGAAAAAACACGTCTTGCCCAGAGAGAACGAGGATTTTAAATGAAGGCTTGTTTCTCACTGGAAACACTGAGTCACAGAAGGCAGCAGGGCAAAGAGTTTAGACTGCTGAGACAGGGATAAAAATCTTTGACCCAGAATCCTATAATTAGCAAAATTATCCTTCAAAAAGGCAGGTGAAATAGATATTTTCAGATAAAAGCTTTTTTAAATTAAAAAAAAAAAAAAAAACCTTGCCTGGGCCAATGTCTGTAAGAGTTTTTCCAACATTTTCTTCTAGAATTCTTACAGTTTCATACCTTAGGTTTAAGTCTGTTATCCTCCGTGAGTTGATTTTTCTGAGAGCTGAGAGGTACAGATCCTGTTTCAGTCTTCTAGGCAAAGAATTTATGAAGTAGACACCAAGGGCAATCACAGCAACAACAAAAATAAATAAATGGGATTTGATTACATTAAAAAGCTTCTGCACAGCCAAGGAAACAATGAACAGAACAGACAACCTACAGAATGGGAGAAAATATTCACAATCTACACATCTGATAAAGGGCTAATAAACAGAATCTACAAAGAACTCAAGCAAATCAAAAAGAAAAAAATCAAACAACCCCATTAAAAAGTGGGCAAAACACATGAACAGAAGCTTTTCAAAGGAAGATAGACTAGGCGGGGCGTGGTGGCTCACACCTGTAATCCTAGCACTCTGGGAGGCTGAGGAGGGAGGATCGCTTGAGGTCGGGGGTTTGAGACCAAGCCCCCATCTCTGCTAAAAATAGAAAAATTAGCCAGGAATGGTGGCACATGCCTGTAGTCCCAGCTACTCGGGAGGCTGAGGCAGTAGGATCACTTGAGCCCAGGAGTCTGAGGTTGCTGTGAGCTAGGCTGATGCCACGGCACTCTAGCCCAGGCAACAGAGTGAAACTCTGTCTCAAAAAAAAAAGCTTGATTCAAAATAAGATAGACTAATGGCCAATAAACATATAAAAAAATTGGTCAACATCACTAACCATCAGAGAGATTCAAATTAAAATCACAAGGAGATATCACCTTAGCCCAGTGAGAATGGCTTTTATCAAAAAGTCCCAAAACAACAGATGCTGGTGTGGATGCAGAGAGAAAGGTACACTTTATACGCTGTTGGTGGGACTGCACACTAGTTCAACCTCTACGGAAAATAGTATGGAGATACCTCAAAGAACTAAAAGTAGACCTACCCTTTGACCCAGCAATCCCACTACTAGGTATTTATCCAAAGGAAAAAAAGACACCTGCACTAGAATTTTTATTGCAGCACGATTCACAATCGCAAAGATGTGGAATCAAACCACATGCCCATCAATTCGTGAGTGGATTAATAAAATGTGATATATGTATACTATGGAGTATTACTTAGCCATAAAGAAAATGAGTTAATGCTTTTTGCAACAATCTGAATGGAACTGGAGACCATCCTCCTAAGTGAAGTATCTCAGGAATGGAAAAACAAACACCACATGTACTCGATACCAAATTGGAACCAACCGATCAGCACTCATGTGCATGGATGGAAGTAAAACTAAACAGAAATCATGCAGGTTGGGGAGAGGCAAGGAGGGGATGGGTGAAATCACACCTAACGGGTTCAGTGTTCACTATCGGGGTGAGGGGCACACTTATTTATAACTTTGACTCAAGCAGTACAAAAGCAATCCATGTAACCAAAACATTTGTACCCCCCTAATAGTTCTTTAAAAACTATTAAAAAAGACTTAAGGAGCCATTTCTCAAAAGAAGATATACAAGTACAAAGATACTGATAATCACGCGCATCAGCAGTCATCAGACATACGCCAGCCACAACCCTAGCAGATACCACTTCCTACCAACTACCAGGCTCACACTGAACGGGCAGACAGCACCAGACATCGGGGAGGGCACCAGGAACGGGCCACACGTGGACCAGTCACGATGCCATGCAATGCACAGGTTTGTGATCAATAATTTCCTTGTCTCTTTAGATAAAGTACTTTCGACAAGTTGTAGTTTGTGTTTTCCCCTCCTGTTGTGTACTTGCAAATTCAGCCCTAAATATGTCGTGCTTGGCATGTGGCCTCCAGGCCAGATGTGACCCCGGTGAGGTTATCGCGGAGCTAAGGGAACATTTTCAAAACACAGCTGAGGATCTGACATTTCTTATAAACAGCTTTAATTTAAGGGAAATCTGCCGACGGAAGACCGTTTGGCCTGCCAGGATCTTCAGAAGAACAGATTTGGTCTCTTCCTTTGCTCTGAGCCACGTGATGTCCTCACTCCGTCAGTGTTGAGCTCGGCGGGGCCACGGCAACCCCGTTACACGCCCGGGAAACAACTAGGTCAGCGGGCACCTGAAACCCCCACGTCAAAAGTGCTAAGTTATTGCTTTTTAGGTGAATTAATTAATTGTCTTTTCAGAGCCCTTCCATGTACATGCTTTGCCCCGATGGAAATAAGTTCAAAATGTTTTCTAAATCCACTTTTGTAGCACCCTGCTCTTCAGCAGCAGCAAAGCAAATGCGTATTATTCACAGCAGGGAACACGGTCTGTTTGGAGGCTGCCGTGCACACCCGAGCCGGGGGAGCCCAGCTGACCTCCAGCAACAGCACATCGAATAATAAAACCTCGCCCTCCTTCTCCAGCACTTGCTCGGGGGTTTCTGGGGAACATTACTGGGATGCTCTGGAATGAAATCATAAAGTAAGCCAAGGACTGGAATCTGGCTTTCTTCCCTCCATAAATCTCACTCACTCCAGAAAAACAAAGGAGTCAGCTGAAACAGCGAGGAGAGGCCTGAACGTCTCCCGGCCGGGCATGTGCTCGGCTGAAAGTGCTCATGGGGAAGCAAGTGTGTCCCCTCACTCCCAGCCACGTGGAGTCCGCCTGGCTCTGGGTCAGCTGCTGGCGCCCACACCACCTGCCTCAACCACCTGTCCAGCGAGCTCGCACCGAGCACCTGCCCGGCATCTACCAAGTGCCCCACACCTGACATGCCCTGTAAGGGAGATGGTGACATCTTCATTTTACAAATAAGCACAGCGAGACTCAGGGACATTGGGTAGTTTGTTCAAGACCACTCGACTATCAGCGACAATTTGGATTCAAATTCAGACCTGCCCAGCTCCAAAGTCTGTTCTCTTTCAAACAAACATGCCATTTTCCCTGACACTGCATTGCGAACAAGGATAAAAAAGAAGAGGGTGGAATGCCTGCCTTCGGTGGACACACAGCCAACTAGGGAAGAAAGAGCATGACCATGAGAGGTCCCTGGATGCTCTCCCTCCACGCCACCCCCGGCAGCCAGGGACCACACTCGAGGGAAGAAGGGTGGGGACACAGAAGGGCACTTAACGAGGAGTCCAGAGCCTGGGCTCTCCCTGGTCTCAAGGAACTCCCTCCCTCCCTTGCCTCGACACAAAGCAAGGCCCAACTTTAAGCAGAGACAATAGTGTCCTCCACACACACACACAGTTAAATTCGAACCTCAGACAAAAATGAAATGCCTGCAAAGGAACAGTTAGACCAACAGCAGACTTCACTCACGATGGCCAGAATCAGGAAAACAATGAATAATTCCAACTAGTGGCCTATTTTATACCCAGCTAAGGTTTTATTCAAGAGTTAGGGTGTGAGAAAAACAATGGACTATGGAGATGTGAGCTAAAGGAAGGAACGGTTGTTTTCACGCAGAGTTCAGAGAAGACACAGAGGGCTCGGACAATCTGTCGGGCAGCTGAGCTCTCTCAGCAAGAAAGGGCCTCAGGGCGAAGACTAAACCCAGGGCTTGTGCGCGAAATGTAGTGCCGGGTACAGACGGAGCCAAGGGTGTGACTGCTAAGATTTTGGTGGCTGGAAGTCGGATGCTGCTACAGCAAAAACTAAAACTTTGCTAATTTGGGGAGTAGACGGCAGGCTTCAGTCTGATGGGCTTTGAGAAAGCCATTTGTTAGAGCTTGAAGGAAAGTGATAGAAATGTTTGGAAGCTGAGAGAGGGAGCTCTTGTTATTCCATGGCGTGGCGGTTGGCAACAGTCACCTGTGGTAACTTGGAAAACAGAAAGTGTTTCTCGTTAACCAGTGATCCAGCTGAGATTCCTGGGCTGGAGCTTCCTGGATTCTTTCAGCTGCCTACAACAAAATTCAAGGAGAAAGAGATTACCTGGAAATAAACTTTTCAGTTTTCAAGTAAAATTTAGGGAAACTGTAGAGGAACAGTCTTGCCCGTCAGGATGTGGTTCTCAAAGTAAAGCAAAGCTCAGGGATGAGGGTCAAATCCAGGTCACTGCTCAGACAGCGTGGTCTGAGGGTAAACACGAAACCAAGAATGTGAGTGCAAAGTCCCTCGTGAGTCCTGGGCTAGGGACGGGTAAGTGCTGCCCTGACGAGCGCTTTGGGGAGGGGCTGGCGCTCCGTCCGCCTCCCGCCGTGCGAGGACGCAGCCAGAGGCCCTCACCGGCCCGAGGCTTCCAGCCTCCAGGACTGCGAGAAACAAACTCCTGCTCTCCGTGAATTACCCAGTCTGGTGTTTTGTTATAGCAGCACAAAAGGACTAAGACAACCTCAGAAACGTTTGAAACGGTGACTCAAAGACCACTGCAAATAAATAAACAGCTTTCTAAGGATCTTACGGGTGTTCCTTCCAGATCTTCTGTGTTGGCCACTGGGGAGGCTAAGAACCCTAAGGTCACTGTCCCACAAGGGCCTCACGGAGGACATAGAGGAGGATCTATTTCAGGTGTTTCCGGTCTGATGCAGCTTACACGAATTAAACATCACAATGTTTTTGAAGGCCTGGTATCAGCGTGGTCTAGAAGGAACAGAGACAGCGCAAACTTGCAAGAGTCTCAGGGCCCCTGAACGTCACAGAGAGGAAGTGGGTCAAGAACCCAGCCGCCAACACCAGCCGTTCCTCACGGAAGATGAAGGGTGGACCCAGACGGTCGAACGGAAGCTGGAGAACAGCTGGGGGAGCAGGAGGGTCTCCCACAAGAAGCGGGCCCTGTTCTGGATTCCAGACTCGCTGTGCTCCAGGGACTCACGTGTACCTCCTGTTTCCTCCTTGTAGGACAGCAGCATCCGTGTGACAGTCCTGTCCTTGTCCCACGTCGTATTTCAGGTGTGTAGATGGAAGATAACTTGTCTCTTTTCTCATAAATCCTCAGAATAAGAGGAACGGTACCCGAGGAACCAACCCTGGGGGTCTTACTGACACCTGGGCCGGACGAGGGATGGGAGCCTCGGCCGTGAGCAGAGACGAGGGCCCTCGTGGGCGTGGCTGTTGCGGGGGTCCTGGGGGAGACGCGTGTGTGTGCCTTTGGGGGAACGTCCACAGCTTTGCCTGGAGAGCGACGCCGGCAGGTTAAACACACAGAAACCTGGAGGGAAACAGAACAGCCCTGGGAAGACGCGGCCCCTAGAACTGGGGGACTAACAAGTGACGAAAGTGACCGTTTTGCATTTTTTCAGTAAGAACCCCATGCCACTCACAAGGACGTTCCAAAAAAGAGTGAGAAAATGCCCAAAGAATACTGAGAGGGCAAAAAAGTGACTCACAAATATTTTGAACCTGGCGTGGAAGATGGAAGACCTCGTGCCGCTCACCCCGCGTCTCCGTGTTCCCGCGTAGAAATTGGTACAAGTGGCCTCTTCACTGACGTTTTAGACACCCCAGAGTGGGGACGCTGAGGAGCCGTGATTGGCTGCATCGGCCGTCTGGGGAGACGGTGACCCCAAGAAAGGGAACATATTTAAATGGAGAATTTCAGGCACCCCAAAGAGCACACGGGGGCAGCCCTGTGCCCTGAAGAGCGGGAAGGGGCAGGAGGTGCGAGGCCCTCGAAGGACATCCCACCGCAGTACCCCACAGGGCTGCTCCCACATCCCTGCCCCTCAGGGACAAGAGCACGCTGTCTCCTGGGGTGTCCCCCAGGCCGGCCCGAGGTCTCAGGATGACCAGGGTGAGCTGGGCCTGGACGCTGCCCTGCCCCAGGAACGGGCCTGGTCCCCAGCCCCTGCCCAGGAAGGCTGGGACACGAGCCCAGGGCTTCTGTGAACCATCTGCTCCAGGTAACCTGTCAGTCGGCTCCAAGCAAACACCTGGGGATGGGCCGAGGGGGACCTCTGCCAAGTTAGAGGAGAGGAAGGGGCCCCCTTGAGTGGGTTTGCCCAGCCGGGCTGGTTGCGCTGAGGAGGGTGTGGGTGGGAGGGCCGGGACAGCTGCTGTCACCCACCCGGGCTTGGCAGACGGGTGGGCCAGTGAGCTGTGCAGCAAGATGAAGGAACCCACGGTCACCACGACAACCTGGATGCATCTTCAATGTATGACACTGAATTAAACAGTCGCCCTCAGAAGCCGAACTGCTGTATGGCTGCGTTTACGTGATACTCTTGAAATGAAATCACAGAGACAGAGAGCAGATGAGAGGCTGCCAGGGCTCAGGGTTCGGGGCAGAGCGTGACTATGACATGACGAATGAGTCACGTGTCCTGATCGTGGCTGTGGTCATGCCAATCTTCAACTTTGTGAACTATGCACAAAAAACGCACGTAAAAACCTGACAAAATCCGAACAAGACCTGCAGTTTGGCTGACGGTTTGGTTCCACTGTCAGTTTCTTGGTTGTGATCTGTTTTGACTTTGATAATGTCGTGTAGTTTTTACCGTAAAACTGGGTGACGAGTGCGTGGGAACTCCGTACTTCCTTCGCAACTTCTCTGTGGGATCTAAAATTATTTCAAAGTTAAAAAAAATAAAAAGGAAAGGGGAGGAAAGAACTAGAATAGACACTTCGCCAAGAAGAATGGTCGTGGCTGAGGTGGGGCCGTGGGGGGCGGAGTGGGCCGACCTCCACGGGAAACCTGCGCTCGCCGCAGGGCCCGGCCCGGCCCGGTGCTGCGTGTCACCACGCGAGAGGGACAGACGTCCCACAGAGGCTCAAGCGTAAGCTCACAGCGGCTTTCGTCACAGGTGACCCCAAGCTGGAATCTCCCCGCTCACGACGGGACAGGCCCCCAGCAGGTGAGCGAATGAACGAGCCGAGATCTAGGCACAGAGGCTCCGCGCTGGGACGGGTGTCGAAGGCGGGATGCGGGAGCTGGGGGCCATATCGTCTCACTGCACATGCGTGAGCTCAGCACGGAACAGCTCCCTGTCATTGCAAAGTGCACGTCAGTGATCACACGGGGTGGGGACAGTTTATCGAAAAAGGGTAGGAGGACCTTTCTGGGGTCTCGGACGTGACCTCCGTCTTGATTGTGCCAATGGTCACAGGGCTGTGTACATTTCCCCAAGTTCGTCAAACTATATACCTAAAACGGGTGCATTTTCTTGCATGGAAACCATACGTCTCTGAAGCTGATTTTTAAACTCTCCTCCAGGTTCCTAGCGTCCTTGTCAAACTGGCTATGACTCGTGGCCCCGGCTGCCACCGCCCGCAGCCTTGCTGACGGATTCCGTGGAAGGGACTCCCCGCCCCCTCCCCGACGGCTCAGCGCCGGGACGGCCTCTGCACGGGGACAGCTGCGGCCTCCTCGCCTGGCACCGCTTGGGAAACGGCGAGGGGAGAAGCCGACTGGGCCTTCCGGAAAGGCTCCCGCTCCCAAGGCAGATTCCCAGCAGAGGCGTCGCTGGCCCAGTGCGCTGTCTCTGCCCCGGCCCAGCCAGCCACGTCTGCGCAAAGCTCCTTTCCAAACCCCTGGAGTGACGTCCTTGGCCCAAAATGGGAAAAGTCTTGCATAACCAACACCACAGACCCAGACCCGCAGAAAACGCGAGAGAGGAAACGTCCCCAGCAAACCCGGAAGGGGCGGCCGGAGCCCGACTTCGCCTCCCTGTGACCTGGTGCATTTGGCAGCTGTTTATTGGGGGTTGGGGGAGAAAGACGAAACAGAAACTCGAAGGCCAGTTCTGCGGTTTGTTCTCCTTCAGGAACGGTTTGTCCACTGTGCTCTTTGCATGGTGGCCGGTGGCCACTCCCCGTGGAGGGGACAGACGTCCTCATTTATCTTTCTACCCGTCCTGCGGGCCTGTCATTCACTCATGTTGTTCCGCCCTTGTTTTGGGGCCACCTGGCGCAGCCCCGCCACCTCCGTGACGGACCTGCTGACCCAGCCTGCAGCCCCTCAGCCCCTGGTGGGGAGGGGAGGGCACCCAGGAGGGACGCGGCCCCGTCCGCCTGCCACTCCCTCACCTGCAGAACAGGCCGGGACCTCCCGCTGCGGGGCCGTGGGGTCCCGACACACCTTCAGCAGGTGCAGACAGGGCCAACAGGCCAGGACCACCCCCCACCCCGGGCAGCCCACGCGGTGGTCCCGCTGCCCTCCAGGAGGGTCCTGCAGGCGGCTGTGGGGACTCCTAGGGAACAAGGCTCAGCTGTCTGATCCCGCAGGGGGCGCGTGCACTGGGGCCTGGGCCAGGAGGCAGGGTCAGGGGCCAGCCCAGGACCCCCACCAGGCAGGGCCCTGATCCCCTGGCGGGGGCTGGGAAAGGCATATCAGGGCCTCACAAACGGGGCGGAAGTGGCCTAGCTGAGGCCGGGCTGCTGCTGGCACCTGAATCCCGAAACCTGGCGTGCAGGGCACCGACGCTGCCAGCCTCCCTCTCGGCTGCGACCCCTGAGCTGCAGGTGGAAGCGCTGGGTCCCCCAGGGAGGCCCCCGCAGGAAGCTGGCTCTTGTGGTAAGAGCTCCCTGTGGCTCTTCCCTCACGGTTCCTGGAATGCAAACGTGAGGGCAGTGGCCCTGCAGCCACATGGGTCCATGCGGAGGGCTGTCTGCTGTGGAGGGGCGGGGAGGAGGGACCTGCCAGGGCAGGGACACTGAGGCCTGGTCACTGCGGGGCCACCATCAGGAAATGCAAACAGGGTCGGCCGCCAGTGAGGCTGTGGGGGGGGGGGCAGGAGGGCCCCATGCCCTCCCCTGGCTCTGAGGTGTCTGTGACTCCACTTCCCCTCTCCCCACCCCAGCTGCCGCTCAGACACCACCAGACTGGCCAGGGAGAGTCACAGAAACACACTCCACTCCCCGACACCAACACATCCTGTCTACACTGGCGGGACGTTCCCACCATCTGATGACTTAGTACGGTGGTTCCCCAAGGGTGGTCTGGGGACCCCTAGAGGGTCCTGAGATGCTCTCAGGGGGTCTGGGAGCCAAACCTACTTGAGAATAGTACTAAGGTGGTATCCGTCTTTTCCATTCTAAGTCCCAAATGTCCTGAGTACAGAAAGTCCACGGTCTGGTCTCAGATCCCACGTGTCGAGGAACCTTCATGAAGTGGCAGCTTGCTGGGTGCTGGTGTCACACACAAGAAAACCCACCGTTGTCTGGGAAGGCTCTTCCCTGCACGTCTGCATGAGGCCAGGTGTTCATGGATTGTACCCACCAGCGTCTCGCAGTGTGGGCGCAGACGCAAACGAAGGGCGCAGCTGCCTCCCGTGAGGCCAGACGTCAAAGAGTTTGGTAAAAACATAGAACAGGCCACGCTTCTCGCAGGTTTTTATGTTGGAAAATAAAATTTAAATTGTGTCATTAAAACATTATGTTAACATGTAATGGATAAACCCTTATTAATTTGAAGTGGATCAATAAACATTTTTGGATTTGTTTTGGTTTCTGACACAGTGGACACTGGCAGACACAACTCGCACAAACACGGGTCTTGGCAGCCCCGTGACCCGCAGGTGCCGCAGCCTCGCGAGACCAGGAGCACGGGGATGGACCGCTGCCTGGCCCTCGGAGGTCACCCCGGGCATGGGGCATCTGCCCCGGACCCCCAGGTGGGAGCCACCGAGACAGGGCCCCAGGGCGAGAAGCTTCCAGGCCTTTCTCAGCATCTTTTGACAAAAAAAAAATGCCAGCCCTTCCCTTCCAAAGACCTGGCCTGTTCCCTCGCCCTGCACCACCCCTGCACGGCCGCCCGCCTCCCCCTCCTCAGCCTGCGGTCCTCGTGGGAGAACATGTCTGCGCGTCCCCCAGAGAGCCGGGCCGTGGGGACTGCGGCCACCTCACCTCACACCCCAGCGCGCTGTGGGCGCAGCTGCCCTCCCGCCCAGGTCGGGGGTTGGGCCACACTTAACGTGGCTGGAAACAGGGCCCTTAGGAGGGGAGTCAGGCAGGAGAGGGTGGGGCCCGGATCCGGTAGGACTGCGGCCTGTGGGAAGAGGAGGAGGGAACCGGCCGTGCTCTCTCTGTCTCTGTCTCTCTGTCTCTGCCTTTGTCTCTGCCTCTCTGTCTCTGTCTCTGTCTCTGTGTCTCTGTCTCTGTCTCTCTGTCTCTGTTTTTGTCTCTGTCTCTGTCTCTGTCTCTCTGTCTCTGAGAGAGTGGAGTGGAATGGCTGGGCCACCTGGTAAGTGTAAACTTTTTCCTTTTTTTGTCTTCTGTTTTTATTCACATGGCGTCAGTGTTCACGTAAGAGCAAGTTAAACTTCAGACAAAATTGCTGAGCAGTTTTCCACGTGGCTGAGCCGTCTCAGCTCCCACTGGGGTGGACAAGCGCTCTGGATGCTGCGGCAATTCCCTGCTTGATTTGTCAGTCTTAATTGTAGACATTCCAGTGGGTGTGCAGTGGTACCTCCTCGTGGTTTTAATTTGCATTCAATTAACAATGTGGGCTAACTCCTATATACACGTGTATTTGATATTATACAAATCCCAGCCTTAATTATTGTCCCTTTATAGTAAGTCTTAAAATTAAGCTGTTTAGCACCTACAATTTTGTTCTTCTAAGATTATTTTGTCTATGCAAAGTTTTTGAATTTCCATATAAGTTTTGGAATCAGCTTTTCAATATCTGTGAAAATGACATTGACTGGGATCACATTAAATCTAAATATCAGAGATTTAATGAGTTTTGAGGAAAAGTCTAAGCTTAAAAATATTGGGTCTTCCAATTCATGAATATGGTATTTAATATAACCGTCTCCCTTTGGGTCCTCTTTAACCCTCAGCAATGGTTTTTGGTTTGCAAAGTGCTGGTCTTGCACCTGTCTTCTCAGGGCTATCCCTGAGTTTTAATAACACACACTGATGCTATTGTAAGTAATAAGACTTTGTGAATTTTCACTTTCCACTTACGCACGGCTGGAATGCGGGGCGAGGACTCACACACCCCCGGCGGAGTCTGTGTGTGGCGCTCACGGGCCGCCCCGCCGGACTCGGAAAGTAGACGCCACGGCCCAGCCCCCGCCCGACTCCCGAGCCCCCGGGTCTGCGCGTGCTGGGGTCCCGGCCCCCAGCGACCCCCAGCAGCTTCCGTCCCAGACGGCCACGTCCGGCCAGACACACAGGCCTTTCCCTTCGCCGCAGGGAGCCTGGTTCAGCCCGCACAAGCCCCGCCTGAGCAGGGCCAGCCCGGCCCCGCCGAGGGACAGCAGCGCGCTCAGAACAAACAGCGTCGCCACGCTCCGCTCTCCGCTCCGCGGCTCGCGCAGACGGGTCAGAGTCGGTGCCCTCAACCGCTCTGGGTTCCGAGCCCGAGATTCCCGCCTGGTGATCTGGACCCTGGCGTGAGGGTCCGTCCCCTTCTGCGTCTGCACACGTCACGCGCTCTGAGAGCGTCCTCCGCGGCCCCCAGCCCCGCCAGGCCAGCGCTGGGGACGGCCACGTGCGGAGCCAGGAGGCAGCGCGGGAGCCGGGACAGCCGGGCGGGCAGGTGTGGACACGCCGCGTCTCAGCCTGAGCGCGGGAGGGTTGGAGCCGCAGCGGGGACGGGCTCCCGCTCACGTGCTCACGCGGGGATCCGGCCCGTCCGCCCCACGGCTCGGCCCAACTCGCCCGCCTGGTCCTTCGCAGCAGCCCGCGGGCTGGGCGGGCCGACGGGAAGAGCGTGGAGCCCGGCGCGCAGGCGTCTTTCCTGGGTCAGGCCTGGGAGAGGTGCCTGTCCCCTCTGCCACACTGCGTGGCCGGAGCCCAGCCACCGGCCGCCTGACAGAAGCGGCGGGAACAGCCACGTGCCCACGAGGCGGCTTCCAGTCCGGGGCCGGCACCGTTACCTGCGCAGCTGCGCAAGAGCTGCCCCGGGTGGGGTCTCCGCTCTGCAAGGGGAGGGCACTCCGAGTGCCCCCCGACCCTCCACTTCGAGTCTCTGAAGGGCGGAAGTGCCAAGGTGCCCGTGACCCCAGGGCAGAGCCACCCACACCCCTTGGCGACCCCACTTTCCTAACAGGCATCGGCTGCAGGTGCCCAAAAAGCCCGGTCATTCCGCGGAGACCAGGCACGTCCCTCTCCTCAGTCTCGGGGTCCCTTCCCTGCCTGGCAGTCCCTTTCTTGGGGCACCAGGTTGGCTGTTTCTTTTTGTCAGCCTTGTGCTGTGGCACGTGGAGCTTTAAACAGAAAGCTGGAAGAAATGGGAAACAAACAGAAAGAAAGAAAACGACATTTTAAACTAAAAAAACTGAGCTCACATAGCACTAGATCGGAAACTTTTTAGGAAAACACTAAATAATTCTCTCTCTTGCTTGTTTTTCACCATGGCAACTAGACCTGAGGACCCTCGCGCCTACGTGGACGCGGAAACAGCTCCCCTTTGATTTTTGCCAACATCCCTCAGCCCTGACTTTGGAAAGAAGGTCCTTTTTCACTAGCTGTCAACTGACTTTGGGGAGGTCAAACTTGAGGTGTCCTTGTACCCAGAATCTTCAGGTTCAGCCTTCTGCTAGAAGGTGCCTTCCAGGGAGGCGGGTGAGTGAACCCCGCCCGCTGCTGTCCGTGGAGCTCCACAGCTGCGCGTCATGCCGGTCCTGACGCCCCCCCACCCCGGGGAGCTGGCACTCGGGACCACGAAACGTCTTTTCTGCCCTGGACGCTGAGTCATCTCCCAAGTCGTTTGGCAACTGTCTGTGGCCCTTCGAATGTTTCCATTTATGGTTAGAATTTGGTCCTCCAGTTTGGGCTCGCAGATGGGACAGCTAAGTGACCAGCAGTGTCCCAGAGCTTCTCTCGTGAGCGAGTCAGGGCCTGGGGGCTGAGCCGAGACGTGAGCAGGCCACGGAGTCCTCTCCTCGCTGCGCTCCCGCCTGCCTCGCGCCACAGACCTCATCCACCATCACACACGCCCGGGGGAACGGCGCCCCCACACCTCGGCCGGTGGTCTTCACTGCCCGGTGGTTCTGCATTCACTCAATGTCTGATGCCCAAGAGACCTTAAGTCTCCTGGGCCAGGGCCCCCCTGCCCACCTGGGGGGGCCGACAGGGGAGGGTGGGGAGCCCCCATGCTGGTCCCTGGCTGGGGTGGCCACGGAGGACACAACCCGGAATCGACCCCAGGCCCCTGGGTGGCCCACGGCACTCACTCCCAGGACTCCACCTCCACGTCCCTGGGCCTCCTTCAAACCCAGAAACCCGGCTCCTGTCTTCTCTCAAGGACCCAGCCCCTCGGGGACGGCAGCAACCTGCAGCCGGGCACGGCCACGAGGCCCACTCCTCCCCGGTCACTCGCCTCCCTCCCAGACCAGCTGGGGATGCGAATGGGGCAGACGCTGAACTCCCACAACCTGAAGCCCCGGAAAGGGGATCCCAGTGGGCATCAGCCACCCTCTGCCAGCTCTCAGCTGAAGGGCAGCCAACTTCTAAATGACAGCTTCTCCCTCTCTGCCCTGGTCTCGCAGTTGTGTCACCCAGACTGCGACCTCCAGGAGAGCTGGGACCGTCTTCTGCGCCACGCTGGACGCCCAGAGGAAGGGAGGGAGGGAGGAAAGGAGGGGGCATTAAATTGTGAGTTTTCGAGCTTTATTCCACATCTTCCTTTAAGAAATTTACTTCTGTGCCTAGAAAGAACGCGTACCCTTCCCAGAAAGAACAAGGCCGTCCCGTGTCTGGTGGGGCTTTCCTGTGAGATCCAGGGAGATGAGTCTGACCGTCGTCACAGCCGGGACAGGCCTCTCTGTGCCAGAAGATGCCCACACAGAAGGGCAGGGACTCATCTCTGAGGGCTGTCCTGGAGCTCTCGCACCTCGAGGAGCAGGTGACGTGTCTCACCATTTTCCCAGCTCACAGACCCACAGACCCACATGTCCACAGATCCCTGGGTCACATGTCCACAGGTGCACAGGTCCAGACACCCACATGTCCACATGTCCACATGTCCGCAGGTCCACAGATCCATGGGTCACGTGTCCATAGGTTCACAGATCCACAGCCCTAAAGCCCGTGGGGCAGCTGGTGTCACAACACCCCAGTGTGGTCCTGACAGGGCTTGTCACTCATCGTCCCTGTGTCTACGTTTTAAACAACCAGAGGTCACAAACAGGATGCCAGGATGTGCCCTGAGCGCCCCGTCCTCAGGTCTGTGTGGACCGGCCGTGTGCTCCTGCCTTTCCCGTTTCGTTTTCTCACTTGTAGCCATCTCAAGAGACCAGAGGCCATTGTTATTCCTCTATTCAAGCGGCAGGGTTGTCTGTCGCTGCTCCTGAGTTTGAACCAGTAGCAGAATGTTTTCTATTTCTGATTAGAGGGAGAGCTTAATGGTGCTCCACTGAACACCGAGCTCCCCAGCCCGCCCTCCGGTCACCGGGAGCCGAGCCCCTCCCCCTAGCAAGTCCCGGAGGCTACGTGGTCACATGGGCAAAAGCACTTGTTAAAGGTGAGTGGGTCACACTGAAGAGTTCACTGCCAGGTGATCCCGTGAGCAAGGACACAATGAGCTCTCCCTGCTGGCCCAGCCACCTGCTCAAGAGGGGTGCACCGTGGGCCCCGGACTCAGCGCTCTGGCCTCTGTGCCCAACCTGACATGTGTCACAGGACTTGCAGTTCTATAAGGACGGGGACTGTCTGCGTTTGGAGGAGAAAGTCAACCCAGGGGACACTGTGGTGCTGCAGGACCCGCTTCTCCTCTCCCAGTCCCTTCTGTCCACCCTGAAAAGTGTCTCCATGAAGCCCAGTGTTCGCCCCGACTGGCCTCACTTGGCCTTTCCAGGGGAGGTGAGCATGGTGAAACACAAGTTTCATGAGAATCCTCACGGCCAAACTCACAGTGGAAAATGGGTCATGGGCTGCCCATGGTGAGTCATTCCGGGGCACAGTCCCACTCACCCCCGCAGCCCGGGTCCTCCAGGGTTTTCCAGTGGGAAGTCTCGGCTCTGACTCAACAGGGACGGATGGCCCGTCCCAGTGGGGACAGCTAAGGAAGTCGGGCAGCCAAACCCAAGCTGAAATAGATGCCAACTGGCGTTTGTGAATCTGTTTTCCAGACCCACGCACATGTCCAAGTTGGGAACTGGCCACATAAATTTGGATTATATCAGGAAACGTTTTCACGGAGAGTCATTTCTAGGGCTTGAAAGGTGGTTGAGGTTGAGGTAGGCGGAGGTGGTGGAAGAACGTGCATCTCGGGCGTCAGGAAGGACACAAGAGAAACTAGCGAGGGCCTCGCCCACCACACCTCGGGAGTGAGGAGCGCCCACGTGGACAGGGAAAGTTCGGGGACAGCCCCTCACCAACTCCCAGATGCAGGTGCTGTGGGGAGGGAGCTGCTCCCCATGTGCCGCCCTCCCTGCCGTCCTTTCCCTCCTCCCTGACCTAGCTCTGTCTTGCTGTCACTGCAGTCCTGGAGTCCCCAGGCTCCGTCTCAGAGCTGTCCCTTACGCCTGCAGCACCCAACCCCTGGCCTGTGGACCAGTACCGCTCCGAGGCCTGTTAGGAACCCCGACCCGGCTGCACAGCAGGAGGTGAGCGGAGGGCAAGCATGCGAAGCTTCCTCTGTATTCACAGCGGCTCCCCATCACTTGCGTCACCGCCTGAGCTCAGCCTCCCATCAGATCAGCCACCATCTCCCATCAGATGGGACCATCTAGTTGCAGGAAAACAAGCTCAGGGCTCTCTCTGATGCTGCGTTATGGTGAATTGTAGAATTATTTCATTATCTATTACAATGTAATAATAATAGAAATAAAGTGCACAATAATATAATGTGCTTGAATCATCCCAAAACCATCCCTCCCACACCCCCGTCCATGGAAAATTGTCTTCCATGAAACTGGTCTCTGGTGCCAAAAAGGCTGGGGCTGCTGCCTTGAGCCATCAACTGCTGCTGGTGTAGACCCTGCCCCGGTGGAGGCGTCTCGCCCTCACCCCACTTTCCCTTCCCGCACCACGTGAGGCTCCATACAGGACCCCTGTTTGGCTGTTGCAAGCCGTTCTTACATTTTCTCCAAATCAGGAAGGAATTTCTCTAACTCCCGGCTGTAGTGGCTGCCTCCCTGTATACGGCGTGGGCTTGGGTTCCAGCTTTCCAGAAGGGTGCGTTGTCTGAGAACTGAGTTTGAAGTGGGTTTGGGGGGTGAAATCCGATGCTCAACTCTTCAGGGAGTGGAGAAGTGCGAGTGTCTTGGTCTGGTCCACAGGCCTGGCCCTGCAGACAGGGCTGCCGGACATGTCAGTGGCCGAGCTGTGTCAGGCTCTGCTGAGTGGCACCCGCCTTCCTCTGTCCCCTCCTCACCCACCCTGCCAAGCACCATCTACAAAGGAAAAAAAAAGAGAACGAAGAGGAGCATGATTTGGGAGTGTGAATCGCTCGCTGGGCTGTCTGTGCGACTCGTTTGTCATCAAGCTGTGAGCAGGACAGAGGGGAGCACGCAAGCTCTCGGAATCGCTCCAGCTCTTGGGATACCGGGTCCGGCTCTCCAGGGCTCTGGCTCCTTCTGCACAGAGCAGGTGGGACAGACCTGCCAGTGCAGGTGCCTGGCCCTGGCGGGCACTGCCTTACAGGTTTTCTCGTCTGCTATGGCTCCCGTGGCCATCTCACTCTTCATTTATGAGCCACAAAAGGCCCAGCAGTGAGCCACGACCCAGGCAGCTCTGCCTCCGCTGTCATGGTCCCCGGCTCTGGGACTGCCGAGCAGTGTGGCCAGGGGTCTGGCCTGAGACTCAAGAAAAGAGACACCCCGGCCCACACACACCTGCCAAACTGCAGGCCTCAAGCACTGTTTAAAAAAAAAGAAAACTTGAAACAAATTAACTGTAGCAGAGTTTATTTGAGCGCAGGACGAGGCATGGGTCTGGCAGCGCTGGGACGCAGGGGAGGTTCGGTGAGCTCCGCCCAGCACCCTGGGGGGCAGCATCTACAGGCAGAGCAGGGCAGGTGATTGGCTACAGCTGCCTCGTGTGGGCGTGGTCTGATCAGTTGGCAGCCTGTGATTGGCTGAGACCAGCTACCTGTAGTTAGACTACAGATAGATGCTCCTCAACTTAAGATAGAGTTGTGTCCTGGTAAATGTACCCTGATAAACACACGGTAGAGTCAACCAGTTGTGAGTCAGGGACCATCTGTGTACTCTTAGTGAGGCTGCAGTGCGCCTGCGCACTGAGTCAGATGCAGTTCACGCTCGGGGCGGCTTAGGCCGGACTAATTCACTCTACCAGCTCGTGCGGCCCAGGCGAGGAGACCGCGCGAGCCTGCAGCCCCCAGGGCTCCTCCAAATATGCCCAGGAAGAGGCCGGGCAGGCTGGGCTCTCACCTGAAGGGAAGCCAGGACCTCCTGCCCCGTGGGGGCGAACACCTGTGCAAGTCACCTGTACCCGCAGGAGGAAGCCCCGCCCTGCCGGAAGTCACGCGGAGCTGAGGCCAGAGCCCCGGGCAGCTCGGTGGCGTCTGGGGTGCGGTTCTGCTCACTGGTGGACCCTGCAGTGGGTACGGCGGGTCCTGCCAGCCCCCCTGGAGCCTGGCGGGCATCAGTGACCCCCCATGTCTCTTCCCACAGTTACCCAAGCTGGCTCCGCAGGACTCCCAGAGACAGCGCGGCAGCAGCACTTCCAACAGCCAAGGGGGGGAACGATGCAAACAGATAAAGGAACAAGGTCAGTCACACGAGGGAACACTATTCAGCCATGAAAAGGGAGGAGGTGCTGACACACGCTGCAACACGGATGAACCCAGAGCACATTTTGCTACATGGAAGAATCTGGACACAGAGAATCGCCTCCCGCGGGAGCCCATGTGCACGGCTCGTCCAGAACGGGGGCAGCTGGGAGACGGACGCAGACGGGGGGTGCAGGGGCTGAGGAACGGGGGGCGGGAGCTTCCACGCAACGAGCACAGGTCTCCTCTGGGTGCCAACAGGTCAGACCCAGATGGAGGTGGTGGCTGCACAACACTGTGCACGTACTGAACGCCACTGAATCATACAACTTTAAAACAGTTAGAATCATCGATTTTGTGTTACATGGGTTTTATCTCAGGAAGGAAGGAAGGAGACCGAGACAGGTGTGTGCGCAGACCCCTCGTGGTAAGCGCTGGGCCGGGCGCGGTGTCTGTCACTCGAGGAGCGCTCCCGTGGGCGCCGTGGACGGTGGCACTGGCGGCGGTGCGCGAGTGGTGGTAAACCTACACGCCCAGGCGCGGGCGGCCAGGCTGCCCAGGGGACCGCTGGGGTCTCGCCCCACCCTGTGCTGGGCAGGGTGTTGGCAGCGCCTGGCGCCTCCTCTGCTCCGGAAGGACCTGGGTTTGCAGAAGGGCTAACTTGGGTCCCGTGGGACTGACCGGAGCCGCCGCCCGCTGCCTTTGGTGCCCCCTTTTCTGCAGCTTCACGGCCTCCTCTTTTCTGCCCCCGTCCCGTGACTAATGCGCGTAGCGGTCCCTCCCTCCTATTTATAGCCACTCAGTAATGCAGACCAGCTCTCTGCCTCCGCTGGTTTTATTTACTCACTCCCTGATCGAGCGCTAACAGTCGGCGCAGTGTGCTTCTGCGGACCTGGCCGAGAGCCACTTGGTGCGGTGGCCCCCACCCTGGCCCAGACGGAGCCGGATGGAAAGACCGACCCCTCCGCACCGCTGGTGTGAGCGCGCCTGCGCGCTCGGCGTGGGCGGGTGGGGCCAGAACAGCGTCTGCGCGTGGGCCGCTCGTCCCCTTTTCCATGCACACAGATGCTTTTGAAGTCAGTTTGTGGAAACTTCATTTTTTACTTTTCCCTCTTGTTTCTCTGGTAACATCAAAACAAACACAGCTGTGTCACCTGGCTCCCAGCACCGTCTTTCCAGCAGACACCTGGGGCTGGGCGCTGGGGACGGAGGGACTCGCCACTCCACCCTTCTCCCTTCTCCCCCCTCGCGCCCCACCCCCCAGCGGCTGGACGACCCCCCCCCGCCCCCCTGCGCAGTGCCGGGGAGCAGGCTCTCCCGGGGAAATAAACAGAAACAACAAACAGCAGTTTCCACATCATGCTGAAGAGGCCTGTGCCCGCGCCCCTGAGCGACCAGGCTGCGGGTGCAGCCTGGGGGCCCCGGGCCCAGGAACCGGCTCTTCACCCATCCTGCCTCTGCTGACTCGCTCTAGTTTTGTTCTAAACAAAGACTTCCATGTTTCTACCCGGTTTTGAATCCCAAACTTGCTGACAGTACAGAAACTTTCCTAACACGCAGCAGCGTAGCAGCCCAATGCCCCCTTCGTTCATTAATTCACCAAACGGTGGCGGGCTCGGGCGGGAGTCCGGTGAGGAAGACCCGGTCTTGCCGTCCAGAGCTCAGGGCCGCCTCCAGCAGACACGCTCGGTGGCCGCCACGCAGGCCACGCAGGCCGTGTGGGACGCTGCTCCCCTCCGCGGTGCTGTGCAGGGTAAGAACGTGTCTGCTGCGCTGGCCTCAGCAAAGACCACTCGATATTTATGTTGTCTTTTTCCGACAACAAGGAAACAAAACACTAAACGTCTATGAAATCGCCAAGTGCCCTGGCAGCCCCTGTGAGTGCAGCCCTTGTTCCCAGGGCCTGCTGTGCCGCCTTTGGCAGTTGTTCAACCACTCTGGGCCTCTGTTGGGTGGAAGGAAAGCACAGACTCTGGAAGTATCTTACTGTTCTCTCAACAATCTTATCTCACTGAGCACCGGCCACATCCTCCCCGAGAACATGTAATTCACAGGACTCTGCAGCTCACGGTGGAGTCTGGAGAGAGGATTTCAAGCCAAACAGTAATTTGAAGAACAGTTTCCAACTCTCCCATCCTGCGGCTGTTTGAAAATGCCTCTGGGCTAGAAATTCCCCACCCTCTTAAAAAATTTGTTCAGTTGGGGGGCCGGGGAGGGGCTGAGCTGGAAGTGCCCAGCCTTTGTGTCAGTGCCAAGTGGCAGGACGAGGGCTGTCTGCCTCCCGTCCTCAAGGGGCCAGTGAGGGCAGAGCTGGGACAGCCGGCGGGGAAGGGGCGCATTCCAGCCCCTCAGAGCGGGGGAGTCGGGGCTTCCTGCCCTGGGAGCCCCTCAGCCTCCACCCACGTGGGGACCCTGCGGCTGCTGCTCCACAGCCCTCCCCCCACGCTAGACGCTGGATCCCAAACCGGACGTGTGAACTCAGGGTGAATCTCTCTCCCGGCCCCTGGCTGTGAGGACTCCCCCTTCAGCCCCAGGCAGGACCCGTCTCAGCCCCGGCTCCACCATGCGCAGCCGTCCGGGTGCACAGAGACCTTCAAACACACTGAATAAGGAAAGTCACTGACGTAATGTTTAAAACGCTGCCCTTCAAAAAGAGAGAAAACGTGCCTGTTCAGGCCTTGGAGAGGCCAGGACGGGGTTGGACGTGCAGGGGCCACCTCTGGACGGGGACGGGACGGAGGCTCTGGGGCCACAGCCCAACCCCGAAGGGCTCACACAGCCTACGGAGGGTCCTGCACCCGGTTTGCCCCTTCCCAGAGTCCCCGTGTTGCAGGGACGGGCTGTGTCCCTAGGGCTGTCCCTGAAAAACGTGGCCTGGCCCACGCGGTGGAGTGGCCAGGAGCTGTGGGTCATTTGTGCTCCTGACTGAGAGTGTGGCACGCCTCACGGCCACCCG
>CM052436.1:350948-389046 GCA_028533085.1 Varecia variegata | reverse complement strand
TTGGTAAATTGGATTATTAAAATTAAAATCTTCTGCTCTTCCAAAGACACCATTAAGAAAGTGAAAAAGCCAGCCACAGACCATAAAAAAGTATTTGCAATATGTCTGACAAAAAATCTGCATCCAGAATAATGAAGAATCCTCACAACTCAATACTAAGAAAACAAAATTTCTAATAAAATATGAGTGAAGGATTTCCATGGACACTTTTTCAAAGAACAACACAAATGGTCAGCAAGGGCATAACAAGATGCTCAATGTCATCTGTCATCAAAGAAATGCAAATGAAAACCACAACAAGACACCAAATTACCCACCCGCCCACTAGAAAGGCTACAGTTTGAAAGACTGCCGCTGTTAGGTGTTGGCATGGACGTGGAGTAGCTGCTAGGAGTATAAATGCTACAACCACTTGGAGAAACGGGTAGTTTCTTATCGAGGGAAACATACATTTACCCATGACCTGGAAATTGCACTCCTAAATATTTACTCAACAGAAATGAAAACATATGTCCGCACAAAGTCTTATACAGAGGGTCCACAGGGGTTTTATTCATAATAGCCAAAAACTTGAAACAAAATGTCCAGCAGGGGAAGAATGGGCAGACTGATTGTGGTACATCCATTGGACGGAATAGTACGCAGCCATGAAAAAGGAGCCAGCTGCTGCCCGACACAACGTGGATGGACCTCGGGAACTTAACACTGAGTGAAAAGAGTGTGGACGATTCCATTTATATGAAACGCCAGAAAAAGCAAATCACTATAGTGATGGTAAGAAAATTAGCATTTGCCTGAGGGTTGGAAATGAATTAAGAGCACAAAGGACCTTTCGGGGGTGATGGTAATGTTCTAATCCTGGTTGGGGTGCTGGTTACAAGGGTGGGTACATTTGTATACATTTGTCAAAACTCCTCAAACTGTACACTTAAAGTTGCTATAATGTAAAGGATGCAAATTACACCTCAACACATTTTGTTTTACAAAAAGACTAGTCCTGGACTTCCATGTCACCAATATGGAGAATCAAATTTTCTGATTAACACTAGACACAACTAAAGATGATAGATTAAAAACAATTTAAGCTTTTTAAATGCATTTCTGAGTGGCTAGAAACTACTCTTCATAAACCAAAACTGAAGTGGAGGTGAGACTACTGACAAAGCTGTGTTTACAGCGGCGATGTATGAAGAAACCTGGGGAGTCTCGCATTATCTGAAAATTTTCTGAAGGGTAATTTAAATTTACATTTTGAGCAGATAGTCCACAGTTGGTGGTATTCACACGTAAACATCACAAACTACACAACGCCAAATACAAAGAGAGATCTTCGAGGAACCAGAGAAAGGACGGTTACTTGCGAAGGAACGCGAGTAGCCCGACAGCCCCCTTCTCGAAGGCAGGGGCAGGGTCGGGGTCGGGACGGACCCTCGGAGTGCTGAGCGGCAGGACCTGCTGCCGGGAGCCCCGCCCGGGAGGACGCCTCTGCTGGCCGTCAGGGCTGAAACACAGGCTTTCTAGACCAACAAACCAACAGCGTTTTAGCACCATACGCTTTCCAAAAGACGTTCCAAGGTGTGTGCTTCCGGCAGCAGAAACGTGACACCCAACAGACGGTCTGAGGCGTGAGGAGTTGTGAATAGAGTTATTGATAAACGTGGGTAAATCTATACAGACGTCAAAGGTATGAAACAGCATTTACAATGTCCGGTTTGTGCAGTGAGGAACAAAAAACTGAAATCCTAGACAACAACTGGGTGGAGCGCTGGGGTTAAATGCTCTGAGTTCCTCGAATTGTTGGAGAGATCAGCTGAAGACACGCGAGTCTCTGCGTGTTTCTGAGCGTGTCACAGCTGACTTTCTCCAATACGACACCAGCATAATCCAGTGGCACTACGGACACGTCCTGGGCCACTGACCCCAGGTCAGATGTTGCGTAACAAAATTCCCTTTTCAGAAAGCGGAACGTATAGAACCCATCTGCCTGTGGTGTGGGCTGAGGATTAGAGCGTGCACAGTCCTGTGGCTGCAGGAGCCACTTCACCAGGCCCCAGAGAACCCTTAGGAAACGCCCCGGCCCTGGGTCGCCACTCTGGAGTGGGGCAGAGGGGTCACGTGGTACCGAGGCTCGTGGACCTGCTCAGGGCAGCGACATAGGACCCTCCACAAGGGCGTGTCTGATCTGTGCACGCGTGACATGCGCACATGTGCGTCCCGCACCTGGCGAGTGCCGGGAACAGGGCAGGCACCCATGAAGACCGTCCACGTGAACTTCTCCCCTCCCCTCCGTGCACTGACAAGACAGGCCCGGCTGGAAGGGCCTGGAGGGCCCGAGACACCCGGTGGTCTCCCGTGACCGGGATGCTCAGTGACCCTGCAAAGCCTCCAGGGGACCTTGGAGAGAACGGGACGCTCAGGCCTCCACCACGTGTGACTGTGCTTGTCCGTGTTGTGGGATCCCGAGTCTCTCCAACGTGCTCCTCAAGCCCAGCCTCGTGTTCCCACGTCGTCAGACCCACCGGGGAAGGGCCGGAACGGGGGCTGCACACCCTCTGCTTCTTGTCATGGGTTGAATGTGAACCTGGAAGACTCACATGTTGCAGTGACAACTCCAAGTACCCCGGAATGTGGTGTTATTTGAGGCAGGGTTTTGAAGAGGTCTCAAAGCAGAATCAGGTCAGTAGGGTGGGCCCTAATCCAATCTGGTCAATGTCCCTGTAGAAAGAGAAGATCATGACATGGTCACACGCAGAGGGGCCACCATGTGGAGAAACAGGAAGACAACGGTCGTTTATAGGCTCAAGGACATTTCCGGATCAGTGGGACATCCCGGGGACAGGTGGGACAGCTGAGGGACTGTCCTGGTCCTGACAGTCCCAGGGACAGGTGGGGCAGGGACAGGGTGTTCACACCAGGTGAGGTGCCACGGTCCACAGAGGTGAGGGACTTGCCCAGGGCCTACAACCCCATAACTCCCCGAGACCCTCCGCGTCCTCTGTGGCTGCCACCGTGGAGAGAGCCTCTGGGGGCTTCTCTGTGTACGCACAGTCCCCAACACCAGCTGACACGGACGCAGAGAAATCCGCCTGGTCAAGTGTTTGTGTCGAAGGCTGAGGCCACCAGGGGAGCAGGGGGACCTCAGGCAGAGGAGGAAGATTCTGCAAAGATGCTCTGTCACTGGCTGAGCCTGGGAAGGTGACTGCAGCAGGGGAGGTCACGAGAACACAGCAGCGGCCTCTAGGACAGACAGGGTCACCCCAAGTCTGCCTGTCCTGGGCCTAAGAGCAGGGCCACCGGCCACAGCCCCACATCCCTGCCCGGCACAGACCCAAGGCAGAGGGGCACCTGGCCCTGCGGGTCCCACCAGGGGAAACGAGGTGAGCACCAGGGTCCGGGGCGAGAGCTGAGCGCCCGGCTGGGCAGAGGCCCCCTTCCCCACCCCCATGCTTCCAGGGAAGGGTCAGAAACTCCTGGCGATGGAGGCTACACGGAGGCCTGACCAGCCCCGCGCTGAGTTACTGGGAAGTAAGGAACGCGGCCGCCTGGCACCGCCAAGTGCGGGCTCCTCGGAGGTGACCCCGCCCTGCGGGCTGGGGAAGACACCAGCTGCCAGCTCATCACCAAAGCCGGGGGATCCAGGCCAACTGGTCCCAGATGCGGGTCAGAACCCCTGAGCTGCTGCTGGACTCAACCCCAGCCAGGTCACCAGCTCCCTGAGCCCGGCCCCTCAGAGGTCCAGCATGGACTGGGGGTCTGAGGGGCCCACAAGGCTACGTACGCGCTGCTCTCAGACTGCAAGTCCCCGCACATGTGGTCCCTGTGCTGGCCCGACACATAATTAGAAACAGACTCCGCATGTGACTCAGAGGAAGCCGCCCTTCCCCCCAGCTCACACCGACCGGCTCATCGTGTTCTCTCCTCGGAGGCGGTTAACAGTGGGCTTAGCTTCCTGTGAGCCCCCAGCCCCGGCCGCCTGACATGTGTCCGCCGCACAGCTGAGCTCCTCCAGCCGGGCTGTTCGGGAAGGCTCCGCTCCCACGCACGTCCACCCCAATTCCAGGGTCCCAGCCAACAGCACCTGGCTCCACACATACATACATGCTTATACACACACGCACACTTACACATACACATACATGTGCATATAAAGCCATGCACATGAACACACATGAATACATACACATGCCTACACACATACATGCACATGTGTGTTTATGCACATGTGTGGACATGCACACACGTACAGTCATACATGCACATACACTTACATGTGTGTACATATGTTTGCACACATGCATACATGTACACATACTCATGCACATATATACACATACATACATGCCTGCAAAGTACATGCATTGTATATGCATGTGCATGTGCATACATGTGCACATGCACACATGCATGCATACATGCACATATACCTATGCATGTATGTGCACATGAATGAACATACATGCTCTGCATATGTATGCTCATACATGTGTCTACACCTGTACATGCACACATACATATACACATGTGTGGTGCACACATATGTGTGTGCACATGCACTTACACATGCATAGGCACTCACACATATACAGCACATTCCCACCAGCTCCTCCCAGCCACCCAGGACACAGGATCACAGGACACTGCAGTGACCACTCCGGGTCCCCAACACCCTGTCCAGGACACCCTTGCAGGGACTCTGCTTTGGGAAGAGGCAGCAGGAAGCAGACAGCAGCAGTGGCCAGCTAGCACGACTCCCTCAGCCCGCTCTGTGGGCGTACAAGGGGGCACGCTAGGGAGGTGTGCTGTGGGGGGCCGTGGGACGTGCTGTGGGGGATACTGTAGGGTGTACAATAAGGGGTCCTGAGGAGGGTGCCAGGGAGGAGCCCTGGGGGATACAGTAGGATGCACCATGGCAGGTCCCATGGATGGTGCCTTGGGGGGGACATGGGGGTGTCCCATGGAGGGTGCTGTGGGGGTCCCATGGATGGTGCCTTGGGGGGGACATGGGGGTGTCCCATGGAGGGTGCCATGGGGGCTCCCGTGGAGGGTGCCGTAGGAGGTGAACCACGGGGTGGCCACGTGGGTCAGCTGTGGATGGCGGGACTTGCTGCTTGTACCCAGACGTGCCCATCACTGGACCTCCCTCGGCCCCCTGGTTGTGCCCCCTTCCCTGGACGACGGTCCAGATGTGTGGTCCTGCCCACGTGACCGCCAGCTTCCCAGCTCCGATGGCCAGGGAGTCGCTGTGAGCTTCTCTCTGGGACAGAGCAGCATTGTAGTGAGCGTCAGGAGGGTGCCAGCCCATGGGCGGCTGAGGTCCCAGGTGCCATCGATGGGGTCGTAAAACCTCAGCTAAGCCTTCGGAGCCCACACTGAGCAGCAGCCAGCCTTGGGATGGAAGGCGCCGGCGGGTGGGCCCCGGGCTCCCCAGGGCTGGCGCCAGCTCCCATTCCCGAGGCTGCAGGCCTGTGCCCTCTGCACGCCCAGCGCCTTCCACGGGGCCCTCCCTCTCAGCAGCAGAAGCCCCCAGCCCCGCCCAGATCCTCCCGGTGCAACCAGCCAGGCCCTCCCAGTGCCTCCCACCCAAGGTCGGCTGATGGGCGACCCCAGCTACACCTGTGAATGGGTGTCCAGGAGCCGCGCCAGGGCCCCAGCCCCCGCCTGCCGCGGGAGGGAGGTGTCGGCAGGCCCTGAGGCCCAGTGAGTGACCCCGTGCGACACCACACAGCCTCGCGGGGCAGAGTGGAGGAGCCAGGACAATGGACAAAGTCGGACTCAAAGCTTTGGCCAAATTTTTTTGTCTCCTCCTTGACTAAGAGTGTCGCCCTCTGAGTTCAGACACAGAAGTCCTGTTCTGCAGAGAATGTGGGCGTTTGACCATCGCCAGTTACTCAGCAGCCCAAATTCCTTCCTGGTAAGTTTGCCATGACACATCCACCTGGACCCGACCACCTTCGGAACATTTTCTTTGAGTGACGCACATGGCTCCACGGCCCAGGTTCCGGAAAGCGTGTCAGTTACGGGCACGGCCGTCGCCCTGGTGGGTGGGTGTGGCCCTGCCTCCCCCCGTAGTGGGGAAAGGACGGACTGCGGCCTCCCCAGGCCTCACAGAAGACCCCCCGACCCCAGCCCTGGGGTCCCAGAGCGGGCAGGAGGGGAGCCCTGCCTGGGGGCCTCTGCCACTGGGACCTGGGGACCTGGCTGGGCCCCCACCTCTGCTACTGGGGCTCTGGAGCACCCCCTCCTGCTGCGCGGGCCAACAGCTGGCTCAGAGCCCCGACGGTGGGGATGCCAGCGGACACGAGGCCCTGGCGTTGGGCAGCCGTGGAAGCCGCCCCGCGAGAGGAGGAGAGAGAGGCCACCCGCGGGCTCTTCGCAGGGTCCGGTGCGGACCGAGGAGCCCCCTGACCTCAAGGGCTCGACCAGCACCATCGGGACTGACATGAGGTTGAGTCGGCCGGCTCAGAGCATCCTCGTGCAGACGGGGCCCTTGGCTTGTTCTCACAACAGAGTCCCTCGAGCAGGGACAGAGGGGACCAAAGCTGGTGGCCGTGAGCCCCTTCACACCCCACAGAGACCCACGATACGTGCACGCGCGTTTCACAGGTGGGACAGTAAAGCACCGAGGGGGCAAGTCACCAGCCTCAGGTGGGGCGCCAGACCCGTCAGTGCCGTGCGGGGCAGAGGTCAAAGGCTCTGGAGACGTCGGGTGGGGGGGGGGGAGTGTCCCCATCTACTGTGCAGGTGCCAGAGCCCGAGGGCCAGGGAGAAGCCATCCCCCCATCACGCTGGGGTGGCCCCGGGGGGCTGGCCATAAACACCCAGCAAGGGCAGCCCCCAGCCGGACCGGATGTGGGGCGGGGGGCTGCAGCTGGACCCATGGGGGCTTCTCGTCTGGGCCAACATCCTGGCCCACCCCCAGGCAGCCACTCCCCCTGGGTCGGCCACAGTCCCACGTGACACTGACCACTGAGCCACAATGGTGGGCCTCCGGACTTGGGGTCAGTCCTGGAGCCAGCAGGCCCTTGGGTGCTGTGGCCCCTCCCCCACCAGTCAGGGTCCACCACAGCCGCCTGCTCCTCCTCCTCCATCTGACCCCTGCTCCCCAGAGACCCCCCAGACCCGACCTGCCCTGTGGGCTGGGCCTTGACAGGGAAGCCAGGTGGGCTGGAGGGACCTCTTGCTCTGGCCCCCCCAGTCCCTGGGTGCCCAGCCTATGACTGCCTGCTGCAGGGAGAGAAGACTCAGGAGGACTCAGGACCCAGCAAGGCTGAGACCACGGCTGCCTCCTCCAGGAAGGCTACTGGGCTTCCACTCAATGGGGAGACCAGGTCACTAGATAGCAGCCGCAGGCCCTGGGCCATGAGCTGAGACGGGGGACACGCTGGCAGGGGCCCGGGGCCTCGAGCATTCACCGGGGCTGGGAGGGGTGCCTGGCAAAGGGGTCTCTGAGCTGGTGGGAGGGGGGACCCTGGGAGAGCCTGGTGGGGCGGGAGCCTCAGGGCCTTCCCAGCAGGACCTGAGCTTGGGAGGGGTGACCGAGAGGCTGGGGGCAAGCAGGCTGCCTCAAGGTCATTCGCTCCTTAGCGGGGGACCCTGGACAGCGCCAGGGACCACCAGTGCCCCTCCTATGCCTGCCGCCATGTCTACTCACGTGGAGAGTGAATATCTGTGTCCAGTGACTGAGGGGGTTGAGGGAGGGAGGGGTCACACATGGCTGGCCTTACCCTCGACCGTGGCCAGGAGCATCCATGTGGCCACAGCTGGACGTCTCCGCGGCCGTCCGCGGGAGGCGCTGGGTCTCACGCCGGGGGGCGCAGCGGCCCTGGGGGTCCTGGCCCCCAGGGGAAGTTGACTGGGCTGTGTGGCATTTCGGTTAAACCAACCCCAGAAAATCCCACACCCGCGATTACCCAGAGCCTGGAGTCAGGCTCCCTTGAAGTCGCTTCCAGCTCGCAAATGGCTTCCAGCTGCCGCCGGCACCGGCTCAGCCTCACATGCGGGTCTCGGCCCCGCCCGCCGCCGCTCGCTCTGGCTCTCGCGGCCACCGACCCTCACACGGGCTGATTCTGCTTAGGGCTGGTTTGTCAGACAATTTGAAATTTTCTTCCTGCCAGAGAGTGGTTTCACCAAAGGGAAGTGATCCCTCCTGCGGCTGACGGGAAGAGTCTTCCAGAATCGCAGCCCACAGAGAGGGGAGGGGCCGGAGCGCCGTCGGGGGGTGCCCCAGTGTCAGGAGAACGGCACCCCCAGAGCTCAGCAGGGCAGGGAGCTCCACAGCACCCAATCCGGGGCTCAGGGAGTGTCCCAGCAGGGGAGGGGTGCAGGCCTGGCCCTGCAGGGAGAGCAGGGTGGGGGGCCACATTCCGGCACCCAAAGCATGTGACATGGGCCTCCCTCCCAGATGGCTCTAGGGTCCCCTCCAGGCACATCCCCAGTCCCCAGGGAACCGTGCACTTGCGGTGCTCGGCCCCCCCCCCCACTGCAAGCTGCTCCCACTGCAGGGAGCTGGGGAGGGGGCGGCCGCCTGGCCCCCTCCACACTGGGCAGGTGGGGTTCAAGCAGCCACAGCCTGGCTCTGACTTGCGTCCAACACTGGGTCTGAAGTCACCCCCCAAAGCACTGACCCCAGTCCCCAGTCCAGCTATGGGAGGGGACCCAGGGAACAAACCGCTGCTGAGGTTATTCTCTTCCCCCCCACCTCCCCTGTGGTGACTCTCTGTCCCTCTGTCCCCTCCCACTCTGGCCCCTCTGTTGGGACACAGCAGAGCCGTTTGTTCCCATGGTCCCTGCCATCTTGAACACACCTGCCACCTGGGGTCCCACATATCAGCCCTGGGGGTATAAGTGGCACCTCGGGGGTCTGTCCCCCAGATGGGCCATGCAGGGGCTGGTGCAGTGCAGCTGCGGAAGGCCTGGGACTTATGAGAAGATGCAACATTCAAACCTAGGGGCCGCTCAAGGCCAGGAGCAGAGGGGAGTCCAGGCCTGTCACCATGCTGGGCAGGAATTGGGAAAAGAGGGGACACGGAACCACCAAGATTTCACCCAGAGTGTGGTGCTGGTGTCAGCGTGAGCACACGATTCTAGTAATGTGAGAATAAGGCCCATCCGAGAGAGACGCTGCGTTTTGTTAAAGTGTATCTTGGCCCCTCTTAAACCGGCCACGGGATTCTTCTCCTCTCCTCCCCATATGGGACGCTGAGGTGGGCTGCGGGGTTGGCTGCAGGTGGCTTCTGGAAGATCATGCCCGCCGGCAGGCATGTGCACCCAGCAGTGCTGACAGCTATGCGGTAAGTGGGACAACATTGCCCCAACCCTGGCACCCGGCAAGTTCCTCACACGGGGCAGCCCCTCAACCTGGGTGCCGTGAATAGTTCCTTTGATAGAGGGGGCGCTGCCAGGTCATCAGGGCACAGGTGTGACTCCGGAGTCCTGCCCACGGTGACTGGTCACTTGTGAGCCTGAGCCCCACCGTCCTGACCACTGTCATCATGGACACGTCACAGGCTCCTGGTCTCCCCAGTGCCTGCACCATTCAGTGGTCACCAAACCTGCATCATCCCAGACAGGGGGCCCAGCCACACAGCAGCCAGGCCAACAGACACCAGCACTGAGACAGGAAACAGGAAAACAAGAGAGAAAATCAATAAAACAAAAAGCTGAATCTTGGAAAAGATTAATAAATTTGATAAAACTCTAGCTATACCGAATTTTTTTTAGTTACAAATTATTATTTAATTTAATTTTTTTAGATCAGGTCTCGCTCTGTCATCCAGGCTGGAGTGCAGTGGTGCAATCGTAGCTCACTGCAACCTCGAATTCCTGGGCTTAAGCCATCCTCCCACCTCAGCCTCCCGAGTAGCTGGGACTATTGGCACAAATCACCGCACCCAGATTTTTTATTTTTTGTAGATATGGGATCCCACTGTGCTGCCCAGGCTGATCCCAAACTTCTGGCCTAAAGCAATCTTCCTGCCATGGCCTCCCAAAGTGCTGGGAAATTACAGGCATGAGACAGTGGTCCCAGCCTACAGATTATTAATATGACAAATGAAATAGGGGACATCACTACAGAGCTGACAGACATTAAAAGGCAAAAAAGAAATATGATGATCAACTTTATGCCGATAAATTTAGACAACTTATGTGACATAAACGTATTCCTTGAAATATACAAATGATCTAAACTAACTCATGAAGAATAATCCTATATTTTACTAAGAAAATTGAATTCATTGCCTGAACGGGCTTCACTGGAGAATTCTACCAAACATTTAAGAAAGAAGTAACACCAGTTCTGTATAACTTTCAAAACTTATTTTATCAGGCCAGAATTACCCTGATACCAAAACCAACAAAAATGTTAAAAAGAAAGAAAAACACAGACCAACATCCCTCATAAACACAGAAACAAAGTCTTTAACAAGACATTAGCAAGTTGAACCTACTCATTTATAAAAAGGTTACTATATTTGGTTTAAGATTTTTTAATCAAACAATATAATTTACTATATTAACTATAATTTACTAATACTATATTAGAATAAAGGTGATGAACCCTTTGATCACCTCAATAAATGCAAAAAATGTATTTGTCAAAGAGCAATATGAAAGTATGCTAAGAGAAGCTAGGAATTGAAGGTAACTTCCTTTCTCAACATGATAAAGAGCAGTAGCAACAACCACCACCAAAAATCCTCTATAGCTAATACCATATTTTTTTTTTTTTTTGAGACAGAGTCTCGCTTTGTTGCCCAGGCTAGAGTGAGTGCCATGGCGTCAGCCTCGCTCACAGCAACTTCAAACTCCTGGGCTTAAGCGATCCTACTGCCTCAGCCTCCCGAGTAGCTGGGACTACAGGCATGCGCCACCATACCCGGCTAATTTTTCTATATATATTTTTAGTTGGCCAGATAATTTCTTTCTATTTTTAGTAGAGACGGGGTCTCGCTCTTGCTCAGGCTGGCTAATCCCATATTTAACGTAGAACACAGAAGACTTTCTCTCTAAATTCAGGAATGTGCGATGGACGCCTCTCACACTCCAGTACAGCTGGTGTTGTAGGAGGTCTAACTAGGGCATAAAGGTGAGAAAAATAAATAAAAGCCACACGTATTGGAAAGAAGAAGTATTAGTAATACTGTCATTTGCAGATAATATGATTGGGTACTTAGAAAATTCTACTGAACCTATTTTTTAAAAGCTGTAAGAACCAACAAGTGAATTTATCAAGTCACGGGATCAAAATACAAAAATCGATTATAAGGCAGGACTTCTGGAATGGTGGAGTGAGGACCTCCACAAATCCAATCTTTCTTAAAAGCAATGAAATTACTGGCAAAATTATCAAAATCTACTTTTTCAGAGTCCTGGAGATTAACCAAAAGATTGCAATACCCTGAAAAGCATTTATTCAAGAAAAAAACACCGTACTTGGTATGAATGAACTACGAACACATGCTATGTCATAAATGAACTTGAGAAACGCTATGCTACGTGGAAGAAGCCAGACACAGGAGACCACACACTGTGTGGTTCTATTTATACGGAATGTCTAGAAAAGGCAAACGTATGGACAGAAAGTAGACAGGTGGTTTCCTGGCGTGGAGGTTATGAGAGGGAATTAACTGTAAATGGCATGAGGCATCTTAGTAGGGTAACAACCATGATCTAAAACTGATTTATGGTGATGTTTATGCCATTTGGTAAATTTACCAATAATTATTGAATTTCACACTTAAACAGGGTGAATTTTGTGCTATGTAAAATAGACCTCAATAAACCTGTTCTGGGGGAAAAAAAGCTAAGCATACTCAGTGGTAGGGAGACAACAACCAGAATTCAGGACCCTGGAAGGAACAGGAGCCTTGGTAAATCTGGAAAACATTGGATCTGACAATCGCATCCCTTGAAATGCTATTGCTCTAGGAGCAAGAAAACCTGGTGATGTGCTAGTCTTCACAAAGATGTAACCTAGCTTTGAATTGCATCAATCCCTGACTGGAAAAAAGTGATCTGTCCCTACACTAACTGCCCACCAAAAAAACAATAAGTCCTATAAAAAGGAAGATAACAGGTGGGGCATGGTGGCTCTCACCTGTAATCGCAGGACTTGGGGAGGCAAAAGTGGGAGGATTGCTTGAGGCCAGGAGTTTGAGACCAGCCTGAGCAACATAGCGAGACCTCGTCTCTACAAGATAATTTTAAAATTAGCCTGGCATGGTATCATGCACCTGTAGCCCCAGCTACTCGGGAGGCTGAGGAAAGAGGATCGCTTGAGCCCAGGATTTCGAGGCTGCAGTGAGCTATGATGATGCCACTGCACTCCAGCCTGGGCAACACAGTCTCTAAAATAATAATAATCAGAACTTCTACAATCTTCCACACATAATGTCCAGCATTTAGTCACAAATCACCAGGCAAGACAAGAGACAAGACTATATGACCATATGGGAAAAAAACAAATAAGAGAAACAGACCCATGGGTAGCCCTGATTTTGGAATTTTCAGACATGAACTTTAAAATAAATGTGATTAACAAGAAATTAGAAGATGAGGTAGAGAACTGCATATGAAAAATGTAATCTATACTGGAGATAAAACAGAAATTTAAAAAAAATTCAGTAACTAATATTAAAAGCGTAATGGGTAGGATTAACAGATTAGACAAAGCAGAAGAGAGAATAAGGTTACTGGAAAATAGACCAACAGAAAATGGGCAAACTAGAGGACAAAGAGAAAAAGATAGAAAATATTAAAAAGAGAATAAGAGATATATGGAACATGATGAAAGTTTCTAACATACCTGAAATCTAAGGCCAAGAAGGAGAATA
The DNA here is from genome assembly GCA_028533085.1 of Varecia variegata. Lineage (NCBI taxonomy): Eukaryota > Metazoa > Chordata > Mammalia > Primates > Lemuridae > Varecia > Varecia variegata. Next base: position 376,213 of record CM052436.1, on the reverse strand, counting down.
AAGACAGAATGAGGTAAAGGCAATATTTGGAGACATAATAGCCAAGAATTTTCTAAAACTGATAAAAGATATCTTACCACAGATTCAGAAAAGAAATCTACACATGCCAAACGGCATAAAGATAAAGAACACCTGGCCGGGCGCAGTGGCTCACACCTGTAATCCCAACACTCTGGGAGGCCAAGGCGGGAGGATCACTCCAGGTCAGGAGTTCGAGACCAGCGTGAGCAAGAGCGAGACCCCCTCTCTACTAAAAATAGAAAGAAATTATCTGGACAACTAAAAATATATAGAAAAATTGGCTGGGCATGGTGGCGCATGCCTGTAGTCCTAGCTACTCGGGAGGCTGAGGCAGTAGGATTGCTTGAGCCCAGGAGTTTGAGGTTGCTGTGAGCTGACACCACAGCACTCTAGCCCAGGCAACAGAGCGAGACTTTGTCTCAAAAAATAAAAAAGAACATCTCACCTAGGTATGTCCTAGTAAAACTGCTGTGAACCAAAGACAATGAGAAAATCTTGAAAGAAACCAGAGAACAATGGCCCATTTCTTCAAAGAAACAAGAGAAAGACAGACTTTTCCACAGTATGAAAGCCAGAAGACAATGGAATGTCATCTTCAGAGTATCCGAAGAAAATAGCTGCAAAGTTGGAATCCTTACCTAGGAAAATATCTTTCACAAATGAAGGTAAAATAAAAAGTTGCTGAGACAACCCAAAACTGAGAAAATGTGTTCCCTACAGACCCACTACAGGGGATGATGGTAGGCAGTCTCTAAAATTAGCCCAAATGATCCCACCTCAAAATATAACCCCCTCCACTGGGGTGTGGGCTGGACCTAGTGACTCACTTCTAGCAAATAGATTATGGCAAGAGTGATGAAATGTCACTTCCAAAATTAGCTAACAGAGTTGCTGGCTCCTCTCCTACTGGGCCTCTGTCTCCTTCTCTCGTCCTCTCTCGCCGGCCCTCTCCCTCAGAGCCCCCAGGCTTGGGCAGTGAAGCTTCCACGTCGTGCATGGAGAACTGTGGTGAAAAGCCAATGTCTGCAGCCAAAAGAGCCACACGAGTGACTTTGCAAGTGATTCTCCCCCACTTGAGCCTGGCCGGAGGGACTTCCCAGTCCTGCTTTTTGACCCCACATCCTGTTGTGCCTTTTGAATTTTGTACAGCATGCATTCTCTGCTCAAAAATAAATAATATTATAACAGTTTAATATCAGTCATTAGTAAAATTTAAAAATTAGTAAAAATTTAAAAGGCAAAGAAAAGTAACTGTAAACATGCACCTAACAGCAATGCATTCTGCAGGTGAGCACTGTCCCCTCCTGCGTCAGGCAGAGGTCCCACCTCCAAGCTAGGACAGAAGTCACACAGGACTCCTACTCCCTTCCCCTCAGAAGAGTTTGTTGGTGTAAGTGAGGAGCGTGTCGTGAGCATTCACAGCACCACTATTTACCCATCGTGAATATATTTTATCTTCAACTCTACGTCATGACCTTTAAGAACAGAGGCTGTATCTTTCTATGATCCAATCCCCTGAAATGGTCAGCCCCTGCCTGGGGAAGAGGATGCTGGGGACAGATGAAGGTGATGGGGACAGTGATGGAAAATGGTGATAGTGTTGATGATGGTGGTCGTAGGACAGACTAAAATTGGTCACAAAATCTGTGTAGCTCTTCTCATCAAGAGCTGGAATCTCTTTCTCTGTTCCGTGAATCCTGGTTGATGGTGTCACTTGCCCTGGCCGACAAAACATGACCCAAGTGATGCAGTATGGCTTCTGAGCCCAGATCTCAAGAATCTTTGCAGCTTCTGCTCTCATTCTCTTGGAATACTGATGCCGTGGGAACAAGTCTGAGTTAGCCTTCTAGAGAGGCCACATGGAAAAGAACCAAGGCTCCCTGGCCAGTACCCTGCCTTATGAGACCTATAAGTAATGCCATGTTTGATCACTCAGCCCCCTCCAAGCCTTCAAATGCTGGCCACCACATAACGAGCTCAGGTGCAGCCATCAGAGGAAGTGCCCAGCTGAGACCAGCCCAAAGTGGTAACACACACACACACACACACACACACACACAGAACAAATAAAGTGGTTGATGTTTTTAAGCCATTAAGTGTTAGGGTGGTTTGCTATGGAGAAATAGATCACTGATTCAGATGGTGATGGGAATGGTGGTGGGAGTGAGAGTGAGGATGATGGTGATGGAGTTGGTGGTGATGGCAGTGGCAGCAGTGACAGTAGTAAGCAGGTGATCATGGTGATGGCAGCAGTGGTGGTGGTGGTGATGGTAATGAGGGTAGTGATGCTGGTGGTGGTGGTGATGGTGATGGTGATGGTGGTGATGGTAGTGAGGGTAGTGATGCTGGTGGTGGTGATGCTGGTGGTGGTGGTGGTGGTGATGGTGGTGGTGGTGGTGATCGTAGTGAGGGTAGTGATGCTGGTGGTGGTGGTGATGGTGATGCTGGTGGTGGTGGTGATGGTGGTGGTGATGGTGGTGGTGATGGTGATGGTGGTGGTGGTGATGGTGGTGATGGTGGTGGTGGTGGTGATCGTAGTGAGGGTAGTGATGCTGGTGGTGGTGGTGGTGGTGGTGAAGATTTAAGTAATGGTGTGGTGATGACAATGACTGTGAAGATGAAGAGTGTGGTGGTGGTGGTGGTGGAGACAGCAATGGTGGTGGTGGTGACAACTGTGGATCTCCTACATTATTACAGAAAGATTGAACTTTGCTCAGTATGAATTTTTTGTGTTTTGTTTTGTTCCAGTTCTTTAAAAATGCAATACCTTTGGAGTTACATTGAGAATCAGATAAATCCGTGGACCCTCTACCCAGGAAAATGCACACAGTTTTGTTCAGACTTTGAGGGCTCGGTGACACTGCCGTCTGGGGTAGATCCTAGACGAGAAGCCCGTGTCTTGCTCACCTGGCATTCTCACACCCCAAACAGGCCAGGCCACCCACCGACGTGTGTGTTTGTCAGTGTGGCCTTCCCGTGCCAGCAAAGAAATGAGTTGCGTGACATTCAAGTGACCTGTTCAATTTAGCACAGCACAGCTGGTTAAGAGGGAACTTTTACTGAGGCATAAATATTTTGAGATATTTCGCAATCTTATTGCATGTAGTTTAGACATACTCAGAGGTGAAGGGGAAACACACCACCACTAGACCAGAAGTTAAAAGACCTGGAATGTTCTTCTCGACCACCTTCCCTGCTCCATGAGCCCAGGGCTCCTCTGTGTGAGCCAGGGCAGCCTCCCCACGCTGCCCCCATGCCACAGATCACTTAGACTAGATGTATGAGGACAGCTTTGTGGAGGCCACGCCAAGGCGTTTCTGCCAAATGACCACTGTGTCCAAGCCCAGCCTTCGGGGCAGTAGAGAACCTCAAGCTCGCCATCGTGGCTGGGTTTTGCCCCGCCGTGTCCCCAGCACCTTTCCACGGAGGCAGCAGCTCTTACCCACCAGCATTTGTCCCCAGCCTTCCTGCCCACTGGTGTCCTCCCCCCGGGCCCCAGCACTGGCCTCTGGCCGTGGTTTCCACTGAACACGTGAACTATTGTACATGCCAAGTCCTCACAGCACTAGTGTTGCCGTAAAATTAAAAGACAAAGTACAAGTGCTCAGCCCCCCAGAACCTGGTGAGACTGTTAAGAATGATGAGGTAGGCCGGGCGCAGTGGCTCACGCCTGTAATCCTAGCACTTGGGAGGCCGAGGCAGGTGGATCGCTCGAGGTCAGGAGTTCGAGACCAGCCTGAGCAAGAGTGAGACCCCATCTCTACTAAAAATAGAAAGAAATTATCTGGCCAACTAAAATATATATATATATAGAAAAAATTAGCCGGGCATGGTGGTGCATGCCTGTAGTCCCAGTTACTCGGGAGGCTCAGGCAGGAGGATCGCTTAAGCCCAGGAGTTTGAGGTTGCTGTGAGCTAGGCTGACGCCACGGCACTCACTCTAGCCCGGGCAACAGAGTGAGACTGTCTCAAAAAAAAAAAAAGAATGACGAGGTAGCTGTGGCATAAAACTATCAAAGCCCGCAGCTCTGCCGCCGGCTCTGAGCACGCACGCCGAGACACAACTGACTCGTGCAGTTGGCCATTAACAGCAGATGTTGCAATTCTTCGTTTTTCCCAAGCGGCCCCTGGAGACAGCCGAGTGCCACTGGGCGGGGGACGTCCGTTCTGTCCGTCAGCTCCGTGAGTCAGCGAAGGAAACCGAACGCAGAGGCATCTTCTCAGGCGTCCCGAGTCTGCAGGGCTGTAACCCCAAGACGGCGCCCGCCACCCAGAGTGGTCCCACGTGATGTCTGAGCGTGAGAAACCACGAGGGCTGTTCCACATGGAGCCACTCAAGGCTTCCCTGGGCCTGAAAACCTGGGCAGAAAAGGAAACGGCGCCACTTCCTTCCCGCAGGCTGGGCCGGCGAGCGCCCACGGCCCCCACGCAGCAAGTTCTTCCTCCAGTGGCACTCGGGGGTCTTACCTAGTCACCAGCTGGTCTCCTAAGCATCAGCGCGCGTCTGTGTTGCTCATCTTGCTGCCATCCCCCTGCAGGCAGCATCGAAGGCAGCAAAAAAGGCACAGTCACGTAACCCTGGCCCCCGGCGTCCTCGCTGGAAACTGGGGCAGCGCGTGTGGCACGGGCGCTGCGAGCCCAGCCGAGCGCGGGCCCCAGGGCCTCCGGTCCGGGACACCTGGCCGAGGCAGGGCCGCCCAGGCACCCTCCACAGCACACGGCACCCGAGCACCCAGCAGACGGGGACGCTGGGAGGGTGTGCTGAGGAGGAGGCAGGCCCGAGCCCGCCTGCAGTGCCAGGACCTGGGAACGAGGGCCCCCCGGTGGGACAGACGGGAGGGAAACCTCGCCCCCGGGAGGCAGAAGCCTCCAGAGCAAGGCGGTTCTCACGAAGGAGGGGGCGTCTGGGCTTGGTGCTGCGGCCTGAGCTCAGTGGGAACCTCAGAGACCCACACGTCCCCCACAGCCGAGGGCGGGACGCGCCCCTGCCCGGACTCGGGGGGCAGTTCTCAGGGTCTCAGGTCCCCCGGGAACCTCCACGGGATCCTGGGGCCCCGCAGAGCCTGCATTTCAGAGGCTCGGGGACCTGCTGACTCAGCAGTCCTACCAGGGCGGCTGGCTCCGTGCCACCCGCCCGCGGACACCCAGGGCACCGGGCAGGGTCCTGCCGCTCCCGGTTCCCTCCGCACGCCGCGGGACTGTGCTGGGGCCTGAGGGGGTCCGTGAGCTGCACAATCGTGTCCGGCGTGTGACACGCCAGGGGCGGGGGGCAGGGCTGCTGCTACCGTGTGATGGCCACTGTCAGTACCGCAGAGAGACAAACAGAAACACAACATGGCAGCCGTGACCGGGACCCTCCACGGGAGGGAGAAGGCGGAAATGACAGGGTCCCAGCTAGTGCCCATCCCGATGGGTCCCGCCTGAAGCTGGGCCCTGGCGTCTGCAAGGTGCGGAGATGCTGTCTCAGCCACCCGCCTGCTCCGGCGGCAGGAAGCATCTCTCTGAAGGTGAACGGTCACCCCTGCGGGTGGCACAGCCGTCCTTCTGTCCCCGGGGTCCAGCTCTCCTGCTGGGACTTGCCGTCACTCCACACCGACCCTGCCACACAGACACCGCCTGCTCCTGGGCCCCTCCTGTCACCTGTGCTGCGGGTCAGAGCAGCTCTCTGGGGGTGAACCGTGTCCTCTTCAGAGCCCAGAAAGGGCCCCAGGCCCTGCGCTCCCTTCTACGAAGTAAGGGCTGAGAGTCGCGGCAATTTTTCCTTCACTCTGGAGGGACGTCCTGGCACAGCCCTGACCACCGGGCCCCTGGACACTTCCCTGAAGTTCAGGTGCCTGAATTACCGTAGGGTCGGCTCACCTCCCGCCCACAGGGGCAAATGTGCCTCCTGAGGCCTCTGGCACACCAGCCTCCTCCTCCCCCGGCGTCATCGCCGTAACCAACACTGCCATGTCCTGCAGGGTGGTCACGTCCCGGTCTCAGACTGCGTCAGGACAACGGCAGCATCAGCACGACCCCGACACCAAACTGTGAACGAGTATTGTCCCTGCCACGTGAATGCAAACTGTTTCCCACCCTCCGTTCTAACTGCAGCAAGAAGGGTGCAGTGGCCCGTGTCCTTATTGACCTGCTGTAACCGTGACTCCATGCCCAGCACCCCAGGAGACCTGGATTGACGACTGGGTCGAACCTAAGTGACCTGTGGTCACCGTGCAGGAACCAGCAGTGTCCAAAAGGGCCAGGCCCGAGAATGAAACAGACCGGGGCCACGTGCCTCGCTTCCGTCAGGTCCCTGCAGCGCCTGCCAGCAAGAGGAAGCGCCGCTCACCAGGGAAGGGCAGGGCCCTCTGCAAGCCGGGGGGTCGGGGCCTCAGAGCCACATCCTCGGGGCTCCACTCGGACATCCCAGGCCGTGTTTTAGGGCTCCCGGTTTTCCCCGCCAGAGACCTGACTGCACAGACCAGGCTTGGCCAAGCAGACACGCCTGCAGCCAAGCAGTCCCCACCGTCACCTCCAGCTGGCGGCCCGGCCATTTCCGTCCTTCCGCTGCAGGAGTTGGGATTTCTTTCCAGATCCCAGAGAGGCCCTCTGGCTCCGCAATGAGCCCAGCCGGCACTGCTGGTCCTGCCCGCCACCCCCTTCCTCTGCAGGGCTGCCCGCGCAACTCGGCGGTAACCAGCCAACCCCACCACCCCATGCCCTGCAAATGTCCCGACCTCCACCCCTCCAAGGCGGTCCCTCCCACCAAGACAATTCCCCAGGTCACTCCCGGTGAAATCTTTAACAACCGGGCCCCAACCTTGTGCCAAAGGCTACCTGAGCCCCCACATCATCCAGGACAGTGTCGCACCAGTGCACGGCCTCCTGGCCACCCTGCACTGCTTGTGCTGCTTGGGGTCCTCCCCAAAGCTGGTGCCACAGCGGGATTAGACGAGACTGGAGAGTTATCAGGGCGATGCCTGTGAGGGATGCAGGGGGTGGCCAAGATGACAGGGCTGCAGGCCGCAGGTGAGGCCTCGTGGATGGGGAGGAAGGGCTGGCCACAGGGGCCCCGGCCTGCAGAGAGTTCTCATGCTGTTCTGGCCAAGCTGGGGGAACACCAGGTGCGAAGGTGACCCCTTAAAGGACCTGGGCCTGTGGTAGCAGCCTGTTTGTCCCCTGGGAGTGGCCACATGGATCCAGAGGAGCACACAGGGCCCACCGTCAACTGTGCTCCGCCAGCAGTGGGCCTGAGCCTTGTGCTCTCGGCCACCACGTGGCTGCTACACTCAGGCAGACTTAGATGTGCACACACACACTCACACAAAGCACACGCACATTCACTCACACACGCACACACACACACACACAGCACATGCACACTCGCACACAGAGCACATGCACACACACAGAGCACACACACTCACACACACAGAGCACATGCACACACACAGAGCACACACACACTCACTCACACACACAGAGCACATGCACACACACAGAGAGCATACACACACTCACTCACTTGCACACTCACACCCCATCTCCAAAGGCTGCTGCTGCCCGGGGAGGGTGGGCAGGGCGAGGGGAGGGGCCCTGACGGCATTAGCTGCCAGGTGGTCTCGCCCTAGCGCCGGCTCTGGGAACCAGGAGCAGGTGGGAGACCACGCAGTGCTGCGCGGGTGGAGGGCAGGCCTTGCTGGCCCCAGGACGCCAGGCAGGGGCGTTTGGGGACGAGCTTGAGCGTCCTGTCGAGTGGCTCCATGGCAGCTTTTTCCCTCCTTGGGAAAGTTGGGGAAAGTTGTGCGGGCACCACTGCCCACACACAGGGACGCCACAGCTCCACAGAGCCCTGCCCTCTGCCCCTTCCATCCCACCCAGAAACGGACACGGGTGGAAAGTGTGCTGGAGGGACGGCACCCGGAGATGGGAGGGGGTCCACACGGAGGCCACCTCCCGGGCCACAGGTGGCCAGAGCTCAGGGGCTCTCTCCTCCTGGGGGGAGGGGCTTACGGCAGAGATTTGCGGCTGGAGCGAACCACCGGCCGCCTGGCCCCTGCAGGTGGCCCCCGCCCTGCAGGCACCCCACCTGGAGAAGGAGCCCTGCGTGCAGGGGCTGTGCCTCCAGGGTGGGAGTGGGGATCCCAGCCACAGCCTGGCCCCCCCAGGACCCCTTCTCACCCGCCTGGCTGGGCTCAGGGACATGGTGGCGGCTCCAGGGTGGAAGGGTGGCTCGGCCAGCATCGCCAGGCCCTGGCCCACCTCCTCAGCACCCCAGGCCAGCAGCCCCTCATCTCGGACGGCACCCCTCTCTCGCCCCAGGAGCGCCCCAGCTTGTGCAGGTGGTCGGGGCGCCCACAGCACGTTCTGACGCGGGGCCGCGTGTCCCGAGCCCACGCGCGGGGATGGAGGGGGGGTCGCAGCCTGGCCTTGCCGGGGCACGGCTGCAGCGAGGGGGAACCGGGGAGACACACGGCTCGTGCTCCCCAACGCCGTAGGCCAGGAGTAGACACGGCCCAGGGCCAGGTCGCCCGGGAAGTGGGGACGGGGCGACAGGCGGCCAGGCCCGGACGTGAAGTCGGAGACTGTGCGGACCGGCGGGACTACTTCGCAGAGGGGTGGCAGGCTCCCCGCCCCACCCCCTCCTCCTGGCCCCCTCGGGCCCTCCGCCTCCTCCCATGCCCCGCCCCGTCCCCTGCCGCCCTGCGCCCGGCCCCACCAGCCCCCGTCCCCTCCCAGCCCCCCGCCGTCCCCCGACTCCCACTCCTCCTGCCCCCGTCCGGGTCCCTTCCGACCCCCTCCCCATCCCTCCCGCCCCCTCCCGGCCCGCCGGCCCCAACCCCCGACGGTCCCATCCGCGGGGCCGCAGCGCCTCCCGGTGGCCGCGTGGTCGGGTCGCATCGCGCGGGCGGGGCTGGGGGTATAAAGTGGGCGGCCCCCGCCGCGGTCCCCTCCCTCCGGCCCCCTCGGCGCCGCGTCTCGGCCGTCAGGACCCGGAGATCCTCGGGACGTGTCCAGCCAGGGCGCCCGACGCGCGCTCCGGGATCGGGTAAGCGCCCTCGCGGCCCGGGGACCCCCCCCCGTCGGGGACGTGACCGCGCCCGGAGCGCCCCGCGCGGGGTCCGATAGTCCTGGCCCTGACGCCGGAGCGGGGGCCGCGGCGGGAGCGCGACTCCAGCAGGCCGGGGACGGCGGGCCGCACCCCGGGACTCGGCCGTCCCCTGCGTGACGGATGTTCCCCTCGGAGGGGCTGGGTCACGCCCGCCTCTGTGGCTCCACATTTCGGCCCCTGGCCCGCGCTCAGCCCTCCCAGCGCCGCGCCCTCCGTGCGGGGCCGTCCCCAGACGGGTGCGGAGCTGGGGGGGTATGGGGGGCTTCCTCCGCTGCCCCGGGGGCTGAGGCGCCGCAGCTCGGGCGGGACGGGGGTCTCGAGTGTGGATAGGCTGCGTTTACAGCCACAAAATGCGGTATTAAAAAGCCGGGGAAATGTCGCTTTCGTGATTATTTTAAGAAAAACAGAGATAGACTCTTTCCTTGTAAGCACGGCCCACATTTTGATGAGTCGCCTCCTCCTGTGGCCTCTTTCGCAGGTTTTTGCAAAGCCGGGGGTGGGGGTGGGGCACACCCTGGCGCGGGCAGGGGCGTTGGACCGACCGGGGAGCCAGCCCTGCCCTGGGGGCACGCGGGGCCTGCGCGTTCTCCGGGGGCCGCTCCAGGCCCACCCAGAGGGTTGAACGCGACGTCCCGCCCGCCCGGACGGCATCGGCGCACGGTGGGCGCTGTGACGCGCAGGGAGGGGACCCCGGCCCTGAGGGCGGCTCTAGGAAGGGCGGGTTCTGGGTCTGAGGGTCTGAAAAGTTGACACTTCCAGCCTGTTGTCAGACGCCCTCCAGGGCGCCGGGGAAGGACCCGGTGTTCTCCGCAGTGGACAGTGTCACTGTCTTGTCTTTTTGCCCATTTCATAGTCGAAGGACGACGCCTGTTGTGGGTTCCTTCTGCCTGTCTCCGGCTTTTGTGCGGGACATTATTTGCCCACTGACTGTAGTTTTACTGTGACTCCCCCGTGTTCCTAACGGTGTCCACTTTTTACTGATCTGTAAGAGCTTTTTCTTCCCGAGTTCGTTTACGTGGTAAAATGCGCACAACAGGAAACTTACCATCTTACCCATTTGCAAGTCTGACGGGCCAGCGGTACCGAGTAGGTTCGTGTTGTTACAGAACCGTCACCACCACGCATCTCCGAAACCCGAATCCGTTCGACACTAACCCCCCCACCCCCGTCCTGGCACCCACCCTTCTGCTCTCTGGCCCCGCGAATTTGGCTACTTGGGGTGACTCATATAAGTGGCATCATGTCTCATTTGCTGTTTTGTGACCGCCTTATTTCACGTAGCTACTGTCCTCCCCACGCATGTCAGAATCTCCTTCCTTCTGAAAGCTGAGTGACATTCCACTGTGCACACCCCTCTCTGTTTACCGCCTGTCGCGCGACACCTTCCCGTCTTAGCTGCTGTGGGCGGATGCGGTGAATGCGGGGTCCAAATATCTCTGCCAGACCCCACTTCAGTTCCTTTGAGTGTGAACCCAGCAGTTCGCGGGATCACTTGGCGATTCCACTTCTGCTGCCTTTCTGCTTTCCAGCCACCGCACCACTTTACGTTCCCACCAACAGTGCACAAAGGTTCCGGTTTCTCCCCGGCTTCACCAACATTTGCCATTTCCTGGATTTTTTTATAGTAACCTAATTGGTGTGAAGCGGTACTTCATGTCCCTCATGACTAGTGGTGTTGAGCATCTTTTCATGTGCTTATGGGCCATGTGTGTGTATCTTCCTGGAAAAATGTCTATTTAAGTCCTTTGCCCATTTTTAAATCAGGTTGTTTTTGTGGCTGGGTTTTAGGAGTTCTGTATACATTCTGGACACCAATTCCAGATACATGATTTGCAGATATTTTCTCCCATTCTGTGGACTGCCTTTTTATTGTATTGACAGTGCCCTTTGATGCAAAAAAAGCTTTAGATTTTGATGTCCAATTTATCAGTTTTTTCCTTTGATGTGTGCCTTTTACCATATCCAAGAAATCAATACCAAATCCACTGTCATGAAGTTATTGCCCCATGTTTTCTTCTAAGGGTTTTAACGTTTTAGGTCTTACATTTAGGCCGTGGGTCCACTTTGAGTTAATTTTGGTGTTAGTTGAGGGTCTAACCTCATTCTTTTGCACGTGGGGATCTAGTTTTCCCAGCACTGTTTGTTGAAAAGACTGTCTTCCTATATCGAATGGCCTTGGCAGCCTTGTTGAGAATCACTTGACCCTAGTGTGAGGGTTTGTTTCTGGGCTCTCTACTCCACCAGTCTGTGTGTCTGTCCTCACGCCAGGGCCACGCTCTGGGTTACTGCAGCTTTGTACGATCAGTAAGTTTTGAAATCAGAAGTAGGCGTCCTCCTGCCTGGCTCTTTTCTTTCAAGATCGTTCTGGCTATTCCGGTCTCTTGGGATTCCATATGCATTTTAGGAGGGGTTTTCTATTTCTGTAAAAAATATCATAGGGATTTTGCTACGGATTGCATTAAAGCTGTAAATCGATTTGGGTAGTACTGATAGCTTAAAAATATTAAGTTCTGATCCATAAATATGGATGTGTTCTCTTTTTTACATATTCTTTAATGTCTTTCAGAAATGTTTTGTAATGTTCATTGTATAAGTCTTTCACCTCCTAAGTTAACATTTAAATATTTTATAATTTTTGATACTATAGTAAATGGAATTGATTTCTTAATTTCTTTTTTGGATTATTAATTGTTAGTGGACAGAAATGCTACTGATTTTTGTGTGTCGACTTTGTAACCCGATACTTTGATGAATTTGTTTATTAGTTATACAGTTTTTCTTTTTTTTTTTTTTTTGAGACAGAGTCTCGCTCTGTTGCCCAGGCTAGAGTGAGTGCCATGGCATCAGCCTAGCTCACAGCAACCTCAAACTCCTGGGCTTAAGCGATCCTCCTGCCTCAGCCTCCCGAGTAGCTGGGACTACAGGCATGCGCCACCATGCCCGGCTAATTTTTTCTGTATATATTTTTAGTTGGCCAGATAATTTCTTTCTATTTTTAGTAGAGACAGAGTCTCGCTCTTGCTCAGGCTGGTCTCAAACTCCTGACCTCGAGCAATCTACCCGCCTCGGCTTCCCAGAGTGCTAGGATTACAGGCGTGAGCCACCATGCCCGGCCTAGTTATACAGTTTTTGTGGAATCTTTAGGGTTTTCTACATGTAAGATCATACCATCGGTGAACACAGATAATTTTACTTCTTCCTTTGCAACTGGAATTTTTTTTTATTTCCTTTTCTTGCGCAGTTGCTCTGGCTAGGACTTCCAGTACTAAGCTGAATAAAAGTGGTAAAAACAGGCATCCTTGCCTTGTTCCTGAAAAAGCTTTCAGTTTTTCATAATTGAGTATAATTTTCACTATGAGTTTTTCATATAATATGGCTTTTATGTTGTTGAGGTAGTTTTCTTCTATTCCTAGTTTGTTGAGTATTTTATCATGAAAGGGTGTTAAATTTTGTCAAATGCTTGTTCTGCATCAGTGGAGATGATCACTTGGGTCTTTTTCCTCCTTCATTCTGTTAATGAGCATTACACTGATTGATTTTTGTATGTTGAACTATCCTTGACTTCCATAAATAAATCTCACTTGGCCATGGTGTATAATCCATTTAATTGAATGGATTATAGTGAATTCAGTTTGGTAGTCTTTTGTTGAGGATTTTTATATCAATGTTCCTAAGGGATATTGTGGTATAGTTTTCTTCTCTTGTAGTGTCTTTGTTTAGCTCTGGTATGAAGATAATGCTGGCCTCACAAGGATGAGTTGGGTCGTGTTCTCTTCAAAGTTTTTGAAAATTTTGAGAGGGTTTGGTGTTAGTTTTTCTGTAAATATTTGGTGGAATTCACCAGTGAAGCCATCAAGTCCAGGGATTTCCTTTGTCATTAGATTTCTGATTACTGATTGATTCAGTCTCCTTACCAGTTATAGATCTATTCAGATTTTCTATTTCCTCATGGTTTGCTCTTGATAGGTTTTGTATTGCTAGGAATTTGTCTGTTACATCGAGATTATCCAGAGAAGATACTTTGTGCGATGTCTGCCTTCTTAAATCTGTCAACACTGCCATTGTTGTTTGCACCTCCCCTCATTGTTGCAAGCCTCTCTCCCTCTGGCTAAAGTGACTTCTGGGAGATTTAAAGAGCTGGCACCTTCTTTCCCCTTCATTTTTCTCTATTTCCCCTTATGGGAGCCAGACCTTAAAGACTAGCACATTCAAAGCAGCCACATACATGAAGGAAACTAGAAAGTCATTGCACATGCCCAGGAAAAGGCACAGGCTCAGAAAAGACCTGAGAAGACCTTAAGTTTACACTTTATGCTTATCCTTAGCACAGAGACAGCCTACAATAATCAAAAAGATTTTTTAAAAACCAGAAAGCCCTGGGGAAGGGGGAGATTCTGATTTCTAGAGTTACTACATTATTGGATGCAAATGTCCAGTATTTTAAAAAGTCAAAGGAAAAAAGAATACACCAACAGAAACTGTCAGTGAAAAAGCCTTGATGGTGGACCTACACACAAAGGCTTTAAAAGGACTACATTAAAGATGCTCAAAGAACTAAAGGAAAATGTGGAGAAAGTCAAGGAAACTATGTATAAGCAAAATGGGAATATCAATAAAAAGCTAGAAAATCTAAAAAGAAACCAAAAAAGAAATTCTGGAGCTGAAAAGTACAATAACTGAAATTAAAAATTCACTAGAGGAATTCAAAGGCAGATTTGAGCAGGCAGAATAAAGAATCAGTGAACTTGAAGATAGGATGATGGAAATCATTCAGTCTGAAGAACTGAAAGAAAAATATTGAATAAAAGTGAACAAGACCTAAGGGGTCTGTGGTACACCATTGGGTGAACCAACATACACACCGTAAGAGTCCCAGAAGAAGAGAGTGAAAGGGGCACAGAGAATATTTGAAGAAAGAACGGCTGAAAAGTTCCCAAATTTGATGAATGACATGAATGTAAACCTCAAAGAAGCTCAATGAACTCTGAGTAGGATGAAATCAAAGAGACCCACAATGAAACCTTATAATCAAACTGTCAAAACCCAAAGACAAAGAATTTTGACATCAGCAAGATAGAATGACTCATCACATACAAGTGATTCTTAAGAAGATTATCACAAAATTTCTTCATAGAAACTTTGAAGGCCAGAGACAGTGGGACAAATATTCAGAGTGCTAAAAGAAAAAAAAAAACTGTCAACCAAGAAGCCTATACCCATCCAGCAAAACTGTCCTTCAAACATAAGGGAGAAAGAAATTAAGATATTACCAGATAAACAAGAGCTGAGGATGTTCATTACCACTAGATCTGCCCTATAGGAAATGCTAAAGGGAGTCCTATAGGTTGAAATGAAAAGATATTAGGCAGTAACTCAAAGTTATATGTAAAAATAAAGATCACAGTAAAAGTAAATACATGGGCAATTATAAAAGCTAGTATTATTGTAACAATGGTGTGTAACTCAACTTTATGTTTTCTACTTGATTTAAGAGACAAATACATTTTTAAAAAACAATTGCTAGTCTAAATGCTAGTATTGTTAACTTTGATTAGTAATTATATATTTTGTTTGCTACATAATTTAAAAAACTAATGAATTAAAAGTAATATTACGGCCAGGCATGGTGGCTCATGCCTGTAATCCTAGCACTCTGGGAGGCTGAGGCAGGCAGATTGAGCTCAGGAGTTCGAGACCAGCTTGAGCAAGATCAAGACCCTGTCTCTACTAAAAATAGAAAGAAATTATATGAACAGCTAAAAAATATATATATACAAAAATTAGCCCAGTGCCAGCTACTCGGGAGGCTGAGGCAGGAGGATCGCTTGAGCCCAGGAGTTTGAGGTTGCTGTGAGCTAGGCTGACGCCACGGCACTCTAGCCCAGGCAACAAAGTGAGACTCTGTCTCAAAAAAAAAAAAAAAAGTAATATTACTTTATGTTTTGGGGCACACAATATATAAAAATGTAATTTTGTGGCATCAATAACTGTGACAGGGTTGGGAAGAGAGCTGTTAAAGGAGCAGAGTTTCTATATGCTATCAGAGTTAAGCTGTTATAAATTCAGTGTAGACTGTTATAATTTTAGGTTGTTTAATGTAATCTTCATGATAACCACAAGAAAAGAAAGAACAAATACAAAAGGAAATGAGAAAGGTCTTTAAATGTTTCACTACCAAAAAATCAACTGAACACAAAAGAAGACAGCAATGCAGGAAATGAGGGATAAAAA
The DNA here is from genome assembly GCA_028533085.1 of Varecia variegata. NCBI lineage: Eukaryota > Metazoa > Chordata > Mammalia > Primates > Lemuridae > Varecia > Varecia variegata. The sequence goes on along the minus strand of CM052436.1, from coordinate 360,870 downwards.
GTCCTTAAGGCATATAGAAAACAAAATCAAAATGAAAGAAGTATCTGTTTATCAGTAATCACTTTAAATGTAAATGGATTAAAACTCTCCAAAAGACAGAGATTGACAGAATGGATTTAAAAAGCCACCGTCTAACTGTATGCTGTCTACAAGACACTTCGGATCCCAAGACATAAATAACTAGGTTGGGTTGACAGTGAAAGGATGGGAAATGATATTCCTTGTAAACAGTGACCAAAGGAAAGCAAGGGTGGCTATAGTCATATCAGACCAAAAAAACAAAAAGTTACAAGAGAAAAAGGTATATTATATATGAATAAAAGACTCAATATAGCAAAAAGATATAATGATTATAAATATTTATGCACCTAATAACAGACCATCAGAATTTTTATATCTTATGGCTATAAACTCTTGATCGCACATTGGGAATACTACTGCCTGCTGCTGGGTCTGTTTCTGCCCCGTTCATGTTGCTTTCGTTGTAGTGAGGGTCACATGTGGGAGCTCCGTAGCTGCACGTTCTGTTTTCTTCAAAGATGTTTTGATTCATGTTTTGCACCCAGACACTTACTTCGGCTGGGATTTATTTGGGTGCACCGTGGGAGGTAGGATGCCCTTTATTGCTGGTCACATGGTGAGCCCTGTCCCAGCCTGCTTCCGCCACTGTGAAGGGCCACCAACCATTTCCCAAGTCCTTGTTGGCTGTTGTGCCCATTGCTGCGTGGCCAGTTGGCCTGTTCCAGAACCAAAACCCCAAATTGTAATTTTACTGTATCATTTGCACTTGAGAGTGCAAGTTTTTTCATCACTCTTATTTTTGTCCTCTGCTACTCTTACTTATTCTTCTAAGTGACATTTAGATTCATTTTGCCAACTCCTACCGGCAAAAAATAAAAAATTTTTCTTGGAAATTTTAATTTAAATTACATTCATTTATAATTTCAGTTAGACATAACTGGTATTTCTAAATACCAGTTTAAGAAATTTGGATGACTTCTCATCGAAAAACAAGGTTTGTCTCTCCAATGTGTTCCTCAAAAAAATTTTGAGTTTTTTTCATAAGTCCTGCACATCCTTATTAAGTTTATTCCTTGGATTTATGTTGTTTTTCTTATTCATGTAAACAACATTTTTTCCATAACATTTTCTAATTGGTTGTTAGAAAAAAATCAATAGATTTCTGTGTGTATATATATACATATATATATATATATTTTTTTTTTTGAGACAGAGTCTCGCTTTGTTGCCCAGGCTAGAGTGAGTGCCGTGGCGTCAGCCTAGCTCACAGCAACCTCAAACTCCTGGGCTCAAGCGATCCTCCTGCCTCAGCCTCCCAAGTAGCTGGGACTACAGGCATGCGCCACCATGCCCGGCTAATTTTTTCTATATATGTTTTTAGTTGGCCAGATAATTTCTTTCTATTTTTAGTAGAGACGGGGTCTCGCTCTTGCTCAGGCTGGTCTCGAACTCCTGACCTTGAGCGATCCACCTGCCTCGGCCTCCCAGAGTGCTAGGATTACAGGCGTGAGCCACCGCGCCCGGCCAGATTTCTGTATATGTTTTTCTAACTGGCTCAGTAAATTCTCTTGCTCGCTCGCTTCAAAACTTTGTTCACTTGATTTTCCTGGATTTCCTAGGTAGACAGTCCTATCTTTAATAGTTTTGTCTCTTTTCCAACATCTATACTTTGCTTCTTTTTACTGTCTCATTGCATCGACACAACACTGAAGAGCAGTGAGGTCAGTGAGGTCGGCACTCTATGCCTTCCTTTGTGTGCGGGACTCTAGCAAGCATTCATGTACTGCACAAGTGTTAACCCATGGTCAGATCTAGGAGTGGGATCCCTGGATTCATGGACATGATTTCTGCATACGGATATCTGTGCATTCTTGTCAGGTGAAATTGTCCAGATTCTTAGAAGGGTGGATGATCCACAAAAATAAGAACCACTATTTTAGTTGTTTTGTGTGTAAAATATGATGTTAACTGTTGATTTGAAATTTATATCCTTTATAATGTTAATTCTACTCCTAGGTTTCTTACGAGGTTTTGCCTTGTCTGGTTTTATTTTTTCTTCATTAGAAATGTATATTTGGGGGACCTATTAAAGCAATTGCATATTTTTCTCTTTTTATTTGTGACCTACATTAATATATTTCCTAGTGTTTGTTAAATCATTGTATTCTTAACTAACTTCATCTGAGTTAGAATTTTTGTGACTATATCCAAAAGCGATATTTATCTATAGAGTTAGTTTTAGGGATTTCTTTTATCAAGTTTAAGTCTCAGGTTATGCCAGGTTTAAAAATGAATTGCAAAGAAGTTTATCTTTTTGTGTTGTTAGCCCATGAAGGTGTGCAAGAACTCACCCACAGACTGCCTGGCTAGAGCCTTTTGCCAAAGAACTTCCTGCCAGTGTTGCTGTTCCTCCCGGCCGGGGCTGGGCGGGTCTGACCTGGGTCATCTACCCTCACGATGCAGAGGCCCTTCCCGGCCCTCTGGGGCAGCCCCTCCCCTGGTTCCAGCACGGGGACTTGTCTCCATTTCCCTGGGCCTTTGGCGATCTTGATGGGTGTTTGCACGGAGTGGAGGGTGATGCCCACACTGACTCTGCGTCGTCTCCTCGAACTGGATGTTTTGAACCAGGTGGTTGTGCCAGCCCCACTGTGGGAGCCAGGTGTCGGCAACGACCCTGGCCAGCGGGCACAGCAAGGCCAGCTCTGGGTCCATCCTAATGGGCTCCTCTGGCTCCTCCTGGAGCTCATGCCCAGCCAGGATGCCCAAGGGACAGGGGACTGGATCCACTTGTTCTGGGGACCTGGTACCCAGTGGAACCCAGACTGGGTCCCCCTAGCACCTGACAGAGTCCTCCCTCAGTTATCCGTGTCCCATTCAAAGGGGGGGAGGCTGGGCACGGTAGCTCACATCGGTTGTCCCAGCGCTTTTGGAAGGCAAGGTGGGAAGATCACTGGAGGCCAGGAGTTCGAGACCAGCCTGGACAACAAAGCGAGATGCTGTCTTTACAAAACAAAATTAAAATTATCTGGGCGTGGTGGCACTCACCTGCAGTCCCAGCTACTCAGGAGGCTGAGGCAGGAGGTTAGATTGAGCCCAGGAGTCTGAGGCTGCGGTGAGCTGTGATCACACCACTGCACTCCAGCCTGGGTGACAGAGCGAGACCCTGTCTCTAAAGCATAAATAAATAAAGGGAGGAAACCAGGCCCTAGGCTTCTCCCCTGAGAGCGGCTGGGCATCTTCCCCGCCCTCCCCTCTGCGGCTGCTTCCCGCAGACCCAGGCAGGGGAGGGGCCTCCAGTCTCACCCCTGCACCCATGCTCCGAGGACGACAGGGAGGGGCCTTGAACGTCCAAATCCCACCTAGAACTGAGCCCAGTGCACCCACTAACTGTCTGTGGTCCCGCCCAGGGCGGGGGAGAGCGTGCGCCCCCCAGCCCCGACGCTGGTGGCCACCTGTGCTGGGCGCAGGCCCCTTCTTCCTCGAGGAGTGAGGGGCAGGCCCCGTCCCGCTGACCTGCTGTGCGCCCGCGCGGGGCCCGAGGGTTGGGGCGCGGGGATGCGTCCTCAGCGACCCCTCCTCCCTATTGCAGCGCCTCAGGGCACACGGTGCTGCCAAGATGCTGCGGGGCCTCTGCTCCGCGCTCCTGGTCTGCGGACTCCTGGGGGCCCTCCGCGCCCAGCAGCAGGAGGTCCTCGCGCCACCCCCCTCCGAGAGAAACAACAACTGCCCAGGTAGGCAATGGGGGCGGGCGCGGCGGGGCCCCGGGCAGCGGGCGGCGGCGGGGGTGGCGGCGTGACAGGCCGTGACAGGCCCGTGCCCCCCAGAGAAGGCCGACTGCCCGATCAACGTGTACTTCGTGCTGGACACCTCGGAGAGCGTGGCCATGCAGTCGCCCACGGACATCCTGCTCTACCACATGCAGCAGTTCGTGCCGCAGTTCATCAGCCAGCTGCAGGACGAGGTCTACCTGGGCCAGGTGGCCCTGAGCTGGCGCTACGGCGGCCTGCACTTCTCGGACCAGGTGGAGGTGTTCAGCCCGCCGGGCAGCGACCGCGCGTCCTTCACGCGCAGCCTGCAGGGCATCCGCTCGTTCCGCCGCGGCACCTTCACCGACTGCGCGCTGGCCAACATGACGCAGCAGGTGCGCAGGCCGGGCGGCCGCGGCGCCGTGCACTTCGCCGTGGTCATCACCGACGGCCACGTCACCGGCAGCCCGTGCGGCGGCGTCAAGCTGCAGGCCGAGCGCGCGCGCGAGGAGGGCATCCGGCTCTTCGCCGTGGCCCCCAACCGCAACGCCAAGGAGCAGGGCCTGCGCGACATCGCCAGCGCGCCCCTCGAGCTGTACCGCAGCGACTACGCCACGATGCGGCCCGAGTCCACGGACATCGACCAGGACACGATCAACCGCATCGTCAGGGTCATGGTGCGGGCGCGCGGGGCCGGGCGGGGCGGGGCCCGGTGGGGTGGGGACCCTGCGGGGGGCGGGGCGAGGAGGCCAACGACCCCAGCCCCTCGCGAGCTCACCGGCGTCCCTGTCTTTCCTGCAGAAACACGAAGCCTACGGGGAGGTGAGTGGCGCTCCCTTCCCGCCAGCGCCGGGGCCGCCCTCTGTGTCTCCGGGCACCGACCGCAGAGACAACCGCACCGGCTCCCGCCCGCCGGGCCAAGACGTTTGCGTTTGGACAGAGGCTCCCAGCCCAAGTCCCCGTCCCAGTCAGCGTCAGGGTCGCCCGCCCAGCCGTGCTGAGTGGAGACACGGGGGCCAGGCTCTGGGCTGGCGGCTCCGTCCCCCCGACCCACCCCTGAGCCCGGCCGGCGGGGAGGAGAAGGCGGGCGGGTGCCCGGCTCCGACCCATAGGGGTTTAACTCCTGTATACACATGGTGCCTAGCCAATGCCCTGCCCATGCTCTTTAGTTCTTGTTACTATTTGTCCTTGCTTAACCCAGCCTTGGTTTTCCTCGACTGAGAACCACAGTCTCCGGCCCCCTGCGTGGCTGCTCCTGCACCCAGCCCCACGCGGGCATTCGGGGGCCACTGTGTCCTGGGCACCCGGGCTTCTCCCGCAGGCCTGACCCGGTTCTCTGCTTACCCGCAGTGCTACAAGGTGAGCTGCCTGGAGATCCCCGGGCCCCCCGGCCCCAAAGGCTACCGCGGACAGAAGGTAAGATGCCCAGATGGCCCACGGCCGAGCCACTGGGAAGTCCCTGACCTCTCCTTGAACTCCATATTTAAGGCCAGCTGTGCCTCAGATAGTCTTGACACTTGTGACCCTACAGAAACTAAAATTTGATTTTTGTCCACTTTTAAATGGCATTTTTGGAAAAGTAGGAGCTTTTTATAATCATTAAGCAATGTCACTGAAAGACCTTGCTTGGGCTTGCTCAGGTGAGTAATAAACACCAGACGTGTTACTGTTAATAACGTGGCCGCTCCATAACGGGAAGCAGCCACTTTGTGGTTTATCACGTGAGTAGTTAGCAAATCTGGCTTGAATGGCCCTGCATTTTCCTAACAAGAGGTAGATAATAAAATCCTTCCAAAATTCACTAACAGAGTATCTGAAACTTCAATAATTCACATCTGTCAAAAATTGTAAAGAAAGGCAGAGGAGGAGAAAGAAACTTCTAAGAAGACGAGACAAAGAGTTTAAAATAACATCATACAACAAGTTACTATTAAGAAGCTTCATATTTTCTTTCTAAATTTGGATGAGAACCATCTGGACCAGTGGGTACCTGGATGCACTTTGTCCAGGATCAGACATCTCCAGGCCACCAGCGGACCCTCCCCACCACCCCCTTCCCCGACTTCTCCAGGTCCTGGCAGCAATGCCCGCCCCACGACGGCGGGAATGAATTTGCCTCTCCAGGCAGCCTTGGCCACACACAGCAGTGCAGTGACCCCGTCCTTGTGGGTGGGGCTCCTGGAACCTGCCATGCAGACCACTGTGGTTAGAGTCTGGGGGGCAGTGAGGTGCCAAGAGGACCCCAGGACAGGTCACAGCCGTGATGTTCTGGAAGCCTCTTCGTTCTGCTGGACTTTCCTCCCTCACATCCATGCTGAGCAGCTTCTCAGAGGAGCTGTGGCAGATTCCTGGCTGCCGCCACCTGCCTGCCTTGGGTCACCCTTTTCTCTGTTGTCTGCTTTTAGGGTGCCAAGGGCAACATGGGCGAGCCGGGAGAGCCCGGTCAGAAGGGGAGACAGGTGAGGATCTGCGGTGCTGTCCCTGCCCGCCCTCCCTCCAGCCCCAAACCTTGGCTGGGGTCACATCCGGCTTTCTGTTCCTCCACAGGGAGATCCAGGCATCGAAGGCCCCATCGGATTCCCAGGACCCAAGGCAAGTTGCGGTGGGCAGGAGGGCCTCGCTCTGCCCTCCCCAGCGCCAGCCCTGCCCCCAGCCCACCTGCCCCACCCATTACCAAGGAAGAGAAGCACCTCGATAGGTTGAAGGTCACCCCAAAACCAAGCATCCAGCTGGCCCCTGGCCAGGCCACCCCCACCGACTCTTAGAATCCCTGTTGCCCCTTGGCCGGCGAGCGCGGAGGTAACGCCCTGCTCTTTCCTTCTGCCCTCAGGGCGTCCCTGGCTTCAAAGGGGAGAAGGTGAGTTGCGGTTCTGAGTGGCTGGACCTCAGGCCTCGCACCAGCCTCAGCCAGACTCGCCGCGGCCGCGTCCATCAGAGCCTGTGGTCACTCCTGGGGGGACAGGCCCAGGCTTTGCACCGGGATGGCTTTGGGGCTCTGGGGTCCCTCTGGCCTCATGCTTGGCCGGCGGGCTCCGACTTGCACCCAGAGACGGCGAGTCTGTGGCGCTGGGAGACGCCGTGGTAACTGGCCTCGCTTTCCCCCCTGCAGGGTGAATTTGGAGCCGACGGTCGGAAGGTAGGCAGGGTGGGCGGGCACAGCCTCACTTTTCTGCCACTTGGAGGGCACAAGCATGGGGGCTTATGGAGACCCCTCTTCCTTCTCTCCCCAGGGGGCCCCTGGTCTGGCCGGCAAGAACGGGACCGATGGACAGAAGGTAGAGTGGGCCTCGGGCACGTCACTGGGCCTGGTCTCTCGGGGACGTCCCAGCCTGCCCTGCAAAACCCCCAGATCCGGCCTGGTCACACGCACACATGTGGAGTCACATTTGCACACGTGTGCCGGGATGAGAGCCCGCAGCCCCGAGACACAGCGCTGGCCTGGGCTGTGCCTGCGTTTATGGCTCTGCCATCGGCACACACAGACCCCAGAATCCTGCTCTGACACTGCCTCTGCCCCCTTCTCCTCCAGGGCAAGCTGGGGCGCATCGGCCCCCCTGGCTGCAAGGGAGACACGGGGACCAGGGTAAGTGCAGCTTCGAGCTGCTTGAGAAACCTTGGCTCGGGGCACGAGGGCGCCGGCTGGGCTGCCGAGGGGAGCTGCGTGTCACCCACGCTTTGGTTCTCCCTGCAGCCCAGCCCCTCCCTGCCTGTCCCCGACCCCAGCCCGGGGCTCAGCGGGGTCTGGGGTTTCATGACGGGATGCCCTCGGGCTCTGGGTTGTGTGCCCGGGCCTGGAGGGCTCCCAGGCCCCGGGACCCTCCTACCCCAGGCTCCACGTCCCTGCTGAGAGGCCAGCCGTGCCCGGGGCTTGGGGGCCGGGGTCTCGCTGAGCCGGGGGCCTCCAGTGAGGGTGGGGCCCCCACCTGTGCCTCACCCCACCTCTCGCCTTCTTTCTCAGGGCCCCGACGGCTACCCAGGGGAGGCAGGGAGCCCAGGGGAGCGAGGAGACCAAGGTGCCAAGGTAGGTGACCTCGCAGGGTGTGGCCCGGAGCAGGCCAGGGTCACCACCCTGCAGTGGCTGAGGTTCCGTCGGCGTCCCTGTGCCCCCACCGCTGGGCACCCTGCACCTCTGGCCCCTGCCGAGGGGCCCGAGGCTGATTCCTGCAAACCCTTCCAGGGGGACGCTGGCCGCCCAGGACGCAGAGGGCCCCCAGGGGAGAGCGGGGCCAAAGGCAGCAAGGTGAGGCCCCCGCGCTCAGCAGCCACGGCCCGGCCACAGGCACACGGCCCAGTCTGCTCTCACCAGCGGTGCCCCGGGGGAGGGGAGGGGTGGGAAGGGCAGGCGTGTGCCCCAGGCGTGCTGCCAGCCCCTCTGACCGGCGCCCTTCTAAGGCGCCCCGAGTGTGAGGGGCGCCCACCGGCGCCCACGTGTGACGCAGACAGGTCCCACTGGAGACGGCGGGGCTGTGGGCCACTCAGCAGCCAGGCGCAGCCCCACCGTCCCTGCCTCCCCAGGGCTACCAAGGGAACAACGGATCTCCCGGAAGTCCCGGCGTGAAAGGAGCCAAGGGCGGGCCCGGGCCCCGCGGACCCAAGGGCGAGCCCGTGAGTCTCTGCCAGCCCCGCAGGCCCTGGGGGACCCCTCACCCCAACCGCCTGCCCAGCCCCCGCTCTGGGTCTCCAACGCTGAGGTCCTGGCCCTGGGCACGTGCCCCACACCCCCACTGCAGCAGAGAGGGCACCGGAGCCTGGCAGGACCCCGTGTTGCCCGGGCTCAGCCAGCCCTGCCCCGGGAAGTGGCCCCTGACCTCCCTGCAGGACCCAGCGAGGGCTGAACACGGAGACCAGGCGCACACGTGTGGGTCCCACACCGCATCCCCCAAGCAGCACAGGCTGCCCCTGGGCGTCCTGCACGGGGTGGGCTGATCCTCTGAGGGGCCGAAGCCTGAGGGCTAGCGGGCCTGGGAGTCTGCGGCGTGACCTCGTGATGTCCTCGCTGGCCCCACTCACCTGGGGCTCAGAGCTGACCAGGAGCCAACATCCTCCCCGAACTTCAGCTGGGACAGGGCCCACCCGGCAGGAGGATGAGGGTTTAGGGCGCAGCCCGAAGGGCAGCCCAAGGCCATCCGGGAGGAGCCCTGGGAGCCCTGTCCCTGCCCCCAAAGCCAGAGTCCTCCTGGGGGAGCACCCGGGCCCAGAGCAGCTCTGGGCACACAGGGCTGGGAGGCTGCTCCCCTCCGACACACCTGTTCCCTGCAGGGGCGCAGGGGAGACCCCGGAGCCAAGGGCAGCCCGGGCAGCGACGGAGCCAAGGGGGAGAAGGTGAGCCGCGTGGAGGGGCGGGTGGGGGCGCTGGCTGTCGGCCAGGGTCTCACTGTGGTGCCTACAAGCCTTGGTGATACCCCAGAGCCCCCCAAGAAAAGCAACTCCTGGGGCCTCACCATCAAGGATCGTCGCTCCCTGGAGAGTCTGGGGTGGACAGGAAGGGTTCCCCCTCCTGGCTGGCGGCCAAGGGCCAGGCAGGGCACCGCCCACCCCGTGCATGCCATGCACAGCTGTTCAGGCTGCGCACTGCTCGGCCCCACTGCACCCCTCCGCACACACCTGCCCCTGCGGTCGTAGCTCTCGAGGGTGGTGCTGAAGGGCTTCCTCCCTGAGAGGTGGGTGAGACCCCTGCCCACGCTGTGGGTGGCCTCGGTGGGAGGCCAGGCCTTCCGAGCAGCAGGCACAGGCTCCGGGGAGGGGCTGCAGACAAAGCACAGCATCCCAGCATCACCCGGGACAGACGGGGTCTTCCTCCCTGACTCCCACCCACACTCCCCCAGCCACACCTGCCTCCGACGTGGGACCCAGGCCCCGGGTCCCAGCTGAGCCCCAACACAATCTCTCTCTCACAGGGTGACCCCGGCCCTGAGGGGCCCCGAGGCCTGGCCGGAGAGGTCGGCAACAAAGGAGCCAAGGTAAGTGGGGGGAGGGTGCAAGCCCTGCTGGAGGGGACTGGAGGGGGACCTGGGACCCTGCCAGCCTCCCCAGCCCCCAGCCCCCCTCCCCCACCCCACCTTGCCTTCCTCCCCCAGCCCCCTCCCCCACCCCAACCCTGTCCCCTCCCCCACCCCGCCCTGCTTTCCTCCCCAGCCCCCTCCCCCACCCCTCCC
>CM052436.1:314942-350448 GCA_028533085.1 Varecia variegata | reverse complement strand
GGAGGAGCAGGCCCCTGGCCCAGGTGTGGGCTGTAGGGGAGGAGCAGGCCCCTGGCCCAGGTGTGGGTTGTGGGGGAGGAGCAGGCCCCTGGCCCAGGTGTGGGCTGTGGAGGAGGAGCAGGCCCCTGGCCCAGGTGTGGGCTGTGGGGGAGGAGCAGGCCCCTGGCCCAGGTGTGGGCTGGGGATGGAGGAGCAGGCCCCTGGCCCAGGTGTGGGCTGTGGATGGAAGATGCCCACTGAGCACCCAAGAAGACTGCTGTTACAGCTTTGCTTTTACAAAAACCTGAAGATAGCCCCACATCCACCAATAGGGCAATGAATAAAAAGTCACTGTGTGAGTGTGTGCGTGTGTGCGTGCGTGTCCGTGTGTGCGTGTGTGTGCGTGTGCGTGCGCATGGACTCAAGTGTACATGTGTGCCAGGAAATGGCTAAACGAGCCAGGGAGCTACCAGCTGACTCAGCATGGGCCAGCGGGAAGAGACGATGGCACAGCACAAAGTCCTGTGCAGGGTGAAACATACAGGGTGACACCGTTTGTATGAAACTAAAGGTGCTCACAGAAGCCGCTCCGCAGCGTGGCTGCCAGGCGGGCAGGAGGCACGTGGTGCTGGCACGCTGTGCTGTAGGCAGGGGCCGGCGCTCCCATGGGCAGGGCGCTTGCCGGCGGCCACTTCGCCCTCGTCCAGCACCTCCACTCGAGGCCGGGGGAAGGAAGAGGGCTGTGAGGCCAGGAAACCGCCAGCCGGCCCCAGAGCTTGGGGTTGGGTGCGTGAGGGGTCCCTGAGGTGTTCTCTGCTCTTCTCGGGATGTCTGAGCCTGACTTCTCGTCCCTTTCCTCCTGCCCCAGTTCCAGATTTCGGAAGGTTCACCAGTGTCCCCGAGGTGCCCTCCCAGCTGCAGACATCCTCCCTGGAGGACCTGCTGTGCTCGCACGCCCCCCTCTCCAGCGAGGACGACAGCTCCCCGGGCTGCGCAGTCCCCTCCCAGGCGCCCTTCAAGGCCTTCCTCAGCCCCCAGGAGCTGCGTGCCCCCCGAGATGCCGACGGGCTGCTGTCCCCGCTCCTGAGCCCCTTGCAGAGCTCGCTGGGTGACAAGACCCTGCTGGAGCCCCGGGGGATGGCGCGGCCCAAGAAGGTGTGCTTCTCGGAGAGCAGCCTGCCCACCGGGGACAGGCCCAGGAGGAGCTACTACCTGAGCGGTACGGCGGGGTGCGGGGGGGCCCCTGGGGCCGGCTTCTCCCTCTGGCAGCTCAGCGGATGGGGAGAGCCAGGCAGGAGGCCGGGGTCCAGGGCTGTCCTGTCCTAATCTTCTGCCCGTCTTTTTTTTAAAACTTGGGTTGCTTGTCTTCTTCCTGTGGTTTTCAGAGTTCTTTATGTATGCTGGGTACAAGTCTTTTTTTGGGTATCTATTTTGCAGACATGGGCTTCCATTTCCATTTTCATAATAATGTTTTTTGATAAGCAAAACTGTTTAATTTGCTGAAGTCCAGTTTATTGATTTTTTTTGTTTTGTATTTCATGCTTTTTATGTTCAATTTAAGAAATCTTTGCCAAACCTAAGGTCGCAAAGATACTCTCCTATGTGTTTTTCTAGACGTTTTATAGCTTTAGGTTTTGCATTTAGGTCTCTGAGCAACTCCACATTACTTTTTGTGTATGGTGGTGTGAGGTTTGCATATGAGACCTACTTCTTCTCGCGCCAGAGCTTGAACAGATAGATTGTCCTTTTCCAATTGATTGCCTGGACACCTTTGTCAAAACTCCATTGTCCACATGTGTGTGAGTCTGTTTCCGGACTTTCCACGTGGTTCCATTTACCTATGTTGAGTCCACGTGTGTGAGATTCCTGTAGCTTTATAGTAAGACTGTAAATCAGGTAATGTAAGTTCAACTTTGTCCCCCTTTTTCAATGTTTTTCTGGCTATTTTAGGTCCTTTGCATTTCCATATAAATTTTAGAATTAGCGTGTCCATTTCTACAAACAAATCTTGCTGGGATTTTGATTGAGATTATCCTGGGCCTGTAGACCAGTTAGATCAATTTCCAGAGAAATGACACCTTAGCAACCTTGGCCCTTTTGATGAACACTATATATATCTGTTTGTTTAGGTCCTTAACAATTTTCTCAGCAACGTTTTATAGTTTTCTATGTATACGTCTTAGTATTTCATACATATATATATATATATTTTTTTTTGAGACAAAGTCTTGCTCTGTCACCCAGGCTGGAGTGCAGTGATGTCATCGTAGCTCACAGCAGCCTCAAACTCATGGGCTCAAGCGATCCTCCCGCCTCAGCTTCCTGAGTAGCTGGGACTATAGGCACCACCAACCACGCCTGGCTAGTTTTTCTGTTTTTAGTAGAGACGGGATCTCGCTCTTGCTCAGGTTGGTCTTGAACTCCTGAGCTCAAACAATCTGCCCGCCTCAGCCTCCCAGAGTGCTGGGATTACAGGCGTGAGCCATCGTGCCCGACCAGTATTTCATATTTTTGATGCTGTAATGAATCATTGTTTGTATCAATATAAAATGCTGATGTTGTTTCTAGTACACAGCAACACAGCTGAGCTTTATGTATTTTCCCACGTGATGGTTACGTTTATGTGTCAAGTTGACTGGGCCACAGGGCAGCCAGATACTGGGTCAAACGTTCTGAGTGTGCTTGTGAGGGTGTTCCTGGTGAGACTGACATTCACGTTGGCAGACTGAATAAAGCAGGTTGCCCTCCCCCTGCACATGGGGTCACCCCGTCAGTGGAGTGGCATTGACCCTCCCTCCAGCAGGCGAGAACTGCTGCCCGCCTGCCCAGGCCCCCCCCACACACGCACCGGCGTTCCCGCTGGCCCACGGCAGCCCCCGTGATCCTGGGAGCCGGTTCCCAGTGATCTCATCACACGCACACCTCCTGGTGGTTGTGTTTCTCTGGAGAAGCCCGACTAACACAGCCTTATAGCCTGAAACTTTACTAAACTAATTCATTTGTTCTACTAGATTTTTTTATAGATTCCTGAGGATTTTCCATATAGATGACTATGTTGTTTGTGAATGAAGACAAGTTTATTGTCATTCCCAATTTGTATGCCTTTCCTTTCTTTTTCTTGTCTTATTGCACTGGCTGGAAGCTCTAGAACAATGCTGAAAAACAGTGTTGACAGTGGGCATCCTTGTCTTTTCCTGACACAGGGAAGCTTTCAGTTCAGTCCAGAATCGTCCAGTGTGACGCTGGCTAAGGTTTCTGTGACGCCCTTAGTCAGGCCAAGACGTTCCCTTTAAGTTCTGTTTATTTATCGTGATGGATGTTGGATTTTATCACATGCTTTTTTTGCATCTATTGAGATGAGCATTTGGTTTTCATTTGTAATCTGTTATTATGGTAAATTACATGGTTTGATTTTTGAGTGTTAAACCAACCTTCTATCCCTGAGATAAAACCCCTTTGGTCATGATGTAATAATATGGTACTTTTTTGTACTGTTAGATTCAGTTTGCTAAAATTTTGTTAACTATGAGGGATAGTGTTCTGTAGTTTTCTTGTAATGTCATTTTCTGGTTTGGGTATCAGGTTAGTGTTGGCCTGAAGGAATGAAGTGGAAAGTACTTCCTGCTCTTCAATTATCTGGAAGAGTTTGTGTGGAATTGGTATTATTTATTCCTTAAATGTCTGGTAGAATTCAGCACTGAAAACACCTGAGCCTTGAATTTTCTCTGTCGGAATGTTTTTCCCCTCTACAAATTCCATTTCATTGCCGTGTTGACCGAAATCAAGGCTGCTGAGGCAGAAATAATTGGGTAAAGGTTTATTGGAAGCCAATGTGAGGATCGACCTGAGGAGACACCCCAACAAGGTTGGGGGTTTCCAGTCTGTCACAAGTTGGAATATCCAGGAGAAGGTGGGGGACTCTTCACACCAGAGCTGTCCCTGCCCGTTGGAGGGCACCGTGCGGAGGTGACGCTCGCTGGGTGCAGCTGGCAACGTGCGGGCTAACCGTCTGTGCAGGACGACCAGTGAAACTGTGGTTCTGAGGTAGATCAGCGTCCTCGTCGGTGTCCGCAGGTCACGCGCTGATCAGTGTGTCAGTAAGTTGAGGAGGAACTCGTGTAAGGCTCTTTACTCAGGGACAGATGTCATCGTGAATCTCGAGACCTTCCCAAGGCGGGTTAACTTGAAAGCCTGTTTACTTTTAAACTGTCAAACGTAACCTGTAGGCTGTCAGACATAAGGCTACTGAAATCATTTATTTCTTCCTGAGTGAACTTTGATAGTCTGTCTTTCAAAGGATTGGTCCATTCACCTAAGTTGTCAAACTTATTGGCATAAAGTTATTCCCAATGTTTCCTTATTATCCTTTTCACGTCTGTGGGGTCTGCGGTGTCATCTCCAACTTCTGACAGTGGTAGTTTTTGTCTTCTTTCTTTTTCACCCTAAGTCTGGCTCGAGATTTATCCATTGCATTGACGTTTTTATTTGAAGGATAGGTTTCTGGCTGGATCTTAGAGGGCCTGGGTTGGACTAGAAGTCATTTCTAGAACATTTCAGGGGTAGCACATTTCTTCTGCCTAATTTATGTTTTAGAGAGAGGGGGAGGGGGAAAGAGCTCGATTCCTGGTCAGAGAAACGCACGAAGCCAGGGGAGCTCGTGCCCTGCTCGCTGCCGTCTGCCCTGACGTGCCCCTGGCGGCATCCGGCCCTCATCCCCGACTCCTCGGGCTTCCTGCAGCCTTGCCTCATGACTGGGAGAGACATGCACGAGAAGCCATGAAACACTGTTGAAGACCTGAATAAATAGGAAAACTTCTTGTGTTCATGGATCAGAAGACTTTATATTGTTCAATAATCAATAATTTTGATGGGGATTGCATTGATTTTATAGCATCCCAGCTGGCTTCTTTGCAGAAATTGATGAGCTGGACCTTAAATTCACGCAGAAATGCAAGGGGCCCAGAGTAGGCAAAACCACCTTGACAGGAGAGCAGAGCGGCAGGGCTCACACTCCCCACTTGAGGAGCTTGCTGCAAACTCACGGTGGTCACGACGTGTGGCACTGCCATAAGGACAGACGTCAGGCCTGTGGGACTGAACTGGGAGTCCAGAAACAGACCCGCGCGTTCCCGGTTTGGACACAAGCGCCAGGACCATCGATGGAGACAGAACAGTCTGTGCCAGCGGTGCTGGGACATTGGAGATCTGTGTGCAGGAGAATGAACTTGGATCCTGGCTTCACACAACACACAAAAATCAACTGAAAATGGATGAAAGACCTAAGGTCCAACAGAGCTGAGATCATAAAACTCTTAGAAGAAAACAGGGTTACATCTTCACAGCCCGGGATTTGGCAGTGGATTCTTAGATATGCACCAAAGAAAGGCGTAAGCAACAAAGGGGAAATAGATACGTTGGACTTTATCAGAAGTAAAAACTTTTGTGCTTCAAAGGACAGTATCGAGAGAAAAGTCAGCCCAGCGAGTGGGAGAAAATACTTGCAAATCAAGCGTTGACACCGACCGGCCTCCAGAATGTGTGGAGCTCTGAGTGTCGCGGGTGGGCTGCTGCCCGAGGGAGGGGGGAGATGTCTGCAGGTGACAGGGCCGGGCTGGTCCCCAGTGGCGGATCTCACAAGACCTCACCCAGCTGACAGTGTCGGGGTCTGGATCAGGGATTGTGTTTGGGAAAGTTCCAGGGGCTTTAGGAGAAGTTTCAGGACTGGGCCGAGAAGTGTCTCCCGTAGGGATGAAAGAGCAGAGCTTGGACGTGGCGCGTCCGGGTGGGGCTCAGTCCCGCCGGGCAGAGGCTGCGGTGTGGTGCGGGGGCGCTGGTCCAGCCATCCTGTGCTCCGCTTCCGCGCTGACCTGGGCTGGGCCCGAGTCAGGTGGGGCCGGGGGCCGCGTGGCCCATCCCCAGAGCCATCTTGTCAGCTGGGGCTTCGGGGGCCTGGAGGGAGTTTTTACTGAATCTGGGCACTTTGACATCTCTCAGATCCAGACACACCTTATTTTTCAAAGAGCTCGCAGCTTCGGAGGGCGTGGTGAGCGCAGCTCTTTGTGAAGGACTCCGGTGGCCTCAGAGGCCGTGCTGGGGAGTGGGGGCTTGGAAGCAGGTTGAGGGGCTGTCAGAGTGTCCTGAGCAATGTCACAGAAATGATTGAAAATGGAATCTCCCGCCACCCCAGCCATCCTCTCCACAGATGTAGGAAAGAGTGAAACGGTTTTATTATTGAATAAACGTTAAATCAGCCCTCGAAGCCCGAGGTCGCCAAGACCAAGACCCTCACCCGCCCTTTCTCCTAGCCAGGCGGGCGCCTGGTCCAGGGCAGGTACCTCTGTGGCTCGCGGGGGTCACACCTCGAGCCGGGCACGAGGGCCGACTACTCTGGTGACAGGGGACAAGAAAACATGCCAGAGGCTCAGCAGCCTTTTAAAAAAGTTGACCCACATCCCAAAGGGGCAGAGAAAGGAGCCGCCTTACAAGTTTCCCAAGGAAACATTCTAAGAGCAGGGAGGAGGGAAAAGGTGTTTTGTCCTTTGGCACCAAAAAGTTCTCCCGTTTTCTCTGAGGTTTGTACTCACCCTGATGGTGGGGTTGGGGCGGGGGAGGGGCCGTGAGGGGGCAGTGGGTCCTTTTCTTTAAAATGGGTCCTGGAGTGTGGCAGGTGCGGCTGCCCTGGCCTGGACCCGCCCCAACCTTGCCTGGGTCTCCCCGGCAGAGATCCAGAGCTTCGCGGGCACCGAGAAGGACGGGCGCATCGTCGGGGAGATCGCCTTCCAGCTGGACCGGCGTATCCTGGCCTACGTCTTCCCTGGCGTGACACGGCTCTACGGCTTTACCGTGTCCAACATCCCAGAGAAGATCAAGCAGGTGTGCCCCTGTGGCCCGGGACCCTCACTGCCTGGGGCAGGGGTCCGTGGCCTCATGACTGGGCACTCCCGGGAGGCTCCCGGCCCCAGGCCTCACGGCGCAGCGACTGTGCTCAGTGCTTGTGCTCGGTGCCTGTTCTCAGTGCTTGTGCTCAGTGCCTGTGCTCGGTGCTTATGCTCGGTGCTTGTGCTCAGTGCCTGTTCTCAATGCTCATGCTCAGTGCCTGTGCTCAGTGCTTGTTCTGGGTGCTTATGCTCAGTGCTTGTGCTTGGTGCCTGTGCTTGGTGCTTGTAAGGTGCCCAAGGCAGAGGCCCGACTGCTGTTCCTGACAGTGTCTGTGCAGACTCGGCAGGGTGGGATTCCTCCATCCAAGCTGTCAGGAAGACAGCTCTGCCCCTACCCTCGTCCACACGGAGCCAGAGGCCACCCTGACCCTGGTGCCCCAGCCCGGTGGGATCCCCAGAATTTCCTGCCACTGCAGTGGGGCCTCCCTCTCAGCCCCACAACCCGTGCGCTGTGACCCCAGGCCTCCCTCCCCGCCTCTGTGCCCTGTGACCCCTAACCTCCCTCTCTCCCACCCCCAGCACTGTCTCCCAACCTCCGTCCTCCCCACTGTGCGCTGTGACCCTAGACCTGCCCCCCCACTGTGCACTGTGACCCTAGACCTGCCCCCCATTGTGGGCTGTGACCCCGGACCTCCCTACTGTGCGCTGTGTCTCCAGACCTCCATCAAGTCCCTGGACGGCTCCGTGGACGAGAAGAAGCTGCGCGAGCTGACCCACCGCTACCTGACGCTCACCGCACGGCTGGAGAAGCTGGGCTACAGCCGCGACGTGCACCCCGTGTTCAGCGAGTTCCTCATCAACACCTACGGCATCCTGAAGCAGCGGCCCGACCTGCGCGCCAACCCGCTGCACAGCAGCCCGGCCGCGCTGCGCAAGCTGGTCATCGACATCGTGCCCCCCAAGTTCCTGGGCGACTCGCTGCTGC
The DNA here is from genome assembly GCA_028533085.1 of Varecia variegata. Taxonomy (NCBI): domain Eukaryota; kingdom Metazoa; phylum Chordata; class Mammalia; order Primates; family Lemuridae; genus Varecia; species Varecia variegata. The sequence continues at coordinate 342,606 of CM052436.1, read as the reverse complement.
TGCTCAACTGCCTGTGCGAGCTCTCCAAGGAGGACAGCAAGCCGCTCTTCGCCTGGTGAGCCCGCCAGCGCCCGCCGCCTTTCCTGCAATAAACGTGTTTGTTCCAACCTGGGGGCCAACGTGCCTCCTGCGCGTCCCTCCCGAGGGGCAAGGGCCGCCCGGCCGCGCCGACAGCGCCTGGGAGCGGGCGCCTCCGCGGACCCAGCCGCCGGTGCCCCGCAGCCCGCGCCGCCCGCGCCGCCCGCACCGCCCGCACCGCAGCACTTGTTGCACTTTATTAAAATCATCTGTTTACCTGCTGCCGTTACCTCTGGCTCTTTGAGGGCGCGGAGAGCGCCTGGGTCCCTGCTCCGCCTGCAGGGCCGCCAGCCGGGCCGTGGCTGTGGAGCGCGCCCCGAGGGACGGGGCCGCCTGCAGGAACCACCGCCCTCCGCGAGCGTCGGCGCATCCGCCAAGTCCGCGTTCCGCCCTTGCAAGGGCGCCGGCCGGACTAGATCAGAGCCACCCCCGTGACCCCATTGTATCCTGATCGCCCCGCCTCCAAGTCAGTCACATTCTGAAGTGTGGGGGCTCAGGGCTTCGACGGAGGATCTTTGGGGGACGCGGTCAGCCCACAGACCCGTCCTCCCCTCCCAGCCTCCAGACGTGTGCTCCGAGTCACCGGGCCCCTGAGCGGCCCCAGGAGGTGGGGTCCCCACGGCCCACATGGCTGCGGGTCCGAGATCCCGGCGCTCCTTGCCCAGGCCCCGCGGTTACCCCCAGCGCTGCCGGCGCCTGCTGGCGGGAGGAGCCTGCGGGGCGCCAGGGCACCTGCGGGGGCAGAGCTGGACTCCAGGACCAGGGTAGCCACGTGGCCTGTGGCCCCAACTAAAATGGTTAATTCCGTGGGCAGTGGCGGCGCCTCCGGACAGCAGTTGGCCCTTCTGAGCGCGGCCCTGGGGCCGTTGGACCTCTCGGGAGCCTCCGGCCTCGGGACACAAGAGCCTGGGGAGCTGGGCCTCCACGCACACCCGCCCCACATGCCCTCCTGGGCCTCACACGCATCTCGAGAGGCCCGAGGGCTGCGTGCAGGATCACAGGGAGGGTCACCCACAGGTCTCCCGGTGGCCCTGGGCTGTAGCCGGGTGGGACTTCACCCCCCCCCCCCGCCAGGCCCTCCCGGGGTCCCAGCAGGCAGCCCCAGCCCAGCCCCTCGCTCTTGGGCCTTCCTGGGGGCCACACCCCGGCTGGTGGAGCCGCCCCTCCTGGCCCTCGGTGGGGGGCAGCCGCGTCCGCCCTGATTGCACCGGGACTGCTGGTTAATGAGAAGCCGGCGGGGAGGGAGGTGCTGCCGGGCACATAAAGCCCGGTGTGCGTGGAGGCCCCAGCCGCTTTCCTCCGTCTGCCCGAGAGGAGCCTCCGGAGCCCGCGCCCGCCATGTCCCAGCTGGTGGAGTGTGTCCCCAACTTCTCGGAGGGGAACAGCCAGGAGGTGAGGCCCCCACGGGGCTGGCAGGGGCAGCTGAGGGGCTCGGCCGAGGCCGAGGAGAAGAGAGTGTGGTGGTGGGGAGGGTCCCCCCCACGGAGTCGCTCCCTGTTGGTCCCAGGTGCCCACGGTGGAGGGGACGCGGCCGTGGCTGACCTGGGGTGGGTGGGACGCGGCCGGTGCTGGAGGGACTGCAGGGCTGGTGGTGGGCCCAGGGATCTCTCGGGGGCTTCCGGTGGGGCTTCGGTGGACCTCTTGGCCTCGGTGCTCTCTTCTGAGAATGGGCATATCGAGGACCCACCCAAAACTGTCCCCCGAGTGTGTGGCCCCCACACTGCAGCCTAGGAGGCAGGTGCTGTCGCCACCCACTTACCTGGAAGATACAGGGCAGAGAGGTCCAGCGGCCACCCAGCCCAGGACGGGGTGGGGGCTGAGCTGTCCTCCGCCCGGAAGGTTCCAGGCCCTTCAGGCCCCTCCCCCACCCTGACCCTCTGCCCCCCACGTGGGGGCTGGGCCTGGCGCCATGGCCTTGGCTTGTGTCCCCTTCTCTGAGCCGCCACCCCCGGCAGTCTCTCCCGAGGGCTCCGCCTGCTGCCCTCCCTGCTGCCCCGCGTGTGGGCGTGTGGGCCTGCGTGGCCGGGCCGGGTGACCCGGCTGCCGAGTGCCAGCTCCTGGGCTGGGGCTCACGCTCTGTGGGGCTCCCAGGCCCGTTCTGTGGGCCGCCGCCACCTCCGAAGCCCCTTTCCGCTGTCCCCATGGGGAAGCTCAGGCGCGGGCTGGGCTTTGTCTCCAGGTCATCGACGCCATCTCCCAGGCCATCTCGCAGACCCCGGGCTGCGTGCTGCTGGACGTGGACGCAGGCCCCTCCACCAACCGCACCGTCTACACCTTCGTGGGGCAGCCGGACCGAGTGGTGGAGGGGGCCCTCAGCGCCGCCCGGGTGGCTGCGCGGCTCATCGACATGAGCCGGCACCGAGGTGAGGCTGGGCCGGGGGTGGGGGGCCCTGACCCTCATCCAGGGGTGTGGGGGGGGAGGGCCCAGGGTGGGCCGGTTGGGGGGTGCCGTCCGCAGGGCTGCCCCAGGTGTGGCTGCAGGGGCTGTGCTGCCCCTCACCACGACCTCCATGGCGAGGTGGGGCCTCCCCGCACCCAGCCAGCCTCTGAGCAGGCCCCTGGGGCGAGAGTGCCGGGAGCCCACAGCCAAACACCAGCGGGGGCGGGCAGGGTCAAAGGTCTGCGGACACACACGGAGCCGGCCCAAAGGCCAGGGTCTCGGCCGGGCCACGTGGAGGGATTCACAAGCAACCGGGTGGTGAACGGCAGCGCCGGTGCGGGCAGTGGAGGCAGGGCTGGCAGGGGACTGGGCCGCCGGTCATCTGGGGGCTCACCCGAGGCTGGGTCTGACCGCGGCGGAGGCATCGCCAGCCTCTGAATGCCCTGAGTGCGGTCTGGGTCCTGTGCTGCCGGGGAGGGGTGGGGCAGTGGACCCGGCCCAAACCAGCCGATTCCAGCCGGCCAGGACGCCCTGAGAGCCCAGTGTCCAGCTTGGCGGCCCCTGGGAAGTTACTTTTGACTGTCGGGAGGAGGAGGGTTTATCCCAGCGGTACCAAACTCCTGGGTCTTCAGGCCGCTCCACGCCGGCCCTGGGGACGGTCCCCAGACACCCACTGGGGCACTGCAGTGTCTGCGGCAGGCTGGGGGGAGCTGGGCCGGCCCCTCCCTGACATGGCGAGAGCAGCTGGGGCTGAGGACAGAGAAGCCCGTGCCCACCCCGCCCCCGCCCGCAGGGGAGCACCCGCGCATGGGGGCCCTGGACGTCTGCCCTTTCATCCCTGTGCGGGGCGTCGGCATGGACGAGTGTGTGCTCTGCGCGGAGGCCTTCGGCCAGCGGCTGGCGGAGGAGCTGCACGTGCCAGGTGTGCCCCCTGGTCCCCGCCCCCCAGCCTTAGAAACCCACAACCTGTGAAATAGAACAGTTGCACTCTGGAGAATTAACTAGATCAAGAAAACGATATGGATCACATGGAGACGAGCTGGGAAAAGCGCGTCCACCCGTGGGGGCTGGCGGGTGGGTGAGAACGAGCCCCCCACCACCGCTGTCCCCCCAGCGAAATACAGGGGCTGGGGATTTGCCGCGGGTTTTGTTCTTTTCTCTGTTCCTCCTCCTGTGGCCACGTTTGTCACACAGTGAAAACACATGTTAAAGAGAGACGCGAGGATCCTGCCATTAGCGTCCCCCACGTTTGGTCCCAACCCTCCCAGTCATGGCCTTTTCAGGGGCATCTGAGCAGGGGAGGGGAACCGGCCACACTGCCGTCCGCCAGGGAGCTGGCGCCGCGGGGCTCTGTCCCCAGGGTCAGCCTCACGGTGGGGTCCACTTGCAGTGTTCCTGTACGGAGAGGCGGCACGGACAGCCAGCCGCAGGAGCCTGCCTGCCATCCGGGCAGGGGAGTACGAGGCCCTCCCCGAGAAGGTGCTGCCCCGTGGGTGGGGGTCTGGGGCTGGGCCCTGCCCCCTCGTCCTGGCAGGGGTGGGCGGGCCTGGGCCCTCCCCAGATGCCAGCGGGGGCTGCCCCTCCCGTGGGGGACACCTCACCTGGGGCGAACTTCCCTGCAGCTCAAGCAGGCCGAGTGGGCGCCTGACTTTGGCCCCAGCTCCTTCGTCCCCAGCTGGGGGGCAACCGCCACGGGGGCACGGAAGTTCCTCATCGCATTCAACGTCAACTTGCTGAGCACCAAGGAGCAGGCCCACCGCATCGCCCTCAACCTGCGGGAGCAGGGCCGTGGGCAGGGCCAGGTGAGCAGTGGGCAGGGCCGTGGGCAGGGCCAGGTGAGCAGTGGGCAGGGCCGTGGGCAGGGCCAGGTGAGCAGTGGGCAGGGCCGTGGGCAGGGCCAGGTGAGCAGTGGGCAGGGCCGTGGGCAGGGCCAGGTGAGCAGTGGGCAGGGCCGAGGGCAGGGCCAATTGAGCAGGGGCAGGGCCGTGGGCAGGGCCGTGGGCAGGGCCAGGTGAGCAGGGGGCAGGGCCAGGTGAGCAGTGGGGTGATGCTCGGGGCTGACCTCATGGGACCCCTAGGGGCCCTCAGGAGGAGGATCTCTGAGGCTGAGCCCCCAAGCAGGATGGTGGCACAGAGAGTGTCACCCAGGAGCCCGTGACGTGGTGTGGACAGGGCACTGGCCCGACAGGGCTCAGCCTCTGACCTGCTGACCAGCCCGGCCTCAGCGTCCACGCCCTGCAGGGGGGCCCCGCTGAGGGTCCGATGTCTGAAATTGGGGAGCACTTGCTTTAGGGGGGTTTCCCACAGGGGCAGGGCTGGACCTGTTGAACACTGCACTGTCTCCACAGTGGGGGGAAGCAGCTGCTGCCTGAGCCCAGGTGCCCCCAGGGTCCCCAGCTGTCCCCCTGCCGCCGTAGACTCGGTTGTCCGTAAGCACAACACAAAAGCAAAGTGACCTCCAAATCCTTTTCTGTGCCCGGGCTGAAGGCAGCGGTCCGAGGTCCCCCTCATGTGGACTCAGTCACTCAGGAGTGAGGGGCTGAGGGGCATCTCTGGGTGAGCAGGTGGGACCCTGGCCCCACACCTCAGTGTCCGCACGGCCTCTGGGCATCCTGGTGCCTGACCCTTGGGCCTCAGTTTCCCTGTGGTGGGCGGGGCCCCTCCCTCCCCCTCCCCAGCCAGCTCTGGGGGTTGGGGGGGAGAAGAGCCGCAGAATCCGCAGGCTGACCCTCCAGAGGCCGCCCGGTCACCCTGGCCTGCGAGCTTCTCGGCCCAGGCTGGGAAACGCTTTTCCTCCGCAGCCGGGACGTCTGAAGAAGGTTCAGGCCATCGGCTGGTACCTGGATGAGAAGAACCTGGCTCAGGTGTCCACGAACCTCCTGGACTTCGAGGTCACGGCGCTGCACACGGTCTACGAGGAGACCTGCAGAGAAGCGCAGGCGAGCAGGGTGCCCCCGTCGCGGTGGGGTGCAGGGCAGGTGCCCCCAGGGACATGCTCAAGCCCCAGCCCGGCCACCTGTGTTGACGCTGCCCATGCCCCCGCAGGCGCTGAGCCTCCCCGTGGTGGGCTCGCAGCTGGTGGGCCTGGTGCCCCTGAAGGCCTTGCTGGACGCGGCTGCCTTCTACTGCGACAGGGAGAACCTCTTCGTCCTGGAGGAGGAGCACCGCGTCAGGCTGGTGGGCCGGGCCCCGGGGGAGGGGTGCGGCGGGCGCACAGCGGTGGGGGGGGAGCGCCGTGTTTCAGGAGCAGGTCTGGGGTGCCCAGGCTCACGCCCAGCCTGGACCCCACCTGCGGCCGGGCCTCCGTCCCCCTCCTCTCCTTGCTGCTTTGTCCTGTTGAGTTGTGTTTGGAAGGTGAGATTTTCAATTTTTATTTTCATTTTCGGGACCTTATTGAGGTTTTCTTTGTGACCTATATGTTCACTTCTAAAAATTCCACGGAGAGGACAGCACACCCTTCTGCAGGGTCTTCCTCCCGGACCAGCCACGCTCCCGTGGAAGGACATGAGCCCCCTCCGTCGGGCTCCTTGCACCCCCAGACTGAGGGCTTACGGATCTGAGTGTGTCTGTCTGGGGCACTTAGGTCCTTGTCCCTAGACTGGCTCTTGTAGAAGGTGGTTCTGTTTGTCTCGTGGACCCCTGTGCCTTGACTTCCTCCACACTGGGCTCCTGTCTGGGCCCAGGTCCTGCCCTGGGCGTGGCTGCATTTGCAGAGGTCTCTGTCCTTCCATGCAAGGCCTTTCTGAGGCACTTCATTTATTTTTTTCTGGACCATTTGGAAGTGGATGGAAGACACCGTACCCTTAATTTGTTTAGGGTGTATTTCTGTTTTGTTTTGTTTTTTGAGACGGGGTCTCGCTGTGTTGCCCAGGCTGGACTTGAGCTCCTGGGCTGAAGCAATCGTCCCGTCTCGGCCCCCCAGTAGCTGGGACGACAGGCGTGAGCCACCGTGCCCTGCACATTCAGGGTGTGTTTCTTAAGAACAAGGATATTCTCTCACATAACTACAGCACAATTATCAGAACAAGGAAACTCAACGTTAATATAATCTAGTATCTAATCTTCAGACCATCATCAAAGTGCATCAGTGTCCCAGGAAGCTCCATCATGGACACTTATCCTCCAACCCACGATGCGTTTGCAGGACGCAGCGCAGAGTCACGTCCTTTATCTGCTTTAACCTGGAACAGTTCCTCAGTCTTCGTTCTCCTTCACTGACCCTGACATGCTGTGAAAGCACAGGCTCGTTGTTTTGTACAGTGTCCCTCAGTGGGGACTGGTCTGGTGCTGCTTGTGACTGGATGTGGTCATGCATTTTTGGCAGGAACAGCACAGGTGACGTTGTGTCCACAGGGCACCAGGCACAGCTTCGCCCCCTCCGGCAGGGTGGTGACCTCATCCAGGGCTATTCACTCTTCTCCCTTTTGTGATTAATGAATACTCTGTAGGAGGCACTTTAGGGTATTTAAAGGTATTTAACAGGTGGATAAATAGCTGTTTATCTATTGACATTGCAGCCACAGTTTTAGCAGCCAGTGACAGTTTTCTAACTTCATCCCTTCTCTGTAGGAGGCTTTCACTATACCTTATTAACATGTTTGCTGCTCTTTTCTATTTTTCAACATATTATTTTATATTTTTTACCTGGAGGTTCCTATGTCTGCAGTCTCAGAAAGTCCGGTTTGCAAGTCGTTTTTTTTTTTTTTTTTTTTTTTTAATTTCAGCTTACTATGGGGGTACAAAAGTTCTGGTTAGATATATTGCCCATGTCCCTCCCATTCCCCCGAGTCTGAGCCTCAAGTGTGTCCATTCCCCAGACAGTGCACATTGCACTCTTCTTGCAGGTATACACCCATCCCCTGCAAGTCGTTGTTTTCCTCTCACTCGCACGGTGGCTTGTGTCCTCGTGTGTGCTGGATTTTTGATTGAGTGCAGGTTCTGGGATTTTGTCTACGGTAATTCTTGGGCACCCAGGTGTACGTTTCCTCCTCCAAAGTTCATGTCAGGTGCCTGGGACGCCACCGCACAGGAACACTGGAAACTGAGCTTTTTGCTTCGAGCTTTGGCACCCCGCAGGCGGCTCCGGCTTGAGATTAGGAATTCCCAGGAGAGATTTTTCCTGCTTCATCCAGAGGGAAGGCAGGGACTGGGAGGTGTCCCGGTTACTTCCTCTGGTGGGTGATTTTTCTAATTCACCTTGGGGAGTCTCCGTCAGGGGTCTCCAGTCTGGCCCCACTCTTTGAAGCCATGATCCACGCGTGAGGGGCTGCCGGGGGACTCAGCTGTCCCCAGCACACCCAGCTTCAGGCCAGCAGGCCTTTCCGGACTCACCTTTCTGGTCACTCCTGGCCTTGAATGATTTCCTTTACTTTCTGCCAACTTAGCCATGAATTTAAATTAATTTAAAAAATTCTATTTATCTTTCTGAGTTTTCTGCTGGGGGCTCTGGCTTCCCGCTGATTCTGCAGCCCCACTTGGGGCACCCTCGCCTCCTGCGGTCTGGTCCCCAGCGGGACTCTCACCTTCCCCCCACGGACCGGCTGCACGGCCTGCGCTTGGCCTGTGTGTGGCAAAGGCATTCTGGATGGCTTCTAGCAGAATGGATTCTAGTCTTAAATGGAATGTTACAGCTTTGTTTTGACTTTAGGTAAAATTCACTTTTCCTCACATTCAAGTTTTAGGTTTAGGCGAATCTGGGCTGTTCCCAGACTTTAAGAACTGGAGTGACACTGATACCGGAACAATTAAAATCTTGTCCAAAGAGGCCATTTTTGTTGGCCTCTTTCAGTGATGGGCGAGCGTGGCGTGGTGTGGTCTGTGGGACAAGGATGAGGGACACGAGTGGGCAACTCCTGTCTCTGGGCCTCAGTTTCCCCATGGGCTAACTGGGGGAGGGGTGCCTGTGCACCCCAGCTGGGTGAGGCAGCCAGGGGCAGGCTCCGCGGGGATCCCCTGCCGGCCACACCGCCGGCTCCCCACAAAAAGGCCCAACCTGCTCAGGCAGGGCCGTCCCTGTGAGCTGAGGCCCTGTCCCCTGCGCCCCCTTTCCAGGTGGTGAACCGGCTGGGCCTGGACTCCCTGTCCCCCTTCCACCCTGAGGAGCGGGTCATCGAGTGAGCCCCCGCCCCTGCCCCGCCCCCCTCCTCCCGCCTCGACCCCCCCAAGCCTGGAGCGGTCCTCTGTGAGCGGGTGCCTCGTGCCAAGCCTGGGTCTGGGGGATGGGGGACGCAGTGAGACCCCAGCCAGGCCTCTGCCGCCCTCACTGAGCTCCCGGGGGTCACCGCCCGCCCGCCGCCCGCTCTGCCCCTAGCGGTGAGCCTAGGAGGACCCCTGTGACCGGCCGCTGAGCCACCCCGACCCCCGCAGGTACCTGGTCCCCGACCGGCGGCCAGAGCGGAGCCTGGTGGACAAGTCCCTGTGTGCCTTCGTCCGCGAGGTGGGCGCGCGCTCCGCTGTCCCCGGGGGCGGCTCCGTGTCGGCGGCGGCTGCGGCCCTGGTGAGCGGGGTCGGAGGAAGGGTGCGGGGGAGGGGCGCGGCGGGACCCCAGTGCGGGACCCCTGTGCAGCGCGACCCCACTGCGGGACTCCTATGCGCGGGCCCCCAGGGCGCGGGACCCCCATGCGGGACCCCTCCGCTGTTGCCTGGGTTGCCGGGCACCTGGGCGGCCCGAGCGCCTGGCCGGTGTCGCCGCGGCCCCACAGCTCGCCCCTCGCGCAGGGCGCGGCGCTGGCCTCCACGGTCGGCCTGATGACCTACGGGCGCCGCCAGTTCGAGCACCTGGACGCGGCCATGCGGCGCTTGATCCCGCCCTTCCACGCCGCCGCGGCCGAGCTGACCGCGCTGGTGGACGCCGACGCCCAGGCCTTTGCCTCCTGCCTGGTGAGTGCGGGACGCTGCGGGGGCTCGCCCCCAGCCCCGGGCCCACCTGCGGACAGCGACTCCTGCCCGGGCCTGAGTGGACGTGGGGCTGCCTGAGCACGGTCGCTGGAGACCAGGTGGCTGGGGGGCTGCTGGCCGCCGTTTGGGCCCCAGACAGCACAGCCCCTCTTTTGGACGTGCCGACCCCCGACTCAGGCCGGTCGGGGGCTGGGCCGGGACAGTGGGCCCCTCCCAGCAGCCTGGCTCCCTTGGGTCCTGCAGGTTCCACGGAGAGGTCCACGGGAACCTCGAAAGAGAAAAAGCTGGTGATTACTGGTCTCAGAGAGGGTAGACAGAGGTTTCAGCCATAAAACAAAAAAGGAGGCAGGAATGGAAAACCCGCTCAAAAGAACCCAGCTCAGGGTCAGCCCCAGGGCGCCAGCAGGGAGCTGCCTCCAGCCCAGGGCAGGGCTGAGGGTTCCAGACCAGAGAGGGGGCATGGGAGAGACAGAGACAGAGACATGGACACAGAGACAGAGACATGGACACAGAGACAGAGAGATACAGAGAGAGAGAGAGACAAAGACAGAGACACAGAGAAAGACAGACATAGAGTCAAAAAGACAGAGACAGAGAGACAGAATGAGACCGAGAGAGACAGAGCTGGTGGCATGTGCGCTGGGGCCCAGGACCCAGGAGCAGGCCAAGGGGGCCCCTCCCGCGTGTGCGGCTGCTGCAGCCGGGGAGCTCCACGGACCAGACGCAGACACGAAGCCAGGAGGCCTCAGTCCTGCGAGGCCGCATGAGAAAGGAAGGCCGGCCTCGTGGGCTGTGCCCCGCACATGCCACACGAGAAGACAGACCCCCACGGTGGCGGCCGGGCCTTCCTGAGTGCTGGTGACACCCAGAGTGACCACCAGTGCGGAAGCCCTGTCCTGTTCAGAGGGTATAGGTATCTATCACCTTTTTGCAGTCAGGTTTTAAAGTTTGTTTCATTTATTTGCCTTTTAAAATAGGTAAATCTTTTAGGAGGCTCAGAATTCAGACAGGCAGGAGTCTGTGCCCGGGTCTGGCCCCTGCGCCCGCTCGGGTCGGTCTCCTGCCTGGAGCAGTCGCGGTGCCGGCTCTCCCCTTTCCCACGTGATGACAGCAGACGGACCCGTGCTTTGCTCCCGCATTGTCATACGTGTGACAGCGGTTTTCATTCCCGTTGTAGTGAGATGTCCGGTGGGGACGTTTTGCCCCTTTTCTCTCAGGTTTCTCTGCTGTGTGGCACCGTGTCATGCAGGGAGAGTCAGGCCTTGTTCTCGGCGTTCTGGGTTCAGTTTTCCCCAAGTTTGTTGTTTTTCTTTGGACGTTGCTTGTGGTGGCTTCTGACAACGAGGACTGTTTATCTTTACGTCCTTGAACGTATCAGTCTTTTGTTTTATCTTTTCTGTGTCTCGTGCCACAGCTCAAAGGGCCTCCCCGGGCCGAGGTTCCGTGGTCTGGTGAACATGAGGCTTGGAGAGGCGCCTAGAGTGAAGCATCAGCTTCAACATAAAGACTGAAAATTTAGGGACAACCCTAAATTTAGGAATTTTCAAAGAAATAAGGTAAATGATTAGAAAACAAGTAGGGAGAAAAGTACATAAATGAAAATTTAATCAAAAGGCAGGGAAGAAAAATAAAAATGAACAGAAAAGATGTGTGGTTTAGAGAAAACATAAATCAAACGGCGAGATCAAAGCCACATATCAATAACCACACACACGAGCGTGAGGGAGGAAAGCGCTGACTCAGCCGCACTTCGTGAGCAGAAAGGAGAGGGACTTCCGGAACATCCTTGCGCTGCCCCAAATACATAATTCCCAGGTGGAAGGAAAAGCTAGCTGTGTCCCTCTCTCACCAAGACCACAAACCTCACAGTATGTCACAGGGAACAAAACTGACTGAGGTGCGTGGTCACTGGCCGCGTGAGAGGCAGCCTCGGCGGAGATCTGCGCAGTGACGCCCTGGCCGGTCTGCCCCGCCCGCGATGGCTGTCCCACAGGCACACGCACCTGCTACACATCCACACACCCACGTGCAGAGGACGCGGGAGAGGGTGTGCAGCCACGGAGGCGCAGTCGGGAGACCCCGCTCATTGTGGGAGGTGCCGGGTATTTCTGCGCATCAATCGCAGTTGCTAGAACGGGGGACGGAGCCAGTTCTGGTCGTGCTCAGGGGTCTTCTCTCTTCCGTGTCGGGGGAAGGACCATTGATGGCAACTTTGGGGCACAGATTTGGCTGAATCTTCCAAAACAAGAACAGGCACATCCCTCCGCCCTCCGCCTGCCCTGTCCCATAGGTGGCTGGGGTGGGTGCCGGCTGCAGGTGACGTGGTGGCCGGGTGTGCGGACCCGGTGGGCTCACCGCCGGTGGGGTCTGAGGCCCAAGCTGTGAAGCCACAACCCCGAGGGGACCCCGAGGGAGAAGGTGGTGTCTGGGGCGGGGGCTTTTGCAGTTTGCTGTTTCTCCTTCCGCAAAGCTTGAGCTCTCACACCCGGACCCAGGGGACGAGGCTGCTGCGTTTCTTTCAAAGCGACGTTGGCGCAGGAGGAGCCTGGCGCTGTGGGGGGGCCGCCCAAGCACTCTCTCCTGCAGGTTGTGAGGATTCAGGGCACCTCCCGGACCCTCAGTCTCTTTATCTGGAAACATGGGCCCCCGAGGGCGCCGCCCGCCTCCTCCCCACGCCCCCACCCAGTCTCTGACCACCCGCTGCGGCCCCCGCGCCCCCACCAGCTACACGAGGGCTGCAGACCCCGGGTCCCAGCAGCAGCTCCGTCCCGTTCCCCACGGCACATCCTGCCGGGCGTGTGGCCCCTCGACCAGGCTGCCGAGTGGGCAGTGCCAACTGGGGCGGTGAATGGGGCCGGCTGCCCCGCACCCACCCAGGCTCTGCTGCGTGGACCGGGACACAGTCCTCGCTCACGGGCACTTGCCCGGTGGCTTTTTGTGTCCTTTTCTGGCAGGAGGCGATGAAGCTGCCCAAGGACACACCTGAGGACAGGGACAGGTAAGTGCGGCAGTGGCCATGGGGCCTCTGTGTCTGGGGAGCTGGTGGCCCGGGTCAGGGCCGTCCAGACGCCGTGGCGGCCTGGGGGGTCTGTGGTTCCTGACCGGTTTTCCTGCCGTCCCCTCCTCGGTTTGTCTGCTCAGCCCTGGCGGGGTGCGGGGCGCCCGGGCTCTGACCCGCTCTGCCCCTTCCAGGCGCGCGGCCGCCCTGCAGGAGGGGCTGAGGCAGGCGGTCTCTGTGCCCCTGGCGCTGGCGGAGACGGTGGCCTCGCTGTGGCCGGCGCTGCGGGAGCTGGCCCTGTGTGGGAACCTGGCCTGCCGGTCGGACCTGCAGGTACGGCCAGGGAAGCAGCAGGAGGGAGATGACGGCTGCTTGTTGGGCTGAGCCGGGCCTGGGGACCTCGCCTCACAGGCCCCTCTCGGGTGGCCTTGGCCTGCTCCGGGGGGCCGGCTTGTCTGAAGACCCCGTCTGAGGTTGCGCCGTAGAGACCCAGACGTGTCTGCAGAGCCGTCCTGACCACCGCACACTTGGCCCAGCCCAGGGCCCCGCACCCCACCCTGCTCTGATGGCGCCGAGGCAGCGTGGACGTGGGTGCGCGTCCCACTGATTGGTGCCGTGGCCCAGGGCCAGGAACGGCCAGGCTGGACACGGGACGGAGCCCGTGGGCCCTGTGTCCCCTGCGGCCACCCTGAGACCCTGTGAAAGGCACCTGCTTTCAGTGTCTGGTCCTGAGGCCCCAGAGAAGTGTCCCATCTGTCCCCGGGAAGGGGCCCTGGGTGGGGCTTGGAAGGGAGGACCGTGTCTCTGGAAGGTCCCAGCTCCTGACCTGCCAGAAAACAGCGGTGCGGTGCGGCCGCGCCCAGGCCTCCTGGGAGGTGGAGCCTGCTCGGATAGGAGGGGGTTTCCTTTTCTAAGCTCAGTGGCGGAGAAATGAGACGTCCCACGGAACTCGTCACCAGAGCCAGCTCCCTCTGTGGGGCGAGCACGGCTGTGCTGGGGCTCCTTGTGTGGAGAACGGGGCCCACCGCCCCTCAGCTGCCCTGACCTGGCTCCACCGTACCCCTCAGAGGGACCCCAGGCTGCCCCAGGTTGCTGAGCCTGGGTGATGGGCGCCAGCGCTCCCAGGCCCTGCCAGGCCCTGCCGTCCTGAGTCCCCTGCCTGGTCTTGGCAGGTGGCAGCCAAAGCCCTGGAGACAGGCGTGTTCGGTGCGTATTTCAACGTGCTCGTCAACCTCAAGGACGTCACTGACGACGCGTTTAAGGACCAGGTGAGCGGGTGGCGGGCGCAGTGCCCGGGCCCGGGCTCGCAGACGTGGGGCGGCCGACTGGCCGAGGCAGCGGGTGGGCAGCGCGGCTGAGGTGCCGCCTGGCGGGTGCAGGGCGGTGACTGGGACCCCCACGTGTCCGACAGGCCCACCGGCGCATTTGCAGCCTCCTGCAGGAGGCCAAGACCCAGGCTGCGCTGGTGCTGGACCAACTGGAGGCCCGGCGGGAGTGACGCCGTCCTTGGTGCGTCAGGACACGGCTCGTCTGTGTGGGGCCCAGAGGACAGCCCAGCCCGCTGACGGGGGGAGGGGAGGGGGCCTGTCCCCACTGGGGGTGCTGGCAGGGCTGGGCGCTCCTCAGTCACCTGCGGCGGCCAGTAAAGTCTCGACACAAACCTGCGTAGTGTTTGGGGTTTGGGGCAGGGGCGGGGCCCCGAGGTCAGCAGACCCTGGGAGCTGGCGGAACGGGTGGGCGTGCGGGGACCGGGCTGGCACTGGCGCCACAGACGCGTGGGCGCAGCCCAGAGGCAGCGGGGCCTGAGGGTCACAGGAGCTGCAGCACCGCGGCCAGTGCGGTCCTGGGGGACGTGGCCCTCAGCCCGAGGGGGGGCGCTGGGCTGTGCCGGACAGAGCCCCGCGGGGAAAGGGGGGAAAGGCGGGACGCCCAGCGCCAGGAGGAGCTCGGCCCAGGGAAGGGCCGCGCCATCCCGTCCGCCCGGCCCCTCCGCAGGGGCCTCCCCCGCCAGCCCCCCGCCCCACACCCCAACCCCCCAGCCCCCCGCCAGCCCCCCACCCGAGGCTGCTGCCTTCAGAGAAACTTCTCCCTCGAGTTGTCACTGCAGCCCCAGTTACTCCACACAGGCTGCTCCACGCAAACAAGGAAGCCAGGAAGTGGGGTGTGCTTGCTAGACGACAGCACAGGATGTTAAAATAATTTGGGGAGTGTGTCCTTAAGCACAGCAGAGCCCCCGATGCCTCATAGGGAAGATTTTACTGTCTGAAAATTTAAAGCACCTCTTCTGGAACAGGACGTCGTCACCCGAGGTAAAGGCAAGAATCGCCCTGGAAGGAAGAAACGTCCGGCAGACGGCAGGCCGGGGTGCCAGGGTCCGTCTCAGGAGCTCCTGCAAACGACCCTGAAGGGGCAAAGCGCCGGAGAGCGCGGCCTGCGTGCCAAACCGCCCGGCCCAGGAGGGCGACGGCCGTGCGGGGCGAGGGGAGGAGGCGGCTCTGCCGCGGGGCCTCCGCGAAGGGCAGAGAGAAAAGCCAGCCGTGGACTCGCGCGGTCGATGTCTTGCTAACAGGAACAGCTCGCGTGTGAGTGCGCACACGTGTGCGTGAGCAACGCCTTGCGCACCTGTGGCGTCCGTGTGCGCTTGCGCGTGTGCACGAACGCAAGGGGCACCGCGGGCTCTGGCGGTGACCCTGGGCGTGTGGTCAAGGTCCCGGCTGCCTTTGCTCCCGACCTCCTCGGCCCTGCCCCCGCCGCGTGGCAGGTCGGTGGGGCACCCAGGGCCGCCATGCCGAGTGTGCCACACTCCCCGTGGCTCCTGCGACGGCCACAGCAGCCCTCGCAGACAGACCAGCGAGTGAGACTCAGGGCTGCGGCCACAACGAGGCCACTTGCCGCTGGGCCTGGCCCAGCGCTGGCTCCTGCTGGCGTCCCCGCCTCCTTCTCTGCAGCCCCAGCTGGCCCAGGCCCCTGCCCCAGGCAGAGGCCAAAGGTCATCTCTGCAGATGTTTCCCAGGGGCGACCTGGGGGCAGGGCCCGGCAGGCTTGAGGCTGGAGCTTCTGGGTGGGCAGAGTCGGGCCAGTGAAGGGCTGGGTGGTCCCATGTCCCCCTGCAGGATCCCTTGCCTGGGAAGGGACAGCAGCTCTGCGAGACCCAGGGGTCCCGCGGCCCTGCTGGCCCTGAGGGGTGCTCCTGTGCATCTCCGCGGGAGCCATCAGGAGCGCACAGGTTCAGGGATGTGGCTGTGTCCCCCGTGTGCGCTGGTCCCCACAGGCAGCGATTGATGGTCCCACAGAGCATGTGGGGAGGGTCCTCCCGTGCGTGCATGCAGCCCCAGAGTTCCTGCTGCGGCCTGACCACGGCTGGTGGCTTTGAGCCGGGCGTGGGTCCCCAGGCACCACGGCAGGTGCTGGGTGTGGGGCTGGTGGGGTTCTGAGGGGCAGACTGAGCTCCTGGAGAGTTGGCTGTGGGGTCTTGTGGGGGCCCGGGGCTGCTGGGCTGGTGCGGAAACTGCCCCAGTGTGGGGCTCAGGCCCCCTGTTCCTCGAGGGCTGGGGGCCTGGACAGCAGCCCCTGCTGAGGGTCCTGCCTCCCCAGCACGCTCAGCCCTGCCGGGTGTGGGCAGGTGGGCAGGAAGGGAGTGGCGGTTTCTGTAGCCCTGGGGTCCTTGGGGAGGAGGTTGGCGCCCGGTGAGGACCCTCTCAGAACTCGGGGAACGCATGTGTCCTGCAGGTGGTGCCCGAACTGAGAAGGAAATGTTTGCCGGTGGGTGGGAGGGTCAGCTGGGCTGCCGGGGTCCCTCACTGCGGCCCAGTCAGGGATGCAGGGCCCAGACCTCCTGCCCAGCGAGGCTCCATCTCTAGGAACCTGGGGGCCCAGGGCGGTCGGAGGCAGCCCCGGTGAGGAGCCCCGAGCTTAAGGCCCAGTTTTCTCCCGGAGTTGCGCTCGAGACTGAGGGCGGAGGAGAGCCCTGCCTCGCCTGTTCCTCCTCCCGTCCCGGCCCCTCTCCAGTCCCCCAGCCCCCTCACCGGAAATGGAGACGGCTCTGGGATGCTGCAGCAAAGGCTGAGGAAGGGTTAGGTGGAAACCCTTTCTTCCAGCACATTCCCTAAGAGTGTGTGGGACGAGGTGGTTGGAACGGATCATTTTTGCAAAGAGTTAATGGATTCGATTGTCCCAAAAGGGGGTGGAGTTTTGGCTGTCCCCACCTGTATGAAAAGAAGCCAGTAGCAGAGGTGCGAACAAGCCCAGGTGAGCCTGCAAGTGTCCCCGTGTGAGCCGTGTGAGCCGTTTCCTCCTTGCTCAGCGCTGTGCGGGGTGGGGACGCTGCCCACGGCCACCCTGACGCAGGGCTGAGGGCAGAGCTGCGAGGGCACCTGGTGTGGAGATACCGCAGAGGCATGGGTGTGGGGACGTCGGTGTGGGGACTTCGGTGTAAGGACATTGAACGTGGGGATGCTGGTGTAGGGACGCTGGTGAGAACACGGTGAGGGGGATGTTGGTGTGGGGACGGTGAGGGGACATTGGCGAGAGGATGTTGGTGAGGGGACAGTGGCTTGGAGAATATTGGTGAGGGGATGTGGGGGTGGGGATGTTGCTTTGGGTACATTGCTGAGAGGGTGTTGGTGTGGGGACATAGTTGTGGGGACATTGGTGAGGGGAATGTAGGTTTGCGAATATAAATGTAGGGACATTGGGGAGGGGACATTGATGGGAAGACGTTGGTGTTGGGGATGTTGGTAAGGGGACGTTGATGTGGGAACATTGGTGAGGGATGGTGGTATGGAAACCTGGGTATGGGGACATTGGGAGGGGACATTGTTATGGGTATGTTGGCCAGGGGGAGTTGGTGTGGGGATGTTTGTGAGAAGACATTTGTGAGGGACATTTATGTGGGGATGTTCATGAGGAAACATTGCTGTGGGGACATTGTGAGGTGACGTTGGTGAGGAGGTCTTTTTGAGGGCATGTTGGTGAGGGGAGTGTTGGTGGAGGCGTTCATGAGCGGACTCTGGTGGGAAAACATTGCTGAGGGAACATAGCTGAGATGACAGTGGTTTGTGGACATTGGTTCGGTGACTTTGATGTGAGGATGTTGGTGAAGGAACATAGGTGTAGGGTCATGGTGAGGGGACCATGGTTCAGGGACATTGTTGAGGGAAACTGGTTTGGCAGGGGACGCCGTGTGAAGGCTGGAGTGATGCTGCCACACGCCAAGGAGCTACCGGAACAGGAGGGAGGCCTGGCACAGCCCCTGCTCCCTGTGGCACGGCCACCGACACCCCGATCTCGGGCCTCGGCCCCCAGCGCCGAGACGACGCATCCCGTTGCGTAAGCCGCCCAGTCTGGGCTGCTCAGTCCTGGCAGCACATGCCGCCTCCCACACGGCGAGGGCAGAGCGGCCCCTGTGGCTCAGTGTGGCACTTCCCAGGGGTGAGCCTGAAAGACCCGGGAGTCTGAATGTCACCTGTCACCTACTACCTACCTGTCATCTGTGTACCTACCTGTCACCTACTACCTACCTGTCATCTGTGTACCTACCTGTCACCTACTACCTACCTGTCATCTGTGTACCTACCTGTCACCTACTACCTACCTGTCATCTGTGTACCTATCACCTACCTACCTACCTACCTGTCATCTATGTACCTATCACCTACCTATCATCTGTGTACCTATCACCTACCTACCTACCTGTCACCTACTACCTACCTGTCATCTGTGTACCTATCACCTACCTACCTACCTGTCACCTACTACCTACCTGTCATCTGTGTACCTACCTGTCATCTATATACCTACCTATCACCTACCTACCTGTCATCTGTGTACCTACCTATCACCTACCTACCTACCTGTCATCTGTGTATCTACATGTCACCTACCTACCTACCTACCTACCTGTCATCTGTGTACCTACTTGTCACCTACTACCTACCTGTCATCTGTGTACCTATCACCTACCTACCTGTCATCTGTGTACCTATCACCTACCTACCTACCTACCTGTCATCTGTGTACCTATCACCTACCTACCTACCTACCTGTCATCTATATACCTATCACCTACCTTCCTACCTGTCATCTGTGTACCTATCACCTACCTACCTACCTACCTGTCATCTATATACCTATCACCTACCTACCTACCTGTCATCTGTGTACCTATCACCTACCTACCTACCTACCTGTCATCCGTCTGCCCACAAGATCTCCTCACACAAGCCACAGAGCACTCTGAAAGTGCGTGGCCCTGGCTGGGGTTAGAGGGACAGTTCACTGATCAAGTGGCATCATTTTCAACCCAGAGCCGCCTGGCCGGGTGGATTCCATGGCCAAGGCTGACCAGTCTACACGCCTGGGGTCTGTGTGGGCCGCCAGTGCCTGGCGCTGACACCTGGCCCTACCAGGGCAGAGCTGGGCCAGGGGGTTCAGGGGACATGGGGCACAAGCAAGCTGGCGGGTGTGTGAACGGTCGCAGTGTCCCCTCGGGGGCGGGAGGAGGCGCGAGGGCAGACCCAGGCAGGAGGGGCCCCGGGCACGGCTCGGGAGCTGGCAAGCGGGTGGGTTCAAAGCCTTTATTGGATGGAGAGGCGTGTGCCTGGCAGGGACCCCCAGGGCCTGCTGCGGGAGCTCGGGTGGGGCAGGTGAGGAGGGGCCCAGGGAGGGCAGGTGCGGGCCGGCAGGGAGCCTTCCGGAAGGCTGCAGGTGGACACGGAGTGCCGCGGAGGCCCAGGGGCCCGGGGAGGGCCGGGGAGGGGCTGGGGGCTGGCGGAGCCAGGATGTGGCCTGGGGAAGCCCCGGCAGTGTGGGCAGGATGGGGAGGAGAGGCCGGGCGGCCGGCGCTGCTGGGGGCTGCGGGGCCCTCACCGGAGCTGCAGGGGGTAGGGACCTTGGCGGTGCCGAGCTCCCCCGGCTTCCCGCCGCATGAGGCTGCACCCACCCGCACGGAGCCCTCCAGGCGGGCGGGCCCGAGTCTGCAGTCCGGCCGACCGCCGGGCAGGGGTCTGGTTAGCACCGTGGGCGGGAGCGGGGCTCAGGGCCCGACTGCCGGGGTGGCGGCACCGACACACAGGCGGGTCGTGGGGGCAGCGGTGGGCGCTAACAGATCCACCGGATGAACCTGTCGAGGAAGCCAGGCTGCGCCAGGCTGTCGTAGTCCTTCTCGCGGAAGATGGCGGTGCGGTCGCCCAGGCTGAGGGCGGTGAGCACGTCCATGTCCACGTCGCCACCCACGGCCACCACGGTGGGCACCACGTTCTGCTTGCGCATGGAGTGCACCGACTCCTCCAGGCTGTTGTTGCCGGTGACGCCGTCCGTGAGGAACACGAAGGACAGCTCGGCGTGGCGGCGAGCCCCGCCGCGCGCACCGCGCACGATGCTGTTGATGGCCTGCACGATGCCCGTGCCCACGTGCGAGAAGGAGTTGAGGTAGCGGGCGCCCTCCAGCGCCTCGTGGATGACCGTCAGGTTGGAGGTCAGTGGGAAGGCCACCTGCTGCTCGCCCCGCCCGCCGTACTGCAGCAGCGCCACGCGCGCGTTGAGCGGGTCGTCGTCCCGGCGCGCCAGCGTCAGCCGCCGCGACACGTCCTCCACGAAGCGCCGGGCCTTGTGGAAGTTCTGCTCCCCCAGCCGCTCGGAGCCGTCCAGCAGGAAGACGATGTCCACGGGCCGCTGCGTGCACTGCGCCACGTACAGCTCTGCGGGGACACGTGTGGGGTGCGGGCTGGGCTCCAGGGGACCCCGGCAGCAGGTGCCGGCCCAGCCAAGCCCCCCGCCCGCACCCTCTTCACTCGCACCCCACCCACGGGGGGCGAAGCTCTGGGGTCACCGTAGCTGTTGGTGGGGTGTCCACTGGGGCAGCATGGGGTGCGGGTCATCAGCGGGGCACCTGCCACCAGACCCTGGCCTGTCCTCCTACCAGGACACGCTCCTAAACCTGAGCATCAGAGACCGGTCAGAGGCCAGAGGCCGCGCTCTGCCCGCCAAGTGCATCTCAGCCTGGGCGGCCCCTCAGGCCCTCCTGGGAGGGACAGGGTCCAAAAAGCCCTTCTCCTGGCCCGAGCATCTGCTACCCACAAAACAGCCACCATCGTGCGGGGCTGGGGGTGGCAGGGACCTCAGGAAGACCCCGGCCCTGACACCCCAGCCTGAGCCCTGCTCGCTCGGGCCCGGCTGCCTGCCTGTGCCGCTGGGCACACACCCCCGCCAGGGCACGTTTGTCCTGGAGGGACCAGGAGCCTGTGGCCGCGCTGACCACCGGCGGCAGCGCTGCAGGTGTGGCCCGACCCAGGACTCCCTGTTGCCAGAGGATCCCTCCCCGCTGGAGTGGTCGCCAGCTTTCACACGCCGGGCTCAGCTTTGTAGGATTGCACTTTGGTAAATGTTGGTGACAGGCCGCCTGCGTCCAAGGCCGCCCCTCGGTGCCGCTGGCGTCGGGTTTCCCTCGTGAGCCTGTTGACAACGCAGCTTCCCTGTGAGCCCCGCGCGCCCGAAACTCACTCAGGGCACCTAGAACGTTCTCAGGCGCTGCCGGGCTTCCCAGGCCCTTCCAAATAACGAGCATTTTCACTGTTGTCACCACAAGCACGAGACAGACATGCGGCTGGGACTGGGGGGCCCTGGGTGAGCGCACGGGAGGCCAAGGGGGCCGTGCAAGTTGGCCCAGCCCACCCCGGGCCGTTGGCGTGTGGACGAGACCCCACCCATGAGGAGTCGCTGCACCGAGCCCGCGGGCACACGGACAGGCGCGTGGGCGGAAGCCACGCCCAGGCGAGGCGTAGTCGGAAGGTCCGGGTCCGGGCTCGCCTACTGGCGCCCCCGTCGTGCTCGGCCACCGAACGTCATGCCTTGGGGGTGCCCCCGACCCCGACTGCGTCCGGACACCCAGAGGCTGGGGGCAGTGTGCAAACACGGGGACCGGCACCTTGGCAGGTGGCTTTGGCATTTTCCTTAATGGGCGCGACGCCGGCTCAAAGGCATCTGGCACCAGGACTTCCGGGTCTGGTGAGGAGCATCTGCTGCCCAGCCTGGCTGCCTTCACGCGGTACCGGGTGAGCACACGTGGGTCCCGCACACAGGCCGTGCCCACCCTGCGGCCAGGCTGTCACAGCCTCAGGCCCGGCCAGAAGCCGGCAGGGGTGATGTCCCTGAGACTTGGGCTGCTCCCTCACCCTGGCCCCCAAATGCACGGGGCTGGGCAGCTGACTAGAGGCCCCCAGAGCGGCCCAGGTCCTAATCCCCCGAGCCCGTGACGTGCCCGTGTGGCAAGGAAGGACTCTGCAGACAGGGTGAAATCAGCATCTTGAGACGTGATCGTCCGGGATTTAGGGTGGGCCTCAAATTCAACCACTGGTGATCTCAGAAACAGAGGAGGACACAGAGACCCAGGACAGGAGCCCATGTGAAGACGGAGGCAGAGACTGGAGACGCAGCCACGGGCCAAGGAACGTGGCAGCCCCAGGAGCTGGAAGAGGAGCTCTGTGTGTCTGTGTGTCTCGCTCTGGAAGGAGCCTCCGCTGGAGCCTCCGGAGGGAGCGCGGCCCCGATGACACCTGGATTCTGCTCCTGTGGCTCCAGGCGGAGCGAGGAGACCCTGCTGCCCGGCCCGTCTGCGGTGGGCAGCCCAGGAGGCTGTGCGGCGGGCGGGCGGGCACGCGGCTTCAGCAGAGCGCCAGCGCGGTCTCGGGGTCGCCCACAATGTCCCTGTGCACCAGCTTGAAGGTGTCAATGAACAGCTCCATCCAGTCCTGCCGCTCCGTCCCCGTGGCGAACTTGGCCCGCTCCGCCGTGTAGACCAGCACGGCCACCAGCTGGGAGTAGGCGGCCGGGTCCTGCGTGAACTCCGTGGCGTTTAGCAACTGTTGGATTAGGGGTATGGTCCTGGGGAAGGTGGCGTCCGGCCCCTCTTCCGTGCGCAGGAAGGTGACCAGGGGCTCGCCCCCGGGCCACGGTGCATCTGCAAGGGAGCGTCCAGAGAAGACTCAGGGCCCAGGTGCGCGTGGGCGGCCTCCAGCCCCTCCCCGGCCGGAGCAGGGCCAGGACCAGAGCGAGGAGCCACCGGGCAGCTGGGCGGCGCGTCCGTGCAGGAAATGGGGCGGGCGGCGTCCCGGCCTGGTCAGGGGCACCGAGTGGGGCCAGGGGCCGGAGACCTGGGGACACCACAGACCCCAGGAAACTTCCCTCTTGGCACAGAACAGCTCTGTGCAAGGCTGCTCGGAGACATGACCACGTTCCAGCTCGGCTTCCAGCGGCTCAAGGCTGTGTCCCCAGGAAGACCCCAGCCCTCTTACGGCACCCATAGGGGAAGTGTGCGGTTATAACCCTCCACCTCCCTGAACTGTCTCCTTGAAGACACAACGTCTCTGAATGCAAACAGCCAGGGAGGTCCCAGTCTCTCTGTGGGTCCCTGTCTGTCCCTCTGTCTCTGTCTCTCTGTCTCTGTATGTCTCTCTGTCTCTGTGTATCTGTCTCTGTCTCTCTGTCTGTGTCTGTCTCTGTGTATCTGTCTCTGTGTCTCTCTGTCTCTGTCTCTGTGTGTCTCTGTCTCTGTGTCTGTCTCTGTGTACCTGTCTCTCTGTCTCTGTGTCTCTCTGTGTCTCCCTGTCTCTGTGTCTCTGTGTGTCTCTGTCTCTATGTATCTGTCTCTGTCTCTCTGTCTCTGTGTCTGTCTCTGTGTATCTGTCTCTGTGTCTCTCTGTCTCTCTGTGTGTCTCTCTGTCTCTGTCTGTCTCTGTGTATCTGTCTCTGTATCTCTCTGTCTCTGTGTCTCTCTGTCTCTGTGTCTCTGTGTCTCTGTCTCTCCCCGGCTCCCGGGCCTACAGGAGGGGAGGCCTCACTTTGGGGAGGCCTCGCTCTACTCACCTGCTCTGCGGCCCCCGGTCAGGAGACCCCAGGTTTGCTTCTCCCGTGAGTAGGCGCTGTTGGTAAACGCGCTGGCCCCGTCGTGGAGACCAGCCCCCCGGAGCCCCCCCGGAGCCCCCGGCCCCCGCCTTGCTTAGAGGCCTCACAAAGTCTGCGCCTTTTGTTTCCACCAAGCTCGCTCAGGCTGCACTGGGAGCCTCTCCTACTGCAGCCACCGCCGCATACTCCCTCTCTGGCACCCTCTGGCCCCCGCCCCACCGAGGCCATCCTCTGGCCTGGCGCCCGCCTGGGGTGACGGCTCCTGGGTGGACGGGGCTGTCTGGCCTCCAGCGCCAGGGCCCGGGCTCGGCCGGCAGCGTCCGCCCAGTGCCGCCTGCAGCCCAGGGGTGCCGGGAGGAGGCTCCAGGGCTTCCCTCCGGCCACCGTGTCTGACTGGCTGACGCTCCTTGTGCCCTGAAGGAGCGTGAGCCCTGTGGGTCCGGAGGACGGGCGGTTAAGGGGGCCAGGACGGAGGGACGGCGCCCGCTGAGGGGCCACACACTGCCGCGCTCTGGAGGCTGTGGGACGGCCAGCGTAGCCGACACCAGAACCAACGGCATCACGAGGAAGGGGACACCGCAGACCACGTCTCTCGGGGACACAGAAGGAAAGTCCTCAACAAAGCATCAGCAGATCCAACCCCACGACGCGGGAAGAGGGTCACACACCACGACCAAGTGGGACTTCTCGCAGGGACACGAGCTGGTTCCACACTTGGTCGTCAGTCACCGCAGCCATGGCGTCAACAGGCTGCCCCCGAGAAACCACGTGAGCCCTCGGCGGCGGCAGAGAACGGCCCGGCAAACCCAGCCCAGCCGCGGTGCCCACCGGGCGGAGCGGAACTTGCCCGGACAGCCCGCAAGGCCCCACGGCCAACGTCGCCCTGACGGGAGAAGACGAGGCCTTCCCGACTGGCCCGTGCTGCCTGCGGTCGGCGTCCCCGCCCCCTGCGCCCACCCTGGTGGAGCCGGCAGGGAGCCCACGCTGGGGACCAGGCTGGGGACCAGGCTGCAGAGGACGCCAGCGCCACAGCCCAGACGCTGCCGCCCCTCACCCGGGCCTGTGGCTGGGGGGTCTCGGTGCAGCCCCAGCTCCCTGGCCTTTGGCAGAGACCACGGCTGGCACTGCCCAGGCAGCCCGGGTGCCACACGGCTGTCCCCGGCCAGCCTGGGCGGGCAGCTGAGGCCAAGGAACAGCCGTGTGGGGCACTTCCTGGGGAACGTTCTCTGCCACAGCGTGTTTGGGGACCCCGACCCCGAGTCCACACGGCTCCTTCCCGTGGGCGGTGTCTCTGGCCCATGGCCACCTCAGCGTGAGGGCTCCCGCCCTGTCTCCACGGTGACGCCACCTTCCACAGCCGGCTCCAGGGCCCCCGCCTCAATGCCCCCGGGAGGGACAGGGCTCACCGAGGGGGGAGCTTGGCTCCTGGAGCCCCGGCACCTGTGGGGCCCCGTCCCGGGGCAGTCGAACCGCAGGGCCAGCAGCCCTGCCCCCCCAGCCCCAGCCCCAGCCCCACACCCGTGTGGGCCACAAACACAGCCACGTCGGGAACACGGGCTCCCACGAGCAAGCTGCCGCCGCCCCCAGAGATCACCACCTCAGTGGCAGCTCCAGGCCGGCAGGGTCAGAAGCTAGGGGACTGGCCGGCCACCAAGAGAGTGTCATGCACTGGGCTCCGACATGGTTTTGCCGAATCCAGCGCCTTGTCCCTGAAGACAAGCACTCGGCGGCCGTGGAGCTGGACGGCCCCCCCGGGGTGTCTGCCCCTCCCAGGTGGTGGGGAGACTTCGAGGCCCCAAAATGGGCCTCCTTTGGTGGCGAAACCACCTTCCCTGCCAGTGGCCACAAGCCACCTGCAGTGCCAGGCGAGGGACTCGTGACATCATTACCCCTGCCCTTCCCTGAGCCCCCTCAGCTGTGCGTGGGGACCTGGGGGCTAAGACCTGACTCTCTGGGGCGTCTCCCTAGGGAGCGGCCTCTGCCACACACTCCCTCGAGGGTCCCCGCACCCGCCCTCCCCCGCCCCTGCCCGCGGGGAGCAAGGACGCCCCCTCTGGGCTGCTGTGCAGGTCTGGGCGGGAGGCTCCGGTGCCGGCGTTACCTGTTTGGCAGGGGAGGTCTGGGCACACGATCTGCGGGTCTAGAAGAAAGGAAAGAGCCCGGGGCCACGTCAGTCCTGCCAGGCCCTGGGCCGGGCCCTCGGACCCGCTGACGGACCCGCCCTCAGCACCGCCCATGGACCCGCCCACGGACCCGCCCACGGACGGGGCTCCGGGAGGGGCTGGACTCTGCCCACCGTGGCGGCCCCAACCCCTTCCGGCCCGATGCCTGGCATCCTGGGCACGTCTGTCCTGAGACCGGGGGTCCCCGGGGCTTGTGCTGGGCAGCCGAGGGGGGTGCCCGGCTTGTGGGGGCCGCGGCCACCCCGCCCACGCGGACCCTGCGCCCTCACCCGGGCAGAGCACGTCCTCCATGTCGTCGATGAACTTCTCGGCCACCAGGTCGGAGAAGAGCGTCATGTTGCGCACCTGCTGCGGCTTGTCGCAGGCGATGGAGTTGAGGTTCTCGCTCTCGTGCTTCTCATGGAACATGTCGCCGATGCCGATGGCCGTCACCGTGACGTCACGGTCGCACAGCGCCCGCAGGTTGAGGTCGTCATCGCGCGGGTCGTGGCGCCCGTCTGTGATGACCACCGCGAACACGCGGGTCTTCTGTCGCCGGCTCTCCTTGATGAGCCGGTCGTAGGCGAACTTGAGGGCCGAGGGGGTCCAGGTGCCGCCCGCGATCCACTCGAGGTTCTTGACGGCCTCCTTGAAGCTGGACAAGGAGTCGATGCGCTCGTCGTCCAGCTGGATGGCCTCGAAGGTGCCCTCGTGGCTGTACTGCACCACGCCCACGCGTGTCCCTGCAACACCACGCAACGCCACGCGTGTGAGCCGCCGCCGCCCTGCCCGGCCGGGCAGCCACCTCGAGTGCAGGGTCTCGGGGAGCCCCGGCCAGGCCGAGACCCTCTGTCGAAGGGGTGCGTCCCTGGCCTCCCGCCCCTGCCCTCACTGACCCGTCTCCGACTTGGGGTCCTTGGCGATGGCCCCCAGCCTGTTGACCACGTTGATGACGAAGTTCTTCTCCAGGGTAAAGTTGGTGTAGCCGATGCTCTCGGAGCTGTCGATGACGAAGACCACGTCCAGGGCGCCACAGCGCTTCTCGCAGTCTGGGGGGTGGCAGGGTCAGCGGGCTGGTGCTTGGGAGCCGTGGGAGACCCCAGACCCCAGGGTGCAGGGCCAGGTGCAGGTGGCCAGGACTTGGGTGACGACCCCACCCCTGGCTCCTCCACAGGGTGGTGCGTGGCCCCGACCCCGCCCAGCACGGGCAACAACTCACCACAGCACCCGCAGGTCTCTCTCACGTAGGTCATGACGTCACATTCCTGCAACACAGACACGCGCATCAGGGCGGCCAGCCAGGAGGAGGTGCCACAGGAGGGGGCCCGTGCAGACATGCAGGTCCAGGTGTGAGGGAGCCGTGGTGGGGAGGCTGGGGGTCCTGCCCTGCTACACTCACTGCTGACCTTGCCCCTGCCGACCTCCCCCTGCACTTGCTGCCTGTTTCCCATTTTGGGGAGAGAGAAGGATGCTTCCAAACGAGCAGGTGGGTTCCACCCCAGGTGACACCTACCGTGAGGCCAGGGTCTCCGGGGGGGCCGGGCTCACCCTGGAGGAGGAAGGGTGACGTGAGAAGCGAAGCCTGTTGGGGCCGAGGCTGGGTGGCCCGAGTCATTCCCAGGCCGCCGCCCACTGTCCCCTAGGTCGCTGTGGGCAGAACCGCCAGGCTGGGGCGCACGTGGGCCTGGCGGGCCTGGGGCTGAGGTCTGGGGAGCGCAGGGACCGGTCGCCAGCCTACCTCAGGTCCTGGGCCTCCTCTCGGCCCCCGAGGGCCCGGCTCACCGGGGGGACCAGGGTCGGCCTGCGGAGGAGCAGGGTAGGTGGGTTTCAGCAGCACGCGGCAGGACTCTGCTCCCCGCCACGGGCCCGCCTGGTGCCAGCCGCCGCCTCACAGCCCCGGCCCCCGTGGGAGGGGAAGAGGGGCTCCCCGAGATGGCGCGGGCTCTCCCCAGCCCCAGTGACGAACCCGCCCACCTGCACATCCATGCTCCCATCCCTCCAGATCCACCCGTCCACCCGCCCGCCCGTCCTTCCTCTTGCTCCTGCGTGTTCTCCACGCACCCACCGCCCCGGTGAGCACGCGGCTGGGCTAGGGAGGGAAGGCGGGCAGCACGCGGACCTGGCCCTGCTAGTGGGCACCAGCTGGCGCATGCTGGGCAGGGCTGGCCTGGGGGATGGCCTGGAGGGATGGGGTGGCATAGGGGATGACAGGGGGATGGTGGGGGATGGGGACTGGCAGGGGATGGCGGG
>CM052436.1:294440-314442 GCA_028533085.1 Varecia variegata | reverse complement strand
GAGCGAGACCCTGTCTCTACTAAAAATAGAAAGAAATGATCTGGACAGCTAAAAATATACAGAGAAAAAATTAGCCGGGCATGGTGGCACACGCATGTAGTCCCAGCTACTCGGGAGGCTGAGGCAGAAGGATTGCTTGAGCCCAGGAGTCTGAGTTTGCTGTGAGCTAGGCTGACACCACGGCACTCTAGCCCGGGCACCAGAGCGAGACTCTGTCTCAAAAAAAAAAAAAAAGAAAGAAAGAAGGAAATACTTACTGTACTTCAACACAGAAGAAAAAAAACCACCCTAATAAAAAAAATTGGCAAGGACATGAATGAAAATGCCATAAGAGAAGAAACAGAAAAGATGTGTGCGTAAATATCAGGAAAGAATATCCTAGCTCAGCAGTAACCACGGAAACACAAACACCATGACCAAGCCAGCTGCTCCCTGCGCTGCACGTCACAGAGCCTTGTTCCACGCTCAGGTGTGCCACACCCTCCTGTGCCTTCCTGCGGCATCGCACCCTGTCCCCCAGCTCTGCGAGGCTGTGCGTGGCTGCCCACGGGGCAGGGGACAGGAGCAGGGAGGTGACGGGACTGGGTCAGCGTGGCCCCCACCGTGGCTCTAGGGAATAACAGCCGTCAGGAACCAACACTTGACAAGAGTACCCGCTAAGGTTAAAACGGGAAAAAGCTAGAAAAGAACAAAGTTTAGAAATAACCAAGAGGCTGGTGAGTGACACATGGCAACACCAGCAGCCATTACAACTCGCTGGAGAAGCTCCGAGCCACACAGGGCCTTCAGAAACCTCAGCAGGCGCACGCCACGCCAGGCCTGTGGAAGGTACCGGTAAAACCGCGACGGAAACGTGAGGATCAAACAGGAACAACAGATTCTTCTTTGGGGGTGATGAGCGATGATTTTCTTCCTTGCACTTTTCTGTATTTTCCAAGGCTTCTTTAAAGAACATGCTTTACCTTGGTTACAGTGATTTTTAAGAGAACACGTTAAAAAAAAGGCCCGTTCTGTCAGTGTGTTACTGAGGATGACCCACGTCCACGGGACACGCAGAGCAGCACCCAGGCCAGGGACACGCCAGGCCTGGGCGACAGGAGAACACAGCGCCCCTCAGGAGGGAACCGCTGCCCCACCCGGGGCCTCCCACAGAGCACGACCAAACATCTTCACGTTACTGGGAAATGAAGCAACATACTCCTCAATACTTCATGGGCCTGGGAACTCACAACAGAAACAAAACACATTTTTAACTGAGTTATGTAACAGAACTTATTTCTAGCCTCAAGTGCACATTTCAATACAAGAAAACCCGAGGGTCGCGTATCTATGTACCCAAGTCAGGAACATAAAGTACCTGCAGGTGTCACCACGCCCAGCTCATTTTTTCTATTCTTTGTAGAGAGAGGGTCTCGCTCTTGCTCAAGCGGGTTTTGAGCTCCTGACCTCAAGGGATCCTCCCGCCTCGGCCTCCCAGAGTGCTGGTATCACAGGCGGCAGCCACCGCCCGGCCAGTTACTCATTTCTGTGTCGTAACTGTGCTACTCTGAGCCCCCAGTGCACATGCTTGATGTCGGCAGGGCACCCCACTGTTCAGCAACACCCGAAGCCTCTTCCTTGTTGATGTGAGTTTTGTTTCCGAGGCATGTTAGGGAACAACTTGACGAGTCTTGGCCCTGACTCGGTGGCAGTGTCCCGGGCCGAGGCCCCCTTACCTGATCTCCGCTGCCCTGTGGTCGGGAAAGCGCCTGTGGAAATGCTTCAGCGCCTGCATCACGGCGGAGGTGCACTCCACGTAGGTGTAGTCGATCATGATGTCCCCTGGGGGCGAGGGAGGTGTGTGAGCCCCACCCGGCCACCCAGAGCCTGCCACTCGCCAAACCCCAGAGAGAGAGCACCGCCGCGCACAGCCATGCCAGGAACTGCCCGACCGTCCTGCAGGGCAGACGGCGGCAGCTCAGGCTACCCGGGGGTGGGGCTTGGCACACACCACGAGACCCAGCGGGGGTGCCGGCCTGAGGAAGAGCTGCGCCCCACCCCAAAAACCCTGCGCCAGCTTGAGGAGCGAGACGCAGAGACCAGGAAGGCGGCACACAGGAGGCCCCACCAGAGAACCACAGCAGTCACGCACACACAGCAGCCCACCGGCCGTGGCACGGGCCCCCGAGGTCCCCACCGACCACCAAGTGCCATGAGGTGTGCTCAGGACACTCGGGCACAAGGCCCTGTGGACAGAGCAGGAGTCGGCCTGGGCTGCGTCCAGAGAGCTGGGTGCTGATCTCACCCGAATCCCCTGTCAACCCCCAAAGTGAACCCACAGCTCTTCTGTCCACAACTCAGGGACCCTCCGGGAGCCGGAGGGGACAGAAAGCCCAGGCTCAGGGAGGGCTCCGTCAGGATCTGCCAGTGGGGCCCTGCGGGCTGCCCCAGGCCAGGGGGACAGGCGGGCCCCCAGATCTGTGCGCCACAGTGCTGGCAGAGCCACTCACCAAAGACCTCCGAGGGGTTCAGCAGCTCCAGCAAGCGCCCCCCACGCCTGGTCTCGTAGGTGGCAAAGCCTCCGTCGGGATTCCTCATGCTCAGCAGCTGTTGCCGGGGCGAGAGCACCCTGAGAGCTCGCCCAGTGTGAGCACACACGGGACGGGCGAGGGCGCCCCTGCCGCGGCCCACGAGCCCTCGGTGCCTGAAGCAGCAGCTGCAGCCACGTCAACCGGGGCCTCTGAGTGCAGCCCCGAGGGGACGCACCCCGACACCTTCCCAGTCAAGCACATGCTGCCAGAACACGGTGGCTCTCCGTGGAAAAACATGCACAAAAGCAGACGTGCTTAAACAATTGTGCACAAAAATGGACAGAAATGCTCATCTTTTCTTTGGGCCCCCAGTGGAAACCACCGGTCCTCCTGCGAGGCTGGGGGGAGCCCCCAGCCCAGGGCTCAGGGCTCTGCAAACACCCACCCACCCGCCGTCCGAGGAGGAGTCCTGCAGCCCGCCCGGGGCGCTGGCGGAGACGTCGAGGTGAGCGCACAGCCTGCTCGGGACGCCAGGTGGGGACTGGGGCCAGGGCCTCACCACAGCCACAGCATCGCAGAGCCGCTCTCGGGGGACGTGCTCGGTGACAGAGGGACACTTCTCCTGCAGGAGCATCACGGACTTCAAGGCCTCTGCCGTGCAGTCAGCGACGATCCAGCCGCAGTCCAGTGTGCTGAAGGGAAACCCGCCCTGCAGAGCACGGGCCGTGACCGCCAGGCAGGAAGCCCACACCGCGGTCCTCGGGCCACCCAGCCCTCTCCCTGCAGAGGCCCATGCGCAGCACAGGGGCGGGTGTGGCGGGGCCCGAGCTGGACGCTGGACAGACCTCCGGCCTCTGGCTCAGGGCCCCAGGGCTGTAGCCCCCGCCCCCGTGCCATCAGATCTCACAATGGGACAGGGAGGGGCACAGCCTGGAGGTCTTTCGTCCCTCTGGCTGCCCCCGACACTCGGGCTCACGTCCCAGCTGTCGTCTGACGTCTGCGTGTGCTGAGACCGGCTGAACTGCTGAGGCCTGGCCACGCGTGTGCACAGACTGCCCCGTGGCGGCATGAAGGAGCCCTACAGGCCAGGCGGCCTCAGCAGTCAGGCACCCCCCTCGCTAGGCGTCACCCAGGGCAGGAGGCAGAGGATGCCCAGGGCACAGCCCTCGCAGAAGGAAGTTCAGCGAAGCGAGCAGCCTGGGCTGGGGCAGGTGGGCGGCGCCAGCTCCCGCGTACCTTGCTCATCTGGCGGTAGTACTTCCGGTGGTCGGGAGTGCTCTCTGGGACCTGGGCACACGGGGACACGTGTGGAAAGCAGAGAGGCTGTCACCACTCCAGCAGGCAGGGGCCCCAGGCTCAGACAGACAGGCAGGACTGGAGAAGCGGGACGTGCGGGGAGCCGGCAGTGCCGTGGCCACGGCTGCCACTGTGCTGGAGGCCCCCCAGCCCACTGCTGCCAGGAAGCGCGACTGGCCAGCAAGGGCTGAAACCCGCCCAGGCGGGGGGCACTCGGACGCCCCGGGGCCCCCACAGGCCAGCAGGCAAAGGACGGGGTGGGGCACATGGCCCAGAGAGGAGTGTTCCCCAAACAGCCTCAGCTCTGGAGACCCTTGTTGCTGAGCCGCGTCCCCTGCCTCAGTGCAAGAGCAAACAGGTATGCGTGTGTGCTGGAGTCCAGTCTGCCCTCCCAGGTCCCCACAGCTCAGAGCACGTCCTGGCCAGGAGTAAGGAGCAGGCCCAGCTGTGGGACAGGCACGGCCCCGCCCCCCAGGTCCTGCCTGGGCCACACTGGGGCGGCAGAGGCAGCCCCCCGCGAGAAGAGGGAGGAGCTGGGGCTGGGCACGCTACAGGCAGAGCAATGCCAGCGGGGCCCGGGCTGGAGGGGCCCCCCTGGCTGGGGCAGGGGGCGCAGGGCAGGGTGGGAGCAGGCCTCGGACAACTGCGGCTGCAGATGGGGTGGGGGGAGCAGGTGAGTGTGGAGACATTGACAGGTCAGATCAGACGTGGGGAAGGGTCCGCTGGGGTCACTGAGCTGGCAGGACGGCGGGGGCACTCGCTGCTAATGGTCTCAGGAGAGCAGACCACAGGCAGTGCCCTGACCGCTGGGGTAAGGTATTGAGGGGTGTCGGGCAGGCTGCGGAGCTTGGGGGACACAGCTCCTGACGCCACCCAGCCCTCTGCACACAGCGACTCCAACACAACCCGGATGCCACCGCTCAGACGGGAGAAACCACAGCGCCCACAGCACACTGGGGACGGGCCACCGCAGGCCTCCAGAGAGCTGTCCCCAGGTAGGACCAGCCCCAAGAGGACGGTGCGTGGAGGAGGGGCGGGGGGGCCGACCTGAGCAAAGCAGCACAGGGAGCAGGGGTGGAGGGGAGGCGGCACTGCTGCTGGCAGGGGCCCCAGCCCCGACACCCCATCTGCTGCTCCCTCGGAGCCACCAGGCAGGGGCCTCACCTGCGAGAGCCGCAGGAACTCGTGGGCCTTCTGCAGGCAGGACAGGAACTCGGGCCTGTGGTGCCCGCCCGCCTGGAAGAGACAGCAGGGTGGAGGCTGAGTTCCTGCCCCCGCGGGGACCAAAATCCAACCAGCAGGTGCCTCCAAGGGAGCTGGGGTTTCTCACTGCACTTACCTGCACGTGAGACGTGAAGAAGACACAAGGAGCAGGAGAGGCTGTCCGTGGACACCAGCACCCCACCCACAGGGCCAGCATGTGCCCCTGGGGGCCCCCAGCACCCACCTGAGGCCCTCCCCTGGCCCAGACCCCGGGGCTCTCCAGAAACACCTTCAGGATTCCACTGACCTCATTCCCACCAGCATAAACACACACCCTCATTTCTCTCCAGTACACACTTGAGAATGTCTGTTAACAACTGTCTTGTTTTGTTTTGTTTGTGAGGTGGTGTCGCTCTGTGGCCCCAGCTGGAGTGCAGTGGTGTCATCACAGCTCGCTGCAGCCTTGAGTTCTCAGGCTCAAGCGATCCTCCTGCCTCAGCCTCCCAAGTAGCTGAGACTATGGATATGAGCCACCACACCGGGCCTACTTTTTCTAATTTTCGTAGAGACGGAGTCTCACTATGTCGCTCAAGGTGGTCTCAAACTCCTGGCCTCAAGAGATCCTCCTGCCTCGGCCTCCCCAAGTGCTGGGATTAGAGGCATGAGCCATCATGCCCAGCCAAGCAGTTTCAGAAGAACCCTAAGCTCAGTCCTGCTCTGGTGGCCCCTCTGCCCCGAGCTCTGGAACAGCTCTCAGGAGGCTCTCCTGCTCACACGGCCTTCGGCCTCCGCCCTCCTGAAGCCCCTGACCCAGCCCAATGCCCAGGGCTGCCAGGCAAGGCCACCACCTCTGCAGGGTCACCACTAGAGGCTTTGCAGCCCAGGCCAGCGGGAAGGACGACAGGTGTGTGGTCAGCAGGTGCCATGACCCTTGGAGTGGACACACGTGCTCATGTGCACAGGAAGGCTGGCTGGGGCCAAAGGAGGAGATGGAACCACATACCTCTAGTAGAGCTTGGATGGCAAACGAGGTGTCCCAGACCTGTGAGCCGTTGGTGCCCTGCAGACAAGGATGGGCCACTTCAGAAGCTGCTGTGTCCCGCACTAGCACCCACCGCGCTCGGGACCTGACGGGGGCCGGGCAGGCGGGGTGTGGGGCCTGGGGACGGGCACCAGGCAACACCCGACTCCAGGCTCTGAGGCCTGCGTGCCCCTTGCAGCTGTCCAGGGCCCGAGAGACGGCTTGTCCTACAGGCAGACACAGGTCCTTCGTGGCCACCAGCCGGAACGGTCCCTCATGGGCTCTACCCCCCACCCACACAGAGCACGCAGCCCCCACCCAGCCACGTGGTGACCGGAAACAGCCCCCTTTTCTGAGTTCCCTGGAGGTGATGGGCCCTGGACGGGGCCAGGAAAGCCCCACCTCAAATCCCAGCCTGGAGCCTGGGACACAGGTCAACACTCTGGCCTCAGTTCAGAGCTGGTGGCCAAACCCCACAGAGAGACGGAGCTGGACAGTGGGGGTGGGGCGCGGGGCAGAAGCTCAGGGGCGTCACACGCCGCGGGGACAACACGTGGGAAAGAAACCCAGCAGTGTGGGGCCTCAGAGCCCGACGCCAGTGACAGAAACCAGGCACAGGGGTCACGGGTCAGGTCCAACAAGAAGCCCTTTAGGGACAGTCCTCTAGCAGGAGACCACTGGGGACCAGCAATCGAACGCTGGCCTGGCGGGAGCCCTGTGCACCCAACCAGCTGCAAACCGCATGGCGAGGATGCCGCTCAGGGACCATCACTGGGTTTCTGGGAGTGGCGACGGCAGAGGGGCCGTGTGGAAACAGGCCCTCCCCTGCTCAGCCGCAGGAAGGCCACTGCCACCCAAGGCTCGTCACTCTCCTCTGCTCCGCACGTGTTTTGAAAGCCGTCTCCCAAGACACTGATGGTGTGGGGACCCGGGGCACAACCCCTTGGGGGGCAAGGACGCTGGCCCGGCATCCCCTCCCAGGAAGG
Organism: Varecia variegata; assembly: GCA_028533085.1. NCBI lineage: Eukaryota > Metazoa > Chordata > Mammalia > Primates > Lemuridae > Varecia > Varecia variegata. Next base: position 307,426 of record CM052436.1, on the reverse strand, counting down.
ACACATCTTCTCTGGTCCGTCCATGAGCTGAAGCCCCTGGGAAGGACCTGGAAAGCAGCCAACTACACGCGTGTGCCCGAATGTCCAGCAAAACCCACCCTTCCTCCCCTCTGCTCCACTCCAGCCCACGAGAAAGGGGACATTCTCGGGCCACTCCCAAGCCTGGTCACACTCCCCCCCCGCCCCCCCGCGCTGCAGGGACAGCCCCAGGGCAACCAGGGGAGCCGGGGGTGAAGACAGGGACCTCCTGGGACCTGAGGAAGGAGCCTCCTGACGACCACAGAGAGCAGGGGCCCCGCCAGCCAGAGCCGCCTCCCACGTGGCAACAAGAGGAGCGCTTCTGCGGCACCCGAGCCACCCCTGGGTCTGTGGTTACAGTGAGTCAGCCCCCGACCCAGAGCACGCAGCAAACAGGAAAGCCGCAGGAGGACACGCAAGAACACATGGGCGCCCACACAGGCCAGCGGCACAGACCCAGGACACGGCCGGAGGCCTGGAGGGGAGGACGGAGCCTCCATCGTACAGTGCCGGAACTTGCACTGAGAAGGAGTTATTTTGAATCTTAATGAACCCAAGATGATAAAAAAGACAGAAATAATGAAGGGCAGGAACAGCTGCAAGGAAACGAGGAAACGCCGCGAGGCCCGGCAGCCCTCACCTGCATTTTCATGCCATCCAGGCCCAGCCTGTGAGGACGAGAAAAGCCCAAGTCAGAGACGAGGACAAAGCCAGAACCCACTGGCCAGCGGGAGCCCGCACCCGGGAGAGAGCACAGGGGCTCCGAGGCCTGGCGCTGCCCGGCTGGGTTCCTGGCGTGAGGGCCACGCTCGGCGGCGAAGGGACAGCAGCTCACCCAGCAGGGCTCCCGGCCAGCCCTGCCGCCCCCCGGACAGGCCACAGCACTTGCCGTCTCGGGCACCGCTGTGTGGTCTCTCCACGAAAGGAGGCCACCTCCGCACACAGCCAGGCCGACGCGCTCCCTGCTGAGGCCCAGCACACGCCTCCCGGCGCCATCCCGCGTGGGGACGCCGAGGCTGCAGGGAGCGTGCAGACCAGCGCTGGGGAAGGCCTCGTGTCTGCAGCTGGCTCCCGGCAAGGTTCTTGGGGGCACCGCCACCCGCACTCACCAGAGGTAGTCCGGGATTCTGGACACGTGCTCCTGGAAGGCGGAGGAGCCCGGCCCGTCCACGTGCCAGCGCACCAGCATGTTGATGGTTTTCGAGATCTGCAGGAGACGCGGCCGTCAGGGCTCCGCTCCGGCTGCCCAGCCCCTGCACATGAGGCCCCGCAGCCTGGCTCCAGGGCCGGGCCAGGGCCCCGTCGGCTCTAACGGGCGTCTCCCGAGCACTCGCTGGGCGTCAGGGCCCAGGAGCCAGGGTCAGTCCCTCCCCAGACGCGGCTCAGACAGAGGCTGGTGCCGGCCAAGGTTTCCCGTCTGTTTCCGGTCACCACGTGGCTGGGTGGGGGCTGCGTGCTCTGTGTGGGTGGGGGGTAGAGCCCATGAGGGACCGTCCCAGCTGGTGGCCACGAAGGACCTGTGTCTGCCTGTAGGACAGCTCAGAGGTGCAGGGCTGAGAAGGGACAGACACTTGAGGGCGTCAGACTTTGGACCAGAGGCAGCGGCGTGTGGTCTGCCTTAGGGACGATGTGGGGACGGAGGACAGGGTCCGCGGGACACAGGCACACAAGTGGAGACGAGCAGAGTGGAAGCGATGCTCACTCCCCTTTTTCCTCAGGGCAGAATGTTCTAGGGGCGCCGACTTTCCACTCACAGGTCTCACAGTCAAAACCCCAACGGCAGCTGTGGTCTCTAACTCCCTAGGACAGACGTGGGGTCGGCTAATGCCCACACAGAACCGCGTCACTGCTAAGTGGATGAGGGACCCGCTGCAGGGTCAGTTCAGATTTGTGACTCACTGAGGTGGCCTGAGGCGCCGCTGGCCAGGGGCTCGTGACAGCTCGGCCAGCAGGCGACCCCACGCCAGGCGGCCAGGGCACGTGCACCTCCACAGCGTGGGGCACGTCCACAGCGGCCTCCACCGGGCCCTGCGGGGGTGGTGGAGGGGCACCAAGTCCCCCGCCAGCTGGGAGAAGCCACGGATGGCCTCAAGGCCCTTCCACCCCCCACCCTGGGTGTCTCCAAGCCCCCTGAGAGAAGGTCAGGTGACAGAGTGTTTGGGGGCTGGGAAGGGATCAGGTGAGAGGAAAGCATCCTCCCAGCTGGCCAGAAAGGTCTCGGGAGCAGGTGTCAGACACCCAAGACAAAAGCCAGGTGGGAGGGAGGGAGGGCGCGGCCAGCAGCTTCGCCCAGCCCAGGTTGGTGCCCCCCTCATGCGTGTGAGATCAGAGGGCCACATCCCCGAGGAAGGCGCACCAGGCTCCAGGGAGACCCCCTCCCGGCTCACAGACTGACCCCTGTGCCCCTCTGTCCCTCTGCCCCCGGGCACTGGGGCTGGGACAGGGCAGGGCACTGACCGGGCCGATGCTGATGCTCTTGGTGAAGCGGTCGTCGGCCACGATGTGCTCGTACAGCCTCTGCATGGCCCGCTGCCGCAGGCTGGTGCTGTGGTGGCGCTCGTACAGGTTGAGGAGCGCTGCAGGAGAGCGCGGCATCAGCGGGCTGCGCACCAGGGGTCTCCCCCTTCCCCTTGCCCCAGACCCCACCAACACGCCCCGCCCGGTGTCCAGCGTGGGCTCCCGAGAGCGTCAGTCCAGCCCAGCTGGTCCCACCCGGGCCGGCACGGCAGGGGCTGCTCAGCGCCGTGGGCAGAAGGAGTGGGTGGAGTGGAGGCCACGCCCACCTCGCCTGCCCTGGCCCAGGGCCCCCTGGGAGCACCCACCATACACCACGCGGAGCAGCCAGCTGTGCGGCGTGTACAGCTCGTCCGGGGCCACATTGTCCCTCTGTGCCGGCCAGTCAATGCTGGCGAAGTCCTCCACGTACAGCTCCTGCAGGGAAAGCCCTGAGATGGGCAGAGGAGGCCGCACCTCCCGGACACCCGTGGCCCAGCTCAAACCAGGAGCGGCAGCCTCCTGCAGTGGCCAGCCCTCAGCGTCCTGGGCATGCCCCTTCCCAGGCTGGGGGCATATCCGTGACTGACCTCTGCAGGGCACGAAGGCCCAGCCATCCTGGCCAAGGCCGGACCACCCAAGGAGCTGGCCTGGCTCCGAGAGCATCTCCCTGGACACTCGTTGCCTCCCTCTGCCCCTCCTCCTTCACCTGGTAACATCCTGCACCTTAGACCCCCCCTCAGGGCCTGCTTCCCGCAAACACAACGCAACTGTGGGCCAGGGCTTGGGCATCGCACTCCAGGAGCTCGGGGAGCCCCCACCAAACCTGGGTGACAGCTGCTCCCTGTCCCACAGCACAAGTCCCCCGGGCAGAGGTTGCTCGACACAGATTACTGGCCCCCCCACCCCCGCCCTGGCGCATGGATATGCGCGGTTAGATTCTGGGGGGCCCTGGGCCTCGGGTCCCAGCCCTGGCGGCCATGCACCCTGCTCCCTGAGGAGGTCTCACCTGGCGGAGGCTCTGGACCAGGGGGTCCTCGGAGGCTTTCAGCCGGGTGGCGTAGCAGTAGCTCATGGGCAGGTACACCTGCCGGCAGTGGCACCAGATGGTGGAGGGGTGCGCAGGCGCCCAGTCGGGAAACAGCCTGGGGGGACAGTGCGCGTCGGCAGACCCCCAGGACACAAACCTGGCCCTGCTGCCAGCACAGCTTCTGGTGGACGGCCCTCCCCCGGGGTCGGCGCAGAGTGCGGTCAAGCCCCACGGCCCTGCCAGGGAGCAGGCGGCTCTGAGTGTGGGCAGCGTGTCACCTTCTAAAGCCAATCCCCGAGCCCTGAGCATTTAGCATTCTCTGTGGGTTTCTTAGTTGCGTAAAACACTGACGACGGGAAACCGGGTGAGGGACCTAGGGAATGCTCTGGACTATCTTTGCAACTTTTCTGGAAGTTGAAAACTACTGTAAAATTGAAGTTTACTTTTAAAATTTTATTGTAAAAACCGTAGGCCCGTAGAATCTGGCTCAGGCCTGGCTCTTCGGTCCTCATCTCTGCTGACGTTAGCACAGCCATACCAGCTTCCAGGGTCCCTTCAAGTCCCCCACCTCTGCACGCAGGCCACGGGCAGCCAGGCAGCGCAGAGCACGCCCACCCTGCGCCCGGACCACCAGCACCAAAGGTGCATTTTTCATTTGGGTCAGGGTCTGTGGTCCTGCACCCCAGCCGGGAGCGCCTAGTGAAGATGTAAGCACGCCAACACGCACCAGCACTGACAGACGGAGCCCGCTGCGGGCCAGACAAGACACTCCGCCCAGTGCCGGCCTGCGGCACCTGCACCCACACCTGCTCCCGCCCAGCAGCCACGCCAGGGCCCTCCTCCGCCTGCTCCTTCACGTGGGCAAGGCTGAGTCCCAAGCAGATCTGCCAGTGCAGGTCGCCTGGATGACCCAGCACATTCCCCCACTGCCCCCGCGCCCCCGCACACCCTGGGCGATCCCACCACCCTGCCTCCTCAGCACCCAGCCTGCACCGGCACCACCAGCCTCGAGCAAGCCCTCGGCCCTCGGCCAGACCCCACTGCCCTCTCCTGAGGGTCCTTCAGCCCCAGCCAAGTCACCCAGCACGGGGCCCCTCCAGCCCACCCTGACAGCTCTCGAGAGGAGACCCCAGGCCGTGCCTGTGGCCCTCAACAGCAGGGCCCCGCCTGGCTCTGCGGGGTTCTGGGCCTCACCCCCCACACGCGGAACCCTCAGGGTGAACGTATGTGCATGGGAGTGCTTCCCGGGAGATGCTGACAACTCTCATTAGATGTTCACAATATATTAAGGAACACTGGTTAGAGATACCAGATAATAACGATTTGCTGTTATTTTGCTGGGTTCTGTTAATACAAACTACCCATCTTTTAAAGACACACAGTGCCCACACTGAGGGTGGCATCTGCAGCATCCAATGCAAAGGAGATGGGTGGGGGGTCACGTTCTCCTCCACAGGTGCCCAGAACTTCCCGCAAGGCCGCTCGGCCGTCCAGCAGCTGCACACGGGGCTCTGAACCCCCACGGCGCCCGCCCACCACGCAGCCCCATCCACGGCACCTCCTCCCTCGAGCCCCACGGGGAGCCCCTTCCGTCACTCTGTGGGACTCAGCTCAAGCAGGGCCCCTGCCCACAGAACCACCGTCCCCCCACCTGCCGGGGGGCAGCCCCCTCGGAGCCCCCTCGGAAGGCAGCAGTGACCCGGCAGCCACACCCCCCTGCGGGGCCGCATACCACATCTCGGGGAACAGGGTGTTGAGGCCTTCCCAGCTGTAGACATTCAGGACGGCCAGCCAGAACTTGCCCCAGGAAGGGATGGCCACGGCACCACCTGGGGAGAGAACAGGCCCGTCACCTGCCTCTGCCTGTGAAGGTCAGCGAGGCTCAGTCCCCCAGCAGTGCCCAAGCCCCTTCTCACAGGGCGGGGGCAGCCTGCTGCGGACCCCCAGCCCCACTGAGAAGCAGGCTGCAGAGCGGCTCAGGACTGGCCCAGACACCATAGCCACGGGCAGAGCCAGCGGCTTCCCCGGGAGTGTTTCCAACCCTAGGAGGGGGTCCACAGCCCCTGCCCCCGGGAGGAAGCACATGAAGGCAGCTACCTGGGCAGTGTGGGGACACCTCAGTGCTCAGGCGGGGAGGGCCCAGACGCACGTGGCAGCCGTGTCCACGCACGCCTGGAGAGGGTGACGCGGGAAGTCAGAGCGCCTGCTTGGGCCTCTCCCTCCTGGGGCTCAGTCTAATCTGCCCTGTCTGTGTCACCGCACTGGGCAGATGGGTCCTGCACGGGTGGTGACAGGCCCCAGGCTCCAAAAGGGCTCCGGCACTCTGGCCCCACGTTGGAGCCACCTCCAGCAGCACCTGCTCAGTCTCAGGGACAGCGACGGCAACACCGTCCTGCATAGGCTTCACGAGGCCCCGCCCCAAACTCAGGGTGCAAAAGTCAACAAAGACTCATGAAACTCCCCGGCAAAGTGCGGCCCACACGTGTCCCTGCACTGGGCAGGCGCCAGGAGTGCAGTGGGGAACCGGCATCAACCACACCAGAGGCTGACAGTGAACTGACTGCAACACGGACACGCTCGTGAGGGAAGAACCCAGGGTCTCGGGAGAATGCACAACACGACACTTCACCCAGCCTGGCAGGTCACCAAGAGGTCCCTGAGGACACCCCAAGGGAGCAGCCGTGAAGAGCCCCGAGGAAGGAAGAGGCTTTGAGGAGCAGATGGGAGGTCCCCGTGGGCTGGGGTGCGGGAGGCCCAGGAAGGGCACAGGGCAAGACCAGGCTCTGTCAGGGCAGCCGGAACCGGGCTCTGCTCTCGGGAGCTGTGGCGCCTTCCCGGGGCAGCGACGGCCCTCAGAGCCCGCAGCCCGGGGCAGAGGGGCCCACCCAGGACACGGACGGCGAGCCCCGTGCCTGCTCCCCACCTTGGCCAGTTCAGGAAACAAACAGAATTCTCTGGTTGTCTTAATTTGCTTTTGAAAAAACCACTGGTAGGTTGAGCAGCTCCCGCCTGCTCCTGAGCTGACGCACTCCCTGGGCGCGGCTCACCCAGCGTCCGCCTGGAGGAGCATCTCTGCTCCTCGTCTGCGCGCGCGCGGCAGACCTGGAGGCAGACCTGCGTACCTTTCCTGTGGAGAATGTTCCGAGCTCGGACCAGGTCAGGATCATCAGGCCCGACGCCCAGAATTCTGAGAGACACGTAGTTGAGTGCCGTCCCAAACACCGTGGACTTGTCCTCAATGTGCCTATAGGAGAGAACCAGCGAGAAAACGGCACCTGCCCTTACCTCTGAGAAATACAGCAACCCTTCCAGTGACGCTTCCTTAGAAAAGAAAGAATGGGACCAGGCACGGTGGCTCACACCCGTAATCCCAGCACTCTGGGAGGTCAAGGCAGGAGGATCACTTGAGCTCAGGAGTTCAAGCCCAGCCTGAAGAAGAGCAAGACCCGGTCTTTACTAAAAATGGAAAAAAAGATTAGCCTGGCACAGTGGCATGCGCCTGTAGTCCCAGCTACTTGGGAGGCTGAGGCAGGAAGATGGCTTGAGCCCAGGAGTATGAGGCTGACGTGAGCTAGGATCACACCACGACACTCTAGCCGCGAGTGACAGAGACTCTGTCTCCAACAAAAAGGAAAAAAGAAAAGAAAAGTCAGAACGCCAAAACACCTGGCACTGACTGACATCACGACAGCACTGAGCAGGGCTCTCCAGCGGGAGCTCCTGCACCTCCCAGGGCAGCTGTGCTGTTCCCAACCTGCCCGGACAGGACACGCCACCCCTGTCGCACTTCCCGCTCCTGAGTCAGCACCGTGAGAGCAGACCACCCAGGCCAGGCCTCTGCTCCAAAGCGAGAGCCACACTGCAGGAAGCAGCTCTCTGCCGAGACCTGGGCAGGGCTGCCGGCTGCCTCCAGCCGGAGTTGAGGGCAACTCCTCCTGCCTCAGTGGTCAGAGGATGACAGTTTTCACATGTGGGTCTCAAGGGTCTCCCAAGCGGCCACAAAACCCATTTACAACACAAAGTGTGAAGCGGAGGCTGGCAGCTTCTGCCCCTCCTGCCCACCTACCCACCCACCCCAGGCCCACAGCTGCAGTCTCCCCTAACCCCTCGACAGCTGCCTGGAAACCCAAGCATCTCCTACACGGGAACACACACACGTGTACGTGTGCAGTGACACGGGGGCAGGCACACTCACAGGCCCCAGCCGCCGTCAGGTAGCTGCACCGACCGCAGGTACCGCACGATCTCTTCTCTGTATCCGGCTGGCAACGGGATGCGAGCCACATGGCATGTGATCAGGAGGCCTGCGTGGCAGGGAAACGTCCTCGCTGCAGGCAGGTGGTCATTACAGCAGAGCCCCGGTCCCTTTCCTCCCGAGGACCCCACCCTGACAGCGAGCAACTCCCAGTCTCCTTCCTTCCCATGGAAACGAACACCTGGGAGGCCATCCCTCCTGGGCTACAATCAGGGACTTTGGGAACAAGGCCAGAGGGAGCGCCCGCCAGCAGCGGCATAGGGGACACTCCCCGCCCGGGGCCTCCACAGCCCACCCAGCCACGCCCAGCCCCATGACACTGTGGGCACCTCGGGAAGGCCTCCCCAAGCCCCTGAAGGTCCAAGAGGGACCCGCATCTTAGAGCAGTGGGCCCTCCATGAGGGGAGACTGCTGGTCTCACTTAACAGCTGCTGGGAAAGAAACGCCAGATGGGTCAGCCGTGGATGGGGCTGTGCCACGCTGCAAATGTCAGGGGAAGGCAGAAGACAGTAAGCATGATCCACAAAGAACCTTCTGTTCCCGCCTGGTCCTCCTGGGCTACCCCCCACCCCCACCCCCACGCTCGGCTCCATCAGCCACGTGCCCACGGCACCTGCCACAGGACGGGTCTCGGGGTGGACCCCGCCACACGCACCATGGGACAGATGCCTAACTCTGGCTCAGAGGCACTGGAAGCCCTGGGGGACGAAACACACACAGACACGCCCCAGAGGAAGGGCGGACGGACTCAAAGATGCCGCACGGGTTCCTGAGAAACAGCCAGCCCAAAACAAGCCCGTCTCTTTTGTAACAGCTATGACGTTGAGACAGGGAAACGTGTGCAGGCCGGTGCAGAGCCAGCATCTTCCCCATTTTACAGGCAAGGAAATTGAGGCACAGCCAGTAAATGGTGGGGCTCGGGGGTTAGACCCCAGTCAGCACCACCAATGCCACTAGGCCATACCCAGATGGGAGCCGTCTACACAGGATCACAGACTCCAAGAGCATTTTCCAAATTAAAGGAAAAGGCTGGGTGCGGTGGCTCAGGCCTGTAATCCTAGCACTCTGGGAGGCCGAGGCAGGAGGATCACTTAAGCTCAGGAGTTCAAGACCAGCCTGAGCAAGAGTGAGACCCTGTCTCTACTAAAAATAGAAAAAATTATCCAGACAACCAAAAATAGAAACAAAAAAATTAACCAGGCATGGTGTCAAGCGCCTGTAGTCCCAGCTACTGGGGAGGCTGAGGCAGGAGGATCACTTGAGCCCAGGAGTTAGAGGTTGCTATGAGCTAGGCTGACGCCACAGCACTCTAGCCTGGGTGACAAAGCGAGACTCTGTCTCAAAAAAAAACAAAACCAAAAAACCAATAAATAAATAAAGGAAAAAGAAGGACCAGTCAAACCTCTGCCGAACACGGAAGAACACTGGCACAGCACCCAGAATGAGAAAGTCAACCCAAGGAAGACAGTCTGTCCAGAGTCTAGAAAGGGGAGAAGTCCCAACCCACAGCCTGTCCAGGGAGGACCCAAGCAGGCTGAGTCCAGGGCCACCACAGCAAGCAGAAACCACAGCAGCCGCAGTGATCAGGTACCCACTGGGTGCCTGCCCTGTGCAGGATGTCCAAACCTGTCGCTAATCCCCATATGGCAGGTGAGCCGTCAGAGGCCAAGGGAGGCTGAGTCTCCCAAGATAAATACGGATATGTTACATATCACTAACTAGATTTCTTTAGAACAGTGCGTTTACTGGCACCAGAGATTTTTATCTGTATCTTCTTTCTAAATATTCTCTCTGTATGATCTTTGCTTTGACCTTGCATGCCTTTCTCTGCAATAAATACAGAGGTTTGGAGCTCTTTGAAATGAAAGGAGTCTCTCCTCCTCCTTCGGCCTGAGACTGTAGTCTGGAGTGTTCTTTGTTGCGCTGTGACACTGTTAGAGATGCTGGATGATCTCTACAATCCTGGGAACAGTCTCAACGGGGCCCTGAGTGGGACCAAGGGAAGAAAGAGCCCCTTGACTTGCCCTCAAGTCCCAGGACAGCAAGACGTGATGCTGTATGGTGCAGATGGCGAGGGGGCACAGAGATGGACGCCGGCTGGCATCCCAGGGCCGTGTGACCTGGAATAAACGTGCTCCGACTTCCTCATGTGTCTGATGTAGCTTGTTCTAAGGACCAAAAGATGCACAGGCCTCGAGCAGGGCTTGGCTTGCAGTAACCACCATGGAACTGTTTCTGACATCAAAGGCCAACTCTTCCCAAACTAACACACAGGCCTGATGCAACTCTCCCCAAAGTCCCCACAGGCTTTGGGACTGGACAGTCAGGACAGAGGCAACCCAGGTGTATAAATGGATAGACATAAGATATGTTTTAAAAAGAAAGGCAACAAAAGGATATAAGAACTTTAAATCTACTACAAAGTTATAATTATTAAGACAATGTAGGTAAAAAAAAATACAGGTATCCGTAAGAGTTACCACAGAAACAAACCCTTTTGCACAGAGAACTCTGATCACTGAAGCACCACGGTCACAAGCCACTAGGGAAAGTGTCCTGCTGCGTAAATTCACAGGCAGGATCTCCCGTGTGACAAGGCTGTTTCTGCAGAGAAACATTCCCAGGAAGCAAAACAGTCTTGTCCAGCCAAACCAGTTCAGTACCAGGGGGTCCAACTGCTATGCCCCTGCTGCCCCTCCAGAAGCTCCACTCAGGGTGGGTTCAGAGCGGACATCAGCTCCCACCCACCAGCCTGCCCACCTACGGCCCCTGCACCTGGAGTGCCATCCCACCCAGCCAACAGAGCCCCAGAGCCCCCTTGCTTCCCTGATCACAGTGCTGACCACCCCACACCACACAGGGACAGTGACATCCTCACTCCCATCTGCCAGAACCAACAGCAAGACGGCTGGGACACACAGCAGCCCTCGCCAGCCCTGTTCTACGTGAGCGCCTGTGTTTGCACCTGCTCCACCAAGAGCCTAGACCAGGCCAGGCTCCCAGGGGTGACCCAGGGTGGCCGGAGCAGCGGGTTCCTACCTGGCAGGAGGAAAAGCGGGCCACCATAATCACCCGCCCAGTGCCCATCCTCAGCCTGCAGCCCCACGTAAAACGTCATCCCGTTCAGAGCACCCTCATGGGCCGTGTGGGCTTTGGGCAAGTCCTTAAAGTAATTCTTCTGTGAAGAGAGAAAACAATGAGAGCTGAGGGGGGCTGTTGCCCAGCGGAGGAGCCCTCCTCACTCATAGTCCAACTCAAAAGAGTGAATCTAGGCCGGGCGTGGTGGCTCACGCCTGTAATCCTAGCACTCTGGGAGGCCAAGGCGGGCGGATCGTTTGAGCTCAGGAGTTCAAGACCAGCCTGAGCAAGAACAAGACCCCGTCTCTACTAAAAATGGAAAGAAATTATGTGGCCAACTAAAATATATATAGAAAAAATTAGCCGGGCATGGTGGCGCATGCCTGTAGTCCCAGCTACCCGGGAGGCTGAGGCAGTAGGATTGCTTAAGCCCAGGAGTTTGAGGTTGCTGTGAGCTAGGCTGACGCCACGGCACTCACTCTAGCCCGGGCAACAGAGCGAGACTCTGTCTCAAAAAAAAAAAAAAAAAAAAAAGAGTGAATCTAAATTATTAATACTTTAAAAGTTTCAGCTGTTTCAACCAAAAGTCTGAAACTCTTTGATGACAGCATCACACCTTGGCAAAGTAAAAGGACAGTTCTGTGTTTTCTTGGTTTTATTTTCCAGTCACCAATTTGCAAAGTTCTTCGCAACTTCTCCAAGATGTCTTAAACCAGGCGCCCACTGGGGCCTGGGACTCCGGCCACTCTCTCTCCAGCAAGGCCCGAGGGATGGCACCGCTGCTCCCAGGGAGGGCTGTGCCGGTGAGTGGTGGCCAGGGCTGGCTGGGCAGGGAGGCCCTGTCTACCCTGCACACTCTCTGACTAGCTGAATTTCTCACAACAATGCACACAACAAAAAACTGGTTCAAAAATCCTCTTTTGTAAACAGACACAAAATTACAACTACCTTTGCAACTCTTCTGTAAGTCTAAGATTATCTCAAAATAAAGTGCTAAAAACAAGAACAAAATTAAAAGTTTCTTATGCCACGCTTCGTGAGGAACGGATTGAGGCAAAGGGGCTTGTTCAATTCACACCCTAACTCAACTCCTGTGGGAACCAGCCTTGGTGACACGTGTCATGTCTATATATTACACAAACCTTTTTTTAACAAGAAAACAATGCTCTTCACAACTAACTTTCAAGGCTCCCTACTGGTGCGTGGTGCTTCTGGAAGGTTCCCTGTCACTTCCGAGACATTGTGTGTTAAGCAATGACAAGCAGAGTCCAGCCACTTACGGTGTCCAACCCCAAGGAGTGGGCTTCCAGGGCAGTCTGTTCTCGGCCAGGGTCTTCCTCTTCCTGAAAGTAAGTCCACGCCTGCCTGCCCCTCTCATTGCTGAGTCGCCAGCGGCTGAGGTCGGTAGCCGGCTCCGTTTTATAGGGTCCCCCTCTGTGACGCAGACACCTGAGAGCCATCGGGCTGCTGGTCACCAGGTCGGCCCGCAGCTCCCTGACCACCTGCCCTGGCCAGCCAGTCCTCCTCGGCCTCAGCCCGCACGGACGTGCGTGGCAGTCGCAGCACCGGCCCCCGGCCGCAGCGGCCTCCGGGTGCCCACGGTCCCGGTCCCGACGAGGCCGGGACTCTGGCCTGGACCTCCACGCCCGCCGACCACACCCCCCACCCCCACTCCGGCCTAGACCCGACCCCGACCTCTGCCCCGGCCCCAGCCCGACTGTGGTCCCGACCTCCACCCCGGCCCCCGCCCCGCCCTGCGCCCAGACCTCGGCCCCGACCCCGACCCCGACCCGAAACTCCACCCGGCCCCCGATCCCCGCCCGCCCCGCCTCTCAGGCGCCTTCCCGGCCGCTGCACCCCTACTCAGCAGCGCCCCTCCCCTCAGCACCCACGACCACCCAGCACGCCGTCCGGAGGTTCCGGGCCGCGGGAACTCACGTGCCCTCCGTCATGTCAGCTGCGCTCCACTCCGCACGAGCCGGAGCCTCCCAAACCCACCGCCACAGCTCGCCCGGCCTGCCGCACTGCGCAGGCGCGCCTCTCGGCCCAGGCGCAGGCCCAGGTGGACCGATGCTCGTACACCCAATCAGAACGCTTCGAGGGCGGGACCAG
>CM052436.1:267496-293940 GCA_028533085.1 Varecia variegata | reverse complement strand
GGGGGGTGGGCGGAGCTCTGAGCGGGACTCGGGAAGCTGAGCCACACGCAGGTGCAGGTGGCTGGCACCAGAGAAGCAGAAATAGACACCAGCTGCGCAAGCTCACAGGGCGACTAGAGGAGGGCTCCGAGGAAGTGAGAAAGAAGCCGATGAAGAGGAAGATGGGCTCAGAATGCAGGCCCCGCCCGCCTGTGGCAGGAGGCGCTGAGATAAAGGGGTGAGCCCAGGACCAGGGGTGCCCAGAGCCCCCGCCCAGGGGAGGGAGAGGGCTGCCTCCCTGCCAAGGGCCAGGCACGGGGGCGCCTCTGAAGTTGAGGGTCCTTGGCAGCAGATGGAGGCAGGGCGCCTGGGGTCAGCTGGGGTGTGGCGGGCTGAGGGGAGAGTTGAGAGCATCTGGCGCAGGAGACGTGGCTGCGCTCTGGCGAGGACAGCCCCAGGTCCCGAAGGCCCATGGTGAACCCACAGAGGCCCAGCACGTCCGCATCGCCCGGCAGAGCCCTGATGTCAACTGCACCCACCCCTCAAATTCTACCCCAGGCCTGGCCCTGGAGGGGCATGACCTACAGCAGGCTGGGCGGTTGGCGGGGGACTAGGAGAGTGGACAAAAGAAAAAAACACCCACATGCACCCTCCCCCTAATGGAATAATGGGGTCAACCAAGGACACTCACCTCTTCCTATCCCAGTTCAGAAACGTGTGAAGACACAGCAGTAAGATATCAAAATATCAGCCTTGCCACAAATACAAAGCTAGTTGGGAGGACAAGCCTGGCATCTGCAAGTGAAGGGACAGCTACTGCCCCACCCCGAATCAGACAAACCTCCAGCCTCTGGGCCACAGAGCTGCCTCACCAAGGGCTGCACCGCCCAGCGCCAACAAGAAGATGCCTGTCAGCCCACAGGTGCCAGAAAGGACACCCCAAAGAGCCTGAGTGCACCTGACCCTGTCTGTTCCCCCAACTCACCAGCCCAGTGGGGCACTCCACTTCCCGAGGAGCAGAAAGGGGCTGTTTTCCTCCAAGGTGTCCCTCCATGTAGAAACATGCAGAGCAGGAATCAGGGCAGACAGGACAGGAACACAGAAAACCAAGCAAGTGAAAAAACAAGGCAATTATCAACTCCAGGAAAAACCTGAAGTTGTACCCAAAAGAAGTGTCATCATAAACCAATACAGGGCACAACAGCGAACAGAAACAGTGCAGGTTTCAGCCAACATGCTATTGAACTGCCAGGGAGAAGGCAGGAGAGGAAGTGTAGGTGCGTGTGGGTGATGCACCTTGCAGGGAAGACCGCAAGAGAGCTAACTCCTCCATTGTGGGACGTCAAACATCAAGATTAAGAAATAGCATTATTTTTCTTTATTGATAAACATGAAGTTAATCACTGAAGAAATCCCTGAGTTGTGTGTGTTTGGGGAACCAGGGACTGGCTGGTGGATTTGGTAGAGGTGAAATAAGGAGGTTCTTCTTAGCACTTCTGTTTTCTCAGCCACACTCAACATCCCCATGTCTGTTGATACCTCGTTCGAGCATGTGCGTGGACACATGTGCCTGAATTGGTAGCAGGGAAGGACGGAGGGGTGGGGTGGGGTAGGGTGGAGGAGAAAGAACTGGATGCAGGGGTGCAGCTGGGACAGCGTACTGAAGAGGACAAAGCCTGGAGGCCCCACAAGGGGACAGGCCAGCGGGGTCACGCCTCAGAGACCCTTGCTGCCTTACTCTGAGTGCTGTAGGAACCAGGCGGTGAAGATCAGCAGAGAAGTGACCTGGTCACATTTTATTTTAAAACTGGCTCGGGGAGTTCAGCAAGATGGGGTAGGAATCCCGCAGTGGGTACTGCAGGCGTCCAGGTGACATCAATGGTGTGAGCCTGAGCTTGCTGGCACTTGGTGTGGGGAGAGGGGACAAATTTGAGCCATATACAGAAAGAGGTATTTTTCTTTTTTATTTTTTAGAGACAGGGTCTCACTCTCACACAGGTGGGAATGCGGTGGCACAATGGTAGCTCACTGTAGCCTCGAACGCCTGGGCTCAAGTGATCCTCCTGCCTCAGCCTCCCGAGTAGCTGGGACTACAGGCGCGTGCACCGCCATGCCCAGCCCTAAGAGGATGAACCACCTGTTACACACGAAAACTTAAGCTGCAAACTCCCTCAGAGCACGTGCTGGTGAGTGACAGTCTGTGACATGAAGACAAATGAGAATACTGAAGGTGTCACACAGTAAAGTTTTTCATTCTGAACTAGGAAAGGCCTCAATGGACATTTAAATGGTTTATTTGCATGATTAATAATCACATTTCCAACAGTGCATGAAGCATCTGAGAATAACATTATTTTGAGTAAAAGCAGAAGTTTCCGGAGAGACCCCTCCCCTCAGGTCAGCTGCTAAATGTTCACCATGTCCAGCAGCGTAGAGAGATGGAGCTCGGAGGCCACTTCCTCTTCCCTCGAACTCTGGATCAGCCTTTCCAGGTGCTTCAGCCGCTCGGTCAGAGACGTGCCTGTTGCCTCCGTCAGCTGCAGCTGTCCCCTGGCCTTTTCATTCTGTTTGAATAAAAAAGAAATCGAGACCTGTGCTCTGTGAAGACCAACCTGGCCGTGTTAGATGCTGCAGTGGGACCTGCCGGGCTCCAGCCCACGCAACAGCTGGTGTCGTGCACTCGGGGCCTGCTTCTGTGCATGCTCTGCAGGGACAGTTTCCAGCATCATTTCTATAGAGCGTCACTGTCCAGGGCTATGAACTATTCCATCACACGAATGTGCTGCAGCTGCTTAACCGGACTCCTCCCTTGGACGTTTCATTTGTTTCCACTTTATGCAGCATCACTGATGCCGGAGTGGACGATCTGCTCTTCTCCCTGCTGATGGGCTTCCTAGAGCCGGTCCCACAGCACATCAGTGATTGAAACCCTGGGTTTGTTCCCTTGACCACTAGAGGAGGGATGTGAGTAGAAAGACCATGGGCTTTGGGGCCAGTGAGAAATGAGAAGCAACTCTGCTGCTGACCAGCCGGACACTGCCAGGTGAGGCCCTTACCTTCCTCACCCACTCATTCCCCTGAGGAAAAGTCAGTCCCAGAAGGGACGCCTGCGTGACGCCAAGGCCTAGAAGTTTGTGCTGTACAAACAGAAGCCGCTGTCATCACCTGCCGGTCTGGCCAGTCCTTACCACACGTCAGCGCCGTGCGAGCCTCAGTTAGGCAAGTCTCAATTCCACTCACCACTTACTGCACACGCAGACACTGGGAGTCGGCTGGGTCTCCGTAACAGTGAGTTTAAGAAAAGGTCTAGCTTACGCTAATAACCGACTGGTCATCATAACATGATGAGTCATATTCCTTTCCCCACCGTCCTCTTAGTCTTCAGTTCTAGCGTAAATGCCAGTGTCTACCCTCTTCTCACCTGTGGGCTGGCAGCTGCGGATGCTTTGATCACAGGCCCCACGGCCTGCGGCAGAGACACTAGCGTCTGAGGAAGGTAGAGGGGGAGGGAAGCTGAGTCCATGCGTGCCCCGGAGTCCTCAGACAACCACTGCTGAAGCTGATCTTCGCACCTGAAACCACACATGGCCACACGCTCAGAAACACATTTCACTTTTCTCTGCACATACTTTGCTTTTTACTAAGGACAGAACTAAGTTATGCCATCAACTGGGAAGCAGAAAGGTACTTTTTAAAAATTTAATATGGTCCCTTTAATTTATAAATCCAAATCACATTTAATGAGAAAGGTGGTATTAATCCAAAAACAACTATGTGTATGCATTACTTAACATTACTTCTAATTCCCTTATTTGGCTTACTTTGTCTATTTGATTTATTTTGGTTTTAGGTATCTAAAATTCATTTTTTTTTGTTTGTTTGTTTTTGAGACAGAGTCTCGCTCTGTTGCCCGGGCTAGAGTGAGTGCCGTGGCATCAGCCTCGCTCACAGCAACCTCACACTCCTGGGCTCAAGCGATCCTCCTGCCCCAGCCTCCCGAGTAGCTGGGACTACAGGCATGTGCCACCATGCCAGACTAATTTTTTTCTATATATATTTTTAGCTGTCCAAATCATTCTATTTTTAGTAGAGACGGGGTCTCGCTCTTGCTCAGGCTGGTCTCGAACTCCTGACCTTGAGCGATCTCCCGCCTTGGCCTCCCAGAGTGCTAGGATTACAGGCGTGAGCCACCACACCCGGCCTATAATTCACTTTTCTCTTAACAGATTTCCCAAGTGTGTGTATATCACTGCTTATAATTTGAAATTAACTCAGAATAATAATATCCCACTGCCAGCTAACATGCTCCAAAGCTGTCTACTTCATATACTTGTCTTTTCAAGAAAAACAATCTCATCCAAAACCACTTGAATTATACAGACCTAAGTAGATCTACTTTTAGAAATCAAGACACATCCATTCCCTCTTCCAACACGTGTTATCAAGCCCCACCCAGCGCCAGGCATCATTCCAGGAACGTGGCCCAGCAAGCAGCTCGTACTTCAGTGAGGGGGGCAGACAGGGACCTCGTGGGAAAGGCAGGAACAGGAGCCGGGGGCTAACTGCAGAGCCGGAGCGCATGAGGTCAGCCGTGGGATGCCGGAGGGTGAGCACCCGGACAGGCAAAGGGAACGGCAAACTCAGAGGCCTGTGGGCTGCCCGCCGCAGTCGAGGAAGGGGCAGAGGTCAGAGAGGATGTGGGGGGCAGATCACACAAGGCCCTGCCCACCCTCTACAGTCTGCCCTGGACTCCGGGTGGAAGAGGAAGCCACTGAAAGGCTGCGAGCAAAGGAGCGGCGTGACCTCCCCGTGACACCTCAGAAGTGCCCACAGGCTCTCGAGCTAGGCCACAGCCCACGGCAGTAACCCGGAAGGCAGGCGAGGGTAGCATGAGCCGGATGGTGGCCAGGAAGGCATGACAGATGGTCCAATTCTGAATACGTTTTCGATAGAGCCTGGAGGATTTGCAAATGGATGACTCTGAGGCACTTGGCCTGGGCAGCAAGGAGGATGGAGCCGCCACCAACAGAGGCGGCCACTGAAGGAGAAGCTGGTGGGGGAAATCGGGAGTTGGACGTGGACCTGTTGGCCACACAGGCTGCAGGAGACTGGGAGAGAGGGCAGAGAAGTGTCGCACCTGTTCTTGAGGAGCCCTGCTGTTAAGCGCAGAAGCGTGGGGTGGTGGCTGGAGGGAAACGGAGCTCAGGTAGGGAGAAACGCCAGCACGTTTCCGTGTCTGTGGGCTGACAGGCACAATCTAGTGGGGGTGGGGGTGATGCCAGGGAGGGACTCACGGGACCAGTGCCCCCGCGAGGGTCGGAAGCGAGCTCCCAGCCCAAGGTAAGGGCTGACTCGGCTAAGAGCTGGATGGTCCCCCCAGCAACACAAGGAGACAGGGAGGGGACAGGCTGGGAATGCGGGGGCTGTGCCTGGGCAGGAGGAGGACCTGTGGACACAGCCTTCCTTCTGCCTGGTTCTGTTTCTCAATAAACTGTAAACAAGGCCACGAGGCGACAGCCGTGCAGCTCCTGGCCCTCCCGCGTGTGCGTGTGGGACACACTGACGCCTCAGGCTCTCAAGGGCAGGGCGCTGGCGGCCGGCCACGCTGTTCCGCACTCACCATCCTCTGAGAACACTCAGCCACCCGCATTTCCCACTAGAAAACTTAACACTGACTTTCCATAATAAGAAACGAAACTGACTTCAAATAATGAACGGTTAAAAACATACTATCTAGGGAACTCACACCTACGTGCCTCTCCTAACACACGTCACTACCGCCCTTGAGGCTGCCCACCCTGCCCACCCTCACTTGGGAGCGGGGAGCACTCCCCTCCGGTCCTTCCCGCCCTCCCCTCCTGTCCTCCCCTCTGGTCCTCCCCGCCCTCCCCTCCCCCCTCCTGTCCTCCCCTCCGGTCCTCTCCACCCTCCCCTCCTGTCCTCCCCGCCCTCCCCTCCCCGCCCTCACCTCCGGTCCTCTTCCTTCTCCAGCAGGAGGCTGCTGGACAGACACTGCGCCAGGAGCTCCTCGGCAGACGCACGTCGCAGCAGGTCCTCCGCGCTGGGGACACTCCGCTCTTGGCCAGGCTTGGTGCTCCTCCTCCCCTTGTGCACGTGAAGCAACGGAGCGGGAAAACTGTTCGCCGGAGGATGGAAAGGCTTTATCCCCAAACTGCAAGTACATGATTGGAAATGCTCACGGTCAGGAAAGGGAGGAAGGGTTCCTACAGCCGCACGCGTGCATGCATCCACGGGTACCCACGGGTACACACGTGTACACACACACACACACACACACACACACACACGGGCCCAGACCCGTGCCCTCCTGGGACGGAGCGTGCACCTGGCAGCCCCACGCCTGCCTCTGTGCTTCTCTCCACCCGGGAGCAGGGCGCAGAGGGAAGGTGACCCCCATCGCCACAGCATGGGGAGGCTGTTTCTGCCAGAAGCTTCCGCTCTCACGAAGCAGCGGGGCTCTTGCAGCCTCTCCACTCAGTCTTTCTTCCCGTCCCAGGGTTACAAACAGACTCTCCGTTTTCCCCTAATATTGGCAAGGACCTTATTGTTTGTATTTAACTCTTGAATCCCTCTGGCAGTAATATTTGCAAATGTGGGAGGGAGGGCATCTGACAGTTTCCTACACACACACATGCCACTACCTGTCCTTTCCCCGCTAAGCTGACACTTGCCACACGTGTTCCACTTCGGCACTTTCTGTGCGGACCCGCCGTCTACTCCTGCACCACCGCCTGGCTTTACGACTGTGGCTTTATTCTATGACTTGTTATCAGGCCTTGCTATTTTTATTTAGAATTTTCTCATCCACTGCTACACATTTTCTTATCCTGATGAATTTTAGAACTTGTCCATACGAACGGAAAAAGTCCTTTTGGGTTTTGATTGGAAAGGCCCTGACTTCACAGAGAACTGACGTCGACAAGGCCTGTGCCCTTGGACCCCGAGAGCCTCGTCAGTGCATGGCCACGTGTCAGGGCTGCCGTTTGCGTGAGAACTTCTGCACACGTTGCGGGTCCGTCTGTCCAGTCATCTCGAGGAACTCTGGTTCTCGGGGCTGGACTGCTCATCTCCTTGAGCTGACAACTGTGCTGCCTAGAAATGACGTTTCTCCTTCCTCTCGGTATGTGCCTGTCCCCCCACAGCCCCGCATGGCCCCGGCTTCCAGGACAACACTGAACAGGACCGAGGCTGGTTCCAACTTCAGCCTTTCTCATGTTCTACCAAGAAGCATGTTTTTTTTCTTTTTTAGTATTTTTATGGTAGGTAGTCTTACTTAAGTAATTTTTTTTACCCAAGCTTCATAAGAAATTTTATCAGGAGTGCATATACATTCTAAGAAATGTATTTCAACACCTACTGACATGATCACGTATTTTTCTATTAAGGCAGCAAATTATACCAATAGATTTCTACTGTTGGTATTGTTTGCCCGGGGAGAAAGCCTGCATGTGGGTTATCTCAGGTGCTGCACGACCACGTGTGCTGACACTTCCTGGGTATTTCTGAGCCAGGTCTGGGAGCTGAGATGGCACTGCGCTTTCCCAGGGAGCTACGATTTCAGGTCACGTTCATCTGACAAGTGGAGTGAGACGTGTATGACTTGTCTCTGCCCTAGAATAGTTTCTACTAAACAGGAGTGATCTGTTCCTTGAGGGTTTGTCGCGATCGTCCCACAGTGGACTGGACTCTGCACAGGAAGGAAAAGGCACAGTGCAACAGAAACACACACTGAACACGGGTCGCACCGTCCCTGGCTCAGCTGTAGCTCCTTCTGCGTCTGCATCCTGGCTTGTTCCCACGACAAAGGAACACTGTACTTCTTCAGATCATTTTTAAAAAAATATACGCATATCTGACCATCTTCACTCAGTGCCTCTGAAAAACAACATGAAAACAAAAAGAATATCAAACAAGCAACAGATAACCACTTGACATTTGCTTAAAGTCACTGATTTAAGGATAAGCCTTTCTGATTAATTAAAAGTCAGATAATTATGTGACTTCCATGCTTGAGTCAAATACCCTCTGAGTGTCCCTGTGGTGCTCAAGGTCGGGACAGGCTCCGTCCAGACTGGCAGGGCAGTGACGACCACTCAGAGCCACGGAACCTAACTGAGCGCCTGCCCGGGGCTCCTCCAGGGAGGTGTGTTCAGGCTGCACTGGAGCCTCCTGAGCGAGTCCCCCCGTTTCTCAGTCACCCAGAAGTCACTGGCTTAAAGAAGGAGACCCTGAGCAGGGATGGGTGGGGATGGGGATAGGGGAGCAGCAAGTGAACACCTTTCTTTGCTAACACGGAACCCGGGAGGAGGAGCTGGCCCCCGGGCTAAGCGCGGCCCACCTGATGTGATGGGCAGCCGGGGGGGCGTCCAGTCTCTCAGCTTGTGGTTGATGCACAAGGTGACGACAGCGTCCCATGGGATCTCCGTGACCGCGGGCCCTGCCCCTGGGTCTGGGGAGGGGTTCCTGCTCTTCCACCGGCGGTAGGTCCTCCGGAGCAGGTTCTCCACCTGGGACTGCAGGACGGGCCGCGTCTGGGGCGAGCTGGGGACCTGCGCGGCGTACTGCACGACCATGGAGCACACGGGCAGCCACGGCGCTGGGGAGAGAGTGCCTCGTCGGTCACAGCTTTGGCCAAGGGACACATGAAAATCTACACAGAAATGTTCTTAACTCTGTATTTTCTTAGGAGAAGACAACTGTGTAGTTGAGAAATCTGCTTTCAAATCTAAACCTAGCAGCTGTCGGGGAAAGGGCAGCTCACGCCCAGGGTCCAGGTGGGGGACGTGACAGTCACCTGGCGGGTCGCGGCAAAGGTCCACCCGGACCCCGACTGTCCAGCCTGCGGCTGCATCCGGGCACCTGGACTCTCCGCAGCCAGGTGAGTCAGGTAAAAGCGCTCTTAGCTTCTCTGGGGCCTCAACCTGGCCAAGGGCACAGAGGGCTCTAGCTGCTTCCCTTGGGCTCCTTCAACGAGCATCGGTCAGACCCACTGAAGCCCACAGCCCACGCAGGCGGGCGCCTGAGGCCCGGAGGGCAGCGTCTGTGCCAAGGCCCTGAGCTCACTCCCTCCTAACCGGTCGCAGAAGGAGCAGTTCCACGCTGCGCTGGGCTCAAGCCAGCCCAGGTGACCTGTCAAGTCTGTGTCAAAACCACCTGAGAGCCTCACCCAGGTACAGCCAGAGCTGCAGGCTGGGGGCTTCTCTGACAAAGAACCGGCCTCAAGTCAGCGCTGGGTGCCGTGGCCCCAGCCGTCAGCAGCTCGGGGACAGGACCACGTGGTCACCCAGCTCTGACCCAAGCCCGTCTAGTCTGAAAACAGGGACCCAGCCAGGCAGGCAGGATTCGGGGTTGGGGTTCCTACCGGCGCAGAGCAGACCCTCGGGGACCACTCTGTTGGTGGCAAGGCCAACGCTCTACAGAACCCGGCCCCTCTGACCTGGGAACCGAGGTGGGTGCAGCGAGCACAGAGTGGTCGGGGATGGGCAGGTGCGCGGGGGAGTGGACGTGCGAGCGCACACATGTGCCCGAACCAGACCCGCCCACCGCTCCTCTCCGGCACAGGCACGCACCCCCCGGGGGCGGAAGGTCCATCTGCGGAAGCTGGAACCCGAGCACGGCCTGCTTCAGCCAGGCCAGGTGCTCAGGCGTGTTCCAGTGCAGGTGAGGAAGCAGCCGGCTGCCCCCTGCCTCGGCAAACTCGGTGACGGGCCAGGAGAGGTCACACAGCTGCTCGGAGGACACCACAGACGCCAGGAACTGCAGCACACTGTTGAACAGCTCGATGACGGTGCCTGGCTCCTGCGCAGCCAGGCCACCCAGACGCCTCTCTCTTCTGTCGTGGAAAAAACGGCCGCTGAACTCACGGCCAACCCCATCTTCGACGTACTGAATGAGGGTCTGGCAGCAAAGGTCGAGGGCACGGGGGCAGCGGGAGACCAGCCACTGAACTGCCTGCGAAACCTGAGAGCAAAGACGGGGGAGAGACCTGACTGGAGGAGTCTCAGTTTCTCAAAAGCAGCGTTCGGAAGGTCTCAGCACTCCTCCTAGGGCCAGGGGACCCCCAAGGGCTGCCCGTGGCAGGTGCCACCAGAGCACCCGCTCTCAGCCACGGCAGGAGGAGCCTGCTCTGTGGCGGGGCCTGCAGACCCGCCCACCAGGGGCGCTGGAGAGGAGCCCCAGGTCCCGCCCAGCCCTGAGGAGCGTGGCCGGCTATCTTTCTCCCAGTGGTTACTTTTAGTTTAGCTCCTGGCACCTCTTTCCCTACGTACAATTGTCAGCACAGACTTCCTTTCTTAAGGAAATCTCAGGTAACGTTATTTCTTCATATATCCCAAGTTCAATTGCCCTAGAAAAATAATTTGTATTTTTTTCTATACCTTCAAATATAAGACATGAACGGTCACAGTTTAAATTCATAAAAACAAAAACACCAAAAAAATTTACATGAATAATTTAATTTGTAGATAGCAGTACTGTGAGCAAATTTTATCTTTTGATTTCTGCTTATATTTTTAGAAAGTTATCTGTATAAAACATAAAATTAAAATTGCTACAGGGAGTGGTGCGCGCCTGTAGTCCCAGCTACTCGACGTGAGCCAGGAGCTGGAGGCTGCAGTGAGCTGTATCTCGCCTGTGAACAGCCTTGGCACTGTAGCCTGGACAACATGGCAAGACCCCATCTCTTAAAAAAAAAAAACGTTTATAGACACTGATATACACTAAATTCAAGATAGAACAAAGGGGGAAAAAAACCAAAATACCTTGATGGGCCTTTAAAAATGACGAAACCTTACCTTAGTGGTACCTTGTAGATCAATAACAGAATCAGGGATCTCAATAACAGTGTAATCTGAAATCAGCTTAGCTGAAACCAAATCCTGCAGCATCAGACCTTTTAAGAGGAACAGAGGAAGGTCACGCGTGTTTACTCTGGGTTACACGTGTGCTGAGGCGTCTCACTGTGCCAACCCCACCCGGCCCCATGGCTGACCGTCACCATGGGGGTTCCTGCCCCAGTGATTCCCGACACCGAACTGTGGCCTTCCTCAGACCCCGGGCTCTACCCCTTATTAAACACCACTAGGGCATGAGTGAGACTTTTGTCACAAACCATCCTCTACGTCCTTCTCCACGGCGTCCCCTCCCGGGCTGGGCACCAGAACCACCAGCGGAAGCGCGGGCTGGAAGGGCTTGGCCTGCAGGAGCTGCTTGAGCTGCAGCAGGGCCGACAGCCAGTACACGTCCTCCTCCGCCACGTCCTCGCTCTTCGTTCTGGGGGGCAGCAGCAGCACAAGCCCGCTGGCTCCCAGGAGGTCCTTCTGCGTCTCCACTGCATCAAGGGCGCCGTCACTGAGGGCGCCATGGGCCACCTGCAACAGCATGGACCGTCAGGATGCACACACCAGCGCACACGCCAGCAGCGAACGGCCTGCCCGGAGCTAGTGCAGCCGGACAGCCTCCAAGGACACAGCGGGGCCGGCCCTCCCTCTGGGAGACCGAGAATCAGTGCCAGAAACAACCGGTCAGCACGTAACTCAGCCCACGGCGACCGCTGTGTTTGATCACAGGCGTAACAGCAGTTAAGGCCCATGATGGGGATGCAAGCCAGCAGCAGGCAAGGACGGGACCCATCCCTGGGTCAGGGAAGCAGAGGAAGCCACACCTAGCGGCCACAGACTGGCGGGAAGGAGCAGGGCCGACTGAGCCTGCCCAGCCCCAAGAGCCTCCACCCACCTGCGGGTGGCGTCTGAGCACAGTCCCCTGAGGATCAGGTGCAGGGCATCCTCAGGTGCAGGGTGGGGACTGCCACCAGCTGCCCCAGGGAGGATATGGGACAAGCCCTTTCCAGAAACACCCAACAGTCCAGGGAACACAGCCAGATCCAGACATTCAGGAACCCAAATGTGTCCCCAGAAGGCTGGCCTGCCACTCGGTGACCTTCCACCCCACCCCAAACACAGGGCTTCTCCGCCGGCCTTTTAGGGCCTCACTCATGCACGGACAGCCTTGGCTAACAAGTCCCAGGACAGCCTCCAACATGAAAGAGAGAAACTAGAATAACAGAGCAAAAGAAACCCAGAGGAAACAGACACTGCATAGAACACAAGAAAATGTAGGCCAAGAAAACCCTAATTCCCTCAGAAAGGTTAAGAGGATAAATCCAAAAATAGTATCACGATGCTATTAAAAAAGTCAAAATAAGGACATGAAGAGGAAATGATAGATGGAATGAAAACTCCGTAGGACATTTGAAAACTGAAGTCAAGGTGATCTCCCGGAACACAGCGTGGGAGACGAGCCTGCAGACAGGACGGGGGAGGTGAGCAACTTGGGCTGACTGAGGAGCTCCGGCTCCCAGGTGCTTATGAGCCAACAGGACAAAGGGAAGGGAGGCGGGTGCCAGAGACACACGTCCCAGAACTGAGCCGGGAGCCTGCCCCTGGAAGGAGCCCGACAAGCCCGGGCGATGTGCGAGGGAAGCCCAGTGCCAGGAGCATCAGAGTGAATTTCCAGAACCCCACGAGAGAGACAAAACCAGGCCACACAGAAAGGAGCAAAAATATCCTCATCTCAACAGCCACAGTGGACACCAGGTGACAGCGGACCAAAACTGGAAGGAAAACACTTCTCTACCTATAATTTTACAAAGCTGGCTAAATTATGAAGCAAATGTGAGAATAAAATAAATGCATTTGCAGAAAGAAAAGGACTCAGAAAATTCCCCTCCCAGACATCCTTCCTTCAGAAGCAACCAGAAGACACGCAGCGTCACACAAGGACTAAACCAAGGGGAAAATGCTGCTGGCAAGGCCATGCCAGGGGGCATGTGGCACCTGTCGGGCCATGTTTCACGGGCTCTGCAGGTGCAAACACGTCACCACCACCCGGTGGCATGGAAGCTGCACGGCCCTGGGCAATTTAACTTCTCTGAGTAAAACAGGGATACTAAGGAAGGGCACTCCTACGTAGGTGTCACTGAGTCACAGAGCAGGCGGAGGAGCAGGGACCCTGCTCAAACCCTGGCTCTAAGGCACGTGCTACTTGGACGGAGAGCCCAACGGCGGCCACCAACCCAGACAAGACGACGTGTCTGCTCAGAGGAGGGCTCGGGAGAGAGAGGACGTGGATGGACCAGGTGAAGGAAAAGAACGTCTGGAAAACTCTACTGAGATATATGTGGCCCATCTGGTAAAAATTAAAGAGTACACAGAAAATTCTGTAGGTGAGAAGATACAGCAAATATTTCTTGCATAAAAAGTAAAGAAATGTGGTCACGGAAGGAACAGTGCAGGCTCTGAGGTGAAAGGCACAGAACCCTCAAAACAGGCTGGGCGCGGTGGCTGCTCTGGGAGGCTGCAGTGAGCTATGACTGCATCACTGCACTCCGGCCTGGGGGACAGAGCGGGACCTTGTCACTGAAAAAAGAAAAAGGCTCCAGTTCCCCACTGAGGTGATACAGAGCGACGGTGTGGCCACCGCGGGAGCGGCAGGCTGAGTGGCGCCATGCAGCAGAGCCCACTCCTCACCGGGTGTGCTGTGCTGTGTGGGTCCTGCTGTGACCCGTGACCCCTGCCCCGCGGGCTGGGCCTAGTGACTCGCTTCTAGAAGACAGAATCCAGCAACAGTGACAGGACGTCACTTCCAAGATCAGGTCACAGGGACTCTGACTTGCACCTGGGCGCACCTTCTCGCACACGCTGCTGACCCTGCCCTGTGCGGGCCACGTGGCAGGAGCCAGGGCAGCCGCTGGCCACAGCCAGCCAGCACGTTGTTTCCTACCTCGCGGGAAAGCCTGAGCCAGAGAACTGGAGAAGGCCCAGCTGGACTCTGAGCGTGGAAACCATGAGAACAGATTAGTGTTATGTTCATCGGCTATACTGGGGGTAACTGTTACGTAGCAACACGTAACTAACATCCTTATTTTCACGGGGCGCAGCAGAGAACAGCCAGACTGGATGAATTGAGAGTCGCAGTGTGAGGTGTGGTCTGGAAACACCGCAGAAACCCAGCCCCGAGGGGCAGGCGACGGCTCTCAGCCCACGTCCCATGCAGCCATCTGACTTTTTAACTACATACAAGTGTTACTTTTCGCTACAAATCTTAAAACTAACCAAGAGGAACAACAAACTAACTTCCGGTAGGTGAAGTGTGACTTCATAACCACAGGAGAAAAGGGACCAATGTGCGCCGAGAAGTCACCATGGCCCGGGAACTCGAGAGCACGGTGGCTCCGATCACGTTTGTGCCTCCTTTATGTTTCGTGCTTTAAGGTTTTGTATGTGTGTTACCTCTGGGAACTGTGATAATAGTATCGAAAAATGAAAGAAACAAAACCCCATAAACAAACTATGATTTGAAAAACTTCTAAGGACAAAGGGACACAAACCAGAACACCTCACGCAGACGACCGGGGTGCCGGGAGGGCACTGCTGGGGGCAGGGGTCTGGGCCACGGAGGCCACGGGGCCAGCAGCTCCGGGCAGACGGTGGCCAGGCGGGCCTCCCTCCAGGCACGCTGCCCCGCTCGACCTCCCGGGGGTTGCAGAGGCAAGGTCGGGTCCTCGCCCAGGCCACGGACACCGGGTCCGCTCCATGCCGAAGCCCACGCTCTGCCCTGCACTGCTATCTCCACATGTATATAACAGGATTCGTCTGGTTTTACTTCTCAACGCAGAGGCTGAAACTTAGAACCCATTTATGCAGGTTTGCATCTAATGAGGAAATAGAGTCTCATTAAACACAATCTTCCCTGGGAGCCATCTAAGCTCAGTATCGTGGGAACACCTATAAAGAGTAAAACTTAGAGCTTCAACCAAGAACTGAGGACAACGTGAATGTAAAACAAAACAGCTAAACTGAAATGCCCGACACTGAACCTACACACTAGCTGGGATCCAGCTTCCTGAAAACCGCACAGGATTAAAAACTTTTTCTCCTGGTAAAACCTGACGAGTCGAGAAGCTGTTTTGATACCGCTGTCAGGCATTCCTGGGGAACACTCTGTGTCTCTCAGCCCCCCTGAGTTAACTACCAGAGGCCCACGGAGGCCAAGGCTTCTAAATTACGTACAAAACATCCTAAGTGCACCCGTATACCATTCAGGACGGTTCCGCGTTCTCACCAGGTTCTCAAAGAGGTCTGTGATGGCCACGGCCCCGGCTCTGCTGAACCCAGCCCGGCCTGTCACAGCAGACACGACACTTGCTTCTGAGCCTCCCAGTCCTTCAAAACCACTTCAGAGAATAAAGAGTATTTATAGGATTCCAACGATGCCTGGGAGTGAGGGAAAATAATGAAATTACAGAAGTGAAAACACAGAGAGACTGTCACTCACCTTTATACACACGTTCACAGAAATCGCCTGACCCCCTCTGCCGCTGAGCGTGTTGAAAAGTGCAAGCGTCTGAATCCCGCCAGCATCGCTACACATGTCACCTGCCAAGCCATCATCTCCCATGAACTTGACTTTTAACCAATTTGCTAGAATTCTGTAGATAAAAGAAAATAATACATGAGGAATCTAATTCTGAATTTGCACTCTAAAGATTTCCAGGAAAAAAATAACACAGAAATATCACACAGATCCAGGTCCACAGACACCAAATCTTATCTTGAAGCTGACCTGGACAGAACAGGCTGTCGTTTTAAAATGGAGCTAGGAGCGCCACAGGACTACTTACTGGGGTAAGGAAGGGGGCACGTGTGGAACTGGCTCATTCTAACGTGACTTAAGACTCGGAAGTACTAAGAAAAGATTTTGAGCAACTGAAAATATCCCTACAGTTTGAAGTACATGTTTTATAGAATCAAATTTCCCATGCCTGAGACCTTAAGCATTCTTAAGTGACATATGAACTGAACTTAATAAATCAGAAGACAGCTGTTTTAAGAAATGCATCACCATTTAAATACTTCTAAAATGCCACAACTCTCTTCTTTGCTCAGTTGTCCTGTGAGATAAACTTCATGACTTTCTTTCTTTTTCCTTAGGCTGCATGTGTTCCAATAGTAACCGCTTAAATGTGTTCTGGCCGGGTGCAGTGGCTCACACCTGTAATCCCAGCACTTTGGGAGGCTGAGGTGGGAGGATCACTTGAGCCAGGAGTTCGAGACCATCCTGAGCAACATATCAAGACCCCATCACTAGAAAAAATAGAAAAATTAGCCGTGCGTGGTGGCACATGCCTATAGTCCCAGCTACTCAGGAGGCTGAGGTAGGAGGATCACTTAAACCCAGGGGGTTGAGGTAAAAGTGAGGTATCAACGCACCACTGCACTCCCAGCCTGGGTGAGAGAGTAAGACCCCGTCTCCAAAAAAAAGATTTTTTTAATTAAAAAATAATGTGTTCTGCCAGGTGTGGTGGAATGCACCTATAGTCCTTCTGCTTGGGAGGCTGAGGTGGGAGGATCACACGAGCCCAGGAGTTCAAGTGCAGTGAGCTATGATGACACCACTGCACTCCAGCCTGGGCAACCAATGTCTAGACCAAGAACCGATCTCTTTAAAAAAAAAAAAAAAAAAAAAAGAGCACCGTGTTCAGAGAACTTGGAACCCTCATAGATTGCTGGTAGGATGTAAAATGGTGCAGCCCCTGCGGAAAATAGTTTGACAATTCCTCAAAGACTTAAAACGCTGAGTTACCACACACTCCTAGGCATGCAACCAAGAGAATCACACACATATGTTCATGCAATATTTATAAATGAATGGTCACAGCAGCCTTACTCTTAATAGCCCCAAAGTGGAAACAACCCACGTGCCCACCAACTGATCAACAGATAAATGACGTACGGCACATTCACACAGTGCAGTGTTCAGCCACACAAAGAAGGAATGTAGCACTAGAACATGCTTCAACATGGATGAGCCTAGAAAACATGACATGGAGGGGGTTTGCCAGTCACACAGACGACGACTGCAGGACTCCACTTCTGCAAGGTGGAGAAACCCGCAGAGACAGGAGCACACCAGCAGCCGCTGGGGCTGGGCAGGGACAAGGGGAGGCTGCGAACCAACACAGTGTTCTCTGTAAGTGGAAGCCTGTTCTGGAGTTAGATATGGGAATGGTCATAAAACCCTGTGAATGCAACTAAAGATCACTGAAATGTACACTTTAAATGGGCAAAGTTTGTATTATATGGATTACATATCACAGTTATTAAAAAAAGAAAAATAACATGTTCTGTAGTTACTTTAAAAGTATAACGTCTATAAACCATTTGGTTATAAAAAACTAATGCCATGTCAATATTTTTTATTTCTTTTTTAAAATGCTAAAAGTTTTTTCTAAGGGAAAAAAAATTAAACTATAGCAAACTGTAAACATCTTCCCCAAGAGTCTGAAATGAAATCAGCTCTAATCAATATACCTTAACACAGCTTTAAATAACAATCAACTTTCAAACGCTTCATGACTAAGACTATTGCTAAGTTTATAGAATTAAAATTGAAATAATCAAATCAGCCTGGGCAACAAAGTGAGATCCCATCTCTAGAAAAAATAGAAACACCAGCTGGGCGTGGTGATGGCGCCTGTAGTCCCAGCTACTCGGGAGGCTGAGGCAGGAGGATGCTTGAGCCCAAGAGTTTGAACCTGCAGTGAGCTATGAACATGCCACTACACTCCAGCCCAGGTGACAGAGCAAGACCCTGTCTCAAGAAAAAAGACGAAGAAATAATCAACTCTAAAGTGTCAACTTTAAATCATGAACAAAACAGGCTGCAAGTCCAAGCATTAACATGTAACCCTACGCTTCAGTTTCCACGAGAGGAACCTCCCCGGCCCAGGCCTGCAGCTCGCCTGGCCTGTTCTCCCGGGAGAGTCACTGCTCCGCTTGGCATTCAGACCCCACGGAGGGAAGCCCTCCCTGACCTGCCAGGACTCCCCGGGGACTGCTCCTCTCCATCGGGCAAGACCAGCACCAGCTTCCAGAACACGCGCTCCCGCCTCCCGGGGAGGTGCTTGGCCACGAGGGACGGCAGGTCCAGAGGTGCCCACGCTGCATCGCTGCAAGGGACAGACCACGTGGGTCAGCGGTGTGCCAGCCCCGAGCAGGAGCAGCACGCGTGACGGGGCGGGACAGACCTCAGCAGCTGCTGGTGGAAGTGCTGCACCTTCATCTGGTGAGCCGTCTGGGTTCGGAGCCGCCTTAACCTGCGGAGAAAGGGAGAAGGACGCTACACCTGCCTGAGGCTGGCTCGTGCCCACGGCGGGGCTCAACACACAGTCACTGACGGTTCTGAGCGAAAAGTAATGGGCTCGTGTCTCCTGCTGCAGAATACTTGGGAGACGGAGAAAAATTGTTTTTGCTAAACAAACGTGTTAGAGGATAAGTATAAATTCAGCACCTACTGTGTGCTGGCTATGGAGATTCAGCAATAAACAGACAAAAATCCTGCCCTTCAAAAACATCCGCCTAGGGGGAGAAAGAACAGTGTCTGCAAGTGGCTGGCGTGGCACGCAGGAAGTGCCGGCCGTGTGGGCAAGTGCTGCCAGGTGGGCAGGAGCCCTGGGGTGTGTTGTGGTCTCGCTCAGGTGGTCGGAGAAGGCAATGTGCGAGCGAAGAGCTGAAGGAAACAGGGAGCCGCGGAGGGGACGGCCAGGCCATGCCAGGACCAGACCTGGCACGTCTGGGGAGGGCAGCGGGGCCTCGAGGGGGGGCTCAGTCCTTGCTGCAGAGACCTAGGGTGCAGCACAGGGATGCTAACCAGGGAGGCGGGCCACCCGACAGGTGTCAGAGGACACCAGGGGAAGCTGCCACACAGGCGACAACCCGGTGAGAAGTGTGGGCAGCAGGTGGAGACACCTGTCGGGCCCAGGCACGTTCTGAAGGTAGAGTTATAGGACGGTGGGTCCGAGGGAGATGCAAGCCCCGGTTTGTGACCTGAGCACCAGGGACAGGTGGGACCTGTGAGCAGGGAAGGGGCAGGCTGGGGCAAGCTCAGGGTCAGAAGCTGGACTGGGAACTGGACATCGGGTCTGGAAGGCAGGAACGAGGCCCAGGCTGGAGATGCCGAGGGGGCAGTCAGCGTGGCGGTCAAGGGAGATCCCAGGGGAGGGGACACAGATGCTGTGATGCCAACAGGAGGCCAGACCACTGTGCCAAGGTGGCCAGGGGTCAGAGAACGCACCCCAAGCCTTGTCCTCACAGCAGGCCCCCCACCCACCCCGGGCACAGATGCAGCAATGGAGCCCCAGGAATCTCATGGGGTCAAACAAAACCCATGGGGACAGTTTCCAGAGAAAAGAGCCAGTGACAACCAGGAGTGGCAGGGAGGGCTGCACCAAAGGGCCTCGAGGGAGACACTCTGAGTGGAGGACAGAGCCGCCATGACGCTGCTACGGGAAAGGGGTGTCCTGCGAAGGTGGACAGAGGGGACAGGTGGGGCGTGACACGGGCCAACGCAGACGCTGGCCCCCCAGGGAGGAAGGCGGGGGCACCTCGACTGGGTGGTCCTGAGCCAGATTCTATCAGCAGGGCCCGAGTCTCAAGGCCAAAGTCCTCTGAAATCAGAGGCTGCTTTCCCGCAGAGCAAGCCACGTCGCAACCGCGGGAGAGACGACCCTCGACCTGCAGCCCCGCACCGCTGTCTTCCTCCACACACACGCGCAGACTCGGCTCCGATCGAGCCAAGTGGGCCCAGCCCCGAGGACGCAGGGGCGGCGAAGTGCTGACCTGGTGCAGGAGATGCCCACTTTCCCTGCGTGGCCCAGGTCCAGCAGGCCCTTGGCCAGGTTCTCCTCAGCAATGGGGCACTCTGCGCTGGGCGCCAGCGCCCTCAGCCGGTCGTTCACGTCCACACAGCAGGGCGCCGCTGGGAAAGCCCGCATTTGGCGCCGCAGTTTCTTCCGGGCTGTGACAGCTTCCCTCCACCTGGGGACACACGAACATATCATCACTGCGTGTTTTCGAGATTCACCCCAGAAGACAAATGCAAAAACATGCCCCAGCACCACACACGGGGAAACACGTTTGTTGGCCGTATGTTTAGGTCTTCTCCAGCAAGCCTTCACGCTGAGAAAGCAACCAGAGTTAAGACTCAGGCAAGGGGAAGGCACGTCTCAAACGAGTGTGTCCACAGCGAAGCTACTGAATTGAAGAGCTAACAGCAAATGACCTTTGCAGGCCAGTAAGGCAACACGGCTGCCAACCTAAGACACGTGTACCCCTTGACCCAGCAACACACAACAGGAACTGTTCTCCAAACACGGTGCGTGTGTGCAGACATGTGAAACATCTGTGCCAGGGTGATCATGTAGTGCTCTCTGTCCCAGCTAAGCAGAGACAGCCACGTGGGAGTCCATCCACGGAGCCAGGAAAGTCACTTAGGGGACACTGTCGCACCACCGACAGCAGGCAGAGCAGGTCATGCTGCCCTGGTCAGGCGTCCACCTCACATCAGACAGCGTGAGAGAAGTTTAGACCAACGCAGGGGACGCGCTCCCATCCCTGTGCCGACCGTGAGAAGGGACAGAAAGTGTCTGGGTGGGCACATAACAGCTGTTGCTCCTGAGGGACGGACAGGGCCTGCCGTGGAAGGGAGGCTGACTGCCTGCTACACTCCCTTTTGTTTCGTTTTATGTTCTGTACAGACGGGGTCTCACTGTGGTGCCCAGGCTGGTCTGGAACTCCTGGCCTCAAGCGATCCTCCTGCCTCGGACTCCCAGAGTGCTGGAAGCACAGGCGTGAGCCACCGCGCCTGGCCTGTATTCCCTTTTATACTGTTGCCATTGTCAAGTACACTATTACTTAAATTTTATTACGAAATGAATCACAACCACATGCCTAGTTTAACGATTGACGATGAGTCAGACGCCAGCATATTCTGTGCAGTTGAGGGGTGTCGCCGTGACCAGCCTCTGCCCGTTCCCAGAGGAGCCACTATGCTCACTTTATGACCACTATTTTCCTTCCTTCCTTCTTTTTTTTTTTTCAATTTTTTTTTACTTCAGCATATGACGGGGGCACAATGTTTAGGTTACGTATATTGCCCTTGCCCCACCCGAGTCAGAGCTTCAAACATGCCCACCCCCCAGACGGTGCGCACCACACCCATTAGGTGTGTACATACCCATCGCCTCCTCCCCTCTCCCATCTGCACAACACCCGATGAATGTTACTACTATATGTGCACTTCAGTGTTGGTCAGTTAATACCAAGTTGATGGTGAGTACATGTGGTGCTTGCTTTTCCATTCTTGTGATACTCCACTTAGTAGAATGGGCTCCAGCTCTATCCAGGATAATACATTTCCTTCCTTTCTTTATTCTATTACATACAAATCCAAAACGATCTCTTCAGTTTGAATATACACCATTGGTATGCTGCGTGCATTCCCCTGATAACTGCTTTTCCCCTCGCTACTTATATTCTGAAAAATCCCGGGAGTGGTGGACACAGCCGTAACTGTGCCCGCGCGCAGCCGTCTCCACGTCCTGTGCAGGGAGTGAGCAGCAGGCACCTCACAGGGGTCTGTTGGACACAACCACCCCCAGTCTCGTGCCTTCCTTACCCCGAGTTTGCGCTGTTCAGGAATACGGGTGTGAGACTTTCTGAAGTATAACCAATTAGAGTAGGGTCCATTACAGGCATTTGTTGCTATAAACTGCTCTTAATCCTTTTATCCCTGACTGAAGGAACTGAGAACGTGTGCATTCTCAATGTGTGAATTTGATCTGCAGGAACACAGGACTCACCGCTGTAGATACTTGCAGAAGCACTGAAGTTCCTGCAGTGTCTCCTTTGCAGTCTGGAAAATTTCTTCCACAAGAAACAAGTCCACCAGCTGGGCACAGACGTCCTCGCAGCAACGGGCCATGCGGACCCTCTGGTCTGTCTCCACTGCGTTCCTAGGAAACAGGGCAAGCACCATGGCAGACACCGCACCGGGGCCCACGGACCCCGAGGGCTGGCTTTAACAGCGCAAGTCGGCGTCCTCAATGTTACATGTAGTTACAGCTGCACTGCAAGAGAAGCTTTAAGGGTTTCATTTTACATTAAGTACAGATACCTGGAAAACAGGGAAAAGAATAAAAGTGGTTTAGGGTGCCAGATGACACACCCAAAGAGGCTCTTGTAATAGTCAAGAAATAAACCTTTATCTCAACAAAACAGAACATGTAATCACTTATTTAATCATTACTATTTCTTAGAGACAAGGTCTTGCTAAGTTGCCCAGGCTGGAGTGCAGCGGCTGTTCACAGGTGCGATCACAGCACGCCACAGCCTCGGACTTCCGGGCTCAAGCGAGCCTCCCACCTCAGCCTCCCACGTAGCTGGGACTACAGGCACAAAACCACTGTGCCCAGCTTAAAAAGTTAATTTTTAAATAACCATTGAGACAACTGCAAAATCTTCTCATCGGCAGTATCTAACATTTGCAGTTAGAAGTGTCTGAAATACACAATAAATGCCAGTGGCTGACAAGGATGGCCAGCTATAGTCATGTGGTGGTGGCCCTCAGAAAAACCAGTATCTCAAAGAGAAATTTTTATAATAAAATTCTGTCAACCGAGAGAGCACAGGGGACTATATCAAATTCATTTGGCCACAAGACCGAAATAGCTTAAGCAGGCAAGACACGTTTCCAATCGCCCGTGCTCAGCTGAGCTCAACCGAAGTCTCCCGGCACTGCGGACAGCACCTCACTCACTTCAGCTCCCAGGAGCAGGTTTCCCTCACGCACTCCATCACCACCAGTCCCACCAGCTCTGCAGCCAGGCCCTGGCTCAGCTGGCTCAACACCAGTTCTCTCTCTTGTTTCAACCTACGGGGAAAAGAAAAGTGCACAAGGGCAATGTTTCAGAATAAAAACAAGTGACACTTTCCTCCTGGCCCACGCAGATGAGGGCTGTGCTCCCCAATACCACCCTCCCCGCCCATCCTCGCTGGGGACCCCCACTCCCTGGCCTGAGTACGTGAGGACGCCAGTGACATGCAGGGTCTGACAGTAGCACGGTGGACAAGCGCAGGGCACCACGGGCCAGCACTCCCGTGTCCACACGCTGAGCGCTGGGGCCCGCTCACCTCTCCTCCTCTGCCCGCCGCCTCTCCTCCTCCCTCCGCTCCCTTTCCTCAGTCACTTCTTCGGCAGCAACATGCCTCAGGATGCCCGTGGTTGCTGCTGCTAACAGATCCTCCACGGCAGCGTTCGAAACTCTAGGCAGAGCAAAACGAAGAGCATTCAAAATCAGAGAAAAAACAAAGCCATGTAAACCATGTAACTAAATTTCTAACATTAGCAAGGAAAAGAAATACAGATTGAGTACCCCTAATCTGAAATCCAAAATACTCCAAAATCTGCAATTTGGGGAGGATGACATGACACTCAAAGGGAAATGCTCATTGGAACAGTTCAGATTTTGGACTTTCCGATTAGGGATACTCAACTGGTAACTATAAGGCAAATATTCCAAAATCCAAAACACTTCTGGTCGCAAGAACTTTAGAGAAGGGATACTTAACTACACTTCTTTGGCTTTCAGCATAAAAATTAAGCCCACTGTTAGAAACATATAATCTACCAAAACTGACTCACAAAGAAACAGAAAATCTGAACAGACCCGTGACCAGTAAGCAGACTGACTCAGTAATCAGACGCCTCTCAACAGGCTAGGTGCGCACGCCTGTAGTCCCAACACTCTGGGAGGCTGAGGCAGGAGGATCGCTTGAGGTCAGGAGTTGGAGGCTGCTGTGAGCTGTGATGATGCCACCATACTCCAGCCTGAGCAACAGAGTGAGACTAAGTCTCAAAAAAAAAAAAAAAAAGAGAGAGAGAGAAAACAACTCTCAACAAAGAAAAGCTTAAGACCAGAAGGTTTCACTGGTAAATTCTACCAAACACTTAAGTAGAGCTAACACCAAACCTTCTCAAACTCTTCCAAAAAAAACTGAAGAGACAGGAACATTTCCTAACTCATTCAATGAGGTCAGCATTGACCTGATACCAAAGCCAGGCCAAAGGCACTGTAAGAAAAATACAAGCCAATGTCCCTCACGAATGTTGACATAAAAATGTTCAACAAAATACTAGCAAACTGAATTCCGCAAGATAATTAAAGGATTATACACCACTGCCAAGTGGGATTTATTACTGGAATGCAAGGAAGGTTCAGCATATAAAAACCAATCAGTGTAATGCAACCACATTAATAGAATGAAGGGGAAAAAAAAAACATGATCATCTCGATCGATGCAGAAAGCATCTGAAAAAACACCTTTTCATGATAAAAACTCGGTAAACTAGGAATAGAAGAGAATGTCCATGGATCAAAAAATTTAATATTGTTAAGATGACAATATTACCTAGAACAATCTACGGATTCAATGCAATCCCTATCAAAATCCCAATAGCATTTTTTTGCAGAAATAGAAAAACCCATCCTAAAATTCACAGGATATCTCAAGGAACCCCAAATAGCAAAACAATCTTTAAAAAAGGATAAAGTTGAAGGATTCACACTTTCTGATTTCAAAACTTACTACAAAGCTACAGTAATCAAAACAGTGTGGTATTGGCGTAAGGACAGACATACGGACCAATAGAATAGAATAGAATGGATTGGAATAGAATAGAGAGCTCAGAAATAGACCCTCACATATACAGTAAACTGATTTTCAACAAGGATGCCAAGACCATTCAACAGGGAAAGGACAGCCTTCAACAAATGGTGCTATGAAAACTAGATTCCCATACACAAAAGAATAGAGGTAAACTCTTGCCTTACACTGTACACAAAAATAAAATCAAAATGGATCAAAGACCTAAACTTAGGAGCAAAAACTGTAAAACTCTTAGAAGAAAACATAGAAGAAAATCTTCACAACATTGGATTTGGTGATGATTTCTTTGATATGACCCCAGAAGCACAGGCAACAAAAGAAAAAATAGATAAACTGGACTTCAAAATTCAAAAACTCTGTGTATCGAACAATACTATCAAGAGAGTGATAGGACGCCCGCAGAATGGGAGAAAATATTTGCAAATCACACATCTCATAAGCCATTTGGATCCAGAATATAAAAGAACTCCTGTAATTCAACAACAAAAAAACAAACCCAAGTCAAAAACTGACGAAGGACTTGAGTAGACATTTCTCCAACGACACATAAATGGGTAATAAGCACACGAAACGATGCTCAACACCGTTAGACATTAGGGAAATGCAAATCAAAACCACAATGAGATCCCACCTCACCCCCACGATGATGGCTACTAGGAAAAACAGACCAAACCAGACAAGAGCAAATGCTGGCAGGGACAGAGAGAACTGGAACCCTTGTGCACTGGTAGTGAGAATGGAAAACGAGAGCCACTGCGAAAAGCAGTAGGGTGGTTCCTCGAAAAATTAAAAATAGGTCACACAATCGGGCGACCACACTCCCAGGCACGACCCCGCGAGAACTGAAAGCGGAGGCTGCACGGTCCTCTGTGCACCCGCGTTCACAGGAGCTGTCCCAGCAGCCAGAGGCGGAAACAACCCAAGCGTCTGTCAGCAGATGAACAAGACAAATAAAACATGGCACGCAGGTGCGTCTGCGTGTCTGTGTACAAATACAGAACGCAACGTCATTCAGCCACAAAAGGGATGAGATCCTGGCATGTGCTACAACACGGATGAATCCTGAAGACTGTGCCATCAGCCGGACACAAAGGCAAGTGCTGCACGACGCCACTGAAACGAGTTACCTACAAGAGGCGAATTCGTAGAAACAGAGAACAGCACAGGAGAGGGGAGAATGGAGAATTATTGTTTACTGGGTCGAGAGCTTCTATTTGGAATGATGGAAAGTTCTGGAAATAGATTGTGGTAATAGATACACAACACACTGTGAATGTACTTAACGCCTCTGAATTGCAAACCTAAAAATGGTTAAAATGATAAATTTTGTGAGGTATATTTTACCACAGTAAAATAAAAGTAAGCCCATGGAAACAGTATTTCTTTTTAGTTCCATCACATAGAAAGTATGCGTCTAACTCCAAAATAAAAAAAAAAAAGAATCAACCCAACAGATAAGGTTGGTCTTTTTGTGTAATCTATATTTTATACAAGTGCGATAATACCTTTTCTTATTGTGCCACTTCACACATACTGTGATTTTTAAAAGATGTTTGAAATCCTCAAGAAAACTGGATTTACTAAATTTATTATTTCAATTAGCTTTACAAAAGTTGAGTAAGAGCTTAGCAAGATTTCGATTATTAAATTTATTAAGACTAGATCAAGTAAAAGTAAATGTGTTTAATTTTTAAGTGAACTAATTTTTATTTTGTTTGATTTTTAAATTATGTTTAAAGCTTAAAGAAAAACAGGCTTTTTATTTATGAGCTTTAATAAACCACGTGTTGCTCAAAAGGCATCGCAAGCGGAAATCGCGAGCCCACAAGGAACAGAAGGCCGGGACCGAGGGGCCAGCACAGACCTGGAGGCGGCGCAGAC
>CM052436.1:248825-267396 GCA_028533085.1 Varecia variegata | reverse complement strand
GCCAGCCCGCTGCCCGCCGGACAAGCCCTGCAGATGGCCCAGCCTTCTCCGTCCGCAAGGACGTCCCCAAGTTCTATGGCCGTTCTGTCCACACACCCCCGGTTTTCCCTGATCCCCAAGCAGCCTCGGTGCCCAGCGTCTGGCCCCGAGCAGCCAGGGTGACACAATCACGTCCCACAGACCGTCCCGTGGACAGGCCCCGCTGGACCCCAGGCCGCCCCCGGCTGTGGGCACACACAATGCTGCCCACAATCCCACTGGCAGCCTGGAACCAGCGGGCATAAGGCAGGTTAGACCAGACACACAGGGCTCGGCCAGCGCTGCGCAGGGAAGCCCCCAGTGCTGCTCTGACTATTGAGACCACAGCTCTGCGCGCAGGCAAGTGGGTCCGCCCCAGCTGGGCCACCTGAGGCTGTGACGTGGGCAGGTCCCCTCACCCGCCGACGTTGCCCGGCTCCTCCCCTCTGAGACCAGGCAACACAGCCCCACCTCACAAGGGATGGAGCCAGTGGGCTTCTCAGAGCCCTGCTCTAGAAGGTTCCCTACCGCGTCAGAGTACACGGGCACAGGCTTTGGAGGAAGCAGCTCAGGCTGCACGGAGGGCTGGAAGAGGCTTGGCGCCGCCGGCGGCAGGGCCAGTGCCGGCACAGGAGGCAGGTGCGCGGGCGAGGGTGCAGGGGCAGGGAGAGGCGGGGACGCGCCCGGCTCCACACCACAGTCCTCTCCCCCGTCGCCACCTGGAAGGAAACACCCGGGGAAAACAGCTGCAGACGCTCCACGGGCTTCCACAGTGACCCTGAGGCCCGGCCGGCCCTCCCCAAGAGACCCCCGGGGCACCTCCCGAGGACGTGTGCCTCGGAGGACAAGCACCCTGACCTCCCGCAGCCAGGAGTGGGCAGCTCAGTCCGCCCAGTGAGAAACCTCTGAACACTGAGCAAGAGCCACACCCAGGCCCCAAGCAAGACGCGCTCTGGCTGCCTCGGCACCCAGGAGACCACCGCCACACTCACCCACTGTGTCCAGGCCCGGTCGCTGCGTGCCCACGGACAGCTCTGTGGCCAGGCTCTCCCCGACATACTTGTTCTGGGAGTTGAAGCTGCACACGGGGGTGTGACGAGGGACTGGGGGCAACGGCCCTCCGTTCACC
The DNA here is from genome assembly GCA_028533085.1 of Varecia variegata. Taxonomy (NCBI): domain Eukaryota; kingdom Metazoa; phylum Chordata; class Mammalia; order Primates; family Lemuridae; genus Varecia; species Varecia variegata. The sequence continues at coordinate 266,249 of CM052436.1, read as the reverse complement.
ATCTCCCCGATCGATACCACCAGCTTCCTGGTAATGAACACCGACTTCCTGGCCTTGGACAGTCCTTCTGGCTCCGGGAGTGCAGACCGGTTCAGCTCAACACAGCTACCACATCAGAGCCCAGAGAGAGGTGTCAGGGGAGACAGCCCAGCCCTCGGTGCCCTGCTGCATCACTGGAAGCCCCTCGGGGGGAAGCAGTGGCTCCCACACCCCACGGGCCACATGAACCAGGAGGGAAGGCCAAGGCCCAGTCCTCCGGCTGCCAGCCCTGGAGTGTCACCACAACCACGGCCCCTCCCGGCCCCGCGTGGAGGACACACACCTACAGCTCCTGTCCTGGCTCAGCCACGCCGTGTTTGCAGAGGACAGGGCTGGGGTGAGGCAGCAGGCACGGTAGGCAGGTGAAGCTACGGGGTGGGGGCACCCAGCACGGGACGTAGTGTTATGTGCCGTTTTCTGGGAGAAGCCTGGGATTCCCTGACAGCAGAGCACAGAGAGGACCGTGGCCTGGCCTGCGGGTGCTGCCATCCCAGCCATCAGAGGTGGGCGGTGGCCGGTCTCGGCTGGCAGAGGCAGAGGCAGTGACAGAATAAGGAACGCCCTAATCCTTATCTTTACGTTCTTGGTAACTCACAAAAGGCACTGATTTTGGAGTCACAAAGAACTTGGTCTGAACACGCCCTGCCGACAACCAGCGTACGACCGTGGGAACCCGCCCGGCCACGGCAAGCCGCAGCGTGCCCACCTGCGCGCCAGGGAGGCAGCACGTGCCACCTGCCTTCTCCAGGGCCGGGCAAGCAGCTGGCACTTCACAGCCCTTTATCAGAATCAAAAAGAAAAAAAGGAGGGGAGAGAGGCCCGAGCTCCACCCTCAGCCCTCACCCTTCGGAGACGGTGAGGCCGTGGCAGCTGAGGAAGTCCGTCGCCTCGTCGCAGTCTCTGAACAGGAGCATGCGCACCACCCCGTCCAGGGGAAAGACGGTGGATCGCTGTGTGCTCACGGTGTACGCGAAGTTGAGCGCCCGGAGCGCGTCCTTGCGGATCTGAAAGGAGAAGTGAAGTCGCTGCGGTCTCAGACGCCCAGTTAGACGGGGCCGTCAGCCACCCCCAGACGCAGAAAGGGCCAGCGTGGGGGAGGGGCTCCTGCTGGAGCCAGGGCCCTGGGGAAGGCAGCTCGGCAACACAGACCCCAAGCCGGAGATGCCCAGCTAACAGTCGCACAGGAAAGGGTGGGCTGCAAAGGCTTTACGTACAAGAAAAATGAGAAAACAGTCTGTCAACAGGGCACGGAAAGTAAACTGTGGCAACCACTCGGAAAGCTACATAGGTGCTCACAGGTATCACGGAGACCAAATTAAGCATGACTTGGGGACAACATCATTCTTTAACATCATAACAAGTACCATAAAAAAGCAAGACAAAGGAAAAACATGAAAATGCCAACAAAAATTACGCCAGCGCCGGGACCGCAGGTGATCACGCTGCCAGTCCTCGTGCCAATGTCCTTTCCCACAAGCCTGGACTGTTCTCAGTGCTGAGAGCACAACAGTGAGCAAAACAAACAAAATCTCCGCCCCACCGCAGCTGGCTCGCCAGGACAGAAACCAGTGCCACAGAAACGGACACACAAACACAGCCAGCGGTGACTAAGCGCCAGAGAGCAAGCAGAGAGCCGGGCCGAGAAGGCCGCAGCCAAGCCAAGGCCTGGGAGAGGGAGGGTCTGCCAGAGAAGAGCGGGCAGAACAGCACTGCAAAGAGCCCAAGGCAGGAGTGTGCGGGGCTGGCGGCGGGAGGCTGTGCTGAGCGAGGTGGGAGCAGGAGATGAGGTCTGAGATAACAGGGCCATGTGGGTCACTGCTAGTGAAACGCTGGTTTTCTAAAGAAGAAAACACTTGGGTTTCTCTTTTGTTTAAAGTTACTAAATATGGTCAACATCCTAATAACATTAAACTATCATTGTAAAATTTAACCATAAGTTTCATCTAACAACTGCACAGAGGTCCCCAAGTGGCAGGTTGTTAGAAACCTTTTCCTTTGTTCCAGAATTTCAGTTCTGTTGGCAACTGTCAGACCTGACAACAAGGGGCAAACGTATGTGCAAAATGCTCTGCCTGGGACACGACTGTGGGTTTTGTCACTGTTCACAGGAAGACTTGGTGTGGCCAAAGAAGTGACCCACTGGGCAGGTCCTGAGCCCCCTGTCAGGCGATGGTACAGGTCACGTCCCACGGAGCCAGTGCTCGTGGGGGCCTGGAGCAGAAGGCGCCTCGCGGGCTGCTCAGTTACCAACCCCAACTCTGAAGAACTAACTTTGGAAACTCTGAGAGTTTACACGCCATGCAGAGCCCAGAGAAGAGACTAATCTTCCTGCTGCCTTTGGACCCCAGTGCACAGCACGGACAGAGCAAAGAGCAGATACTTTGTTATTTGTTGAAATGAATTCCACATTCTCAGGCTCAATCCAAAACTTCAGATTAAATACACTAAGAATTTAAAAGTTAGGGATTTTGTGCATATGCTATGTGATTTTTGCTTTTTGGTTTCTTTGTTTTCATTGAATATGATAGTGCTGAATTCAGAGTAAGTAGTTCCCAAGAGATTTCTCTTCTCTGAACCAGACAACGGTGCTTTCTGTCGCACGGCCCTCTTTGGTGGGGGCCAATGGGGGGACCCCTGCACATAAACAGGGAAACACTGGCAGCACCCTCACGGGTGCCACAGGGTGACACGGAGTCAGCCCACGACCTGCTTGGAAGGGCCCTTGGAATGCAGATGCACTGAATACCACAAGTAACAACCTGCTCTCTTCAATTCTGCAAACACAGCTATGTTACTCACCTGATTAAAGTAGCAGTGTAAAAGACAAGCGTTCAGGTAAGAAGCCGATTGGACCAGTTTGAAAAATCTCACAAAATTATTACTGTTCAATGCAGCAAAAGCTTGAACAGCAAATTTCACCTCGGAGGAGTTTCTGACATCAGGATGGAACTGCTGTACTTCTCTGTTTCAAAGGAGAGAAAAGGAGTGAGACAAAATCTCCGTCAAGAAAGGAATGATAAATAACTAGATTTCGGCCAGACGAGGTGGTTCTCCCCCGTAATCCCAGCACTTTGGGACACCGAGGCGGGAGAATCGCTTGAGGCCAGAAGTTCAAGATCAGCCTGAGCAACATAACGAGACCCTGTCTCTACAAAAAAAAATTTTTTTTTTAATTGGCCAGGCATGGTGGTGGCGCCTACAGTCCCAGCTACATAGGAGGCTGAGGCAGGAGGATCATTGAGCCCAGGAGTTCCAGGTTGCAGTGAGCTGTGACTGGGCCACTACACTCCAGCCGGGGGAAACAGTAAGACCCATCTCTATGGCCAGGCAAGGTGGCTCCCACCTGTAATCCTAGAACTCTGGGAAGCCGAGGCAGGAGGACCGCTTGAGGTTCAGGGGCTCGAGACCAGCCTCAGCAAGAGCGAGACCCGTCTCCACTAAAAATAGAAATTAGCTGGACAACTAAAAAGAGAAAAAATTAGCCGGCCATTGTGGCATGCACCTGTAGTCCCAGCTACTCAGGAGACTGAGGAAGGAGGATCGCTTGAGCCCAGGAGTTTGAGGCTGCAGTGAGCTAGGCTGACGACATGGTACTGTAGCCCAGGCAACAGAGCAAGACCCAAAAAAAAAAAAAAAAAAAAAGACCCATCTCTAAAAATAAATAAATAACTAGATTTCAACCACACTGAGAAAAAGGGTCTTAATGGTGAAATGTTCTGCTAAATTCATAGTTTACTAACCTCAAAGCGACCACTCTTAGGCTAGATTGATAGACACAGGTTTTCTTTAAAGAGATGATAAAGTAAACAATTTAGCAATCAGTGATCAATAGGTTAATTTAAAATAATGCCAACTGACTGTTAGCTGTGTTTGATGACAAAGTCTAAGAAACAAAAAATTTAACTTTGTTTTGTTTAGAAATAAATAGATTTGACTGAATTATTCAAGATGGGGACAAATGCTTGTCAAATATGAAAAGACTACACCGACACTTTCCAAAACCCGTTTATATACAAGGCTTAACTTTAAAACTTAAAATCGATCACACATCTAGATATTCTGCAACAAGCTTCTTGGGGAAAATACAAAGCTAAAAAAGAGTTTTGGGCTGGGCGCAGTGGCTCACACCTGTAATCCTAGCACTCTGGGTGGCCGAGGCGGGCGGATCGTTTGAGCTCAGGAGTTCGAGACCAGCCTGAGCAAGAGCGAGACCCCGTCTCTACTAAAAATAGAAAGAAATTATATGGACAACTAAAACATATATATATAAAAATTAGCCGGGTATGGTGGCGCATGCCTGTAGTCCCAGCTACTCGGGAGGCTGCGGCAGGAGGATCACTTGAGCCCAGGAGTTTGAGGTTGCTGTGAGCTAGGCTGACGCCATGGCACTCTAGCCCGGGGAACAGAGTGAGACTCTGTCTCAACAACAACAACAACAAAAAAAGAGTTTTGGCAAAAATAGAAGAATCTTGAAACTAAAGGAGCACTACCCACCACTGAGTTCGGTTTACCAACCACACAAACCATGGCCTGGAGAACTCTGACACATCATATAAACGTCTGCTTATGGATCAAGACCAGGGTCTAAAACTCATTCATTCTTTTTTTTTTTTTGGAGACAGAGTCTCACTCTATTGCCCTGGCTAGAGTGAGATCCTCCTGCCTCAGCCTCCCGAGTAGCTGGGACTACAGGCATGCGCCACCATGCCCGGCAAATTTTTTTCTGTATATATTTTTAGTTGTCCAAATCATTTCTTTCTATTTTTAGTAGAGACGGGGTCTCGCTCTTATTCAGGCTGGTCTCGAACTCCTGACCTTGAGTGATCCGCCTGCCTCGGCCTCCTAGAGTGCTAGGATTACAGGCGTGAGCCACCGCGCCCGGCCCCTCATTCATTCTTAATATTCCATTTTTAGCATTTTCGTTTCACACAATTTTTTTCCTCTCTTATTACTTAGACCTTTGACAAAACTACCTGGAAACACAGAACTGCCGACAACTCTGGCAGGGCACCCTGAGCTTCCCTGTCCTGGTTCACTCACTTTTCCCTCTGGGAGGATTCCTCCCTCAGGTCCCCCAGTGCAGACAGTTCTCAGGGACGAGTGCGCAGGCCCACGTCAGATGTGCCGGCAGCGGTGCCCACGCGCACCGCACTCTCCCGCGCAGCCCGGCAGATTACACAGCCGCCGCCAAGGCCTCTATCAGCCCAACATTTGCTGCCAGAGAGAACTCGGCACCATCGCTACCACTAACCGCAAAGGCTCTTTTCCTGTTTAAACTCTGCCTCTTCATACATCTTAGGCCCACTCTGCTGTTGCTGTTGTTGAGACAGGATCTCGTTCTGTCGCCCAGGCTGAGTGCAGTGGCATCATCGTGACTCACGGCAACCTCCAACTTCTGGGCTCGAGTGACCGTCCTTCCTCAGCCCCCCGAGTGGCTGGGACCACAGGTGCCACCACCATGCCCGGCTAATTTTTCTTATTTTTTACAGAAATGAGATCTTGCTGTGTTGCTCAGGCTTTGGGCCAACTTTGGGTTGTGAACATTCACCTGAGGATGTCTCCCTTGTTGAGGTTGAGTAGCACGTTGTAGCCCTGGAACTCTGCTTCGCTGGCGCAGCGGACGCCCTTGCTGCGCAGGTCCTGGTACATCTCCTTCAGGCTCTGCAGGCACTTGGTCATGTTCTCGTTGTTGATTTTGGCATCAAAAGAGGACATGGGCTCCTCACACATGAAGTGGGCACAATGGACGTGAAAGCGGGTGCACTTCTCGATCAGGGACACCGTCAGGGGGTCGCAGAGATGCTGCTGTGTGATGTCCTGGCCACAGGTGAGGAGGAGGATTACACACAGAGGCACACGGCACACCTGCACACGCTGCTCATACATGCACGTTCCCATGCACAGTCAACTGAGAAAAGTCATGCTTATTACCCAAACTGCTCACATTTCAATTTGAAACAAAGCCCATGAAGCACATTTTAATAGGACTTTGTAATGGTTTAAATAAAAGTATATTTTTATTACAGATGACGCATAACTGAGTAAAAGGGAAACAATCAGTTTGACTTTGGAATTGACGTGCACTTTCTAGTCTCCAGATCGGAGGCGGACGATACCTTCCGGATGCCCCGAGTGCGGTTCCACACGAAGTCGTACCAGTCCCGCAAGCTGCCCTCCTGCTGGTCCATGATCTGGGTCACCAGGTAGTCCATGGTCCTGCTCAGCACCAGCGAGGGCCGCAGCTCATGCGGCAGGGGCTCCTCCTGATCCGCCGAGGACCGGCTGTACTCCTTCACGGCCGCCGCGTGGTCCACCTGAGGACGGGGACAGGGACAAGCTGCTTGGGTGGCGGACGCTGGGCCTCCAGCAGAGTCATACCATAAAAACCAGGAGAGAATCACACATACACTCACGCAAGACCAATATCTGAGAATACATTTTTTTTTCTTTAGAGACAAGTTCTCTGTCACCCAGGCTGGAGTGCCGTGGCGTCATCACAGCTCACTACAACCTCCAACTCCTGGCCCCAAGCCATCCTCCTGCCTCAGCCTCCAAGTAGCTGAGACTATAGATGCGTACTGCCACACCCAGCTAATTTTTCTACACTTGGTAGGGACGGGGTCTCGCTCTTGCTCAGGCTGGTCTCGAACTCCTGACCTCGAGCGATCTACCCACCTCGGCCTCCCAGAGTGCTAGGATTACAGGCGTGAGCCACCGCGCCTGGCCTAATTTTTCTATACTTGGTAGAGACGGGGTCTCGCTCTTGCTCAGGCTGGTCTTGAACTCCTGGCCTCAAGCCATCCTCCCGCCTTGGCCTCCCAGAGTGCTAGGATTACAGGTGTGAGCCATCATGCCCAGCCGAGAACACATTTTTTAAATACAAAATTTCTGTTGAAAGGTGACAATCAAAATCCAAAAACAAAATAAATTAAGAAACTTGACTTTGGCAAATATGACAAGGAGTTAAGAGGGTATCCCCAAGAAGCAGAAGGGATATAAGTGAAGACACACCTGCCTGGCTCCATAACACAAAGATGTGGCAGGTAAAGGACTTTAAAGCATTCAAGGGTCTCAGCCAGGTTACACCTGCACGGACCAGAGGGAAAACAGAGAGAGGCAGCGAGGACTAACAGGGCGTGGCGGCGGCTGTGTGCACGGTGGCCCACGAGAGGGCTGGGCTGCATCTTCCCCTGCAAAGGGAGGGGAAGACCCCGGGCCAAGGAGGTGCAGAGACGGCCACAGGACAAGGCCACGGGCATCTGCTCTCTCCTGGGCAGGAGCCTTGGGCTCTACAGTGACAGCTGCTGCTGGGCTGGGGACCCTGTGTCGGGAGAAGGGTGCTGTGAAACCAGCCAGAGAAAGGAGAAGTCCACAGCAAAACTAACACCGAGCAGAAGGAGCTAAGTCGGCAGGTTCCTGAGCAAGCAATTTGGGAACATACCTCGACACGCGCTCAGGAAAGGTCATACCCTGATGCAGCAATTTCATTCTTAGGCTCTATCCAAAGAAAATAATCTAAATACCATAGAAGCATTACACAGAAGATGCCAAACAACATTATTAATAAAACTGAAAAATGAGAAATAGCCTAGCTACCGATGGCAAAAATAGGGGTTTTGACAGAGCTACATCATCAAATATGCTATAGTTTAAAAATGTTCAGAGTTTATCATAACAAAAGAAAATGCACATGACATAATTTTAAATGAAAAAAATACATACAAAATTGTATTTAAAGAATAGTCTCAAATGTGTAAAACAAACAGAAAAGGATAGAAGTAAGGTGGGTGCAGTGGCTCACACCCATAATCCCAGCACTCTGGGAGGCCAAGGCAGGAGGATGGCTATGGTCAGGAGTTTGAGCCCAGCCTCAGCAAGAACGAGACCCATCTCTATCAAAAATAGAAAAAATTAGCCAGGCGTGGTGGCCTGGCCTGTAGTCCCAGCTACTCGGGAGGCTGAGGCAGGAGGATTGCTTGAGCCCAGGAGTTTGAGGCTGCTGTGAGCTGTGATGACGCCACGGCACTCCAGCCAGGGTGACAGAATGAAAGGCTAAGAAAAAAAAAAAAACAGCACAAATCCCCACGACCCTTTGAAAAAAGCAAACGCCCACATCAAGTATCCAAACATACAGAAATTACAAAGAATAACCTCTCCTCTCCTGCACACCTTCCCCCTACCCCATGAGGGGACACAGAGCTCACCTGGTCAGTCCCTGGGACCATCTCGAACACACTCAGCTGGCTCCGGGTCTCCCGCATGTACCGTTCCTTCTCAGGACACATGTCTGGGCACGTCCCAACAAAAGTCCTCGCTTTGTCCAGATCAGTTCTTTTGACCCGAGCTAAATGACACCGAGTAAATGGTAAGAACGTACCACACAGACAGCAGCAACCCAAAGAAATGTATTTTCATCATGATAAAAGGAAAAATAAAAATTAAAAAAACACACAAACTACCAAGACAAAGAAAAATACTTCCAAAACTATGGGTCCCAGAGGAAGGGACTTACGGCCTAGCCCACCAGGCAGTGGACATCAAAGCTGACAAAGACCCCTGAGGCCACCCACCCCCAACAGTCAGAGCCTCCCTACAGACTAAAGGTGAGGGCGCACCCCCACGATAAGCCAGATGTTCCACCAGCATTCTATAACTGTTAGCACGACCTCAACGATAAACAATCATGGTGCAGGATGTTTGCCAAAAGGACCGATCTGTTACAAATGCAAATATTCAAAATAGACCACAGTTCTAAAACCGTCTCGGAATTCCTTAAGTTCTCAACATAAAAAGAATCACACGATGGAAAGTGACTGGGTCCTGACCGGAATCAGTCCACCATGACTACTGCAGAGTGGAACAGCTGCAAACGCAGCGCATGACAGGCCCCAGACCGACAACAGCAGAGCCCCCGGGACCACACCCCTCCCAGGGCCCCTGGGCCCTCCTCCCCACAGGCCACACCTTGGCGCATGACTCTGTCTCTCTGGTCCAGCAGGCGGTACTTGTCCTCAGACGTCTCAGCCACCGTGCCGATCAGGGAGCTGAGGGATGCCACGCAGGGCCCGAGGCCCTCAGAGCCCTCAGAGCCGGAGTCAAAAAGGTCTCCCTCAAACTGGAGGGTCTTCAGAAGACTTGGCTTCTTCACTGGAGAGCTACACGGGGAACAACAGGTCAAGGGCCTCGTATCACCCTGGCCGTGACACTGTTTCCATTTCTGAACATGTCCCTTCATCTTTCAAGATTTTCTCTCCCCTAAAGCTAAGAAACTATAAACACTGAAATGAGATGAGCCTTTTTTTGGAGACGGGGTCTCCCTCTGTCACCACAGCTCACAGTAGCCTCAAACTCCTGGGCTCCAGTGACCCTCCTACCTCAGTCTCCCCAGTAGCTTGAGACTACCGGCATGCGCCACCACGCCGGGCTAAATTTTGTCTATGTTTGTAGAGACGGGTCTTGCTCTAACTCCTGGCCTCAAGTGATCCCCCTGCCTCCACCTCCCAAAGTGGTAGGATTACAGGTGTGAACCACCGCACCTGGCCGAGATGAGCCTTGATAGAGCCGGTGATAAGCACAAAAGTGGTATTCAATGATTTTTTTTTTAATTTTGGAATATTTCATGCTTTTAAAAAGATGAGCTCATTTAAATAGCTAAAATGAACACTTATAGATTTCTATCTCAAAGAAATGAAATTCAGCCTGAAAACAATTTAATAGCATAAGGAAATATTATGTCCACATTTTTACACAGAAATTTATGCTGGCAGAAGGACATACTAAGAGAACCAAGCATTCTCTCCCAGCTTCACCACATTCCAGCTGGCCTTCATCATTCTCTGAACTTGAACGTAAAAGAAGATGTAAGATTGGCTGAGTAAGAAAGAAAAAAGAAAAAGCAAACCAGCAACTGCATGGATAGTTTACAAAATGGAAAGTGAGGAAAACACCACATTGGCCAGAACATGAAAGGCTGAACTGAGCCCTGTTGAGGCAGGGCCGACGTGAGAGGGAAGGCTCAGGGCACAGAGCGCCCGTCACGCACCAGCCAGCTCAGCAGAGCGTGCGTCACTGTGGTACGCTGGGCCCGCAAACAGCCACGCTGGAAACTGAGACAGTGATTACCGGGAGCACGAGGTTGCTACAGACAGACGTTCCAAGGAGCAGTTACTGCTTCCACGTGTGTGCGGTCCGGTGGAACTGCACACAACTGCATGGACAGTGGCCGGCCGCGGGACACTGCCCCCCAGCACCCACTGGGCAGCACCGCACACAGGCCTAAGGAAGCAGCCTCCCTGAGTAGAAAGGATGCTGGGATCTCCCGCAGCTGCAGCTAAAAGGACTAGACCAGCTACAAGAGCTCTGTGACCAGACTCTCCAGAGAAAATGCCTAGATGGGGGAAAAGGGCCCAGTGAGGGCTTTCTCAGCAACCTAGACCAGAGGGTACATAAGAATCAGCAGGGACCACCACCCACGCAGCTGGCGGTGCCAGAGTCAGAAAACTCCAAGTCTTCTGGCCAGGGACCACCAGCCCACGCTGGCTGGAGGGGTGGGTTCAGAAGGACCCCCTGCCACTCTGCCCCCAGTAGTCCCTGGCAGCTGTCTCCCCCAACACGACCCCCCTCACCCCTCAGCCCTGAATCAGGCGTCACCACATTGCCCTAATCCCATCTGTCCTTCCCGAACACAGTCATTACGAGGGATCGGTCCCATCGGTCCCACCTTTTACTCAGGAGGCCGCCAGCCACAGCCCTCCCTGCGGGCTTGCCAAGAGGAGAGTGTTGAAAGGGCGTGTCCTCCGTGCCCTGGCTGGCTTCTTCTTCACCTGGTTTCTTCTCCTTCTGGGAAAAGGGCTTTTTGTTGGGACCTGAGGACACAGGAGGCAGAGGAGAGTTTATGCTATGCCCGATCACTTTATGCTGGGCTTTTCTCCTTTCCTTTTGTGAAAGGAGCATTCTTATCATTGTCACAGGAGGTGAGAAAGGGCCCAGGGAAGTAACTAGGAGACACAAGGTCCGCTCAGAGCAGCCCCCACTGGCCCTGGGGAGGGACTCCCACGCACAGGGCCTCGAACACAGAGCGTTAGAGACTGTGAGAAGAACAGTTGAAAACTCACTTATTTTCTTCTTGTGCCAAAAGATAGCCACGTCTTTATGCAAACCTTTCCCCTTCTTTCTAGCCAGGGCTGCAGACGCCTGGAAAACAGTCCACAACCACCAGGTGTGAGGACATCAGGACACCAAAGGAAACGAGATTGAAAACTCAAATGCAATGAGCAGAACAGACCATTCAAGAACACAGGGAGCCACTGTCCTTGGTCCAAGAGTGACACATCCACCCACCATGGTCGGGCCCGTGTTGTCTCCCTCCAGCTGTGGCAGTTGCAGACCTCACCTCCCTTACCTGTCTCACAAGCATGCATGTGCCCTGCTTTTTTTTTTTTTTTTGACATTAACAACTCTACTGTGATAGAACCCCTAAACTTGACGGCTTTGGCATTTGGTGAGATGATTCTCACCAGGTGATCACATACACAAACACAGAAAGATTGCCAAGTCCCACTTACGCACAAAAGGAAGTTCCAGAATGATACATATGGAATACCATTTATCCAAAGCACCCAACTATGTGTTAGTATACTTGCAGACACGCTTGCACAAATGTGCAGAACACACACCACACGAGGTGCCCGGGGCTGCTCCTGGGTACAGGAGAGATGGAGGTGCTCGTCTTTGTGCATCAATTAGTTGTTTACAGTAGCACTGTATTTATATATGAGTGATGACATATAAATATTTTAAGTTCAGCTAGGAGAATAAGCACATTGCAATAGCCAAAAAATAACTTTAAAAACAAATGGGGGTAGGGCGCGGTGGCTCAAACCTGTAATCCTAGTACTCTGGGAGGCCGAGGCGGGCAGATTGTTTGAGCTCAGGAGTTCGAGACCAGCCTGAGCAAGAGCGAGACCCCGTCTCTACTAAAAATAGAAAGAAATTATATGGACAGCTAAAAATATATAGAGAAAAATTAGCCGGGCATGGTGGCGCATGCCTGTAGTCCCAGCTACTTGGGAAGGCTGAGGCAGGAGGATTGCCTGAGCCCAGGAGTCTGAGGTTGCTGTGAGCTAGGCTGACGCCACGGCACTCACTCTAGCCTGGGCAACAGAGTGAGACTCTGTCTCAAAAAAAAAAAAAAAACCCCAAAAAAAAAAAACAAATGGGGAGGGTGCGGTGGCTCACACCTGTAATCCCAGCATTTTGGGAGGCCGAGGCAGGAGGATTGCTTGAGGCCAGGAGTTGGAGACCAGCCTGGGCAATATAGCGAGACCTCATTTCCACAAAAATTTAAACACTAGCTGGGTGTGGAGGTGTGTGCCTATAGGCCCAGCTACTTGGTAGACTGAGGCAGGAAGATCTCTTGAGCCCAGGAGTTTGAGGGTACAATGAGCTATGATGATGCCACTGCACTTTAGCCTGGGGGACAGAGCAAGACCCTGTCTCAAAAAAAAAACAAAAAAAAAAAAAAATAAGAGGCTTACCATATTATTCAGCAATTCCACCCCTGAATATACACAAAAAAAATTGAAGCAGGGACTCTGAACAGATACTTGTATGCCAGTGAGCATTTTTCACAACAGCCAAAGGTGGAAAGAAACCAAGTGTCCATCAATAGATGAATGGAGAAATAAAAATGTGGTCCATCCATACAATGGAATGTTACTCACCCGTAAAAAGGAGTGAAGTTCTGATACATGCTACAAGACAGACAAACCTTGAAAACGCTACGCTAAGTGAAATAAGTCAGACACAAAAAGACAAGTGTTGTATGATTTCATGTATATGAAATATCTACAATAGGCAAATTCATAGATAGAAAGTAGATTGGAGGTTACCAGAGTTGGGAAAAGGACAGGGACAAGGAATTAATGCTTAATGGTTATAGAGTTTCTGCTTGGAAAGATGAAAAAGTTCTGGAAATACAGAGCGGTGATGGTTGCCCATCATTGTGAATGTAATCAATGCCAGCGAAGCACGATAAAAAGAGCAGCAGGAAGGAGTGCACGGTAAAGCCCCGTGAGTACAGCGGCCCCCTCTCATCCACAGGGAAACATTCCAAGACCCCCGTGGAGACCTCAAAGCTTGGACAGTACCAAATCATATACATACACTTTGTTTTTTCCTATATACATACCTATGATAAAGTTTAATTTACATAATGAATCAGGCACAGTGAGAGATTCACAACAGTAACTAGTAATCAAATACAACAGTTATAACGTACTGTAATAAAAGTTTGTGGATGTGGTCTCTCTCAAAATACCTCATTGTGTGTTATAATGTTTTCCAACTGCAGTTGACCATGTGTAACTGAAACTGAACAAAGTGGAGGACTACTGTATATTTTGGCACAAAATTTTTATTTTCAATAATTTAAAAAAAGGATATAAATTAATCATAAATGTATGCACAAAAATATCCAAAAACAGAAAAATGGCCAAGTAAACAGGATAGGATGCCATGTGGCATTTAATAATCCCATCCTAAACTATTTATTGATTTCATAAAATACTGAAGATTCCTACAATGAAGAGTTAACAAACAGCATATGCAGTATGATCCCATTTGTGTAAAAACAGTATGACTACATATTTGCAAAGACCAAATATTTGAGTACATTGTTGCAAAAACCAAAATATTCATAGCTGTTATCATGGGGGTAGAACTTCCGTGATTTTATGTGCCCCCCAGTAGAGCTTTCTGGGTCATCTCCCTACATTGACAGCCAATACTTGTATCATTAAAAAAAAATGCATAAAATATGCCTTCTATTTTATACATTCCTACAGAACTTTTCCCATAAGAATATTCAGAAAAAATAAAGATATAAAGCTACATAACATGAGCACTCCATGCACACAGCACCCTACAGCCAACGTATTATGCATACATTTAAAGTCACAATACAAACCCAGTGATTAACAGCCATTATCTCTGGGGCAGAGTGTCATGAAGGGGTTTCACTTTTTCTGTATTGTTTGAATGTTTACAGTGATCATGTATCATGACCAAACACAACAAAAACAAAACCCAAAGACTCAAGTTTGAAAAGTGTAGTGGTTACAGACCACTCCAAAGCCTGTCAGATGCATCTGACTTCATGGGAACCACTCTCCCAGCACTGCTCGAACACAGCACCCTGTAGGGACCCGGAGCTTTTCACAAACAACTCCAAGTTATAAAATAAAAAGTGCTACCCCAGCCTCTCTAAGTTAGTAAGAAGGTATTTGAGTACTTTTCTTACAGTATAGCAAATTAACTGATGGATTGGAAAAAAAAGGCTTTAAATTAGCAAAGTTCAAATTTAGGGTAACCAATGGCAAGTCAGGAGTACTCACATGATCAAAAAAATGCACCACCGCAAGCTTTTTGCTGCGCCTGGTAAAGATGCGCTGCACTTTAGCAATTTTGCTGAAGTGGTTCTCCAGAATGGTTCTGTCGTTGAGATAGTCAGGGATGTTCTTGCACTGGATTGCTGTGACCTCAGTGGGAGACAAGCCCCCAAGACTGTCTGTGCTCTCACTTCTTTTGCTCTGACGCACAGGAGTTCCTCTTAGAGAATCTAGGAGTTCAGAGAACAGACCCGTAAACCCATGAGACGTAACTCTTTCAAAGAACGGGAGGACCAACTGTGCAAAAGCAAAGAAATTTTCATGGACGTAAGACCTGCTCCAAGATCCTCTATGTTAGGATCCCCGATGTTTATCAGGGCTTTATCTGAAAAATCAAGCTAATGGCCAGAGAAACTTATTGAGAATCTGCCAGGATTTACCCTACATGGTACATTTTGAGAGCTCACCTTCTTTTTTATCTCTACTTGCAGTTTCTTCCTCTTTATTCACACCTGGAAGCCGGGAAGGTGCCAGGACAGACTGACTCCCTCCTGGAATGGCCATGTGGTCACTTTCCCCAGACTCAACAAAGCCAATTTCCTTTTTAGATTCCTTGTTACCCAGACGACCTACTTCTTTATTGCTTTTGAAAACATCCTGTATCGTCCGACCAAACAAAGTGCCTCCTCGGGGTCGATTCAGGCGCACGGGTCGTTTATCTGGGGGGTGATCACCCCTGGACAGAGGGTCCAAATCTTCTACTGTCTCATGGCCATGTCTCCTTGGGGAACGATCCTGGTCCTCCTTCCTTTTCAGTCCTTTCATGAGGCTGGGAAGTGGCTCCATCTGGGAAACACCTTGTTCACACGCTTGTCTGACATCTGTTTTGCTAACTGGGAAGGGTTCGCCCAACGCCCCAGAAGACAACATTGGGAAGCTACTGAAGCTACTATTAGAACTTCCAAATATCGATTTAGGTCCTCTCTTCTCTTCCTCTACATTTTGGTTTGACAAACCAGGAGTAAAGGCAGATGATGAATTATTACTATTAACTGGTTTTGAAAAAGTAAAATTTGAATTGGTAGCTGAACTACTTGTCACCTGAGGAAAAGAAAAAGGGGCCAGGCCTCCAGATCCACTACTAATTGGGTGGGAAAATGTGAAAAACCCAGAAGAAATCTGGCTCTGGGTTTTCTCTGGCTCAGATTCAGCCCCCAATATTGGTCTGAACACTGCATTTTCCAGAGGTTTAAAGCTGAATTCTGTTTTCCCAAAACCAGAGCTTGCTATTTCTCCAGCTTCTGGTCCAAAAGTAGAAGTACTTGGGAAAGCAGCAACATTGGTGGTTGATTTAAAACTAAATCCTGGGTTTCCGGGCACGGATGAACTTGAAGGCCCAGAGGTAGCTACAAAGGTAGGAGTGTGTTCAAGTCCAGAAAAGAGTCCAGCACTTGAAGTTTGGGTGAATCCTGATGTTTGCACTGAAGAGGAATGACTTATTCCAGAAGATGCTGGAAAGCTGGGTACCTGTGAAAATCCTGAGCTCTTCCCAGATAACATATTGTTTTGCCCAAAAAGGGGAGGCTGACCAAATCGAAATGGAGCCTTAGGCTGAAATGATCCTATGCAACTACCAGAGGATGGGAAAGCACTAGGCTGCTGCCCACTAAAAGGATTTGTTGGGTTCATCTTCTGATCCAATTATTAAAAGGTAATAATTATTATGTGTACAAAATTAGTCTTCTTCCTTAGTATGTTACACTGGGGAGCTCCCTTCACCGTCAAGATAAGCTGAAAGACAAAAATTCAGATCATCACAACTGTATTCTGCTAGCAGACTAAGAAATTAATTTTTGATCATGTCATACTCTAAAGATAATTACTCAAAAGGCAGCCAAAGCACTATTATTTTCTGAGACCCAATAGGTTCTTTTGCTGGAGGGCAGAAAGTGGTACAAATAATTACTTTGTTACACAGGATTAAAGTGTGATACTTTACAGGATTTTTTTTAAAAAAAATCCAAATCATTTTACGGAATTGAAAAATTCAACAGAAACCTCAATTATTAATAAATAAAAAAAGAATGCCATTATGCCTTTCAATTTAAAGAGAGGAATTTCTCTGACTTCTTCCACTCTCCATGGCCAGGGATCTACAATGTAACACCGTTAAAACATTAGTGTTCCAGTGTTTCCTCCCACCTAATTTTTCTCCGAGTACTCGGAGCACTCCGTACTTTTCCCAAGCACAGAAACATACTGTTTTTCATACCCTAGCGACCGCCCCAGGAACTCGCTCAAAGGACCAGCGCGTTCACACGCAGACGCTGCCTCCCGGCGGGAGGGCGGCACAAAGGAGGGGGGTCTTTCAACCGGCACAATCCGAAGGGTCTCGAAGGCCGCTGTCCCGCCCGGGCTCGCAGGGGCCGCGGCGCCCAGTCAGTTCCGTTGGCGACGGTGCGGAGGGGCGCGCAGAGCTCCACGGAGAAGGCAGCGGGCGTCCGCGCCGGCCCAGCCTCCAGGCACCGCTCACCGTCCGGCCGCAGCACACCGAGGCCCGCCGCCCGCCGCCACCGCCCTGGGTCCCTCGGTGCCGGGATAGAGGCGCAGCAACAGGCCGCCGGAACCAGCGTTTCACTGCGCCCAGCGGGCGGAAAATCGCAGCGGACTGACTTCCGGTCCGCGCCGCGCCGCCGGGTCCCACCCAGTCCCACTGCCTTCAGGTTCCGCTCTCCCGGTGGTGGCGGGGCTTCTGAAGGGCTTCCGGTGCGGTAGGCCGCCGCTCTCGCCCCTCCGCCGTGTCCTGGCTCAGGCTCCGCCAGCTTCAGATAGCGGTACGTGCGTGGCGGGTTCCTCTTCTCCGAAATGAGGACGTCGCACTCAGTGGTGTGGGCCCGCGGAAAGCCCCCAGACCAAAGAAGACCTCATGCGCCGGCCTCTCCCACCTTCTTCTCCTCCCACTCCTCCCTCCCCCCACACCCGCCCTCTCCCCTCCCCC
>CM052436.1:184675-248325 GCA_028533085.1 Varecia variegata | reverse complement strand
GTTGCCCGGGCTAGAGTGAGTGCCGTGGCGTCAGCCTAGCTCACAGCAACCTCAAACTCCTGGGCTTAAGCGATCCTACTGCCTCAGCCTCCCAAGTAGCTGGGACTACAGGCATGCGCCACCATGCCCGGCTAATTTTTTCTATATATATTTTTTAGTTGGCCAGCTAATTTCTTTCTATTTTTTAGTAGAGACGGGGGTCTCGCTCTTGCTCAGGCTGGTCTCGAACTTCTGACCTTGAGCGATCCACCCGCCTCAGCCTCCCAAGAAGCTGGGATTACAGGCGTGAGCCACCGCGCCCGGCCTGGGGGCCAGGGTTTTTAAAGGTGGCTTGGTGGACAGAGTGCTGGGGATGAACACACAGGTTGGGAAGCAGAAGTTGTCTCCTTGGGCTGGGTCCGTGTCTGGGCAGGGGTTGCAGGACCTGTCGCTGCAGTCCCCTGCATAGCCACTGGTCCCCCTCCAAATGCACAATCTAAAGATCTCTCCAAGACCAGTCTTAGGTTTTACAATAGCAATGTCATTTATAGACGTGATCAGGCAAGTTACACATCTTATGCCAGTCAGGGACACCTGTCCTCTAAGCGGCAGGTGAGCTGGGGACGGCGGCTGGCTGACTCGCGGCTACGCCTGCACTGCCACAAAGTCAGACTCCACCACGGTGCATGCTCACGGCCCTGCACCACTTCCACATGTGCGGCTTCTGCTGGGTTGCTATTGCTGAGCTGGTGTTCTCTAAGTCTGTTTTTCCCGTTTTTAGAACCTGAAAGCAGGTGAATTTCCACAGCCTGCTTTTCCAGACGACTATAACTTGGGAGACATTTTCCTGGGAGTGGAGTTTATCTTCCAGCAGTGCAAAGAAGATGAAGATTACAATGACATCCTGACCGTAAGTGGGGACACAAGATCACATATCCTGGCTAACAAGACCTGGGCCGTGCAGGGAGGTGGAGAACACGACCCCTGCGTCCACACTAGGGCCACAGGTTCCAGGGGTCACTGGGGAGAACCTGCAAACGAGGGGCACACAGGCCAGGCGGGTCGGCATGCCCCCGCCAGCGCTGGGGAAGGAGAGGACACCGTGGAAACACAGAAGCCCCAGGGAGCCTTCTCAGCCCTACAGAGCAGCAGGCCGTGGCGCTGGGACCCGCAGGTCAGCTTCTCACTGAGCTGCCAGAAGGCGGGTCAGAGCCTCCAGGACCTTCCAGATGTTTCTCCTCAACTTGATGCAAAAAATAAAAAGCCACATGTGACTGACTCAGGTCTGCCTTGCGCCCGGATTCACCTGAGCACCTTCCTGTGGCTGAACAGCTGCCCCTGACTCGTCTTTGGGGACCCCAGTGCTCCTGTGTGACTTGAAGCTTCCCAGCCGGACAGCATGAGAGGGCGTGACCTCAGCCCAGGCTCCCTCGTCCTGTCAAGGGAGGTGGCCCAGCTGGGCTCAGCCTGGGATCTCTGTGGGGAGTGGGCACCCTCCGTCTTGCCTTCCCCTTCTCATCCTCCATGTCCCCCTGGGCCTCCTGCCAACCCCAGGCACGTCCCACCTGGGCCGGCCTCTGCCCTTCACCCCATCCCAGGGGAGATCTTGATCTCCCTACAGTGACAGTCCCTGGTCTACCTCTCAATCCCTGAACCCCACGCACGGGGGGTGGCCTCTGGCAGGCTGGGGCCACCTCTAGTCTCCAGGGCACCTGCTCAGAGGAGCATTGCTGACCTGCTGGTTCTCGGGCCTTCCCTCCTCTTCCCTCTCCACTCTGGGCTCTGTCCTGGAGCCCTCCCCTGTGGGGTGGAGATGGCCCAGTGGGCCCTCCCATGCCAGCAGTGGCTGCTCCACCTCTGCACAGAGCGTCCAGTAAAGTTGGGGTCTGCTTGAGGCCCCCACCCTCCTGGGGTGCGGGCTGTGCCCCCTCCCCTCTGAGCTCAGGGGGGCCGGCCCCAACTGCCCCCTCCCCGTTCCTCTCTCCCCAGCACTTGGCTCTCCCGCTGGCTGCCTCATTCTTTTTAAACGAACCCCTCCCGGCACTGCTGGCAGCTCCTGGCAGCTCCATCCTCCTAGCCTCCTCTGTGGGTGGGTTTTTCCCATTTTAGACGGGAGGGAGCACAGGCTGAGTCCCGCAGGGCCCTGCCCCAGCGTCCCTGGCTCAGGAGAGCTTGGGCAACTGCGTCCCACTTACCAAGAACGGTCCGTGACCCTGGGGGTGCTCCTGAAGGGACAGCTTCCTGTTGGATCATCCCCTGAGCCGTATTTTAACTGTTCTCACAGGTGACTGCCACCCACGGACTCTGTCACCTGCTGGGCTTCACACACAGCACGGAGGCAGAGTGGCAGAAGGTAGGAGCCCGGCGACCTTCCCATTCAAGGGGGTGTGTCTGGGCGGGCACCCCCTGGCCTCCGCCCAGCCCTAGACCTAAGGATGCAAATGTTTGTTGTAAACGTCCCGCGGCCCCCAGAGGACGCCTAGCTGTGTTGTGTGCTCACCGTTGGGAGGAAGGCCCGAGCACCAGTACTTGCTGTTTGGTCAAAAGGCTTAATTAACGTTTAGAAAATCTTTACAGAAGATTTTCTCTCCCGGGGGCCTCCCAGCCCACGGGTTGGCGCTCAGCGCGGGTGCGGGTCTAAGCTGTGCAGACTCGGTCCCGCCTGCGGGGGCAGCGCGGCCAGGCGGGGCGCGGGCGGGGGCGGGGCGCGCTCCCCGGGGCCACGCCCAGCACTTCCTCCTCCCCCCCCAGATGCACCAGAAGGAGAAGCTGGTGTTGGACGAGCTGAACCTACGCGCGGGAACCAGGCTCCAGCCCCTGAGCAGGGGCCTTTTCTGATGCCTGATGCTCCGGACGTGAGGACAGGGTGGGACGGACCCCTCTCCTCTGGGCCCCAGGGATGGAGGGCTGGGGGCCCGAGCTGGCAGCTCAGCTGGCCGTCGCTGTCCCTGTGGGCTGCAGAGGCACCAGCCACGTCGGGGCTAAACCCGAGTGGAGCACTGATGCACAGCAGAAATTCCCGTTCCTTCCTCTGTGTGGGACACATGAGATGCTTTTACAACTCTTAGAATCGAAAGAACATATAGGCCGGGCGAGGTGGCTCACGCCTGTAATCCTAGCACTTGGGAGGCCGAGGTGGGCGGATTGTTTGAGCTCAGGAGTTCGAGACCAGCCTGAGCAAGAGCAAGACCCCGTCTCTACTAAAAATAGAAAGAAATTATACGGACAGCTAAAATATATATATAGAAAAAATTAGCCGGGCATGGTGGCGCATGCCTGTAGTCCCAGCTATTCGGGAGGCTGAGGCAGGAGGATTGCTTAAGCCCAGGAGTTTGAGGTTGCTGTGAGCTGGGCTGACGCCACGGCACTCACTCTAGCCCAGGCAACAGAGCGAGACTCTGTCTCAAAAAAAATAAATAAATAAAATTAAATTAAAAAATTAAAAAAAAAAGAAAGAACATATAAACCTCATTCTGTTCTCTGGGCGTCTACTGATCTTTCCTCGGAATTCCAGCGCTCTGGTGAGGAGGCACTTGTCCACCTCTGCAGCCTGCGGGAGGAATGCGCCCGGGGGCCCGCAGGAGGGGCTGCCCTGCTGGGAGCCCCGCCCAAGCCCTCAGGAGCGCTTTAACCTTGAGCTGCAGCCTAGTGTCAAGGCCCAGGTGGCCCAGCCAGTGACCAGGCCGTCCAAATACCGTCAACTCTTGCCACATTTCTTCCCTCTATTAAATAAATAATTATGTTGAGAAATAGAACCAAAGAGAAAAGCCATGTTAAAAAATCCGTGTGAAAATAGGATATAGTGTCAGACCTTTAATTCATGCTTTTTTAACAAGAGCACAGTCTCTGGAATCACGTCCAAAAGTGCACAGAGAGACGGTTGCGAGAGAAGCAGATGTCAGCACTGCGGCTCCGCCGGCTCAGGCAGAGCTCAGCCCTGTCCGTGCAGGTGGAGTCGGCCGTTCCCACCCGCGGGAGCACGCCAGACGGACGCCTGCGCGCGGCTGAGCGGCAACATCTTGCCTCCCACCTGGAAGGTTCCAAGGACACAAAGGTAGAAACAGGTGCCTGCTTGTGAAGATCTTAAGGAATGAACGAATCTATCCTCAGAGGGAGGGAATGAAAACTTACGCACGATACCTAAAAATAATATTTAAATAAAAATAACATTAAAAAGCAAGGGGTTGGGAGCTGTGGCTCATGCCTGTGATCCCAGCACTTTGAGAGGCCAGGGTGGGAGGGTCGCTTGAGCCCAGGAGTTGCAGACCAGCCTGGGCAACATAGTGAGACCCTCGTCTCTACAGAAATTTTTTAAAAATTAGCCTGGGGGGGGGTGCGCCTGTAGTCCCAGCCACTGGGAGTGGAGGCTGCAGTGAGCTGTGATCGCTCCACCACGCTCGGGCCTCGGCAACAGAGCCAGACCCTGTCTGTAAACAATAAAAGTAAAACAGCAAGGGAACACAAACCCAACCCTCGGAAAACAATGTAACAAAAATAAGAAGCCCTGACAGGGCGGGAGGGAACACACTGGGGAGAGGGAAGCCCCTTCCCCCGGTCCCGCTGGAGCGTGAGTTCCGGGAAGGGAACTTCGCGCACCAACCCGCGTGGGGCAGGTGCTGTGCACGCGCGCGCGCGCGCGCACAGAGAAGCCGCGCACAGCCTGCTGTCCTCTCCCACGCGTGCGGGGACAGGCCCCCCGCTTACCTGACCTTGTTGGTGCTGCCCATGGGGATTGGGGATGTCTGCATTTTGTGCGGCTAAAGCTACTGATCTTTCCTATTACGGCTTCTGAGCCATGTTTCTCTTAAATTCTTCCGTGATGAAGTGTCTCTGTTTCACAAGACAGGCAGAGCCTGGCCCCACCGAGAGGCACTTCCCAGTTCTTGCTGGCCGGGTGCGGACCGAAGGGAAGACCCCGCCTCACCCGGCGGACATGGGCAGGACGCGGCCCCTAGGAGAGGCCCGGGGTCCCCGCCGCGCGACGCTGGGACTGAGGCCGCGACCTTCGGGGGACGCGGGGGTCTCCGGGCTCCCTAGTCCCCCGCAGGCCCTGCCCGGGGCCTCCCGTCCGCAACCCTGGGCTGGGATCCCCCGGACCTACGCGCTCAGGCAGGCCCCGCGAAGCAGCCGGCGCGCGCGTGGCGGTGCTGGTGCCGGTGCCGGTGCCGGTGCTGTCGGGGCGCGGCGGGCGGCCTCGGCCTCGCGACCTGCGGGACGGCAGGTGGAGCCCACTGCGGTCGTCGGGTGCGGAGCGCAAGGCTGAGAACGGCCCCGCCCGCTCCGGGGATCCCCGGGACGCCCCACCCCTCCCTGGCACGCTCCATCACCCCCTCCGGGAACTCCGCCCTGCGCCGGTCCGACTTGAGGGTCCCAGGGCCAAGGCAGGGCGGGGGCTCTTAGCGGAGCTCCGGGCTGCACCCCTAGAGGAGGCAGCTTCCCGCCAAATTGCGCCGCGCAATTTTCCCCATCTGGGGTGGGGCTGGCGGGCGCTGGGGCTTCACAGCCGGACCACAGACTGAGCCAGGAATGCCCTTGAAGAGTTACTCATGCAGAAATTTCCAGAACAAATTTCCAGGTCCTCCGGCGCGGGCGGTCCCGGTGGCCGGAGCCTGCGGTGCGCCTACCTGGGGGCCGGGGCGGGGCAGGGCCTGCAGCATGAGGCTGTGCGTCAGGATCTGGTGCATCTGGGCGCTCTGCAGCAGCAGCACGTCCACCAGGTCTGGAAGGAGAGGGGCGAGCGACAGCTCCACCTTGACAGCTCTAGTTTGGCACATGCGTTAAAACAGACGGTGCCTCACGAGCAGCAGAGGACACGCTGGCACACCTGTCTGTGTACACGCAGGGCGTTGGGGCCTGTTGAGAGGCCTGCCTTCCCAAGTGCCGGGCTGCATGGTGACCCCGGAAAGGTATGTCCCTGCCTCAGTCTCCCAGATCCCAGCTCGGCCTCATTTGGAAAAAGGTCTTTGCAGGTGTGATTAAGGATCCTGAGAGGCAGAGACTGTCCTGGGTTCCCCAGGTTGGCCCTGAGTGCAGTGTGATGTCTTCGTAAGAAGGGGCCGTGGGAACGTGAGACGGAAGAGGAGACACACAGGGAGGAAGCCCCCTGAGGAAAGGGGGGCTGGTCCAAGAACACCTGGAACCCCGGACGGCACAGCCCTGCTGACACCTGATCCTGGACTCCACCTCAGAATTACCAGGAAATAAATTCTTGTTGTTTTAAAACCCCCAGTTTGTGGTACTGGGTCATGGCAGCCACAGGAAACTAACACACTCACCAACACTGGGTACCGTGACACGTCGTCACTTTTGACAAGGTGGTGGTTCAACATCGGTTCTTCCCACAGCATCTAGACCCTGGAAATCACACGGGCCTGTCGGGTAAACCCAACAGCTCTGTTCTGTGTGAAATTACTCCAGCGTCTGCTTTCGAGAATTGTTTTAGAAAGTAGAACTGGAATAATGATCAGTAATATGTAAGTCAGGGGAAGGAAGGGGGCTCTCAGCACCTCAAATCCCTTTTATTACTGGGGAGACGCGGGGGCTCAGAATGTGTCCTTAACTTCATGGAGAACAAAGCGGTCTGCAAAGTGGTGGTTCTAGTAATACGTTTGAAATTTCATATTTTTACATTCAAATATTTGATCCAGGTGGAATTTGTTTAGACAGACCGTCACTTAAGTTCATCTGGAAAAATCAACGAGTGACAAGGAAAGACAGGCCCGCCATGTGTGAGTACTCAGGCCGTGCTCTCTGCCACTCCCGGGCCCTCCACAGGGACGGGAGTGTGGGTGGCGCGCCCTGCTGCGTGGGGCCTGGGCCTGGCCTGGCAGGTTCTGCGACGTCGGGTAGAGCGACAGTGACTCGCCACGTGGGTCTTGGTGCTGGGATAGACAGGTCATTGGCACAGAATTGAGAACCTCTCAGCTGACTCAGCCATTCTACACACAGGCCTGTCCCTGGACTCCCAGCACCATCACTCATGATAGGAATGCAAATTAAAACCACAGTGAGCCACCACTACATCCCTACTAAAATGGCTAAAATTAAAAAGAGTCGGCCGGGCGCAGTGGCTCACGCCTGTAATCCTAGCACTCTGGGAGGCCGAGGCGGGTGGATCGCTCGAGATCAGGAGTTCGAGACCAGCCTGAGCAAGAGCGAGACCCCGTCTCTACTAAAAATAGAAAGAAATTATCTGGCCAACTAAAATATATATAGAAAAAAAAATTAGCTGGGCATGGTGGTGCATGCCTGTAGTCCCAGCTACCCGGGAGGCTGAGGCAGGAGGATCGCTTAAGCCCAGGAGTTTGAGGTTGCTGTGAGCTAGGCTGACGCCACGGCACTCACTCTAGCCCGGGCAACAAAGCGAGACTCTGTTTCAAAAAGGAAAAAGAAAAAAGAAAAAGAGTGACCATACTGAGTGTTGGTGAGGTTATGGAGTACCTGGAACTTTCAAACACTGCTGGTGAGAAGGTAAAATGGTATAGACACGATGGAAACAGGTTGGCAGTTTCATAAAAGTCAGATATACATCTGCCATACGATTCAGACGTTCCACTCGTAGGTACTTACCCAAGAGAAATGAAAGCATATGTCCAAAGAAAGACACACACATGAGTGTCTGTAGCAGCTTTTTCGGTAATACCAAAAACTGAAAACAACCCAAATGCCCATCGCTATGGTTTGAATGTCCCAAACTCACGCTGAAACTTAACCCCAATGTGTCAGTACCGAGAGGCGGAACCTTTAAGAGGAGGTTGGATGGTGAGGGCTCTGTCCTCATGAACGGATTGATCCACTCCTGGGTTAGTGGATTAGTGTTGTGATGGATCAATACGTCACGGGGAGGGAACTGGCGGCTTTGTAAGAAGACAGACCTGAGCTGGCGGGTCAGCACGCCAACCCCCTGCCACGCGGTGCCCTGGGCCACCTCGCACTCTGCCGTCCCCACCAGCAAGAAGCCCTCACCAGACTCGGCCCCTTGACCTTGGACTTCCCAAATTCCATAACTGTAAGAAATAAACCCCTTCTCAATATAAATTACCCAGTTTCAGGTATTCTGCTAAAAGCAACACAAAATGAACTTAAGACATCCATCAAGAGGTGAATGGTTAACAAACTAAGACACCCACACGGTGGACCCCGGCTTGGCAACCGGAAGGGTCCGCCTGCTGATGCACCAACAGCGATGACTCTTAACACAGTTACGCGAGTGGAAGAAGCCACACCAAAAAAGCGTACGTTCTGTGTAATTCAATCTACACAAAAATCTAGAAAATGCAAACTAATACATGGTGACAGAAGGCTGCTCAGTAGTTGCCTGAGGGGGTCAGGAAGGAGGGATTACAAAGGAACATGAGGGAACTTTGGGGGTGATGGGGATATTCACTCTCTTGATTTAGCGATGGTTTCACAAATGTAAATATATGTTAAAACTTGTCAAATTGGCCGGGCCCGGTGGCTCACGCCTGTAATCCTAGCACTCTGGGAGGCCGAGGCAGGTGGATCGCTCGAGGTAAGGAGTTCGAGACCAGCCTGAACAAGAGTGAGACCCCGTCTCTACTAAAAATAGAAAGAAATCATCTGGCCAACTAAAAATATATATAGAAAAAATTAGCCGGGCATGGTGGCTTGCACCGGTAGTCCCAGCTACTCGGGAGGCTGAGGCAGGAGGATCGCTTAAGCCCAGGAGTTTGAGGTTGCTGTGAGCTAGGCTGACGCCACGGCACTCACTCTAGCCCGGGCAACAGAGTGAGACTCTGTCTCGGGAAAAAAAAAAAAAAACTTGTCAAATCGTACACTTTAAACATGTGCAACTTATTCTGTCACTTCTATAAAACTGTTTTAAAAATCAAGCATTTAAAAGTTATTTTTTAGTTTTTATTTTTTGAGACAGGGTCTCACCCCATTGCCCGGACTAGAGTGCAGTGGCTACATCATAGCTTACTGCAGCCTTGAACTCCTGGGCTCAAGCGATCCTCCTGCCTCAGCCTCCTGAGCAGCTGGGACTACAGGTGCGCCACCATGCCCAGCTAATTTTTCTAATTTTTTGTAGAGACGGGGTCTTACTATCTTACTCAGGCTGGTCTCAAACTCCTGGCCAAAGTGTTGGGATTACAGGTGTGAACCACTGTGCCCAGCCTTAAAGGTATTTTAAAAGAAGCAGTTTTGGTGGGTGCAGTGGCTCACGCCTACAACCCTAGCACTCTGGGAGGCTGAGGTGGGAGGATTGCTTAAAGTCAGGAGTTTGAGACCAGCCTGGGCAACAGTGAGACCCCATCTCTACTGAAAAATAGAAAAAAATAACTGAACAACTAAAGATAGAAAAAATTAGCTGGGCGTGGTGGCACCTGTAGTCCCAGCTACTCAGGAGGCTGAGGCAGGAGGATTGCTTGAGCCCAGGAGTTTGAGGTTGCTGTGAGCTAGGCTGATGCCACTGCACTCTAGCCTGGGCAACAGAGTGAGACTGTCTCAAAAAAAAAAAAAAAAAAAGAAGCAGTTTAACCACAGCTTTTGTATAGCTAATAATTGAAAGAGTTGGAATTGGAGCTCAATTCTTTCAAATCCTAGTCTAGTCCTCTTCCTTCCTTATACCTTGTTTTCTTCCCTCAGAGATATCCTTCTTTTTTTGTTGTTTTTTTTTTTTGAGACAGAGTCTCACTCTGTTTGCCCGGGCTAGAGTGAGTGCCGTGGCGTCAGCCTAGCTCACAGCAACCTCAAACTCCTGGGCTTAAGTGATCCTACTGCCTCAGCCTCCCGAGTAGCTGAGACTACAGGCATGCGCCACCATACCCAGCTAATTTTTTCTGTATATATATTAGTTGTCCATATTATTTCTTTCTATTTTTAGTAGAGACAGGGTCTCGCTCTTGCTCAGGGGGGGTCTCGAACTCCTGAGTTCAAACGATCCACCCGCCTCGGTCTCCCAGAGTGCTAGGATTACAGGCGTGAGCCACTGCGTCCAGCAGAGATATCCTTCTTATAAGAATTTCTTGAAGTTATTTTCATGTGGAGTAGCCAAAAGCTGACGCTAAATAACTATCCTGCTTAGAAAAATATTTTCCCTTTCATTAGAAAATTTCATGAATCTGTAACAATCTTAATATGGAACACTTACCTTCCTTAATGGTTCCTGACCTTGGAATAGGTAACGCCTGGGGAGGAGGAATCTGTGCTATGAGCGGCTGCTGAGGCAACTGCTGAATGATGGTGGCTGGAGGCTGTGGGACCTGGGAACAGCCAGGTGATTAGCTACCTGAATGCATCTTCAGAGAAAGCATTCTACGGTATTTACCCACTCACTCATCCATCCATCCATCTATCCATTCATCTACCTGTCCATCCATCCAGACATCCACCCACACATCTATCTACTTATCCAATTATCCTTCCATCTATCCATTCATCCATCTACCCAACCATCCATCCACCCATCCATCCATCCATCCATCCGTCCACCCACCCACCCATCCACCCATCCATCCATACATCCGTCCACCCACCCACCCATCCACCCATCCATCCATACATCCGTCCACCCACCCACCCATCCATCCATCCACCTATTCAACCATCCATCCATCTATGCATCCAAGGAGAACTTTAAATTATTAACCCCAGAGGTTAAATACAAAGATATTTGAGTCTGGGTGTCACTTAGGACATAGTGTTAATAATTTTACTGTTTCCCACATTTCCTGTCTTCAGCAGAGTCAGCTAATGCCTGCCTTCATCAATCCCACTTTAATAGAGGCATCCAGCTCTGGGTACGATCAGCCTTTTCTTTCCATGTCAGATGGGTGATGTGCCAATGTTGGTCGCAACAAGGTTGGAGGGAGGCACCTCTCACACACGCAAGTGAACACCCAGTCATCGCGCTTGTAAACCACAAAAGGGTCAATCTTTTGATTTTAGCCATTTTAATAGAGAGATAGCAGCAGCTCATTGTGGTTTTAATTATTCCCCTAAGGACTGATGGTGTTGGGACTCCACAGACCTGTGTGTGGGACAGTGCAGTCGTCTGAGAGGTGTCCTCAGTTCTGTCCCAGTGACCTGTCTATCCCAGCGCCAAGACCTACCTGGCAAATTACCGTAGCTCCCGCACATACTGTCCTACATATATTGAATTTGTCATGAAAATAAGCTTTGGTTTCTCTTCTGAGTGAAAATAAACGCACAGCAATTTCGAGCATGTGCCAGAAAGACCTGTTTTATTCCCTTCCGGATGTATAAGGCCCAGCATCAACTTGTCACTTCACCCTCAGTTCACAGAAAGGGCGGCATAGACCAAGAGTATAAAAGTTTATCGGCAAACGTTTTCTGTAAAGGGCCAAAGAGTTAATTGCTCTGACATGGTGGGCCACGTGGTCTCGGTTGCAACTACTCAACTCTGCCACTGCAGCATGTAAACAAGAGAGACTGGTCCCATAAAATGTTATCTACGAACAGTGAAACTCGCATCTCATGTAATTTTCATGTGTTATAAAGTATTATCATTTTTGTTGTCTTTTTTTTTAGAGATGGGGTCTTGCTCTATTGTCCAGGCTGGAGTGCAGTGGCCTGTTCACAGCTCACTGTAACCTCCAACTCCTGGGCTCAAGAGATCCTCCTGCATCAGCCCCCCAAGTAGCTGGGACCACAGATGTGCACCACCACTCCTGGCTAATTTTTAAATTTTTTTGTAGAGATGGGGTCTTGCTATGTTACCCAGGTTGGTCTTGAACTCCTAGGCTCAAGTGATCCTCCCGCCTCGGCCTCCCAAAGTGCTGGGATTACAAATGTGAGCCACCACGCCTGGCCTAAAGTATTATTCTTTTATTGTTTTGTTGTTGTTGTTGTTGTTGTTGTTTTGCCAAACATTTAAAAATGTAAAACCATTTTTGGCTTGAAGTTTGTGCCAGAAGGAAGGGGGCCAGCTCTGGTCTGAAGCCATAGTTTGCCGACCCCTGGCATAGACCTGGGGGGCATTCTCTAGTGCCTGTCGGGGTGACAGAACCTCCCATCTCAGGGTCTCTGAGTCCAGCTGCCGGGAAATTCATCTTAGTGCCCAAGGGCCCTGCCTGCCCTCCCGGTGCCACTGGGACTGGGCTGGCGACTGCAGGCGTAGCTAGGCCCTGCTGAATATGCCACAAGAGCAGACCTGTCTGGCAAGGGGCCTCCCGCACCTGTCCCCCTGCCGTTCTGGGGGAGGGTCCAGGTGCTGGAAGACAGGAAGGCCAGGCCCGGGGTATCTGGAACCCGCATGAAGATGGCCCCATCAGTCTGGGGTGCCTCTCACTCTGCTCCCCCTGCCACGGGGTGCTGCCAGGGTCCCCTCCTGGGCAAAAGCCTTCCAGGTCACGGACTCAGCTGACCTGTCCAGAACCTTCTGCATCTGGCCTTGCCCCCTGCAGCCTCTTCTCTCCGGTCCTCTGCATCCCGCCCCACTGAGTCCCCCGAGGCCGAGACCTCCAGGTCCCCAGCTCCCACCCCTCCTCTGGGTGCCGGTGAGCACCCAGTTGAGTTTTCTGTCGCCTGCAACCCAGAACACTGAATAATGGTACAAAGCTCTCAAAAGTGGAATGCTACTTACCGTTTAAAAATCTGACCTTGAAATTAGGGTCTTAAGCATCTCCTGGTCATTATAAAGTTTTGAAAAAGAGTTGACACACTCCCAAAGTCAGGGCCTTCTGGTTGCACTAACACTCTGACTCCCAGGATGGGGCCGGGGCCAGGGAGGCAGAGAGGCCAACTTCTCATCAGTGGCCCTGCATGCTCAGGGTGCCGGAGAGGACCAGGCGCTGCCAGTGTGGCCACTGTCAGCCTCAGAAGACTGACCCTCTCAAAGCACTTTCATATGCTGCTGGGGTCGGCTGGGAGGACAGAGGTGGGGTGAGCGACACCCTCTCTGACCAGGTGACATGCTGCAAAGTCTCAGCTCTGTCCTTCCCTCCCCCTGTGCGATGCTCCCTCACCTTCACCCCCTTACCCGGTGCTGGATGATCCGTGGGGGCTCCGGGGCCGGTGGAGGTGGGGAGCCAGCGGGGATGGTGGGGGGCACCTCTGGGGGCAGGGCTGACCCTCGGACTCCTCCGTGCAGTCCCCTCCAGGAATGGGCCTGGGAGAGCTCGTCCAGGAGGTGCTGCACCTGCAAGGGACGCAGAGCCCGCTGCACGGGGCGGGAGGGACAGCCGCACAGGCGGCCAGCAGCCTCCTCGGGTCCTCTGGGCGCGAAGGGGCCTCGGGCTCCCTCTCCCTCTCCCCTCTCCCAGCAGGGGCACAAGGAACCTTAGGCTGCTTAGCCAGGAGCCAGGCTGCCGGACAGCGAAGCCCAAGGACCCCTCCTGTGGTGCACACAGGAGAGTTTTGCCCCTTTTAAAATTTACCAAATAATTTTAACTAGCTTCTGGTTGTTTTCTTTTCCTAGCCAACAGAGCGTATCCCCTCAAGCACAGCTCAGGCCTCCTTCACGGCAAAGGCCTCCTGGAAAGGCAGCTCCGCTCCCCTCCCAGGCCCGTGTGTGACATCCTCTGACACTGCTTCCCTGGCGTGGTCGTGCCCTGCAGCTGGGGGCTTGAGCCCGCTGGAGCCCTGGGCGTCCTAGAGTTCCACCTCCCGCTGGAGTTGGGCCCTTACTCATGCTTCACCTTCGGTAGGAGCAGCCAAAGCAGGTCTCTAAACTAACAATGCTCTTGCTGGGGTCCAGCGTGTGCACGTTTCACGAGGCCAGGGGTAGAGTCCCCTAGCTGCTCGAGAGTCATCAGTTACCCGCCCGCCAGTTGCAGACGTTACAGAACGGGAAGCAAGAATCCACAAGACCCCGCCCGCCGCCCGCGCCTTTGGCCGTGGCCAGCGTCTCAGCCACGGGAGCCCGCCAGGCCTACCCGGAGCCCCTGCAGAAGATCCTTCCTTCTCCTCAGAGCACTGCGCAGGGCGTCTTCCGGCCCATCCTCCGTTCCTGGAGGGAAGCACACACTGCTCACTGAGGAGTGCACTCAGGAGGACGTCAGCGTCACCGCAGACCTGTCAGAGCGCCCCAACCTCACCCACACTCCCGGGCACCCGCGGTGACCTGGGAGCAAACACTTATCCCAAAGGAGAGACTAGAGCCTGGGGGCTGGGGGGAGGGGGTGATCAGGGAACTCAGTCTGTTCCTTCCTGGAAAGGAGCTGGAAGTCACATGGTGCAGATTCCTCCTGGGGACCTAAGCACTGCGGTGCTGCCACACACCTGTGACGCAAAGTCGCTCAGGCTCCGAGAGGCCGGGGGCCCTAAGGTGGGCGCAGTCTGGCCTCGCTGATCCCGAGCCCTCTGGAGACTGGTCTGACCGCCACGCAGCTCCGCCTCTTCCGGAAGGGGTCTGCCCTCCAGAGAAGGCTCCGGAAGGGGTCAGGAGAGCCCCAGGCCAGGGCTCTGGCCTCCTTCTTCACCCTGGGCACAGCAGCCCTGCCCCTCCCCCCATCACACTGTAGCCGGGGTGCTGGGACCTCGAACAGCTGGTCCCCTGGGGCTGCCCCGGAATCCAGTCCCCACTGGCACGTTTGCAACCATCTTGTCTGCTCGCTCTGGCCCCTCAGCCAGGGGACCTGGTTTGGGATTTCCTCTCCGGCTTTGGGACCCTAGGCTCTGCCAGCTGCCCTCGGGAGGTGCCTGGAGCCCCTACAGCCCAAGGGCCCCCCCATGTTCCAAAGAACAAGCAGTGTTCCTCTGGGCCTCCCTAGCTGCCCCCACCTGCCCCCAGGGCAAGCTCAGTGTGACCTGGGTGTGACCACGTCTGAGCTGAGCAACCTGGGGCAGGTTACCTAACCTCTCTGTGCCTCCATTTCCCCATCCACAAGTGCGAATGATGAGGTTTACAGATGAAAGGGGATAAGGTATGGGGGATGCGCCAAAGGTGAAAACAAAGGCCTTTCAGCTCTGATGCACAGGAAGCACTTGGAGGACAGTCGTGCTGGTCCCCGGTGGTGATTCCCAGGGCCTGTCTCCTGCCTCCCCTTGGAGCGGCTCCCTCGCCTATGCCCTCCCCGAGCACACCACAGCTCTCACCTGGCAGGAGGTGGGGGCCCTCAGAGTCCCCATCCACATTCTCTCGCTCCTGCTCCAGCTTCTGTGAGGAAAAGAGCGGGCAATGGGGACACAGGCTCCAGGCAGAGGCTCCGTGTGGGTGGAGAACTCGCCCCACTCCGGAATGACCAAGTGGCTTCCCATGTGGCCAGCGCCCCAGACGGAGTGCTGGGAGCAGGAGGCGCTGTGTGAGGGTGGCATGGATGTCCTCCTAGGGACTGTGTTGGTCACGCATTCAATGCAGTGCATGGCAAGGATGCTCTCATTGGCCTCAGGCAGATTTCTGGAGAGCAGCCCCATGAGAGACCGTCTGGGTGAGGCCACCTGGGCCTCAGGCCAGTGAGCGTCCTGGTCACCCCGCCTGGGTCATGGGCTCAGCAGCTGCCCTAGGGTGACCCCTGTCAGCTCCTCCCACGGCAGCCCATGGGCCATCTGGACGAGGGGGTACAGGGTTGGCGAGAGGCTGGGGGCAGGCAGGGGATGCCCCTGGGGACCCGGAGAGGACGGGCAGGCCCGTCAGGGACCACCCAGACCCTCAGAGAAGGTTAAGACCAGGCGTGAGAATGGGTCTGCCAGGCCACCAGCCCCAGGCCCAGCCCTTGGGGCCCTGCGTCCTGCACCAGCAGGGCTCAGTCTCCAAAGGGAGCGTCCCTTCAACAT
This sequence comes from Varecia variegata, assembly GCA_028533085.1. Classification (NCBI taxonomy): domain Eukaryota; kingdom Metazoa; phylum Chordata; class Mammalia; order Primates; family Lemuridae; genus Varecia; species Varecia variegata. The sequence goes on along the minus strand of CM052436.1, from coordinate 232,647 downwards.
TGACTCCTGGGACTCTCTGGGGGAGCTCTGCGGGGCTGTGGAGACCTCTGGCGGACGGGTTCATGCCTGCCTCCAGAATGCACAAACTGCTAGAAAAATCTACTTGGTTCCCTATAAATGCAAAGGAAAAACCAGGAAACCACATTTCTTTCTTTCTCTTTTTTTTTTTTTTTTTGAGGCAGAGTCTCGCTCTGTCACCCTAGCTAGAGTGCCGTGGCGTCAGCCTAGCTCACAGCAACCTCAGACTCCTGGGCTCAAGCGATCCTACTGCCTCAGCCTCCCGAGTAGCTGGGACTACAGGCATGCACCACCATGCCCGGCTAATTTTTTCTATATATTTTTAGTTGTCCAGCTAATTTTTTTTTATTTTTTAGTAGAGACGGGGTCTCGCTCTTGTTCAGGCTGGTTTCGAACTCCTGAGCTCAAATGATCTGCCGGCCTCGGCCTCCCAGAGTGCTAGGATTACAGGCGTGAGCCACCTCGCCTGGCCCACATTCCTTTATTATGAGGCTGAAAACCACTGAAAAGAGGTTTGCTTTGGAAGCAGGAATACACTGCCAGGCAGTTTGCCAGAGGGAGGAATGATGGATGTGGCATCTTAAGTTCTGTTTGGTGACCCTAAATTGGAGCTCCTTTAAGGAGTTGTTAAAAACAGGAGTGTTCACTCTAGCCCGGGCAACAGAGTGAGACTCTTGTCTCGGGAAGAAAACAAAACAAAACAAAACAGGAGTGTCCGGGGCCCTGTCTCACCTGTCCCAAGAGTTTCAGCGTCAGTCGGGTCATTTGTTCTGCCACAGACGAGTCCAGCATGTCGCAACGTAAGAGATGAGGGTCGGGGCGGTGAGCCACAGGGCACCTCTCCCTCGTTCTGTCACCTGCGGGAGGGAACGGCTCAGGAGCCCGGCTGCCTTGCGGGGCCTCAGTTTACCTACTGGAGACCAGCCTCAGTGGCCCCAGACAGCCCTCAGGAGGGGCCGCGATGCTCCCTGGCTGCAGAGTCCGGCAAGCCGCGGAGCTGTGTTGTCGCCGGGCTGCGGGGCGGGAGCGAGTGGCGGTTGCCAGGTTCCCTCGGAGCGTCCTTCCCTAGACCTGCAAACACTGGTCCCCAGGTGTGGCCAGGCGGGGCTGAGCGGGCAGGCAGAGAAGTGGGCAGGGCTGAAGCAAGAGGGCCTCAGACCCGAGGAGCGGGCGCCTCCACCCACTGCGCCTCCAGGGAGCCTCGGAGCGCGGAGGGAGCGCAGCCCGGTCGCTTCACGGGCTGAAAGCTGCGCGGGGTCCGCAGGGTGCCGGGGGCGCAGGGTGCGGGGGGCCTGCCCGGGCTTTCAGGGATTCTACACGGCAGAGGAGAAGGGGCACGGGGCCGGGACGAGGGACACCTCCGTGGGACAGCCTTGCTGCGACCCTGGCCAGGCCTTCTCTCAGGGCAGGGCTCAAAACACAGACATGGTGGTGTATTGGGTTGGGCCTTAACCTCCAGACTGAGGGCCGGTCAGTCTGGCCCGGCCTGGGGGCAGGAGGCCTGGGGACCGGTGGGGGGTACCCCTGGGGACGCAGAGGAGTCCTGGGGACGGCGAGAGGGGCCCTGGGGACAGGGGAGCATCCCTGCGGGGAGCCCTGGGGACAGGGTACACAGGGACATGGGGGGCCCCTGGGGACGGGGGACGTTGGCCGCTACCCCTCCACACGACTGACCAGGCACTTGCCTGGCCGCCAGCACCGCCCACACGTGGTATTCATGGTTTTATACCTGCCACGGGCCTCCCGAGACCCACGTGGACCTGGAGGACCTAAGGCCGCAGGGTCGAGCCTCCAGGGCACTCGCAGAGGAGGCTGCCTGGAGTTGCCTATCCCGTTGGTCCTGGAGGGTCCAGGGTTACTTTCGACGTCCGAAAGTTCAACATGCCGTCACCTGAGACCTGAGACCGCGGGAGACAAGGCCCTCCGGTCCGATCACGGTGTCTGAGCCCACACACCTGCCTGGAGCCCCCAGCGCCCGTGCTGCCAGCCTAGGGTCCGCACCATCAACACAGCCCCATAGCTTGGAGCCCAGCTCTTGTCCACACTCATGGACCGTGACTGTATTAGGAGACACTAAACAGGTCTGCGTGTGCACAACAACCAGTTAACTTAGTTAAGCAACTCAAGGTAGCTAGGAGGTCACGCCCAGGTGGTACATACATGTTCAAGCGGGCATAGATTTGTTGGACAGTTTTTAAATAGGCTTTTTTAGAACAGTTTTAGATTTACAGAAAAATTGAGAAGATAGTACCTGGACAGTTCCCACACACATTTCCCCCTGTTATGAACTTGTATATTAGTAATGCTGCATTTGTTACAATTAATGAACCAATATTGAGACATTATTAACTAAGGTCCATACTTCATTCAGTTTCCTTAGTTTTTTGCCTAATGTCTCTAATGTGGTATCCCATCATGATAATCAGTATCCCACATGACATGTGGTTGTCACATCTCTATGGGGTCCTCTTGGCTGTGACAGTGTCTCAGACTTGCCTTGTTTTTGATGACCTGGAGAGTTTTGAAGAGCACTGGCAGGTACTTTGTAGAATGTCCCTCAACTGAAATTTGTATGATGCTCTGGCATGGTTAGACTGGGCTTGCGGGTTTTGGAGGAAGATCACAGAGGTGAAGTGCAACTGCTGTCACCTCAAAGGCACACACTGTCAAGAGACTCATCTCTGTGATGCGGACCTGGGCACCTGGCTGAGGTGAAGCCTGGATGGTTCCTCCACCATAAAGTGACACTTTGTCCTTCTTTCTTTCCAGTGTTCTTTGGGAGGAATGCACTAGGCACAGCTCACACTTGAGGGATGGGGAGCTGTGTTCTCTCTCCTTGAGGGCATGTACATAATTTGACAGCTTTCCAATAGTTAACAATAGACTGAAATAAGACTCAGGTCCCACATTTGCAGAGGCCCTCCTGAATGTCCATGGAAAAGATTCTGGAGTTTCAGAACCCCGGAACACAGTTCTGGAGAACTGGGTACATCCCGCCCCGCACCCCCCCCCACAAATTTTAAATATATCATGTGAGATACAGTAGCAAATGTACGAAGCTATGTGTGCTCGTTTCTGCTGCCAGTGTAACTTCACAAGCCCCCGACTCTGTGACAACATGCAGTTCTCCAGAAGGATGCTTTGAAGACAAAAATGGGATAGAGTACATGGTCCCAAATCTCTTGCCTGAGTCACTTTATTCCTTAATAGATAAATAACCCTGCCTTGCCTTTCCCTGCACATAGGACAACATCTGATGGGGTTAGTGATTATGCCTCTGTAATCTATAGCCAGACGAACTGCATCCGCACACCCAAACCTTGATGTGATTTTGCACGTACTGAACTGTGAACTAAAACCCTGTGTGGGAGCAGTCTGAAAGACTTCGGCTGGGCTGGGCTATAGTCCTCAGTAAGACTTCTGAGTAAAACTAACTTTAATTCTCTAAAAATTTGATTTTTTTCTTCAGTCAACAACTATAACACAAAAAAATTGAGAGATCTGCAAAATCTGGGTCTCTGACTGTTCTTGCAAAGTCTGATCCTGTGGTCTACCCAGCCCCCACGCCTCAGGCTGTTGCCGACCTGACCCCTGACCCACTGCCCCGTTTGCTTGAACCACCCAATTCCATGCCTGGGAACCAGATCTCTTGACTGGAGCTGCAACTGGAAACCCCGCTCACTACGCAAAGGGCTGTGGTCTGACTAGGGAGGAGGACGACCTTCTGGGATCAAGTTTCTGGGGCTTCCTGAAGGAGATTTAAGTTGTAGTTGCTCAGAACCATGTTCTTGCTGAGGTTGCAGGATGAGCTTGTATCAGCAGGGTGTCACTATAGTGGTAAGGGAAGGTGTTAGTTATTGTCACTGTTATTTAATCTGAGAGAAGGGAGCAAACAAACATTTTCCCCCATGACAAACTATTCAAGTAAAGGCACATGAACAAATGAATGGAATAAAAAGAAACTCAGAAACCCACTCTCATATCATCAAGAACAGACATCTAACACATTAAATATAATGAGATAGTGGGGCTTACTTGAAGTACTATTTCAGAAAGGTGGGGCCCACACAAGGTCACCCACCCCACCTTGGCTTTCATGCCACCTTCTCTGCACTTGTAGGCACCTAAAGCACGGCACCAACCTACCCAGCTTTACAACTCAGATCTGTAGCAGAGGCGAGTTTTATAGGTGTTTACACTTTTTCACACGGGGAAACCAACTGAAGCACACCTGTTCAGTGGTTTCCCACCCTGTCCTTCATAATTTGCAACTGAATGGAGCTCTGTCCTACTATCGGACTCTAACCAGGGGGTTTGCTTTCCTCCTTTTATTTTTTATTTATTTACTTATTTATTTTTTGAGACAGAGTCTCACTCTCTTACCTGGGCTAGAGTGAGTGCCGTGGTGTCAGCCTAGCTCACAGCAACCTCAAACTCCTGAGCTCCAACGATCCATCTGCCTCAGCCTCCCTGAGTGCTAGGATTATAGGCGTGAGCCACCGCACCCCACCTGCTTTCCTCTTTTTAATAGCAAAGGGGGTGAGGCAAACCGTGATGAGAACAGGTGAAGGGAGGTTGGGAATGTGAAGCCCACTTAGATAAACACATTTGCCGCTTGCTGCCTGCTGGGCATGTCCACCCTGGCAGTTACAGTGAGGGACTGCTGGGCATGTCCACCCTGGCAGTTACACTGTGAGGGACATGGGTGCAGGGTGAGAATGCTTTGGATTAATGTCATAAGTCAGAGCTTATCTCCAATGAGGTTGATTACACTAAAAGCATTTGACTGTTCATCAAAAGTTTGGGTTATGAATTAAAACTCTGCATTGTTTCCACATCTGGACATACAGGTTCAAGTGAAGTTTGAAGCTAAGAAACCATGATTTGAGACTTCAGATTCCCACACAGACCATGTATTCATAGCCAAGGCCACATTCCTTTTCTCTTTAAAAACATTTTTGATAGAGATTTTTTTTTTGTAAGAGACAGGGTCTCACTCTGTCGCCCAGGCTAGAGTGCTGTGGCATCAGCCTAGCTCACTGCAGCCTCCACCTCCTGGGCTCAAGCGATCCTCCTGCCTCAGCCTCCCAAGTAGCTAGAACTAAGGGAACACCACACCTGGCTAACATTTCTGTTTTTGTAGAAACGGGGTCTCGCTTGTGCTCAGGCTGGTCTCGAACTGCTGGGCTCCTGCCATTCTCCCGCCCCGGCCTCCCAGAGTGCTGGGATTACAGGCGTGAGCCACCACACCCGGCCTAGTTTTTAGAACAGTTTCAGGTTCACAGCAAGATTGAGTGGGAGTACAACACATTCCTTTTTAAGAACCATTTACAATATATTTGGAATGATTCACCCAAACATTTCAGTCTTGATCCGTTTCCACTTGAGAAGAGACGGCTTTTGCCTTTCACTGCACCGGCCCCCTCGGTCTCCGGTGGAGCACTGGGTGCAGTGACTGTGTCACCTAAAGCGGCATCCTCGCTGCGCTTTCTCCGGAGACCGACAGACCGTGGCTACAAGTCAGCCCTCGGGAGCCTCCGTCCTCGCGGTTCAGGGACGGCCCTGCCCGGAACAGACAGAAGCCCAGGCGTGCGACTGCCCCTACCCGCGGGCTCAGAGTGCCGCCGCCAGCACGGAGTCCCTCACCGCGCCTGCTCCGGCGACGGCTGTGGGCCCCCCGCACCCCCAGGCCGAAGAGGATACGGGTCCGAGGGCCCCGCCTAGGGGATCCCTGTGTCTGCAACGCCGAGCGCCGCAAGGCCGCGGGCCCCGGGGCCAGCTAGTCAGCGACTCCGGGAGGTGAGGGCCGCGCGGCTAAAGCCCATGTAGTCAGCGATTCTGGGCGCGCCGTGGACTGGGCGGGCTTTTGAAATCGGCCTACCGCAGCGCGCGCCGAGGCCTGTGTGCCCCATTCATTGGTCCTTCCGGAGGAGGCGGGCACATCATCGGCCAATTGGAGGCCGACGATCGGTCGGGCTGGGGCTCCTCCCGAGTCGCGCGGTTCCTAGCGCGCGTGCGCGACCTCAGGCCCGCGGCCCTGATTGGCGGGCGCGCCGAGCGGGGCAGGCGCCGCTGCGTGACAGTTGCCGCGGGGGGCGAGCGAGCCCGGCGAAGGGGAGGGAGTGTAAACAGAGCGAAGGCGGCGCCGCGTCGGCCCCGCAGTCCCTGGGCGACCCGCGAGGAGCCCCAGAGGAAGATGGAAGCAGCCGAGCGAGAGCAGCGGCGCAGAAAGGTGGAGGCCGGGAGAGCGAAGGTAAACACAGCGCCTCCTCCTCTCGCTGCTCCGGCGTGAAGTCCTAAGGCAGGCTCAGGTGCTCGCCACCGCACCCTGCCGGGAGCGTACGCGGTCGGGCTGGGGCCGCCGCCGAAGTCTCGGCTTTCGTGCCGGCTCCCGGGGAAGCTGCTTCTTGGCCGCCGCCATCATGAATCCGCCGCTCTCCGCCTGGGCCCGCCCCCGCCGCGGCCGCAGCCAATCGGCGGCCTGGGCGCGCAACGTCTCGCGGGCGGGCCGGGCGCGGAGCACGCCGGGGCTGGGCAGGGCGAGCCTGCGCCTGCGCGGTGGCCGGGCCGGCGTTGAGTCCGGCCCCTGTGGGCCGCGCTGCCCGGGAAACCGGACGGCTTGGGTCATGGGGGCGGCCGCTCGTCATGTCGCCGCGCAGCCTTGGGCCGGGCTCTGCTTCGGGGGCACATGGCGCTGCAGAGTCGTCCCCAGGGCTGCTCTCCCTTTCAAATTTTCTTCTCACTTGAAATTCTGTCACGGTGTGACACGGGGTCTCGCTCTGTCGCCCGGCTGGAGTGCAGTGGCGTCACCACGGCTCGCTGCAGCCTCGAACTCCCAGGCTCAAGCGGCCCTCCCATCTGAGCCTCCCCAGTGGCTACTTTCTCTTACTCATTGTAGAGCCGGGGTCTCACTCTGTTGCCCAGGTTGGGCTCCAAGCTCCGGCCTCAAGGTCACAGTGAGCCACGACTCCTGGCTTGCAATTTTTTGGCATATGAGAAGTCCCCTAGTGGCGCGTGCCCGGCTGTGGAGCGCCTCCCTGGGGTGCGCCTCCATGGTGCGTGCGCTGCGGTGGGCTTCGCTCCGGTGGGCTCCGTGTGGTTTGGAGCCAGGTTTCTCTGAGGGAGCTGTCATCATCATCCTTCTGCCCCGTTTTTCATGAAAGAAAATACGCTCCATTTAGTACTCACTATTCTCAGGACATATCGTGGGGGTTAAAACGTGTTGAGTAGATGGATGACCCGCGCTCTAGAGGCAGAGTGGAGAGCCATGGGCGCTCTGGATGTGACTCCCACTCCCTGTGCCACCCTGTTCTGGCTGTGGGACCCCAGGAAGTTACCAGCTCTGTCACGCAGTGAGGGAGAGCCACATGAACTTGTGTTTGAGGTCAAACGGTGGGACATTGGGAATTTCATACTGATCAGCAAGTGGGAGGTGTTCAGTGCTAGTTCCTTTGAGGAAACCACAGGGCCACCGCATTATAGAAAGTTACTGGAGTGAGGCAGTGACAGGGACAGGCAGGTGACAGGCAGAGGACAGAGTGGCCTCACTTAGGCTTCCTGTGATGGTGACACTTTTGACTGGGGGTTGAGATGGAGGCCTGGCACATACATGGGCCAGGAGGCAAAAGTGAACCCAAAGTTTAGCAGTTGCTTTGTGTGTTCCCCGAGCTTGCTGGTTGGTAGCATCGAGGATGAGGTGTTGGGCGAGGTGGGTCGGAAGCCAGGTCTGTGCTGCAGAAGGAGAACTCTGCCACAGATGGTGGGATATGATGGAGGATGGCATTACAATAAATGAAAATGGGGTTGGTTTTGAAGGCAGTCTGTCCTTGAGAGCCTTTTTCTCATGAAATGGCCTGTGTAATTTTCCTGTGTCACATGAAATTGTGCACTTGTATTATCATTTACACAAATGCTTGTTAAATGCATTTGTTTTTGTAGCCAGTTGTCATTTGAGGGAAGAGATGTCCCCCTGTGAAAAGCTGATGTAAATCTCATACCTTTTGACTATAAAGTGTTAGTGGGAGGTGGTGTGTGCACATAGTCTAACTAAAACCCTCAGATTTGAGGGACTGAACAGCTAGGTTGTGCTTTCTGATGGGCGACATTCTGTCTAGGTCCCTGGTGCTTTGGTGAGCTGTGTCGTGAAAAATAGAACATCTGATTTCATAAAGGAAGATGTTAGATTGACCTGGCTTAATTAATTTTTTGCTATTTCTGAACCTTGTCTCAGAATCTATGGTTAGCTAGGAAGTTTTGGCTGGGCTATATATTTCCTTGATTGGGGGAAAATAGGTGCAAGAAAGGAGAGGTTTAGCTTTTATATAATTTTAAACCTTCAATATGCCTTAAGCTATGAGTCTTTTAAATAGATGTATTTTTAAAAGTTTTATTTTTCTGTAAACTACCAAGGGCTAGAAAAGCAATTCTGCCCATTGGCTGTGTTGTTTTCTTTTGTCTGTATGGAGGCGTAATTAACAGTCCTCATTGTTAGACTCTCTGGATATAATTCTGAAGTTAGTCCTAGTGTCATCGATGTTTGTGGCGAAGCGGTCTATTGGCCAGGTGTGGCTGAGTGGACTGAGTCAGCCCTAGGGCCTCATGTTCCCCACCGGTCTGTGGACCTTGTGGTTCTGTTATTTTTTTCTCACTTACCTTTGCCTTTACTATTTCTCTACGTTTTTGCGCAGCTTGCTCACTTCCGACAGAGAAAAACAAAAGGTGACTGTGCGAATTCGGAGAAAAAGACGTCGAAGAGGAAGGGCTCGGCTGTCGATGCACCTGTCCAGGAGGAGAGTCCGGTAGCCACCGACGACGGTGCACGCCTTGGAGGAGGGGCTGTTTGCAAAAGCACGGCGTGTATTGACAGCCCTGATGCGGAAAGAGGGGCGTTTGCGGCTCAGGTAGATTTACTCATTTTGCCAATCTTATAGCTATTGCTAGCGTAATTTACTAAAAGTGACCTTTGGTCTTGTTTTTGCCTTTCAAAAGTGGGTCAAGAGGGTTTTATTTTACTTTATAAAAGATGAGTCAATTTTTATTGTTTTACTCTTAATAAATGTTTTATCTTTTTTATATGATTTTGAGAAATTTTGGATTGACTGCTTGAAGGCAAGTGTCAGTTGCTTGCTTTGGTAATGGAAATTTTACAGCTGTGAGTTCTTCCTGTGTAGGTGTGTGCATCAGCCGCTTTGACAGGTGTTTCTTTTTTTTTTTTTTTTTTTCCACCCAACCCGCCCCGACAGGTGTTTCTTTATACTTACAATATTTCTTCACCTGCTCTCAGGTGCACCTGTGTGTCATCTTTGTCCTTTGACTTTTTCCTGGAGGTATTGCCTTTTTCCTGGATAAGGAGGGAAGGCGGGAAGGTGTTTTGCTGGGGAAAATGGGGTCTGCTGCTTGAGGCCTGTGAGCTGCACAGGGGTGTCCCCGTGGGCAGGCGTGGCAGGTGTGTGGGCACTGAGGGTGCTGGTCCTCATGGCCTCCCTGGCACCTCCAGCCCTGCCCTTGGGTGGGCTTTCCTTGGGGCTTCTTTTTGTGTCAGTTATAAATGAGAGGCCTTGAATTTTAAGTATCCCTGCCGTGTGCAACAGGGCGGGTTTAGGTGTCTGGAAAACTGGTGGCCAAGGCAGAATGTGGCTCAAAGTCTTGATGTTCTGGCTTGCTTATTGGGAAAAAATGGACTTGTTGCCAACATATAAAATTTGTGATATTCTACCTACAAACCTGGAATTTTGCTTCTTTTGAAGAATTGTAAGTCCTTGCTATGGTGCTGCCCTACTCTTGAGGAGCAGCTGGCCAGAGCTCTCTGGTGGCCTTGTCTTCGGATCTGCCTGTGTCCGGTTCACTGTCCCTCCACTTCCTGTCGTCTGGCAGGCCTGGGGCTGGTTGTCAGCTGCTGTTTGTCATTGTGTGTTTCTCTTAGGGAAGAGCAGGTCCTCAGCGGCTGTGTCTCCTCACAGCTGAAAGAGTGAAAGGTGTGTTGGGAGGGCCAGGTGTTACTCCCAGTGGTTGTTCTCTGTGCGTTTCCTGCCTGAGCTCTTTAAAGAGAAAAGCTCATGATGTATAATTAACATTTATTACTATTTTTTTAAAGTTTCAAATCACAGAAGTCTTTTCTAAACTTTAAATTAAAAATTGGGAAGCTCTGACTTGGTGGGGCAAGGACAATATACATAACCTAAACATTTGTACCCCCATAATATGCTGAAATAAAAAAAAATTAAAAAAAAATTGTCCAGGCGATCTCAACATAATATTCCTGGGGAAAAAAAAATTTGCCAGGTGCAGTGGCTAACACCTGCAATCCTAGCACTCTGGGAGGCAGAGGTGGGAGGATCGCAAGTAAATAAATGAATTTTAACTTCTCATTTTGAAATAATGCCAGACTTACAAAAATTTTGTGAAAAATAGCATAGAGTTCCTGTATACTCTTTGCCTGGCTTCTTGAAATGTTAACATCGTATAAAATCTTAGCATAGTCATCCAAGTCAGTTTTGGTTAACGCTGGAAATGCCCTGAGCTACTGAATGGGCCTGACCTGGAGTTTTCCGCCGTCCTGCTGGTGCCCTTTCCTGGCCTGCGATTCTGTATTGCGTTTCAGTGTCAGGGCTCCTGAGTCTCCTCCGATGTGGGACAGGTTCTCAGTCTTCCTTTGACACTTTTGGAGAGTATTAGCCAGTTATTTTTTAGACTACCTGTCCATTTCGTGACATAGCAAGACCCTGTCTCTACAAAAAATAATAAAAATTAGCCAGGCGTGGTGGTGGTGGTGGTGGTGGCGGCGCCTGTAGTTCCAACTACTTGGGAGGCTGAGGCAGGAGGATCACTTGAGCCCAGGAGTTTGAGGTGGCTGTGAGCTAGGCTGACGCCACGGCACTCCAGCCTGGGTGACATGGCGAGACCTTGTCTCAAAAAAAAAAAAAAAAAAAAAACAAAACTAATTGAGTGCTTATATACACATGTAGAGTTTTGACTCTCTTTGGAAAGAGGGGAATAAGTGCAAAACATATACCAGGAAAAATAATCCCTGCAGTTGGAAAAGCACGGCTGGTCTCTTGGTCGTGTCTTCTCCGTGGTGCCCATTGCCGCGTGCCGGGGCCACAGCCCAGGGCAGGTCAGGCCTCCTGTGGGAACAGAAGTAAATTTGTTACGCTTGGTCAAGTAGTAATTGTTCAGTTTAATTTAGTATATAAGCTCTTTTTTGTGTTTAATATTTTATTTTTAGCACCCAAAGTTTTAAAAAATTAGAGATAGTAGCTTGAATATGTAATATAACATGAAAAAATTAATTTACAAGAGGTCATATGATATCATTTTGTTATGCTCTTTCAGTTAAAGATTATAAAGTTTAGGGTTAAAAAAGTAAATTGTTCCTTGGAACAGAAAACAGAAAACACAAGAATATATTAAAAAATTCTAAGAATATATAAGGTATATTTTTAACCTACTTTAAAATCTGAGTTTTTTCTTGATGATTATAAGTGAAGATAGAATTGCAGAAAATCTTTGTGGTAGATGTTCAGGGTGCAGCTACCTTTTCTCACAGTTTGGGGTTTTTTTTCTTTCTTTCTTTCTTTTGGAGATAGGGTCTTGCTCTGTCACCTAGGCTGGAGTGCAGTGGCACGATCATAGCTCACTGTATGCTCAAACTCCTGGGCTTAAAGCGATCCTCCTGCCTCGGCCTCCCAGAGTGCTGGGACTGCAGGCGTGAGCCACCGCAAGGGGCCATTCCTCACCGTTTGTTACGTGAAGTGCACGACAAAAAACATTTTACTTTAACCAACACAACAGTTATCTCAGTTCTGGAAGTTAACTGAGAAATGGCAGAAAGTAGTAATGGCCTTTCAGTTATGTATCGGGAACAGAATAAGGAGAAGGCATTTCTTATTAAAAAACCATCCAGAAATTGTTCAGAGGTCAAGAATTTCAGAAGAAAATCGCCTTTACAGAAGCTTCGGCGGAAGACGATTCGGAAAGTGCTGTGGAAGGTGCAGGAAGGTGATTCCAGACCTGCCCAACGTGCGGGGCTCGAATGCCAGGACCAGTTGTCACCTTTGCCGTCTGCATCACTGGGCCCTCCTTACTTTTTTGTTGTTGTAAGTTGTTTTATAAAAAATTTACAGAAGTAGGAATAAAGCAATAATTTAAAGCAATTTTATTAAAAATTTGATACAGCCTGTTCGTATCAAGTAAACTTCGGAATAGAAACACCACATGAGAGACTGTTGGTACACGCCCCGTTGGCAGAGTGAGGCAGTTGGGGTGAGCTGGGGCCAATGCTGCGAGTGGCGGCTGGTTGGGGCCGCCATGTCTCCCCTGCGTCTGTAGACATTGATTTTCATGTGCCAACTCCTGAATTTGAGAAAATTGATCTAGGGAGCTGTTGTCCTGTGCAGACTTGAGTCTGAGCTGCCATTTTACTGTCAGTTTTGCTGTCCTCGTTGGCCTTGGTGCTGCCCTCTCTGTGGTCGCCCTGTGGCTCACCTCATGGCTGTGAAGAGCCCGTGCTGCGGTTCTTCTCTTTGCCATCTTGGGAGCAAATTGCAGTGTCCTTAGTGAACCGTCACGTCGCAAGCAGGCCACACAGGTGGTCTCTGCAGTCAGTAGGAAAGCTGAAGGCTGGTGCTGCCTCATTTTTCCAGGCAGTTCCGTCACTCTTTTACTCTCTCATTATTTTATTCGTTGTTGGTGTAGCTGGGAATAACTGGTGAGTAATGATAAAATAGTTCTAAGCATGATGAAATAGCATCATGATACAAGAAGAAAAGATTGCCAAAACCACATTTCTATTTTAGATATACAAAAGGGCTTTGTGGACCCATGAAGTAACCGCAAGATAAAATATGTTTTATTCTTTTTTTTTTTTTTGAGACAGAGCATCGCTCTGTTGCTCAGGCTGAAGTGCAGTGACATCTTCATAGCTCACTGCAGCCTCAGACTCCTGAGTCCAGGTGATCCTCCTGCCTCAGCCTCCTCAGTAGCTGGGACTACAGGCGTGAGCCATGATGCTCGGCTCATTTTTCTGTGTTCAGTAGAGACGGGGTCTCGCTCTTGCTCAGGCTGGTCTCAAACTCCTGAGTCCAAGCGATCCTCCCGCCTTGGCCTCCCACAGTGCTGGGATCACAGGTGTGAGTCACCACGCCTGGCTTTTATTCTGTTTTTTTTAAAAAATCAGCAAAATTTCTCATCGTTCTTTGGAAGACTTGTAAGGATAAAATTTATGAAAACTCAGTACTCTCAAATAGTTATAACTGCTCAGAAAAGAGACTCAGCAATTGCAGTTGGGTCCAGCACACCCTGACGTCACCCAGGCTGAGGCGGTGCCGCAGGTTGGGGACAGGCAGGGGCTCGGTGCCTTCAGGTCCCATCTCAACGCAGGCCCCTGTGGGTGGCACTAGCTTTTTTTCGGATACACTCATTGTCATTGTAAGCTCAGTTTGCACAGCAGATTAAAAGCCCAAAATTATTGTGAATTTATCTGTCAAAAAAACCATGGGGGAAAAAATTCATTTGGAAACTTGAAATTCAAATTTGAGGGGATTTACCAAAAAAGCAAAAAAAACCCTAATTCTACAAATTATTAAGGAAAAGTTATCTACAAAGGATCACAGGTGTGCGCCATCGTGCCAGGCCTACTGTTTTTATTTCAAGACATTCTATTTGGATCTCTTAAAATTGGTCATGTCATTCTAATATAATTTCTTGGTTTTTTAGAGATATTTTCAAGCTTCTTTTAAATATAACTGAACTTTTTCTTTATAATGAGTGAAGAAAGCCTAGTATTTAGAGAAAGCTCAGTCCATTCACTTTAAATCAAATGTGTAGTGTGGGATTATTTGGATCTCTGGTGATTTTGGGCTGCATACCTGTGTGAGGGCCTGCTTGTGGGTACCACTTCCCAAGATCGTTTTTTGTTCTGTGAAATGTTTTCTGATTTCCGAGTGTCTGTCAGACGTCCTGGAGCAGCGCATGGTGGACTCCTCCTTAGCGAGGTGCCGCGTGGTTCGTGAGCCTGTCTGCGTTCTGGCTCTCAGAGCCCTTCCACACGGGTCACGTTTGTATCCGATGGGATTCCAGAAATATCCCTTTCCCTAGGCGTGTTTTTAAGTCCGTTTCTTTCCTTGGGGTTTCCTGCGCCGTGGAGTGTGTGAGTTTATGAAGAAATGGTGGGCCTCAATTTCCACCTCACAGAAGAGGGGGCCCCCCACACCCTCACCCCTGCCCTGGCCCCCCGCCCTGGAGAGCCAGGTTTGTCCTGTCCGGGCAGCCCTGCAGGGCTCCTGCCTCTGCCTCCTGCTGCAGGAGCCTGTCGCCGCTCCCCGCTCCCCAGACAGGCTGGGTTTTCCGGTCCTTTCTCTTTGGTGTGTGGCAAGTTCCCTCTCTCTTAGGAGCCTTTCAGGTCATTGTTGTTATGCTTTATCCATTGATCCAGAGGTTTTAAGGGCATGCCTGTTGTATTTAAAACTAGGTGTTCCTATGTTACCTTTCCAATTAAAAGAAAAACGTTGATGTGAAAAAGGATCCATAATGATATTTAATTAACTTACAACACTCCTCTATTTTGCACAGTTTCATTGTTTCCAAGTTGTTGCAGTCGTGGTAGATGAGGAGTGTGCGCCCATTTTCACGCCCTCGACGTCCCTAGTGTGTGCCGGGTTGATACTGGGCCTGGAGACCCTCGGCGAGTTCTGGCAGGAGCACCTGCACCAGCACCGCCACAGACCGCGTGTGGGGCGCAGGAGGCAGTGGCCGTGCGGGGAGGGTTAGTCCTAACATGGCCGTGGGGGTGGCCGTGGGGGAGGCGGGAACAGGACTGTGCGGGTCTGGGGGTGCTGTTCACAGGGGCGGAGGAGGTGGGGGAGCCCCCAGCCTTTCAGGGAGATGCGCCTCCCTCGGTGCCTGCAGGGGCCTGGGGATAAATGCGCCTGGTGCAGCCCCTGGTGGCGCTTGCCACGCCGCCCTCCGTCTGGTTCCTCTGGGGCCTTCCTGGCCGTCAGGACCACATCAAACCCCCATCTCCCCACCCCCAGCACAGTCCCCTAGTTTGGGCAAGAAAATGGAGTTCAGTTTTGGTCATTTTGAGTCTGAATGCTTTGTAAGCAAGTGGGTGGTCTGGGGCCCCAGGGGTCTGTGCCGAGGGGGGCACTGGGAGGACCGTGGCTGGCGCAGCAGGACGGCCTCTGTGGGCCTGGAGGTGCCGGAGCGCACGGGGAGGGCCAGGCAGCTGTCGGGCTGGGGGCTGCACAGCTTGGGCTCCTGCTGAGACACAGGCCTGTTACTTGCCTTTTCCCTTTGAATTATTGCTGCCGGAAACATTTCCGGAGGTGGGAATACAGAGACAGGGAAAGGTTTTCTGTGGCTCTTGACACAGGTTGTCAAAATAGCTGTTCAGAAAAGAGCTGAACCGCCTGACTCTGTCATGGGCAGTGTTTGGGTACTCTTGTTTCCCGTGGCCTCAGTGACATCGCGCTTCAGTGATACCTGCCAGCTTTTGCAGTGATCCTTAACGTTTGCATCTCTAGGCTGGTTTACTGATAATGTGCCCACCTTTTCCAGGCATTTTATGTATGTTTACTCTTTTTTCTTTGAATTTCAAAATATGAAGAGGGTACAAATGTTTTTGTTACGTGGATAGTTTTTATGATGCT
This sequence comes from Varecia variegata, assembly GCA_028533085.1. Taxonomy (NCBI): domain Eukaryota; kingdom Metazoa; phylum Chordata; class Mammalia; order Primates; family Lemuridae; genus Varecia; species Varecia variegata. Next base: position 216,982 of record CM052436.1, on the reverse strand, counting down.
TAAGTCAGGGCTATTGGTGTGACCGTCACCCGAAAAGTGTTCATTGTACCCTTTAGGTAGATTTTTACTCCTCCCCGTCTTCCCCCGCCCACCTTCTTGATTTTAAATGACTTTTACTTCTCTCTGTGCCCACGTGTGCCCGTCGATTAGTTCCAAATTATTAGAGTACATGTGGTGCTTGTTTTTCCATTCTTGAGATACTTCACTTGTGATAATGGTCTCCAGTTCCATCCAGATTGCTACAAAAGACATTAATTCATTTCCTTTTATGGCTGAGTAGTGCTCCATGGTGCACCTACCCCACGCGGTGTTAATCCACTCATGAATTGGTGGGCACACACGTGCTCCCGTCGGTCTTACTTTCTCCTTTTCCTGACACCCGGGGCTGAGCGTCCCTGGGTGCCGGCACTGCTGCGGGTGGTGTGGCGTCCACAGCCTCTGTTTCTGGGCCTTTTAACTTCACATTAATCCACTTACACAAGTTGGATGTTTTTCTGTAATATTATTTTAATGAGATATGATTCACATCACATAAAATTCACCATTTTAAAGCATGCACTTCAGTGGCTTTTACGTTCGTGGCGCTGTGTGACTGCCACCTCTGCCGGTGCTGCGCGTTCCCCTCGCCCCGGGAGGAAACCGGGTGCCTGTTAGCAGTCACCCCCTTCTCTGCCCTCAGCGCGCCACAGCCGCCGGTCTACTCCATGTCTGGTTTGCCTGTGCTGTTTCCTGTAATGGAGCCGACTGCACGGGTCCTCATGCCGTTGGTGTCTCTCCTCCGTGTCGTGTCTTCAAGGCCCTTCAGTGCTGTAGCGTGTGCCGGTTCTTCATTCCTTTGTACGGCTGGGTAGAGTCCATCGTACGAACATGCCACATTGTGTTCATTCCTCCGTCGGTGGGCATTTGGGTGGTTTCCGTCCGCAGCTGCTGTGAATGATGCTGCTGTAAACATTTGCCTACGTGTTGGCATGCGGACGTACGTTTCCAGTTCTCCCTGGCACGTCACAATTATTTTTTAGTGACTGTTTTCTCGTGTCAATTCTAGGCCACATCCTTTGGTTTCCTTCCCCAAGAACGTGAACAGGAATGTGAACCTGAGATTGCTGAGCTCGTGGGCAGACCCGACGGGCAGCAGCAGACACAGGTGAGGCAGCACGCGGCCCAGGGCACGGGCCGGTCAGCCCCACGCGGTCACCGCGGTTCTTCTGTAATTCTTACCAGGGCAGGGGAGGGTTCCAGGCAGGCGGGGTGGGTGCTGCGGGCTTGCTGCCTCCTCTCCTCCTTTGGGTTTGTTTCCATGTTCTGTGTGTGGGGCTCTCACAAGGGCCAGTGGGGGGTGCCCAGGGGCAGGGCGTCCGGCCGCATGAGTGATGCGCACCGACCTCGGAACTGGCCTCGCCCCCATCAGCTGAGAGTCCCACTCTGAGTACAGACAGTGCCTTTGTCCAGCGAGGGCAGGGGGTGGTGTGTGCAGGTACGAGGCACACCTGGTGGCGGCAGGGCTTGGGGTGCAGCGTAGAGCCCCTGGGAGCGAGGAGCTGGTCGGCGTCCTGCCTCCACCCATGGGGAGGCACCTGCTGTTTTCACGTCTGTGTTCTGCTTACTCCTGTCCCGTCTCATTTCCGCTCTCTGCGCCTCATCAAAGATGCTTCTCTCCGCTGCAGACGGTGCACAGCCTTGAGCTGGAGGCTCTGCGCCTGAGCCTGAGCAACATGCACACGGTGCAGCTGGAGCTGACGCAGGCCAACCTGCAGAAGGAGAAGGAGACGGCGCTGACGGAGCTGCGGGAGATGCTGAACAGCCGGCGCGCCCAGGAGCTGGCCCTGCTGCAGAGCAGGCAGCAGCATGAGCTGGAGCTCCTCAGGGAGCAGCATGCGCAGGAGAAGGAAGAGATGGCACTCAGGTGTAGCCAGGAAACAGGTACTGCAACTGCTCAGGTGTGGACAGATAGGTGGGCAGGAAGTAGGTGCTGCTCACACTCAGGTGTGGACAGACAGGTGGGCAGGAAGCAGGTGCTGTTCACACTCAGGTGTGGACAGACAGGTGGGCAGGAAGCCGGTGCTGCTTCCACTCAGGTGTGGACAGACAGGTGGGCAGGAAGCCGGTGTTGCAATCCACTGGTTGACCTGTGTGCTTTTTAAATTTGGTGATTATCTGGCCTAAACTGAGCTCTTTATATGTGTAATATTTACTTTTTTTTTTTTTTTTTTTTTTTTTGAGACAGAGTCTCACTCTGTTGCCCGGGCTAGAGTGAGCGCTGTGGCGTCAGCCTAGCTCACAGCAACCTCAAACTCCTGGGCTTAAGCGATCCTACTGCCTCAGCCTCCCAAGTAGCTGGGACTACAGGCACGCGCCACCATGCCTGGCTAATTTTTTCTATATATATTTTAGTTGGCCAGCTAATTTCTTTCTATTTTTTTTTTTTAGTAGAGACGGGGTCTCGCTCATTGCTCAGGCTGGTCTCGAACTCCTGACCTCGAGCGATCCACCCACCTCGGCCTCCCAGAGTGCTAGGATTACAGGCGTGAGCCACCGCGCCCGGCCGATATGTGTAGTATTTACTTTTATGTTTTAATTTTAATGGTTTTGAGTACATTTTTTGTTGAAGTAGTTACTGTTTTTGTGAACATCATCTTTATTGAGATATAATTCACCTATTTAAAGTGTACAATTCTCTGGGAGGCCGAGGCAGGTGGATCGTTTGAGCTCAGGAGTTCGAGACCAGCCTGAGCAAGAGCGAGACCCCTGTCTCTACTAAAAATAGAAAGAAATTAGCTGGACAACTAAAAATATATAGAAAAAATTAGCTGGGCATGGTGGCGCCTATAGTCCCAGCTACTCGGGAGGCTGAGGCAGGAGGATCACTTGAGCCCAGGAGTTTGAGGTTGCTGTGAGCTAGGCTGACGCCACTGCACTCTAGCCCGGGCAACAGAGTGAGACTCTGTCTGAAAAAAAAAAAAATGAATAAATAAAGTGTACAATTTGGTGCTTGCAGTAGAGCTGCAGAGCTCACAGCCGTCAAGTTTGCAGCATCCGTCCCCAAGGGGAACCCGCGCCCCACGCAGCGCCTCTGCTTCCCCTGGGAGGCAGCCGCAGGTCTCCAGCGCGGGTGTGTTGGGAAGTCTGCCGCACTGGGCCACCTGCCACTCGCCCTCACCATGGGGGACCAGTTTTCTTAGTTTCTTATGATGCCCTCCCGTGTTTCTTCTTGTAGTTACAAGCAAGCACAAATATATATTTTTATTTTCCTTCCTCGTTTTCTAAAATACAAAATGTGGTTTGCCTCTTGCCGTGTCCATGCTGCTTCTCTGCGGCTGCTCCTGGGGCGGCGTCATGTTAGTTTGCCGAGGCCGTGCCTCGCCCTGGTCCCTAGTCCCACGTGTGGCTGGCCTGGGGGTCCTGACTGGCCCTCTGGATGTGGCAGCACGTTGCCCACGGAGGCTTCATCCTCACTTGTGAGGCCACCTCCTAGCTGGGCACTGTCTGCTCCTATTCCATACTCACCTGTCCTGAGGTCCTGCTGCTGCTTCCTGCCCGCATCTCCAGGTGTGCTGCTCCCACCTGTCAGGCCCACCCACCTTTGTCACACCTGCCCCTTCCTCTGCCCATTACCTGGGGTTCCTGAGGAGGCATCTAACCACCCAAGTTGCTGCTCGAGCCCGTCTTCTTGGGCTTCCTCCCTCTTGGGGTTGAAGGCTGTTGGACCCTAGAGCCGCCCCCCAGCGCCTCACCTAGAATTGGACTTGGTCGGAGCCTGAGGTAAGGGCCCCGGGGTTCTCGTGGCCAAAGGTTAGAGTGACTTTCAAGGTGCTCAGTGATGAGGGGAGTCCCAGGGACTGCCTGCTTTCTTGGCTGGGCTTAGCTCTGGCAGAAATACAACTTTGCTATTTAAACTCCACACATCACGGCAGGCCCTGCTGTCCCGGGAAGGTCGGAGGTGCCCATGGAGTGGCCAGTGGGTGCAATCATTGGAAAGGTTGAGACTGAGTGGTCTGAGGTACTCTTTTTATTTCTTGCAGCTGAGCTGAAGGAGAAGTTCCAATCAGAGATGGAGAAAAATGTCCAAATAATGGAGGTAATATGATTGAGTAGAAAAATAATTCATGCCAGGTGTAGTGGCTTGTGCCTGTAATCCCAGCACTCTCGGAGGCTGAGGTGGGAGCATCACTTGAGGTCAGGAGTTCGAGACCAACCTGTGCAATAGCTGAGACCCCCGTCTCTACTGAAAATAGAAAAAATTAGCTGGTGTATGCTGGTGCTCGCCTGTAATCCCAGCTACTCAGGAGGCTGAAGTGGGAGGATCTTGAACCCAGGAGTTGGAGGCTGCAGTGAGCTGTCTCAACGCCACTGCGTGCTAGCCCAGGCGACAGAGCGAGACTCTTATCTTTAAAAAGAAGAAACTGTAATTCATGTGTATATTGTCTTTCTTTTCTCACCACACCCTGTAGCCCCCAGTCCTAGCCCTCACTTGATTCAAACAGAATCTGATCAAAGCTTTGTTGGAATGTGCCAGTTGAAAGCGTATAGCATTCCTTTCTTTGTATAATTTGTACTTGTCAGAAGACTTGTTTTGTTGTTTCACATTGATTTCTGTCACACAACAGTGCTTGCCTGTCCCGCCCAGGCTGGGTCTCTGCATGGCCCCGTGGCCCTGCCCTGAGCTGCGCTCTGGGACACAGCCTCTGTCCCCCCAGACTTGCGTCTGGTGGAGGGAGGTGGACGTGGCAGTTCAGTGCAGTGCTCGGGTGCAGGTGCTGGGCATCTCGTGGAGCTCCTCCCCGAAGAGCTTTTGGGTGGGTGGGAGGTGCTGTGACCATGGGCGCCCCACCAAGTCGGTGCCAGGCCCTTGGCGGAAGGGAGTGAGCCCCCAGCCCATGCTGAGCACGATGGCCTGAGTCAGGCGTGCTGGCTGCGCCCTCAGGCCATGGTCGGAAAGTGGCTGTCAGCCTGGGACTCGGGTGGCACTCCGGCCTCCTGCCCCTCTGGCCCAGGCAGTGGGGACAGAGCCCAGCCCCAGGCAGATGTCGGCAGAGTGGCCTTGCTCGCTGGGTCTTACAGGGAGACGGGTGCGTGAGCCTTTGAGGGCAACTGTGTGGATGCCACGCTGTATCCCGAGGCCGGTTCTGTCCTGGGACAGGTGGTCTTTGTTCTTGTTCTTTGGGCCTCCAGACACTTCCGTTTCTGTCCTTTCAGTAGTTGATGGAGGGACTGACTGGCTACCAAGAACCCGTTTCTGGGGACAGTTTAGTTTGGGGGTGATGACTACCCACCCTTGTTTTGTTTTGTTTTGTTTTTTGAGACAGGGTCTTGCTCTGTTGCTCCAGCTGGGGTGCAGTGGTGCGATCAGAGCTCACCGCAGCCTCCAACTCCTGATCTCAAGTGATCCTCCCTCCTCGGCCTCCCGGAGTGCTGGGATTGCAGGAGCCAGTCACCCGCCAGGCCCCACTCTTGGCTTTTGACTGTGCGACTTAAGTCACTGTACCACAGATAATCAACTATTGACTCTAATTTCCTTTTTCTTTCAAATTAGACCCTGAAGCAAGACTGGGAATCTGAAAGAGATTTATGCTTAGAAAAGCTACGCAAAGAGTTATCTGCAAAGCATCAGTTAGAAATGGAGGATTTACGAAGCCAGTTTCAGGAAGAATTGGCAGAACAGAAAGCTGAGTTGGAAAAGATTTTTCAAGCCAAAAATCAGGCTGAATGTGAGCATCTAATTAAAATGAGCAAGTTTGAAGTGAGAATGAGTTTTCCTGTGTGAGACTAGAGGAGGTGTCACGTGACTCATCATGTGACCTGGCACGTCTCCTGCCTTTGGTGTTACTTGCTGACAGCTGAGCACACTTGTGTGGAGGCCTCTCAGGGTCCTGGGCCCTTCCTGCCCCTGTTGCAGAGGGGGCTTTGCTTGTGTGGCTGCTGAGTGACCACCGCGGCGGCAGCATCACGGCTGCTCACTGTTGATGCTCCCGGGTTGCGTGTCCCATGTGACACCGTGGGTCGGATGACATTGTGGGTTGGTGGCGCTGCCTGCTGGTCGCTTGTGGGCATCCCTTCCCCTGTGGGCGGGGCCCTCCCCTGTGGGTGGTGCCCTCCCTCCCCCTGTGGGTGGGGCCTTCCCCCCTGTGTGGGCGGGGCCCTCCTCTCCCCCTGTGGGCGGGGCCCTCCCCCGTGTGGGTGGGGCCCTTCCTCCCCTGTGGGCGGGGCCTTCCCTGCCAGAGCCCAGAGCGGAGCCTGGTGTGGCAGTGCCCTGTGTACTGTCGGCACTAGTCATGCTGTGTGGATCGACGCTGCTGTTGTGGAGGAGCATGTCTTGTCATAAACTAAGTGACATTTGTCCTGCTTTCTAGCTACCCTTGAGAATCTGGAAGCTCAACATGAAGCAGCCATTAAAAAGTTGCGTGAAGACCTACAGTCTGAACACTGCCGTTACTTAGAAGACTTGGAGTTAAAATTCAAAGAAAAGGAAAGAGAAAAACAGCTAGAGGTAGGCAAGAGCTTATTTATTTTTAATTACTTGATATATTTGGGAAGTTTTAAAAGATTTTGAATTGGGCTGTTGCATACTCTGTAATTTGCTACGACTTAAGTACCACATTTAAAGAGACTCTCAGTGTTTGCAAATAAAAGTGTAAGGACATGGAGTGTGAGGTTGATTTAATAATTATGTTCAATCTTGTACTCAGAAAATGCATATTCTTTATAAGGGTCTCTGAGACATTAATAGAAATTCCAAACAGCAGGAGTATAAGGCCACATTTTCTGACCGTAATTTAGTAAACAAGAAATTCATAAGAAAAGTTAACCAAACACATTTGTGCTGTTACGTATTTGAGACGCTTTTCTAATGAAATACACGCAGGTGAAAATGTAGGCGATATGGCCAGATCCCGAAGTGCTTTTACCACCAAACCTAAGAAGCAAGCAAACGTCCCAGGCATCAGTTCAAGAAATTAAAAAGAAAATAACTAGAAGCTGGAATTAGCAGTGTGTTGGGCCAGGAGTTACAAACCTGAGAAGGGGGAAGAAGTCGGGGTTCAGGGGCTCAGTGAGAATGAGCCAACGTATGCAGGGAGCGAGGCCAGGCCCTGAGCAGTTGCCTGCAGAGGACACGAGCTACTGAGAGGAAAAGGGGGAGGCAGCCCCCACCACCGTCAACAATGAGCTGTAGTTTTTGTCCTCCTGTGGGTGTGGTGACCAGTCCTGTTGGCGAGACTGCTGGTCAGTGCCAGCTCTGCTCTGGGGGCCTGGGGCAGGGTGAGCAGATGCTGCAGGTGCCAGGTCAGTGTGACCAGGGTCCGCCCTCGGTCTCGGTCCCGAGCAGTCTTCATGCTCCAAGTTGTTCACCGCAGCTCTGACATCTGGGAATTAGCCCCACGGCAAGGCAGGCCACCTGCAGGAACCAACGGGCAGGTTGTGCTGTGTTGGTCTTTGGGCTCCTGGTGATGTGATAGAGAAACGTTTAGTCTCAAAGTTTAAGAGGTGGCCGGGTGCGGTGGCTCACGCCTGTAAGTCCCAGCACTTTGGGAGGCTGAGGTGGGAGGATCGCTCGAGACCTGGAGTTCGAGGCTGCAGTGAGCTACGACGATGCCACTGCACTCTAGCTGGGTGATAGAGCAAGACCCTGTCTTTAAAAAAAATTTTTTTTTTAAGTGTTAAGCGGTAACTTGCTTCTTTAGTGCGAAAATAGTAAAAATGAGAATCCCCCCATTTTGTGAGTGATGCACCGAGTGTCCCAAAGCTAGCGTGTAGGTGGAGTGTGCGTGCAGTGGAGACTGTCCCTAGCATCCCCGCAGCGGTGTGTGCGTGTGACTCTGCGAGGCTGGGCAGCTGCAGGCAGACACAGCCGCAGACCGTGACCTGCCCGCAAGGGAGCGCCGTCCAGCTGTGACCCCGTGCCCGCGCAGTCTGGTGCTCACACACCCAGAAGTTGCTGTCGTCCGTGGAGTGCTTTGCCGTGTGGCGTGGTCGCCCACTCGGAGCAGAGCTGTTCTGTTTCTCTGAGCCGCGGGTTTGGATGAGCTTTCCCCCAGCGGTGTTTGCAGATGGCTCGAGTAGCCGCACAAAACCACACATTGGCTGCGGGGGGTGGGGTGGGGTGGGGGTCTGTCTCACCCGGTCCTCACGGACGCTGCTCTTCCCAGCTGGAGACCCTGCAGGCGTCCTACGAAGACCTGCGGGCACAGTCGCAGCACGAGATCTGGCGCCTGTGGTCGCAGCTCGGATCTGCAGGAACCAACGGGCAGGAACTGAACGGTGAGGAATCCCCTGTGGAAAATTTTTTAAATCCTCAAAAGCTAAAGTTGCGAGTTTTTAATTGTTAAAACTGCAAACTAGAATTTAATAATTGTAGCAAGCCCAAAACAGTGATTTTGTAATTTACTTGTTTTACATCTTGAAGATTTACATTTGTAGTTTTATGATGGAAATTTGTTTGCTGAGAGAGAGCCTTGGTTTTCTCTTTGGCGAGTCAGCTGAGTGATGACATGTCATTGTGGGCCCTTGCACGTGAGATGGACGTTAAAGCATTAGATGGACCAGTGGTGCTTACTTTTAACCCAGAAAGTACGGCAGAAATTTGGCTCTCCGCTGGCACCTGGGGCTGCAGTCCAGTGCCTGCCACGAACTGCCACGTGGACCTGTGCTCCCCTCAGTGGCTGCTGTGGGCTCCTGTGGCTCCAGCCCCACCCGTGCTGAGGCAGCTCTGCTCCAGGCCCCTCACAGCTGGGCTCCTCGGAGGACCCTGAGTCCCTGGCCCAATCCTTCACGTCAGAGGCCCCTGCTTAGTGGTGACAACAGGTGCTTCAGGGCAGGCGGAGCCTCTTGTGCCCACAGGCAGGTGGTCAGGCCTGGCAAAGCCACAGGAGACACAGACAGACTGGCATGAGTTTTCTGGAGTTGATCTATAGACAGAGCCGTTTTTTTTTTTTTTTTTTTGAGATAAGGTATTGCTCCGTCTCCTGGGCTGCAGTGCAGTGGCATAATCGTGGCTCACTGCAACCTCCAACTCCTGGGTTCAAGCGATCCTCCTGCCTCAGCCTCCCGAGTAGCTGGGACTACGGGCACATACCACCACACCCGGCTGATTTTTCTATTTTTAGTAAAGATGGGGTCTCGCTCTTGCTGAGGCTGATCTTGAACTCCTGAGCTCAAGCTATCCTCCCACCTCGGCCTCCCAGAGTGCTGGGATTATAGGCGTGAGCCACCGCGCCTAGTCCAGACAGAGCCTCTAAACCCACTCATTTTCCCTGTGGGTAAATGTGATTTGGAACAAAGATTTGGTCCTTTATCAGAAAAGACCAAAAATAACGCTGTTTGGGAATCGCAGTCTGTCACCTGGTGGCAAGGGTGGGGGTCCGACTGCACTGGAGGGGAGGAGGGAGCCGGTGGGCCGCAGATACACAGGCGCAGGCTGCATGTGGCCCTGCAGGCTGCCCTGCATCAGGGGACCCGTCCAGAGGACTGTGACGCGAAGCCTCTGGGGTGGTAACCAGCTTCAGTCCTTGACTGCTGCAGACACGCCGCTGCCGCCTCTGGAGCACGGTGGCCATGGGGACATGTTCTCTTACGGTCTGTGTTGCTTTTCTGTTGGCTGTCTAACAAATTATCACAAACTTGGTGGCCCAAAGCAACACGCATTTATCAGCTCCAAGGAAGTCTGGGATGGTGTGGCTGCATTTTCTGCCCAGGGTCTCCTACTGCCAAAATCTGGGTGTGGCCGATGTCCTGACCTGTGTCTGCTTCCAGGCTCGTTGAGGTCCTGGCAGAACTGCGTCTGGAGGGTGCAGGGCCCGCATCTGTTGCCTTCTGGCTGTGGCTGGGGCCGCTGGGCCTGAGAGGCCCCCGCCTCCTTCTCCGTGGAGCGCTCAGCCGGAGAAAGCGTTCTGCTCTTGGGGCTGCAAACCTAAGCCGCGGGTGGGGTCTCTTGTCACACTCGCAGGCTCTGAGATTGGGGCGTGCACATCACAGGGTCCTACTTGTCTCCTGGTTTTCCATGTCTCATTTTAAGATAATGAGTGATTTCATCCTGTTACAGAGTTACATGAGCAGCTCCTGGCGAGAGCGTCTCACGTGGAAGAACTGGAACACCTGAAGCGAGATTTTGAACAGCAGCAGCAGCGAGAAAAAACCCAGCATGAATCTGAACTGGAGCAATTGAGAATTTATTTTGAAGAGAAATTAAGGGATACCGAGAAAACCTACCAAGAAGACCTGACTCTGTTAGAGCATCGGCTGCAGGAGGTCAAGGAAGATTCTCTACTGGAGTCTGTGGAAATCAGGTAAATAAAGCAATTTTTATCTTAAACGTGTTCCTAAAATATAGGAACCTTGTCCTGAATTCAGATCTAGTTTTGTTTGTCTTTTCATGCCGATGGAGACCCATAGCCTTTTGTTTTAGAAACACGCTTCGTGGTCAGGACCCAAGACAGGCTGGTATGAACACCAGAACCGAGTCTCCCACCTGCACGTTCCTGCCGCGTCGATGGCGTGCAGCCCCCTCTTGCCTGGGTCTCACCCCCCACGCCACCCCCACCGTGGCCCTGGCTGGGCCGAGCACAGACTGGCCTTGGCCCCTGCACCTGGGCGCCACCTGCCCTCACTGCGGAAGCGAGAAAGGGGTCTCCGCACCGTCGGTCCCAGGGGTCCGGGGGAGCCCAAGTGGAAGAGGGGCATGTGCAGTTCGTAAAACGTGTTTTCTCTCTTAGTTCACCTTGTGCATGTTTGGAAGAGACACCTGAAAAAGAAAAAACAGGTCGTCTTGATCAACTTGACCTTCAACCTGAGCAACATGAGGTAACGGACCAATCATGGGGCAGAGGCTGCGTTTCGTGTTACGGAATCTGCGTGCGTCCTCCCTGACCCCTCGGGGGGAGGAAGGCTGCTTTGATACCCGAAGGGGCCTCTGGTGAGACCGTGTGTGCTGTGCTCATCTGTTCGCGCACTTTTTTCCCTTTTTTATTTGAGACGTGGTCTGGCTCTGCTGCCCAGGCTGGGGTGCGGTGGTGCGATCACAGTTCCCTGCAGCCTGAAGCTCCTGGGCGTAAGCGATCCTCCTGCCTCAGCCTCCCAAACTGCTGGGATTACAGGCTCCCCTGCCATTCTCAGGCTCTCGATGTACTTTTTGATCAAGAGCATAGATCAGGACGGGGAAGGAGGGGTCAGGAGAGCAAGTCCTTCCCTCAGCCCCTCCCTGTAAGGGAGGCCCTCTGCCCACCGGTCACGTCTCATACTGCGTGTTGTCAGACTTGACTTTTGACAATTTGAAGAGTGTGAAATTGTGTTTTTGCTTGGAGTTACATGTTAACATCTTTTCGCTGGCTTTTACGTTTCTTCTTCCTCGAATTGCCTCCGTGCCATCAGTCTCTGTCATTTCTCATCTCTGTGGAACAGCGCCGTCCAAACAGTGCTTCCTGGGACCATGGGCAGTTGTGGTTCTGGGCCGCCAGTGTGGCCTCCAGGGCGTCCTGCAAGCGCCTGCGGGAGTGGAGCTCACCGATGAGGGGAGGAGCGTCGGCCCTCGGTGCAGGCGCGCTCAGCCTCCCCTGGGCACCGACTCTCGGCCAAATGGCTGCTGTTCTTGGTCATTAGGTTGTGTCTTAGCTCAGGCAGCTGTCACCAAGTCCCACGGACTGGCTCAAACCATGGACGTTGATTCTCTCCCAGTCCTGCAGGCGGGACGTCCGAGGCCAGCGAGAGGCAGGGCTGGTTCTTCGGAGGCTCCTCTCCTTGGCGTGGGGACGGCGTCTCCTCCCCGTGTCCTCACAGGTCGCCCCTCTGTGTGTGTCTGTGTCCTCAGTTTCTCTTCTTACAGGGCACCAGTCAGACCATCAGCACCCACCCTGCTGACCTCAGTTTACCTGAATCACCTCTGTGGAGACCCTGTCTCCAAATACAGTCACATTCTGGGGTCCTGGGGTCCTCGGGAGCTGCCCTTGCCGCTCCTCCTGTCTTGTCTGCCCTCTGGCTCTGCCACTCGCCCCCATCCTGGGACGTCCTGCACTCTGTTCAGGTCCCTTCCCCGTGTGCCTGCAGAGCCAGCGTCGCCTCAGCAGAGTGTGGCTGCGTGGTGAGCAGGCCGGCTGCGGTCTCGCACGCCCATGGTGGCTTCGCTCTCCTGCAGGGGGTTCTTCTGTCGTCCCCTGGTGCTGCTGGAGAGCTGTCCCTCCCCCTGCCGCACCCTGTGCCCTCTCGGGCCCCCTGGCCCCTCTGTGTCCTGGGAGTCCGAGACGCTGCAGTCTGTCTTTCCTTCTGTCTGTGCCCATTTTTCACGCTAGGAACAAGGTAGGGACTTCGTCTCAGACTCTACCTTCACTTCTGGGAAATCTTGTGTTTTATGTATCTTATTTTTTGAGACAGAGTCTCGCTCTGTTGCCCAGGCTAGAGTGAGTGCCGTGGCGTCAGCCTAGCTCACAGCAACCTCAAACTCCTGGGCTCAAGTGATCCTCCTGCCTCCTGAGTAGCTAGGACTACAGGCATGTGCCACCATGCCTGGCTAATTTTTTCTATATATATTTTTAGTTGTGCTGATCATTTCTTTCTATTTTTAGTAGAGACGAGGTCTTGCTCAGGCTGGTCTCGAACTCCTAACCTCGAGCGATCCATCTGCCTCGGCCTCCCAGAGTGCTAGGATTACAGGCGTGAGCCACCGCGCCCGGCCTGTTTTATGTATCTTGATCACTATTTTTCTCTGCGTTCTTTGTCCTCTGCAACTCCTGTGAGACTCACACACAGCCTCCAGAGTGAAGCCGCGAATTTTCTTAGATTTTTATCTCTCGTCTTGTATTGGTTTTGGTTCTATTTTGTGAGCAGGAGATTTTCTCTATCTCTCTTCTAATTTCTTCAGTTGAATTTATTTCTTTATCATTTTTGATTTCTAGGGGCTTTGCTTTCTTGTTCTGTCATTTTTTATGTCCTCCTATTCCAGTTTCATGGATGGAATGTTCTTGCTCACCTCTCTGAGGACAGCAGTTAGTGTCTTAGAGACTTCCTCTGCCTCCCGTTTGTCTCCACTTTCTGTCTGTCGGGGCCCCATGTTTGGTGCTTGCTGTGTAGACAGGGACCTGGGGCTGTCTGGGGCCCCGTGTTTGGTGCTCGCTGTGTAGACAGGGACCTGGGGCTGTCTGGGGCCCTGTGTTTGGTGCTCGCTGTGTAGACAGGGACCTGGGGCTGTCTGGGGCCCTGTGTTTGGTGCTCGCTGTGCCTGGGGTGCCAGTGGTGTCACCCCCCTCCGGGGTCATTGTCTCCTCCAGAGGTGGCTCCTCAGTCTCCTGCGGGGTCCTTGCCAGAGGAGAGCTGGGTGGGTCCCTGGGGTGCCCTCTGCGGGGGAGCCAGACATCCGTCCCCGATGTCCCGGCCCTGCAGGTGTCCGTGGAGCACACGCTGCGCTGCTCGGCCCTCCCTTCGAGCCTGAGGCTGCGACGCCCTGGTTTTCTGTCGGTTGCCTCCTCCTCTATTTCTTTTCCTCCTACGTTTATAAATTAAATTTTCCCCTGTGACCTCAGTCACGTTTCAGGAGGGCCAGGAGATAAACATGACGGGCTGTGCATCCTGAGCCCGTGGGCGCCTCGTCCGGCCCTCGGGCGGGCGGCGTCGCGCTCCAATTGGTTTCTGAGACGGCGGGTGAGCTTGAGTGTCTCCTCCCGTTCTCCGATGGCCATTCCCCCGCGGGGGGCAGGTCCTGTGTCACGTCTGCCCCGTCGTGGGGGTCTCCACGCGGCTGCTCTTTGGTCCTGTCTTTCTCAGGGAAGGGCCGGGGGTCACGTGCCACGGCAGCTTGTCCCCATGCTCAGGCAGGACGGCTCTTGCTCTGTGCACTTGGTGTCCTGGGGCATGAGTCTGTTTGATCGGTCGAGCTCGTTCCTGTGAGAAATGAGAATGAGCCTCGACTGAGGAGGTAGCTCGAGCTCGCCAGAAGCCTGACGTGTAGGTTACCGCAGCTCCTCTGTGGGTCTGGGGGACGGTGGACTCGCTGGTTGCGTTTTAGGGGACAGGAGGGCGTCGAGCACACGGAGCCCTCCACTCGCGCCATCCTTCAGGCCTCAAGAGCGCAGAGGCCTGTGCTGGGCCGGGACCCCGGTGGGGGCGGCACATGGCACTGGTCTCACGCCTGCGCTGCCGAGGTTTGCGTGGGGTGCGTGTGGTCTCAGGGATCTGTGAGGTTGGTGTGTTTTCTTGGAACATGGCAGGAAGCACCTTCAAGGGAGGTGACAGCGAACAAGGTCCCCGGGCTCATTAACAGTCTGTGCTCTGTGGTTGCCCCGCAGGGAAGCCCAGCGCGTTTCCAGGCGGAGGTGGGAGGAGACCACGGGCATCGGCCAGAAGCACCGAAGTCTCTTCTCCACACCCAGCATGAGGGGCGCGTCGCGGACAGACGCCGCTCGGAGACAGAGGTGCTGGGACCGGAGCATCTGGAGCTCGAGCGGCTTCCAGCTGTGCTCTCGGGGCACAGCCAAGGTGGGTGCCCCATTGGCCGCCTGGCTCTTTGTCCTTGAGGGCTGTCGGCAGCGTGGGCCTGTGGACGTCGGGCAAGGCCGGGCCTCGGTGTGCTCTGCCTCCTGCGTAGCACCTGCACGCTCGGGCCTCGTGCGCGGGTACTGGCGGCCTTCCAGAGCGCCCCGGCAGGGCGGGTTGGTGTTGGGTGGGGCCGCTGCCTGGGGGCTCCCCTGGAGGGCTGGTTTCTCCGGCCGAGTTGGCGAGGATGGGTCTGGCCAGGCAGCAGCCCCAGGGCTCATGGGGTAGTGGCTGTTCTCCCTTGGGAAGGGGGATGTGCACCGGCTGGGCCTGGGGGCTGCTCCGGGATCCTGCTTTGCTCCCAGCAGGCCCAGAGTGGCCAGGTGGGCAGGCCCGGCCCAGCGGGTCACCTGGTCAGACCGAGGTGGCGGGACCCCCAGGCAGAGCACGGGGTGAGGCCGTGGGGCGGTGGGGAGGTGGTAGGACAGAGAAACCAGTCATCCCAGAGGTGTGTTTCAGTGGGGCTGCACGGTGGCCCCTGATACGGACCCCACGAGGCGAGGGCAGGGCTGCGCTGCGCTGCCTGGACGCTCGCTGCCCGGCCTGGCTCAGCCGTGGGTGTGGCGCCGTTGCTGTCCACGGCGAGGTGAGCGGGCCCAGGGCGAGGGCCCCCGTGCAGGGTGTGGAGTGATCAGGCCCCACCCGGGTGCTGTGGCTCGAGCTCACTCAGGCCCCCCCCAGAGTCGAGGGGCTGGCACGCAGCAGGTGCCGGGTCTCTTCCTCGAGGTGTCTTTCTTGTACCAGAGGTACCCACAGCCCCCACGTGACGTGTTTGGTGGCTGGGCCCTCTCCCTGTGACTCGGCTGGTCCCACTCTGGTTCTAGGAGTTGCGTCTTCCTCTTCTGCAGCGGGAAACCCGGGCAGGAGCGGGGGGATGTGCTCGGCTCCCAGAAGCAGCGTGGGGGCTGGGATGTGAACCCTGCGGGCCCCTGACCGCAGGCTGGTCCCCGTGCAGACGCCTCGCAGACCCTGGGGACACAGGTCTGAGCACAGGCAGGAGGCTCACCCCGGGTAGCCGACAGCGGGTCACCTGTCCCCCCCACCCTGAAGGCGCAGCGGCTGCTGTGCGGACCCGAGGTGATCGGCAGGGCTGTGCCGGGGCAGTGCTGGACGTGCAGCCCAGAGGGGACACTCGAGAGAGCCGTGTCTGCCTCCGTCACTGAGTTAGCACAAGTCCTTTAAAATTCAAAGTGTCGTAACTGATGTGTGTGAAAGTCGTTGCTGTGCTGGTGCGGCACCTGGGCTCCCCTGGGGTCGGCCTTGGCGTGTGACCATCTTCCCTCGTCCTGCCCACAGAGGTTGCTCTGGTGTGTCCCCTGCGTACACACGATGCAGCCCTGGAGGCTGACACGGAAGTGGCTACCAGAGTCTTGGATTTGGAAACCGAGCACAAAGTTAAACTTTCACTTCTTCAGACTGAGCTCAGAGAAGAAATTGAACTCTTAAAAATAGAAAACAGAAACTTACATGAGAAGTTGCAGCATGAGATCCGTCTGAAAGAGGACCTGGAGAAGGTGAGTGGTGACTCAGCCAGACGCCTCCGGCCTGACTCCTCAGTCTGGCCTGCTTGGAAGGCTCGTGGTCTCGTTGGGGCCCTCGGGTCCGGGGACAGCCCAGGATCACACGCACCACACTTGTGAGGAGGTTGGGCCACACGAGTGCTGGTGACTGTTCCTCACGGTGCTGTCACAGTGTGGTGTTTGCACAGACCACCAGGGTTCCGTGGCAGAGCCGAGTTCTGACTCGAGATTGCTCAGGGAAACTGGCCAGGTGTCCTCGGCAGGCTCTAGGAGGAGGCACAAGCCAGGTAGGTGTCGCCCGTGGCCGCCTCCTGACGTCATCCATCCCAGCGTCCTGAGTTACGTCCCACGTTCTCCAGGCTCTTGGGGACTCTGTTTTACAGCCGTGGAAAATGCACGCACCAACCCCCTTCCTAGCCGTTCAGTGAGTGCTGAAGTCACTGCCGTGCCGTTAAAAATGTTGACAAAGTGGTAAAACAAACCGCTGCACAGTTATTAAGGACCTGTCGCCGTGCTGGAATCACAGGGTTAATGCGAGCTAAGATTTTTGTGCCCTTTTCACGTGTTCTGAGCGAATC
Source organism: Varecia variegata (assembly GCA_028533085.1). Classification (NCBI taxonomy): domain Eukaryota; kingdom Metazoa; phylum Chordata; class Mammalia; order Primates; family Lemuridae; genus Varecia; species Varecia variegata. Next base: position 200,376 of record CM052436.1, on the reverse strand, counting down.
ACGTTCTCCCAGTCTTGTGCCTGTGGCCAGGCTGATCATGTCTGTTCTGTGGTCTGCCCCTTCCACCCCCTTGCTCTTCCTTGTGCATGTCTTTTTGGACTTTCTTTGTCCATCCACACAGAGTTTCACGGGAAGCTATTACCACCTGCAAGTTTGAGCCCATGTAAGTTTTGCTAAGGTGTTGCTCAGGCCGTCGGCCACCCAGAGCCGGGGTGGAGCCCTGTGGCTGGCGAGTGGCGGCAGCAGTGTGCCGGCCGCAGTCTGCGTCCACGCCGCCCTCGAGGCACTGTCAGCTGCAGACACTTGCCCAGGTGACTTCGTGACATCCACGGTGCCCTGTACTCCCCAGGCCCCCGTTTTATCTCCTGTGTCAATCACTGGGAGAAGGTGTAGAATTATTTCTCTTTTAAATTTCGTTAATTTTTGCTTTGAGTATTTTGAAGCTCTGTTGTTACGCACGTACACATTTATGATTGTAATGTCTTTCTGAAAAATTTGCCTTGTATCGTTAACGAAATGTCCGCTTTCGTTCCTGTAGCAACCTTTGTCTTGAAATCTACGTTCTCTCTCAGCGTAGTCATTCCGACCTTCGCGTGTGCTCTGTGTGCGGAGTGTGCCTTCAGTCCGTTTCCTGTTACTCTGTTCAGATGCAGCGCGTCTCGTGCGGGAGCACATCGGGGTGTTTCCTGGTCCACGGGGACAGGGTCTGCTGATGCTCAGTGGAATTACTGACATGTTTGGACTCAGCTCTTCCATTTCACTATTGGTTTTCCATGTGTCCCATCTGGATTTTTTTTGGGGTGTTTTTGTTGTTTCTCTGTTTCTTTTTTCTTGACTTTTGGATTATTTGAATATTTTCTAGAATTGGTTTTAATGTATCTGTTAACTTTTCAGTTATGCTGTTTGTGTCACGTCTTCACTGGCTCTGGGGTTAGCAGGCACATTCCCAACGTCTCAGGGTCGTCTCAGCCCACACGCTGCCGCCTGGTCCTGCAGGAGCGTGTCCGCCTCCGCTCGGCTCTCGTGCTGCAGGTTTGTGGGTGTTACGTCCACCTGTGCTGGGCACTCCACAGTAAACACGATTGGCTTTGGAAAACCATATGTATTTGAGAGAAATTAGGAGGCAAAATAGTCGCACACTTACTGTTTCTGGTGCTGTTCATTTTTTCTTGACCATCTGACATGTTATCGTCCTTCAGCCTGAAGGATTTTGTTTGGAATTTCTTGTGCAGGTCGGCTGCACACGTTTTATTTCATTTGAAAACGTCTTTATTTCACTTTCATTCTTTTTTTTTTTTGAGACAGAGTCTCGTTCTGTTGCCTGGGCTAGAGTGAGTGCCGTGGCGTCAGCCTAGCTCACAGCAACCTCAAACTCCTGGGCTTAAGCGATCCTACTGCCTCAGCCTCCCAAGTAGCTGGGACTACAGGCATGCACCACCATGCCTGGCTAGTTTTTTCTCTATGTATTTTTAGTTGGCCAGATAATTTCTTTCTATTTTTAGTAGAGACGGGGTCTCGCTCTTGCTCAGGCTGGTCTCGAACTCCTGAGCTCAAACAATCCACCTGCCTAGGCCTCCCAGAGTGCTAGGATTACAGGCGTGAGCCACCGCGCCTGGCCTCACTTTCATTCTTGAAGAATATTTTTGCTGCATAAAAACGTCTTGAGTGATAGGTTTTTTTCATTCAAGATTTAAAGATGTTTAAAATCCTTGTCTGCTAATTTCATTATTTCTATCATCTTGGAGTTGCTCTCCATTGATTGTATTTTCTCTTCATCGTGGGTCCTATTTTCTTTCCTGTTTATTTATCAACTAATTTTGAATTGTATCCTGAACACTGTGAATGACATAGTTGGAGACTCTGGATGTCCCACCGTGTCACTCCTCTGAAGAGTGTTGGCTTTGTGTGTCAGCAGCAGCTCAGCCTCCCGCTCTCCTCCGTTGTGCTGCAGGTGGTGTTGGTGCAGCTCCTTTTGCGTTAGCTGTCTGCTTTTGCAGCCCACCTCACGTGTGTATGGCTCAGGGTCAGCCTGAGATTCAGGCAGCATGTGCTCCCAGAGATTGCAGCCTCCCGCCACCCGGCTCTGTCCTAGTTCCCCTCCCTCTCTGAGTCTCCTGGTTCTCACGTGTGAGATGGTGGGATTTCCACGTGTGTGGCACAGTCCCATCCTGGTCAGCCTTAAAAAGGGAGAAGTGGCCGGTGCCATTTCTTTCTTCTGAGCGTGGAACCTCCCTCCAGGCTGTGTCCGCTCTTGGTGGGTTCTCACGTTTATTCAGAGTCAATGCTGTCTCTGGGAAGGTTGTTCTGACGGGAGCTGCTCAGCTGCCACCAGAAGGAGGACCCTAAACTTTATTACTATTTTTTCTTTACTCTAATTCCATGGCAAGTTATAAAGTTTTTTTTTTCTGTTTTTGAGACAGAGTCTCACTCTGTTGCCCGGGTTAGAGTGAGTGCCGTGGCGTCAGCCTAGCTCACAGCAACCTCAAACTCCTGGGCTCAAGTGATCCTACTGCCTCAGCCTCCCGAGTAGCTGGGACTACAGGCATGCGCCACCATGCCCGGCTAATTTTTTGTATATATTTTTAGTTGTGCGGTTAATTTCTTTCTATTTTTTTAGTAGAGACGGGGTCTCGCTCTTGCTCAGGCTGGTCTCGAACTCCTGACCTCGAGTGATCCACCCGCCTCGGCCTCCCAGAGTGCTAGGATTACAGGCGTGAGCCACCTCTCCCAGCCATAAGTTTTGTTTTTAATAACTTAATTTTAAATAGGAGTTGAGATCAGTTTTACATACCTTTGTTTTGTTTGTTACTGATAATGTTGAGTAGTTTCTTGACCTACTTTCTTTCTCTTTGAACGTCAGGATGTTCGCCTGTCTTTTGCTTTCTCTTTCATCTGCTTTTCCACAAGGTTCCTTTACCATTATTAGTTTCAGCGTATCAGCCTCTTGCTCACGTCCTTCCTGTGTCCTGGGATGTGAGCTGTGCACGTCTCAGGAGAGCTGAGCCCACCCACCGCTGCTGTCCTCGTGTCTTGGGCGTCGGCCTCGCTGCCCAGCGTCCTGCTCTTTCTGTAGCATCTGGCGTCCCTGGGGCAGAGACCCTGGTGCGGCTGAGGTTTCTCCACTCCGGTCTTGGTCTCAACAAAGAAGGCCTCTGGCCCCGCCTGGGCCCTGCCTGGGCCCCGCCAGTGTGCATGTTCTCACACGCGAGTTTTTGTCAAGGCCCACCAGCGCCCGAGACAACAGTCAATTCTAGGTGCCAGGATTTGGAAAGCATTTTATGTAGGGTTTATTTCGTTTTATTTTATTTAGTTTGAAATTTGTTCATTTTAGGTTTCTTCCGTTCTCGACAATGTAAGAAACATTCCCGTTGCTGTATTCAGCATAATGTCTGTATGTTGTGATGTTTCTCTGTCTTCAGAGATGGATTTGGGTCATTGCTTTCAATAATCTTTTCCTTTAATTTCTTTCCCCTTCAATAAAATTATGATATCTGCAGGTAAAGCATAATTTAGTTGAAGTCCACCAGGAAGAACTGAATAAAACTAAGGAGAAGAATCAGCTAATGAAACAGGAATTAAAAAAAAAAGAAGCCGAGTGGAAAGTTCTAAGTGAGGATCTAAAGAGAGAAGCTGAAGAGAAGTTAACACTGATGCTTCTTGAGCTGAGAGAGAAGGCCGAGTCTGAGAAGCGGTCAGCGCTGAACAAGTCTGAGCTCCGGGAGAAGGAGATGAGGCAGCTGCAGGAGCAGCAGGCCGCGCAGATCCTGGACCTGGAGCGGTCCCTGGCGGAGCAGCAGGGCCGCCTGCAGCAGCTGGAGCAGGGGCTGGCCGTGGAAGAGGCTCCGCTGGGCAGCCAGTGTGGGGACAGGGAGCATGCGCCCCGGGTGCAGGAGGACTGCGCCCTGCAGCTCATGCTGGCCCGGAACAGGTGAGTGGGTGGCAGCCGTGGGCTGGGTGCCAGCCGTCTGCTGGTCTGCTGCGACCTGACCTCAGGTGTACAGCCGAGGGCCCAGAGCAGGCCTGGGAGGACATGCCGTGGGCTCCAGGTGGGCGGAGAGGCCTGGAAGGAGGCGGAGTGGGGTGTGAGGTGCTGAGTTTGCACCCTGAAATCACCACAGGACAGCTCTGTGTTTGCAACAGAGACGTGCTGGCGGCAGCCACACCCAGGCCCCACGGAGCCGAGCTCCTTGGTTGGGAGCGAGCCCCATCTGTCACCTCACTGGTGCTTTGTGTGCTTTAAAATTCCAGTCGCAGAACCTTCAGCCTCATTTATGAGGTATTATATGGACATGCAGTTTATCCACATAAGTGTTTTTGTATTTTTTTATCTTAAACATAATTTTTTAAATAAGCATTTTTTTTCTAAGATATGTATACTTCCCTGAGGGTTTAAGTAGATTTAGAGCACGGTTCGGTTCTTTGCCTCTGTTTGTGAGCCTCGATCTGTTAACAAAAAAAGATACAAACTCTGTAAAATGATTTACTGACGTTTATTGTGAGACGAGTACGTGGGCCTCCCCTAGAGCGCTCGACCTCGCGAGGCCCTGAGAGAGGTGCCGCGGCAGCCGGGGACAGTCTGGTTCCGCACAGTCACCGAGGCAGGAACTGCACGTGAGACCCTGACTCAGTGCGTGGAAGGTGCGCATTGGTTTGGCCCAAAACGGTGGGACATCTTAAAGCAGGAGGATTGCAGGTTACAGGTGGGGTTAAAGGTTCTTTGATTTGTAATTGGTTAAAGAAATGAAGCTTTGTCTAAAGGCTCGGAGTGTTGTAACTCAAGGAGTCTGTGAGTCAGAGTCAGGGTTAGACCTGTTGACGAGTCACAGAGGTCATCTCTGCGGAGGGCGGGGCGTGACGAGGCAGGTCTGACCTCCCTGCTCAGGGCCAGCGACTCAGCTTTGAGGCAGTTCTGGGGTCCCCTTGGCCAGGAGGGGGTCCATTCAGTCAGCTGTGTGCTTAAGATTTTGTTTTAGTTCACAAGTCCATGGCTGTGGTGGCCGGAGGCGTCCTTGTCGTGGGGTCTTCAGACCTGCTGTTGGTTCTGTTTTTGTCTGCCCCCCCCTCCACCCCGCGCCCCACAGTGACATGCAGGAGTTCTGCTCTGGGCTGGAGAGCTCGTGTGCAAATCCACACGCACCACGTGTGAGCCGCGTGAACGTGGGCACGAGACCTCAGTGCTCTCACTTTGTGGCAAAGGCTAAATGAGATCATCTACGGAAAACACTTTCCGAGGCTTGGCGGATGGTGCCTCTTGTTATTTGTGTGAACCTAACAAAGCACATCAGTGATGCGTCTCGTGTGCCCAGCAGAGAACTCGGCACTTTCCCCGGACTCTCCCAGTTCCGGGCTCCTGCTGGTTCCTGGTGGGATTCTGGTCCTTTCCTTACGATTCTCCCTGCCTGCCCTGTCTTGCCCCCACACCGCCTGCGGTTCTCTTTAGTTTGTGGTTGGGTTCTTCCTGGAGCCTGCGGAGGTGCAGAGGTTGCCTGGGTTCCCTCCATGGTGACCTGGGCCGGTGCCCTGTGTGAGCGAGTGGCCAGGCCGTGTGCCCACAGCTTTCGCTGTGGGCGCCACGTCCTCCCTCCGGCCGGTGACCTGGTGACTAAGGCTCTGGCCTCTGAGCTCCTGTGGCTTCATGGGGCCCCTTTGCTGTCCCCCGTTTCTGGAGGTGCAGATCTCAGACTGGTTGTGGCAGGAGAGGGAGTGAGGACGGTTGAAATGCAGCACGGCCAGAGCAGCGGGTGAGGCGCTGTGCTGCGGGAGCCGCGGCTTGGCGTGTGCTGGGTGGGTGCGTCGTCACTGGGTTTTGCTGCTCTGTGTTCACTTTGAATGTCACCGCAGGTTTTTAGAAGAGCGTAAAGAGATCACAGAGAAATTCAACGCGGAGCAAGATGCCGTCCTGCGGGAGGCCCAGGAGCAGCACGGCCGCGAGCTGCAGCTGCTCCAGGAGAGACACCAGCGGCAGCTCCAGGCCGTGTCGCGGGAGCTCGAGGCCAGACACCAGGCTGAGCTTCGCGAGCTGGCCGCCTCCTTAGAGAGCGAACAGCGGGCTCTGCTGGACGCTCGCGTGGCCGAGTTGCAGGCGAAACACGCTGCCGAAATCCGTGCTTTGGAAGCGAGACATCGGTCCAGCCTGGACTCGGTGGAGTCCTGCTGCCTGGCTGAGATGCAGACGGTGCGGGACGAGCACAGGCGGGCCATCGCGTGCTTGCAGGCGGACTTCACACAACAGCTGCAGAGGAAGGACGCTGCTCACCAGGCGGTCTTGTCTCAGGGGTTGCAGAAGCTGAAGCTGGAACATGACAAGGAGCTTCAGTCTGCGCAGGACGGGCCGAGAGCTGCCACGAGCGCCGGGCCCGTCACCAGCTTGGAGGCCCCGGGCCCAGAGCTGCTGGGCGCGCGCCAGGTGAGGCACCGCCCTCGTGTGTGCATGCATGTGCGTCCACGTGGCTGTGGCTGTGTGTTTGGTTTCACTGTGAGGTGGGCTCAGAATAGCGTGCTTTAAAGATTATTTTGGTCACAGACTCCTTGATACAGGCTTTGGCCTCTGATCCTACAAATGTGCGGGGGTGTGAGTGCAGGGGCTTCCCCGTGGCTCCGGGGCCGACCTGCACCTCTGCAATCGGCGGATCTGATTCTCGTGCTGTGTGCACAGAGCCTTGATCTCCTCTGTTGATGTTTCTGGAAATTAGACCCTCGCATCGCGTTTCAAGAGCGCCGGTCTGTTTGGTGGCACTTTCGCTTGTTAGCATGAAGGGCAGTTCCGTTGCCCAGGGCCCGAGCCGTCTGCGAGGCCCGCGTGCCTGGGACCCGTGCACAGGCCACGCTCCCCTAACTCGGGGCCTGTCCCATCACGCACATTTCGCACACCCTCTGCCTTCACTCACGTCTCTGGCATTTTCTCTCCTCAACGTGGACGGGGCTGCTCCGGAGCTGCGGGGAGGGCCAGGCCCGCCCCTGCAGGAGGGGTTGGCGGGGGTGATCCAGAGCTGACGCCACATAGAGGCGCGTGTTCCAAGTTGCAGAGTGGGCGTCTCAGGCCGGGGCGTGCGCAGACGCCGGGTGCGAGTGGCCGTGTGGGGTGTGCGGGAGGGTTTCCTGCTCTCTGCCTGTGGGTGGTGCCGGGGGCTCCAGAGTGTTGGTTACTGTCGCTTTCATTCAGCTCTGGGTAAGGATGGAAGGAAAGGCGACTTTGCCATACTAGCTGTGAGGACTTTGTTCTCTGTTTCAGCTTGACCTCTCATGTGGTCCCAGGTTGTGGTCGTGAGAGGATTCCTAGAGAGCAGGCGTGCTCAGGCTCCCTCTCCCGGACGCGGGTGAGGGTGGAGACAGCTGCCAGTCTCGGGCCTGTGTGTGCCGTCCTTGGCTTCACCTGGTGTCAGGGCAGGTGTCAGGGGACACGCCTGTTTGTTTGTTTGCTTGTTTGAGACAGGGGCTCACTCTGGCCCAGGCTGGAGTGCCGTGGCATCATCACAGCTCAGTGCAGCCTCGGACTCCCGGGCTCAAGCGATCCTCCTGCCTCAGCCTCCCGAGTCGCTGGGACTACAGGTGCCACCAGCACGCCTGGCTTGGGACGTGCTTCCTGAGGGAGAATAGAGCCATGTTGTCTTTTGGGGCTGCATTTAGAGGTGTCTGACACTGCTGGCGGCACCCTCCCGTGGGTGGGTCGCACCTCTTGGAAGGACGACGCGCAGAGGTCAGCTCAGCTTCCTTCCCACCCCAGCTCCACGGGCAAGCTCTCTCCAACCTGTGGATTTAAATTGTGTTTTCTTGGTTTCTTTGGCTTAAAGAAAATGAGCTTTAGAAGAATATTCAGAGAGGAGGAACATGCATTTCACACATGAAGTGTGGTTTAAGCCATGGTTTAACTTCAGTGGTGGGAAGTTTAGTTGCAGGAGGCGTGTAGAAGGGTTAGCCCCTACAGACGTTGTGTGGGGTGGGGCCGCAGTGCCCTGTGGACGGGCCGGCGGGACGCGCTCTGGACAGGAGGAGCTGCCTGCCGTGCGGCCTGAGCAGGGCACCGCCGGAGGAGGAGAGGATCGCGGTCAGGGCAGGGTGGGCACCAGGGTCCTGCTCCTGGGGCGCCAGCACCAAGCAGCCCTGCGGGAGCCTGGAGACGGGCGCGGCTGAGACGCAGCAGCGGGCAGAGCGAGGCAGGCTGGTGGGCAAGCGACTCTCAAGGGCTCCGCTGCCCTGAGTCTCCCGGCGCTGCCACGCTGCGGGCACCCCGGTAGCTGCGGCCGTGGGTGCTGTGGGTCTGTGCTCAGCTCCGTGGGGAGCGGGGTGTGCAAAGTGCCCGGCCACACGGGACAGAAACAGAGGCAGGTGCCTGTGGGAGGGAGGCCCTGGCCTTGCGTTGCAGGCAGCGGTGGTCCACGGAGCGGTGGCGCTGGTTTGGGTGGTCTGGGCCACAGCCCAGGAGGCACAGGGGTGCGGGAGGCCCCGGGCTCCTCTCGGGCCTGGCTCAGGGTAAGGGCGGCTGCTGGGCACGGGGGCGAGGCTGACAGTGGCCTGTGGAGCCCGAGGCTGAGCTGGAGGCTCCATCCCCACGAGAACGACGAGCACAGCCTGGTGGCACCGTGGTGCTGTGACTTGTGTTGACACAGAGCACATGGAGGTCCTTTTACAGACTTTTTAAACCTGGTACGTCAGAATATTTGTAAGCATTTATGTCAGATTATGTCAAACAAAGTCAGCAAAGCAATTGGAGCTGCTGTGGGACCCTGAGGTCAGGGCCCCCGTCCCCAGCCCCTCACGCCTGTGCGGACGGGGCCCCACGAGCCAGGTCTCCACGAGTGGGTCCGCGCCCAGCCCACCTGGGCAGCAGCGACGCTCATCGCGCACAGACACGCGGTGCACACGGCACAGCCAGCCTGTGCAGGCAGGGCACACACGTGATTCTGCGTCCCACCCTCGGAGGCAGCAGAGGCCCCTGGGGCCGTCAGAGGACTCTGGCTGGATACCCTGAGGCCCTGAGTGTCTTCCCGATTCTCTGCGAGGGCGGGTAGGGAGTCTGTGTCTCCTCATAAATAATTGTGTTTTATTTGAAGCACTGTGTGCAAATCTATTGAGATGGTTAGTTTTTGTAAATACTATTTCTAGGGGGTGTTATAAGGACGTACTAATATCTTGTTTCTACCGGTAAAATAAGGCCCTCGCGTTCACCTAGGTTTACTAGTTTCACAGTTACTGCTCTTAGTTGTATGTGACATATGACTGATTTCCGAAATTAGAATTTAAATGTTTGTTCACGTGGAAGTTCCTAGAGTGAGAATTAGAGGAGATTACAGAAACAAAGGGAAGCATAAACACGAGACTTCTGCCCTGTGTTGAAGGGAGCTGGCCTTCTCTGGGGTCGCTCCTTGGTCTCGGGGACCCTTGAAGGGCAGCCCCGAGGGGCCGTCACGGGCCAGTGGCCAGAGCTGGAGAAGCTCGGGGCTCAGGACCTCAGAGTCCAGGTGGTTCTTGACACTGACGTTCCTGCTCTTCCACGCCGGCTGCAAGGCAGGGTCCGTGTGAGTCCCCGAGAAGGCCGCCCTCTGCTCCAGGCCCGGAGGCTGGAGTTTTCCTGTGGGGTGGAAGCCTCAGCCCTGCTGTGGTTTGCGGGAAGGGCTCTGGGTGGGCTGGTGATGCCCTGAGACCCGAGACCTGCTGAGGACGCTCTGTGGGTCTCTGTCTTCTCTGGAACAGTCAGATTCCGTTGCTCCCTTTCCAGAGGACGGTCGCTAAGGAAATCTGCCCAGCCATCGACGTTTCTCTTGCCCGTTTCATCTGTTCGCAATACAGAGAGCTGTTTACGTTTTGAAACCGTGTCTTACGTTGTTGGCTCTGCACTTTAATTCTTCTGTGGTGACTGTTCCCTGAGTGCTCCTGGGGGGTCTTTGCAGCATTTTTCTAGCTGTGGTACAAGTTTGCTTGAGGAAGTTACCCGTTTGCTGCTAAGGATGTGCACGATAGATACTCTTTTATGTGACTGTTTTTGTCTAGCTGATTTCACAGGAAAAACCAATTAGGCCTGGGGAGGTGGGAGGTGCTGTTTTATTTTATTTTAGGTTAACTTTTTGTTGGGGAAAATTTCGACATGTGTAGACGTAGACTAATTTAATAGCCCCCTGGTCCCAGTGAGGCACACACTGAATGCATCGGCCCCTTCCTCCCAGTCATTCGGAAGCAAATCCCAGACACCACGTGTTCTCACCTATAAACAGGTCAATGTCTGTAAGTGAGGTGTTTTTCCCCCAAGATAACACAACCACGATCCGTTTTAACCAAAAAATCAACAGCAAAACCTTTGTTTCATCACATACCAGCCCGAGTGCCACCTCTTCCTGACCGGCTGTTCATCAGGACCCACATGGGGCCTCGTCTGCACCGGACCTTTTAAAACCCCGTCCTGTGTGTTGGTTGGCCCCTCGCTCCCGTGAGCCCGCAGCCCCCGGGCCTGTTGCTGAGCCTGCTTCCTGGGTGGCAGCCGCTCCTCTCGGCCTTGCCTCGGGCTCTGCCCTGCAGACGGGGCTACGTGAGGCCGCCCAAGTCATTGTCCCAAAATAGCAGGGACACACTGTTCCTCCTCCTCGGCCACACTTCCTCTGGCCCCCAGGATCGGTCGTTGCACCTGTTGGAAAAGCAGAGCTGGTCGCCAGGCTCCCTGGACACTCGCTCGTGAGGCGATTGAATTACTCCCCAGGCTACTGCCCTTTGGAGTCTGGTTGTGAGAAAAGCTCTCTGAAAACGTAAGCTTGATTTCTTTTTGGTCGAAATATGTGTCTGCTTGGTAAGTCTCCCCTGTGCCGGCAACGCTAAGCAGAGTTCTGGGACGCAGAAGTAGGTTGTAATATGACCGGCATTGGTTGCTTAAGGCGATTTTATCTTTTCTTAGATAAGAAAACCAAATTTATTCATACGTTAACATTTGAAAATAGTAAGAGAACCTGTGGTCAGCTTAGATGTAGTTTGAGTGTATTTAATTCATTATCCGTTGGGTGCATTTTCACCCTCAGGTCAGTCTTCTCTGTGCAGTCCCACTGTCTGTCTTCTCCAGGCATATATATTATATTTCCTTAACAATTAAAATGTACGACGTTTTCCTGTAATTCTGTGCATTTTTAGAAAAACCGGAGAATAACTTTTTAAAAACATCTTTTCTGCATTGCCATTACCATTTAGAACGTGGTAAACGAAACAGTTTTACTCCAGGGTGGGAACAGACAGGACTGTCGGTGAGGGAGCCCTGTGGGGTGCAGGAGTAGGACCCCCTTGGAGGCCGAGGGGTGGCCTGAGGACACACACTCCTGCCAGCTGCCCAGCTGTCCTGGAGGTCCGGGGCCTGCGAGGTTGGGCACTGTCTGCCCGCCCGATGCAGGGCCGCTCCCGACAGAACAGGGCAGCCCCTGCCACCCCTCGGGCGAAAGGTTAGGGCGGCCCCCGAGGGGCACGAGAGGGTGCTGGAGGCCCTGTATGCCGGCTGCTGTCCTACCACACTCGAGTCACCTCGGTGCACGTTGTGTCTCCATGAACTGCCTTAAACCCTTCCTGAAGCCAAGTGAAGGTTGAGGAACGAGATAAGCTGAGCTTCCTGCTGCAGAGGGGCCTGGTGCTGTCTACTGGGGGCCTCCGGGCCCAGACAAGAAGGGACGCAGCATCTGCCCACGCCGGCCACTCCTGTGTGCGCCTGCCCTCTGCCCCCCACTGGCCTGGTGAGGCTCAGAGGTCACAGAGGAAGAGAGGTGGCCGTGGCCCGCTGGGCCGTGCTCCTGAGTGTGGCGAGGATATGAGGCTTCTGTGAAATATTTTTGCCTGAAGGAGGTACCCTGTGGCTCAGAAAAGTTCTCAGAGAACCACTGATCTAAGCTGAGCAGTTCTTGGCTGGGTGAGCACGGGGCTGTCGGAGGCACCTGCAGGCAGGATGCTGAGGGCGCCACGTGGGTCTGGCCCAGGGAGCCCACCCACTGCGGTTGGTGCCAGCTCTGCTATTATTGGGATTTATCGTGGGCCTTTTCCTGGGTGTTGATTTTTTTCTTATTTGCCTAGTCCCTTGGTCTTAGTCCTGTCAGTCTGCGGTGCCGGCTGGCATTCAGGGTTTTGTGCTTGAATTCGCTGACGTTTTGTGGTTGGCAGGCAGGGAGCCAGCACCCTGCCCACCCTCCCTCCCTGGGCTGCGCCTCCCTTCCCCGCTGGGGGTGGTGCCGGCCACTCCCCGCTCCCTCTGGTGGTTGGGTACCAATGAGGTAATTAAAGCACTGCAGAAACTCTATAGTGGGTCACAGAAATGGCAGTAAATCTATTTCAGGAGAGAAATTTTATAAAAGTGACTATTCATAATTCAGAAATAGTCTGCAGAAATTGAGGGTGTGACACTAGTGCTGTCTCGTGTCAGCCCTGTTTTCTGAGTGTGGCCATTGAGGTGAGAGTCCTCAGCCCACCTGACGTCGCAGGCGAGCTCCAAAGGGATTGCCTGCGAGTGCCGCTCACGTTCCTCCATGTGCCGTCACGCTGGAGAGGTTGGGGTGGAGGTGATCTCTGGTGTCAGAGCACCTGCGTGTCTATTGTCACGCTGGAGAGGTTGGGGTGGAGGTGATCTCTGGTGTCAGAGCACCTGCGTGTCTATTGTCACTCTGGAGAGGTTGGGGTGGAGGTGATCTCTGGTGTCAGAGCACCTGCATGTCTAGGACGCTTCGGGAAGGTGCTGGCTGGGTGGTGGGAGCCCAGCCCCTGCGCTCTTGGCGGAGCTGGAGGAGGAGGGGCAGGCGCAGCCCCGTCCCCCGGGGGCGTTCTGGTGGCTGCATGTCCTGCTGTGCTTTGCCACCTGCAAAGAAAATTTTCTTTTCTTTTTTTTTTAAAATTTCAGAATATTACACGGGTACAAATATTTGGGTTCTATGAATTGCGTTTGTACAGTTTGAGTCAAAGTTATAAGTATGCCCATTACCCATATAGTGTGCATTGTACCCCCAAATTTTATTTTCAATTAATTTTTAGCATGCAGAGTTAAAACATAAAATAATTTCATTGTCTTGGAAACTGAGCTTTTTCTGGGCAACTTCTTGCCTTGCATTTTAATATTTAAATTTCCTGCTTAGCTTACCTTTTCTAAGAAACCGTCATCAGGTACCTTAGATTCAAGAAAAGTTTGATTCTAGAACGTTTTCATTGCCTCAGAAAGAAACCCCGTCCGCGTTTGCAGTTGCTCCTCACCACCCTCCCCCCACCCCAGTCCCGGGGAACCTCTGATGCGCTTTCTGTCTCCGGATTTTCCTTGTCTGGACATTGTATGTAAGTGGAATCACACGGCACGTGCCCTGTTGTGCCTGGTGTCTCTCGCTGAGCGTGATGTCTGGGCTCGTTCGCGTCACGGTGTGCGTCAGTACTTGGTGCTTGTCTCCTGTGTGACCGTCCTTTTGTTCCCCACCTGTCCGTCACCACCTGCTTTCCCCTTGATGTCCCTGATGTTTATTTGACTATGCAGCAGTTCCCCTCGTCCGCGGCGGGGGGGGGGGGGGGGTGTTCCGAGACCCCCGTGCCCGAGCTCTCCGTCTGCGCCGTCTTCCCCGTGCACACGCTTGGGGCGAGCTCGCCTTCCCTGAAGGAGCAGGTGCAGCTTCTCTTTGGCGTATCTGGTGTCTGAATTGGCAGCTGCTCTGCTCCTGCACTGTGAGGCCGTGGTTGAGAAAGATGAGGGTGACGACGCAGGCGCTGTCACCCTCACAGTCAGTCTGGTCACCTGGACGGCTACTGAGTGACTGGCAGGTGTGCAGCACACGGGTGGCTGTGCGGACAGAGGGAGCATTCACGTCCCCTTCCTGGCCGAGTGACATAGATGTCACCATGCTATTCGGAATGGCACGCAATCGAAAACTTATTTAATATTTTCAGACTGAAGTTGACCACAGGTAACTGAAAGTGCAGAAATGAAACTACAAATAAGGAGGGATTACTGTTTATTTTTTTGAGAGGTTTTTTTTTTTTTAGTGCTTGCCCTGGGCATGCAGTGAATACTTTATAAAAGTCTGGTTTAGATTAATACCAACTTAATTTTATTTTAATTTACGTTTTAGAGACAGAGTCTTGCTCTGTCGGCCAGGCTGGAGTGCAGGGGTGTGATCACAGCTCACTGAAGCCTCGAACTCATGGGCACCAGCGTCCTCCCACCTCGGCCTCCTAAAGCGTTGTGGTTACAGGTGTGAGCCACTGTGCCTGGCCCCAACTTAATTGTCATGGTTTACAAAGAGATTTGCCTGTATAGCTTCGTGCCCTCCTCCCTCCTTTGTGCCAATATTGTCATGCAAAGTACATCTTTGTGTATTTTATGCTCATTGCTTTATGTAGTTGTCTTTTAAATCAGATAGGAGAAGAAAGAGTTACACAAACTACAATTATTTTGTCTGATATATTTGTCTGTATAGTTACCTTTATTGGTACTCTGATATCTTCCTGTAGATTCAGGTTACTACTTAGGGTCATTTTATTTCAGCCTGAAGGACTCCCTTTAGTATTTCTTTCTTTCTTTTTTTTTTTTTTTTTTTGAGACAAGGTCTCACTCTGTTGCCCGGGCTAGAGTGCCATGGTGTCAGCCTAGCTCACAGCAACCTCAAACTCCTGGGCTTAAGTGATCCTCCTACCTCAGCCTCCCGAGTAGCTGGGACTACAGGCATGCGCCACCATGCCCGGCTAATTTTTTCTATATATTTTTTTAGTTGTCCAGCTAATTTCTTTCTATTTTTTTAGTAGAGACGGGGTCTCGCTCTTGCTCAGGCTGGTCTCGCACTCCTGAGCTCAAACGATCCACCCGTCTCGGCCTCCCAGAGTGCCTTTAGGATTTCTTACAGGACAGGTTTGCTGGTGATGAATTTTTTCAGTTTTTGTTTTTTGGGGACTGTCTTAATTTTGCCTTTATTTAAAAAAAGATTTAAAATTTTTTTTTGTGGGGACAGGATCTCGGTATGTTGCCCAGGCTGGTCTTGAACTCCTGGGCTCAAGTGATCCTCCTGCGTCAGCCTCCCAAAGTGCTGAAATTGCAGGCGTGAGCCACCGCACCCAGCCTGCTTTTCAGTTTTGAAAGATAATGTCCTGAAAATAGAATTCCTGGTGCAAAGTCTTTTCGTTCAGTCCTTTGGACGTGCTGCCCCTGCCTCGGCTCTGGCTTCTGATGCAAGTCGGCCGTCGGCCCCACCGAGGTCCGGTGGGCGAATCGCTGCTCTCAAGATTCTGTCTTTCAAAAGTTTGGTCATGATGTGCGTAGGTTTCAGAATCTCTTTCTTCGAGTTTATCCTACTTAGAGTTCATTGGGCTTCTTGTATGTGTAGATTAATTTTTCTCCATCAAATTTGAGAAATTTTTGGCCGTTGTATCTTCGAGTATTCTTTCCTCCCCTTTCCCGCTCTCCTCTCCTTCTGGAACTCCCGTCGTGTGTGTGTCGGTTGGCTTGAGGTGCTCCACCGGCCGTGGGGGCTCTGCTTATTTTTCTTCATTTCTCTTTCCATCCCCAGACTGGATGATCTTACCTCACCTGTCTTCAAGTTTGCTCGTTCTTTCTTCTGCCCACCTGAATCTGCTATGGAGCCCCTCGGTGAACTTTTAATTTCAGTAATTGTGCTTTTCAGCTCCCGAATATCCAGCTAGTTCTATTTTAGCACTTTTAATTCTTCCCTGAGGGGCTGCGTCTGGGGGGCCGCCGTCAGTGCCCTCAGTGCCCCAGTGCCGTC
>CM052436.1:150596-184175 GCA_028533085.1 Varecia variegata | reverse complement strand
GTGCCCCCGGTGCCGTCGGTGCCTCGGTGCCCCAGCTCCGCAGTGGCCTTCGCCTCCTGCTCGCGCACAGCAGCACGGCCAGCGGGAAGTGGGCGCTGGGCCTCCTCAGGCCCCTCCTGGCACGGACACTGCCCTGCACATGCTTTGCCTTCTAGATGCCCAGAACATGCTGGAGCTTTTCAAAGCCCCCTGTGGCCATCTTGTTCTCCAGTGTTTCAAGTTTTGTGGTCAGCCTCTTAGCAGTCCCAGCTGGC
Organism: Varecia variegata; assembly: GCA_028533085.1. Taxonomy (NCBI): domain Eukaryota; kingdom Metazoa; phylum Chordata; class Mammalia; order Primates; family Lemuridae; genus Varecia; species Varecia variegata. The sequence continues at coordinate 183,921 of CM052436.1, read as the reverse complement.
GTCTCCGTCTCAGGCAGCTGTGATGTTAGCCGCACGGACTATCCTCAGCAGACCAGCTGGAGACAGAGTTGTTGGCGCAGAGGGAACTCTGACTCGGGTTGCGAGAAGGCCGGCCCTGAGGATGGGGCGCTCCCAGTCCATTCTGTGCCCCCACCGTGGCTACTGGTTTTCAGGGCTGCCACAGAGATTGGAGAGGAGGGGTGGGATTGGGCGAGTTCAGTCACCCCAAGGCTCGTTGTTCTGATGGAGAAAGCGCATTTATCATTTAAAACTGAAGGAACCTACGTTTCTAAAAATCTTGGATTTTCATGGTCATAATCCCCTGACAATGGTGAATTTCTTAGTCTATCTGAGATGGCCCCAGTCACTGTTTGGGAAGGGTAGCAAGCTGTTGGTCCCACAGAGCTGTCGCCAGTGCAGGCTTCTGCCCCGTTGAGTGTGCTGTCCCTGAAAGGAGAGTTTCCCTCCCATTCTCCAGTGAGCTCACCTGAAGCCGCGTCTGCTGCGGGCAGCGGCCTTGGTCTGTTTTGTCCCTGCTCTGAGTGTGAGTGGGGGCTCGACGAATATTCGCCAAATGTGCTAAATTCTAGATCACAGCAGAGAAATGCAATAAGCATAATTGTCTAGCTTAATGGTATTTTGTTATTAATGTGTACAGGGTGAGTTTGAAAGTGAGAAGAAAGCTGCTTCGCATACAAAACAGGTCTGCAGACTTGGGAGCCAGCAGGCACAGGCTCTCTGCCCAGAGGAGAAGGAATCTTTGTCCCTGCAGCTTCAGGAGAAGGATGACCAGATCCAGCAGGTATGTGCAATGTGCCCTTTCTTCATTCTTGCTGTTTTTTTGCTGGTAAGCTATGTATGACATAAAATTTATTAACCATTTTCAGGTGTACATTCTGTGTCATTAAGTATGTTCGCAATGTTACTGAGACTCTGTTCCTGTTAGACAAGAATTTCCACCCACCGTTCTATTCTCTGTGTCCGTGGTCTTGACGACTCCGGGGCCTCCCGTAGGTGGAGTCGCACAGGCCTTGTCCTTTGGTGGCTGTCGTGTTTCCCTTAGCATAATGTCCTTCAGGTCCTGCAGGCTGTAGCCTGTGTGAGAATTTCAGTCCATTTCATGGCTGAGTAATATTCCCGGTGTGTACAGACCCACGTTTTGTTTATCTCTTTTCTGCTGGTGGACACTGAGGTTGTTTCCACCTTTGGAGGTTGCGAATAATGCAGCTATGAACATTGGTATACAAGTGGCTGTTTGAGTGCTGCTTTTAGTTTTTTTTGGTGTGTATCTAAGAATGGAATTGCCGGACTGCATATCAACTCTGTGTTTCACCTGTTTGAGGAACCACCGAACTGTGTTCCACAGCGGCTGCAATGTTTCCATTCCTCCCTGCAGGGCACGAGGGTTCAGTTTCCGCACATCCTCACCAGCATTTGTTATTTTTTGTTTTTATGGAGTAGCCATCCTAGGGGTGTGAGGTGGTATCTCGTAGTTTTGGTTTGCATTTCCCTCATGGTTAGTGATGTTGAACATCTTTTCAAGTGCTTCTTGGCCATTTGTATATCATCTTTGGAGAAATGTCTGTTCAAGTCCTTTGCCCATTTTTGAATTGGGTTGTTTGGTTTTGTCGTTAAGTTGTTCTGTATTACTTTGAAGGCACAGATGTGTTTCCATACTGTCTTTAGAGACAGTCGCACCGTGTGGGTCTGTCAGAGTAGTGCCAGTGCTGTGACCCGATGGTCACACAGCGCCTCTGGATGTGAGCTTTCTCGTACGGTGACCGGAGGTGTCCTTTGCTTGTGACGTGTGCAGGGCGCTGCGCTGAGCACTGCAGAACTGTCTCATTTCTGGACAGTTTTCTCCTGCCCATCGTACAGGTGCCTCAGATACTGAGGTCCAGCAGAGGTTCTGTGAATTTCCCGAAACTCCCTGGTGATGGAGCGGCAGAATGTTTTAGTAGGACGTGGATCACTCTCCTCCCCCCCAGGGCCCGGGCGCAGGCGCGGCAGCCTCACCGAGGCCTGGCGGCGTTCTGTGTGGGAGAAAGGGCCTTTCCAGATGTTTCCTAAGTGTTTTCTTCAAAGTAACAGGCAGTTCTTCTATGATACAATATACGCATTCCCAAAAAGCTTCTTATTCTGTAAAATACACAAAAAATAACATGGTTCATGGGCCCAATAGAGTTAAAAGTATCCCACGCAAATCCATGCAGTTTTATAACTTAAGTACCAACAAAAACAATGTCAGTTCTAATGAAAGTATTAGCACAGTTAAAAAGAAATGTTAAATTCTGAATCAGGAAATTGTAAAGTTGATATAGCAATTTACCTTTGAAAAGTGGGGTAATAGCTTGCCGGAAGGGACGTGGGAGGGGAGTGGCCTGGCGGGCGCAGCCCCCGCTGTCACCTGGCGTGTCCAGGTTGTGTTCTGCACGTGCCGCAGGGCGGGCACAGGGCTGGCCAGGGTGTCAGCGCTCCCAGCGACTCTCAAAACAGAATCGGCCATCGCGGTGGCCCCTGCTGGCCACCAGCCGTGGGGCCCGGCCACCGAGGGCTGGCCCTGGGTGTGAGCTGCGGTGTGGCCCGTCCACCCTCTGCCGCCCGCGCCAGCCTCGCACCGTTGGGCACAGCGTTTTGGAGTAGACTGTTCATCTTCTGTGTCTCTTTTGGTCATTTTTTGGTCATTATTTGCCATCTTGAAACTTGAAATTCCCTATTTATTCCATTTTCTTTAATTTTCCCAGCCTGTGTGTCTTAGTCTGAGTTAGCCAGTGGTTTTTATAGAATCTGTATTTTTTTCTGTTTTTCCTCTGAGGACACCATTGAAGCTGTGTGTGCAGTTAGCTTCTGTTCCCTGTAAGGAATTCTTCTCTTTCCTCTGGCGTGTCATCTTCTTGTACCTTCTAACATTCTTGTCTGTCCTCCCACCCCACACGGCGGCTCTCCCTCGTCCTGGAGAGAGCCAGCCCGCAGGGGTGTGGCGTGGGGCTTCTCTGTCCCCATCCCTGTGCTGCCCCAGCCGTGGTCCCCGAAGAGGTGTGTGACCACGCTCGTCCTCTGCCCCGGCAGCTGTGAGGAGCTCCTGGAGCAGCTGGTGCTGCCAGGACACCGCAGGGGCCGGTTCATTTGTTCTTAGAGAGAAATACGCAAGAAGGGTCTTTGTCTGCCTGGCAACTACTGTTTGCTGTGAGTGCCCGATGCAGTGATTTTATTTTGAATTATTATTTGTGAGATGAGTCTCTGGTGAGTCTGCCCCGTCCTCCCCTGGTGGCGGGTGTGGGCTGGGGTTGTTTATTCCTTTTTTGTAAGTGACAAATAATGGAGGAAAAACCACATTAATAATTTACCTTTAATCACCACCTTGTTCACCTTTCTCCATATTCTTACTAAATGTGCAGACTTACAAGTTGAAAATATTGTGAGCTGAGGAGCACACGTACGTACCTTCATAATGTTGAAAAATTTTAAGTCAAACCATTTAAAGTTGGGAACTGTCTGTAATCATGAAAGTTATGTTGAAAGTCTCCTACGGCCATTTATTTTTCACTGAATTGTTTGTGAGTGGTTTTTGGTTGTTTTTTTTTTTTTTTTTTTGAGACAGGGTCTCGCTCTGTCGCCCAGGCTGGAGTGCAGTGGTGTCGTCACAGCTCACCGCAGCCTCAGACTCCTGGGCTCAAGCGATCCTCCTGCCTCAGCCTCCTGAGTAGCTGGGACTATAGGCCTGTGACACTACGCTCGGCATATTTTTAACTAAATGGTTTTAACTAAAGCTTGAAAAATTTTTCTCAATAGCTGGAAGAACAAGTTTTATCCTTAAGCCACAAGGTAGAAGAGAGCCATTGTGAACTGGAGATGCTGCAGCAAAGGCGTGAAAGGGAGAACCAGGAAGGCGAGAACCTCATCTCCATGCTCAAGGCCGACGTCGACCTGTCTCACAGCGAAAGGTCAGTGTGTCCTCGTCAGCTGCGATGCTGCTCTGCGGTCCTCGCTGCCACCTGAGCCGCCTCCTCCCCAGGGTTGGTGTCCCCACGACGTGTCTGCATCCCAGCACGGAGGCGCGGGTCCGCAGCTCACAGAAAGGCAGCTGCCCACCGGTGGGCTCTGTGCGCCTGTTGTGTGTCACACGTCCCCTGCCACCTGCCAAGTGTCTCTGAGACTGGCCCCTGAGGGGCCACAGCCTGGTCCCTTCATTCCTCCGCTGTGGAGGCTCACGTGTGGGTGTCACAGCCCCCCCGGGGGACGCCGTGTGTCCTGTGCACACCCACGCATGTCTGGGGGCTCCCTGTGCGCAGGGACCTGCTGACGGGCGCTTGCTGGCCGCGCTGCTGCGCTGTCTGCTCTGGGGGCTGCGCGGCCCAGGCCTGTGTTTCTCGCGGGGGCCCTGTCTCCCCTGTGAGCGTGAGCCTCTGCATGTCCAGGGGCTGGGCATGGGCACCCCCACCTGCGGTTTGGTGCTGTGCTGTGGACCCAGCTGTCCCTTTGTCCTGAGAGGTCTTATTTAAGACAGCAGTTGCCTACTTTGGCCCATGCAGGGTTTCTCCCGTGTTGGCTCGTTCTGCAGCTTTGCTTTCTGGGCACGTCTGGAGCATTCCAGGGACTCGTCAGCTGTTTCTTTGTGTCTGATGTCAGGAGATTCTCCTGTTTTTACCTGTCTGGCACCGCAGTTGGCTCAGCTCCACGTTGGAAACTGCAGTTTCCCCTGGGTGTGCATGTCCTCCCCAGGCGGGCCTGTCCTCCCCAGGTGTGGGCCTGTCCTCCCTCGGTGCGTCTGTCCTCCCCAGGTGTGCACCTGTCCTCCCCAGGTGTGCACCTGTCCTCCCCTGGTGGGCCTGTCCTCCCCAGGTGTGCACCTGTCCTCCCCAGGTGGGCCTGTCCTCCCCAGGTGCGCCTGTCCTCCCCGTGTGCGCCTGTCCTCCCCGGGTGGGCCTGTCCTCCCAGGGTGGACGCCCGTCCTCCCCGGGTGGGCCTGTCCTCTCCTGGTGTGCGCCTGTCCTCCCTGGGTGGGCCTGTCCTCCCCGGGTGGGCCTATCCTCTCCTGGTGTGCGCCTGTCCTCCCCGGGTGGGCCTGTCCTCCCCAGGTGTGCACCTGTCCTCCCTGGGTGGGCCTGTCTTCCCCAGGTGTGCGCCTGTCCTCCCCTGGTGGGCCTGTCCTCCCCGGGTGGGCCTGTCCTCCCCAGGTGTGCGCCTGTCCTCCCCAGGTGTGCGCCTGTCCTCCCCTGGTGGGTCTGTCCTCCCTTTAGGTGGGCTTGCTGGGGCAGGTCTTTCTCTGGACTCCTTCTGCTGTTTTCGTCAGCTTGTCTCCACCCCAGTATCTCCTGGCTTTGCTTGTTCTAAGTCCTGGACCTGGTGGGTTTGATTTCCCCCTGAACCCGAGTGGCTGGAGGCACCTGCCCCCATGTGCAGCCATCACGGTTGTGAGAAGCCAGGTCGGGGATAATGAGACTCAGTCCCCAGCTTAGTTTGTGGGGCATCAGTGTCTTTGCCACACTGCAGTTTCCCATCCTTGTGCACAGGGTCTCTGTGTCGGTCTCTTCATTCTTTTCATAAAGCTTGATACTTTCTTCGTGAAGGTCTCACGTGCATTTTCTAGCACGTGTCTGTAGATGCCTTGAGTGTCCTGAGTCACTGTGGGAGGTGGTGGCACCAGTGGCCCTGGGCATGGGGGTCCCGGGGGCCCGAGGTGTGCACAGCGCTGGAGAGCAGGCGGCACGGCCAGGGCCCCTGCCCGTGTCTGCGCAGACGTGGCCGGCCGGCAGGGTGGGGTTTGGCTCTTGGCGCCAGCGGAGGGGTGAGTAGGAGGGAGGGATGGGCCACGGGGGCTGCACAGCAGGTTGTCCTCAGTGGAGTCACCAAGCCAGGGACAGAGGGGTCCCGGCACGGCCGGTGGCGCCAGAATGTGCAGAGGGCCAGGTGCAGGGGACTTCTGATCCTGGGACCAGAAAGACCAGAAGACATTGCAAGCTCTGCGTGTTCACACAATGCCAGAGAGGCGGGGGGGACGCGCTTCCTGCTCAGGGCTGCGCTGCAGGGGCCCAGGCAGCTGTGTTAGTGGGACTCGGGATTCTGGGCAGACTTCTTGTAAAACGATGAGTCGTGCAGCCCGTGTTCCGCGAGACCGGAGCGGGAGGCCCCAGAGGCGCCGATGAGCTCAGGCTCCGGGTGCCCACAGCACTTGGCGGCTGGATGCAGCCCCGGGACGCGCTTAAGGTACTGAGAGCGTCTTAAAAATAACGAGCAGCAGCAGGGAGTCCTGCTCCCCTTCTGGCAGCACTGGAGCCAGCTCTGAAGGGCTCCTGCTCGTCACAGCCTCCCCAGGGTGCGTGTCTCTGGCCCTACCTGCTCAGGTGTCTGCATGCGCCGAGGCACGCACTCTGGCGTCCCTAGTGGGCCTCTGGCCAGTTGGTGGCTCCTCGCCTTGGCCGGGGCAGGGGTCCCCACAGGTGTGTGTGACTGGGCTCCCCTGTGCCAGGCGGGCTCTCCAGGACGCCCTGCGGAGGCTGCTGGCCTTGTTCGGAGAGACCCTGCAGGCAGCCGTCGCCCTGAGGAGCCAGATTGGAGAACGCGTGGGGCTCTGCCTGGACGATGCTGGCGCCGCAGGTGCAGACCAGGCCCTGCCAGCAGGTGAGTGTGCCAGGCCCCCGCCCCGTGCCGCAGACCCCTGCCGCGGGCTCCGCGATGGGGATGCTCTTGGGAGCTGCCTTCCTCTTCCTGTTGTCAGAACCGCAGGGGGTCCCACCGAGGTCCAGCTGCTTGCCGCACAGAGAGCCGGTTGTCGAGCCAGGGATTGCCTAGGAAGAAAGGACTTTTTAAAATATGTCTTTTGGGAGAATGAGGAATCAGCCTCAAATCCGTCTCCCTGACTAAGGGAGAGTATGGGCTTTTGAAGCAGTGGCCGCAGGCGTGGGGGCAGGCTGTGCGGGATGGCAAGTCTCAGTGCCGGGGTCCGTCCAGGGCCTGCAGAGCCTCAGCTCCTCGTCCCGCAGAAATTCTGCCACTTCTGGGAAAACGCAGAAAGGTCCCCTCGTTAGTCGAAGTTTCAGGGTTCTGGCCACAGCCCTGCCAGCCTGAGAGCCTAAACCACGCGAGGAGAGGTCGTGAAACTCAGAGGGTCGTTAGACCTTGTCTGTTGCTGGCCCCGGTTCCCGCCGACCCCTAGAGAAGGCCGAGGGCCGTCCACGGTGGGCCGCCACAGGTGCCCCTCATTCTTGCCGTGGGTTGTCGTTCTTGGCTCATGCTGCTACGGCACGCGGCTTGCTCACGCAGCGCTGTGTTCGTGTCCGTGTGCCCCGTCTGTAGCTCCGACGCTTGACGAGTCGTGGTCTGACGCGGCCCTGCTGGAGGTGGACAGGACTGTGTCTGAGTGTGCGGAGATGTCCTCCGCGGCCGAGGTCAGCAGTCACGTCCGCGAGAGCTTCCTGATGAGCCCCGACAGCGCGCTGGGGTGTGAGCACACGGTCAGGAGGGTCTACCGGAGCCTGGGCCTGGCCGTGGACGGCCTCCTGGAGATGGTGCTGGACTCCACCAGGCAGGTGAGGCGGAGGCGCGTGGACAGGTGAACAGACCGCATAGTCGATGACCTACTGGGCTTGGTGGAGGCCTCGTGCGACTGCTACGCACGCTGCTGGGTGTCCGCGCGGCGTTCCAGGCCTCACCCCAGCCATGCAGCCTGGGGGGGCCTGGCTCCCTTGACTCTCTCTGCTCCCTCCTCCTGGAGGCATTTGGGGGCAGAAGCGCCTCGTTTCTGGGAGCTCGTTCACCTCCCTTGGCATCGACCTTGAGCTTTGTTCCTACCGACTATCTTCTGATGTGTGTTTTCCCTAAATAGGGCCTTTTCTGAGCCAGAATGAGGAAGGGGGCTTGCTGTGAACAAAAACAGAAGCTCAGTTTGTGTGATTTAGATGATACGCAAATCTGCTTGTACTTCACTTTATGCACGACGGCAATTCCACCCTGAACGTTTTCATGTTTAGGGATTCTCACTAAGAAAGGGTATTATATTTGTTAACCTTTTAAGAACATTTTAAACAATGAAAAAAGCTGTTAAATAGGAATATGTGGGAAGCAATGAGAGAGCCTTCTTTCCACAGTCAGCCTGGTTGAAAAAAAGCATTTTTATGTGAAGCATGCGGCCCAGTTCTCAAACACCTGAGTGGGTTTTCCTCCTCGGGACGGCAGACGAGCCTCCTGCCACTGCCTGTGCTCCCAGGCGTCCCTCCGTCCCCTGCTCTCTCCTAAGAAAGGTCACTGGGCAGATCTGACAAGGGATCGGACACCTGTCTCCAGACCTCTCCGAGGCGTCACGGGCAGGCTGTCTGGGCTACCGAGCCAGTCGCGCTGGGAGCCCTGCCCCACAGAGGTGTGTCGTGCGAGGGCTCGGGAGGTGCCCCGAGAATCGGAGCAGCGGGGTGGGAGTCCCCCTCCCCCGTTGGGGGCCCGGCCTGCCTGAACCCGGCGTGGGAGGCTCACAGGGGGCTGGGCAGGGCCGCCCTGCTACAGGATGGGGCGTGTTCTGGAGGGGGTGACAGCTCAGCTCAAGGGGGCAGCTGAGGCTCCATCGTCATGGAGGGGCCGGCAGGTTTCCCGAGAGGCTGGGTCTGGACGCCCAGCGCGGCCTGGTGGGAAGCCGAGGGAGGCCCTGGCCGGCTCTGGGGCCTCGGTGGGGACGGCTGGGCATTGGTGTCCTGAGTTCTCAGGTTGACCCGACCCCTCAGCCTAGAAGCCCCGACTGGGCTCGTGCCGGGAGGAAAAGGCCCAGGAGGGACGGGGCCTCTCCGCTTGCGGTGGCCCATGGCGTCCGCAGGGTGGCCGAGGCCCCGCAGCCCTGATACCCTGTCACCTTGCCCGGGCCCTGCCTGTGGGGACGGCCGAGGAGCTCGGGGATGGAAGGAGAGTTCTGTTTGTACCTGCACAAGCTTTGGTTGTTTTTGCCATGCAGTTCTGATTTTCAAACGTGTTTTAACAGCTGGAGGAAGCACGACAAATTCATTCTCGTTTTGAAAAAGAATTCAGTTGTAAAAACGAGGAGACGGCGCAGGTTGTCAGGAAGCACAAGGAGCTGCTGGCGCGCTTGGAGGAGCAGAGCGCGGCCAAGGCCGGGCTGGAGCTGCAGCTGCACACGGCGGAGGGTGAGTGGCACCTGCTGGGCTCCGGCGCCTGGAGTGGGACGCGGCAGAGCGTAAACACACAATAACGCAGGCAGCGTGAGGCGCCCGCGATTCTCTGCAGCGCAGCAGCCGCAGCTGGGGGGGGGGGGGGGGGATCGGCGTTGCTGCGGGACAGGCCCCGGCAGTGACGGCCCCGTTCTTGGCACCGGCTGTCACGCGTGGTGGGGCGGGCATATGCATCCACCTGCCAGGGGCGTGATGGCTGGGGTCCCTCCAAGCAGGTACCCTCAACTCTGCCTGGGACCCTCGGGTTCCGGGCGGGCACCTTACCTGGGGTCTCCACTTGGTGCTCTGTGGCTGGCAGGGCTCGGGTGGCCACCAATGCTGTGGGGTCACTGACACAGCTCCGCACAGGCCTGGCCCTGTCTGGGGGTCAGGCCCGTGTCTGCTCCTCCAGTGGCCGTGACGGAGGCGTCAGCGCTCGACGCTCAGCCCCGGGTCCCTGGGCAGATGCCTGGCCCTGGCAGGACCTCAGGTTTGTGCCTCCTGCCGCTCCGGGAGTCACCTCTGTCTCTCTGTCTCGCCGCGTCCCCCTTCAGGCATCCTGGAGGGACTGAAGGTGGAGAAGGCGGATCTGCAGGAGGCGCTGGGCCGGAAGGAGGAGTCCGAGCGGCACCTCGTCCTGGAGCTGGAGGGCCTGAGGCGGCAGCTGGGGCAGGCGCTGCGGGAGCAGGCCTCGCTGAGGGAGGAGTGCGGCCTCCTGTGGAGCCAGAAGGAAGCTTCCGCCTCGGAAGCGGAGGAGAGAGAGGCAGGTGAGGGGCCCGTGTCTGCAGGGGCACGGCAGCAGCCGACCCCCAGCTTCTGCGGAAGTGCCACCTTCCCAGAGGGTGAAAACACGAAAACAGGGACACTCCTCAGAAGGAGCCTTCGTGTGCAGCGCCGGGCTTCGGGGAGGTTGTGCTGGACCAAGCGCCCGCTTGTCTGCTCCTCTTAGAGGCCGTGACTGTCCTGGTCGGCGCCGTGAGGTGGAAAGAGCCTGGGGAGGAGCAGGTGCGACAAACGCCACCAGTCTTGGGGGACAAGTGGCCGATACCGTGAATGAGGCCCACTTTCAAATTTTATTTACAAAAACAAGGGGCCTAATGTTAACCCTAATTAGGAAAACAGTTTTAGCAAAAGTAGTCTGCATATCTTCAGACTTTTAGATATTGTAGTCTTAAAAATATTTAAAATGAGAATGGTCAAAACATAAGCTTAAAATGCTGAGTTTCAGGTAACCATGTCCCCACTAGCGGATTTGTGGCAGCGGCTGTTGGCATAAAGGCTTCTCCCGGAGCTGGTGTGGCGCCGGCGCGGCCTGCCGGTTCCCACCGCCCTGGGAGGGGCCGTGCGTCTCTGCCGCCTTTGCGGGTCTGGCAGAGCATCGGGTCCTCAGGGGGCCGCACTGTGTGTCAGGACCCCGGTCGCTGCGGGCACCGCCTCAACTGATGCGGAAAAATCCAATTTTTCTTCTCAAAAGTTCTTTATTTTAATTTTCTCTTTGATAAAACGACCAGCTTTTGGTTTTGTTAGTCTTCTCCCTGTTCTCTGTCCTGTGCCACTGACTCCTGCCGTGCCATCCCTTGCCTCGGCCGGGCGCCGTGAGCCTCCCTCGGCACCCTCCTGCAGGAGGCGGGTTGGGGCCCTGTCGCCTGCGGGTCCCCGGCTGCCGGCCTGTGGCGCCTGCACTGACACTCGGGTCCCACAGCTGTACTGTCTGTAACCCGAGGGGCGTCCTGTGGTGAAGTCCCTATTTCTGTCCACGGGGCCTGTGAACCTGCCCCAGGTGCTCCCCTCGCCCCGTCCTCGTCTCTGCCGCGGCCCTCTGTCCTCTCTCGGCTGTTGATAGACGGTCCTGTCGATACGTTGGCCCGGCCTTTTCCCCGTGTGTTCTCATCCCTTTGTCTTCAGTCTGTACTTTCAATTGTGTCTGTCACGGATCTGTGCTGACATTGTAAGAAGCCCGACCACGAGTGTCTTCTCGTCCGTGCAGCCACGTCTGTCTGCGGTGCCTGCGGCCCTCTGGCCTGCTCTCGCCCGTTTCCGTGTTTCCTCCGTCCCACGCCTCCCTCTGCCACGCGTGCGGCTCTGCCCGCGGCGTCCGCCCTCCGTGTGCGGCGCTGGCGTGTCCCCTCTCCCTGTGGACACGGTGCTCCCAGAGGGCTGTTTGGGGAAACCTGTCTGCGGCCGAGAGTGCCGGGGATTCTCCTGCGTCCACCATGATCCTTCCGGGAAGCTGTGGCCGGATGCGCAGTGCCGGCTTCCGTTTCTACCCCGAACGCTTGCGGGCTGTGAGCCGTCCTTTCCTCGCGCCTGTGGCCCTTTGTGGGCGTCTCCGACGTCCCCTCCTGCGCTGTGCCCAGCACCGTCCAGGGCGAGTTCTCCACGCCGCGCTCGTTGAGTCCGAGCTCTGGTGTCTTGTCTTGTCGGCCGTTGTTTCTCCAGACCCTTCTCTCTGCTCACCCTTTTCTGTCCTTGTGGGGCACTCCTGACGGGCCGCCCTTCCCAGCGGGCGACCTGCCCTGCCTGCGTCTCAGCCAGGGCAGCCGGGCACCCCCTCGGTGGAGGCCATCTGGCGCCTTGTTGCCGTGAGCACCGGGACTTTCAGCCCGTTCACCTTTGAGAGTCGGCACTTGAGACAGACGTGGGACCTGCCGGGCCGCTCGGTGGCCCCGTGAGGCACCTGTGCACCTGGGCTCTGCTCGCGGAGCTGGGCCACGGCTGCCTCCCACGTCTGTCTCTGGTCCCCCTGCAGCGAGGCCTGGCCCAGCCGGGAGCCGCGGTGGGCGGACGTAGTCCCTGGGCGTCCGCAGCCGGGTGCCAGGGCCGCAGCTGAGGTTTCGGGTGCCTTCCTGCGGGGCAGACGCCTGGCGTGGCAGGAGTGGGTCTCCGGGCCCTTCCTGGTCTCAGGCCAGTGTCTCCTCCTTCGCCTTGTTCTGTCACGGGGACATTCTCGTCGTTTCTCTGGGCTCCTCTTGGTTTGCTCTCACTCTGACATTTTTAACTTGCCTCAGTTTCTCACTCTGTTCTCCATTCCTTCCCTTCACCCTGGCCCTGCAGCTCTGTGCTCCCTTCTGGGGACACGTTCATGCCCGTTTCTCGCCACCAGCCACGGGCCTCCACGTGGGGTCCTAGGGCTGCCACCTGGTCCTGTGACTGTCGATCGAGCCCCCAGGAGTCTCCAGCCCGGCCTTGCCTCCGCCTGGCGTGGCACCTCCTCAGCCCTGCGCCGTGTTGCGCGGCTGTCTTTGCGATGGTGCTGCCTGTCGTGTTTGTTGCGTCTCCTTCAATTGCTGCCAAAGCCGTGGGCGGCAGGGCCTGCAGCAGCACGGGGCCTACGGCTCGCGGAGACGCGGGAGTTGCAAGGTTGTCGGGGCGGCAGCGTCGCTGGAGCCCTGCGGCCGACACCCCCCTTGCATTTCCGACTTTCACGTTCTGGGTCCCGAGTTCCTCTGCTTCCGCCGCAGTAAACGCTGTGTGTTCTCGTTCGTAGGCGCACCTGTCACCGTAGCACACACGGATCCAGGTTTGTAAACACAATCAGGTGATTGCTGTGTGGTGTGTGTGTGTTTGCATTCGATTTTGCAAATTATTTACTAAAGAGGAAAAGTACTTAAGAGCTTTTGTGGCAAACCATTAAATAAAATGAAACTATAATCTTCAATATTAATTCATAGAAATTGGCAAAGTTGTTCCATTTTAATGCTCCAGCCAAATGCAAGCATTTCTCTAACCATGTTTACGACAGTTGCTAAGCTGTGCTGTTGCGGGAATTGATGTTTTGTGGTAGCTGTCGTTGTTCAGGGCCTGGGTCACTGCTCTGGGCCTCCTGGAAGGTGTCCGGGGTCCCGGGCCCCACTGGAGTCCCTGCCTGGTCTGACCCCTGACACCTCCGCCTCTGTCTGTGCGTCCCTGAGGCCCCGCGTGCTGAGAGCCTGGTGCCTCTCGCGTGGCCCCGGAGGCAGTGGTGTCTGGGCTGGGCAGGAGCCCCGTCTGTCCCCAACCAGGGGTGCTGACTGGGACAGCACTCACCCTGGGGCCCTCGTTGGCCTCAGAGATCGTGGATGCTGTGTCACAACTGCACACTCAAGGCTAATTGACCGTAACTGCTGGCTTGTTAGCGTGAAAATTTATTGAGAATGTTACGTTGATGGTAAGGATAGCTTGTCTTAAAGCAGCGATAATTTTTACAAATAAAAATGATCAAATTTTGAAAGCTAGTGAAATGTAAATAAAAATTTATGAATTCAGAGTTCAGATTGGGGTGGTCTGAACGGTGCCGGGTTCAGCAGCAGGCCCTCTCTCAGGACCTTGTTCCTCTGTGGCTTCAGCCTGGGCTGGGCTGTCCCGAGCCCCCGGGCACCGCGTGCCCAGCAGATCGGTGGAAGCCCACTGTCTGCCCACCGTCTGCCCACCGTCAGGCCGCCGCAGGCTTGGGTTCTGGTGAGGCCGTCCTCTCCTTCCAAGATGGTGCCTTGTGCGTGGAGGTCCCTGGAGGGGAGCAGGAGGGGAGGACGGCTGAGGGCCCCCTCCCCAAAGCCCTCTTACTGAGCATTAAACCCAGCCGTGCGGGTGGGGCCCTCATGGCCTAATCACCTCGTAGGGGCCTCACCTCCAAGACCATCATGTTGGCAGTTAGATTTCAACACTGGTCTGCAGGGGAGAGAAGTTGAAACCACAGCACCCGTTTAGTTTTAGATTTGCTCTTGACTTCCTGATTGCTCGCAGGCTTTTCTCCAAGCCATGCCAGCCCTCAGGGCTGCGAACGGATCTGCCGTGAGCCTCCACCCTGGGCGTATCTGAGATCGTGTTCACGGGGGTGGAGGTTTGAAGTTAGTTTTCCGTGTTAGAGAATACACGTGAAGACAGAATCTCTAGAAAATTACCTGATACGTCACTCGAGAGCACCTGAGCGTATTCTTCTCGGGCTTCAAAAGTTTTTCCTCTTAGCTAACTTTCATTTAAAAGACACACTTTTTATTTTCTCAAAAGTAATTTGAGCTGGGTGTGGTGGTACGTGCCTGTGATCCCAGCACTTTGGGAGGCTGAGGCGGGAGGATCATTTGAGCCCAGGAGTTGGAGGCTGCAGTGAGCTGTGATTGTGGCACTTACTCCAGCCTGGCACCGGAGCAAGACCCTGTCTCTAAAAATAAAAACAGTAATTTATTTGACTTTATTTTCAGTGGGTATTTGAGTGAGTCGTGGGCATGCCAGGATGCAGGCCCGGTACATGATGGACGTGGGCATGCGCTGGCTCTGGGGCACAGGGGCCCCCAGGACTGTCACATCCCTGTGTGGTCTCAGGAAGGGGAGGAGGCTCGTGTCTCCGAGGGGTGAGGGCTGAGCGTGGAAGCGTCCTGCGCGCCAGCCCCGCGCGCCAGCCCTGCGCTCCAGGGTGGCTGGACTCGGTGTCTGCTCCTTCCCAGGCCCCTCTGCAGACCCTGTGGAGGTCGGGTCTCTTCTGTGTGGTGTTGCCATTAGGAATGCATGTTTCCTGTTCCCTGCCGAGTTTAGGTGCAGCCTCTGGGGTGTGCGGGTTTCTTCCACGTCTGTTCTCTTTGCATCGCTAGCACTTCGCAAGGAAGTGGAATGTCTGACCAAGGAGCAGTCGGAGATGCGGAAGCAGTCGGAGAAGGACCGCTCGGCCCTGCTCTCCCAGATGAAGGTTCTGGAGTGCGAGCTGGAGGAGCAGCTCTCTCAGCACGAGGGCTGTGCCAGGCAGGCTGAGGAAGTCAGCGCCCTGAAGCAGCAGATGGCTTCTCTGGACAAGCACTTGCGCAGCCAGCGGCATTTCATGGACGTAAGAGTTTTGAGTAATAAACTTTATTTGCATCACTAGAAGTCATCATTATAGCATGAACTGCTTTCCAGGCCATTAAATCAGCTTCTGGGCTGTGACGTGGTGACGAGTGTCCAGCTCTCCACCTCTGCGCTCTCGGCTGGCGCCCTGGACCCCGTCCACGTCTTGTGGGGGAGGATTCTGAGGGACGCCCGCCACGTCCAGGCCCACACTCCTTCCCGCAGCCCCAGGGGGAGCCCCGGCAGCGGGCTGTGCCCTGCGTCCTGGGCGGTGTCTGTGCAGGGCCCTGCCCTTTGCACGTGCGCCGTCGGCTCTGCCGCGTCCTGTCTTCTGTCCACGGGGCTCGAGGCGTCGCCAGTGTTTCACAGCCTGCTGCGTGCCGCTGGGCGGGTGGTGCGTGTGCAGCCTGCCACACGCGCCCCCACGGGACGCCCCTGACGTGCCGCCTCTCGTCCCAGGAGCAGGCCGCCGAGTGGGAGCACGAGCGCGAGGAGTTCCAGCAGGAGATCCAGAGGCTGGAGGGGCAGCTCCGCCAGGCGGCCAGGCCGCAGCCCCAGGGCCTCCTGCACAGCCCGGTAAGCCAGCCCGCCGCCCGCAGGCCCGGGGCCCTTCTCTGCAGCATTTTTAAGCTTTAACTTTCTGTGAACTTTGCCTTCCATGTGCACGGGAGCAGCAGCGCGCACGGCCGGATGAGGAGGTAAGGACGGGCGGCCCGGCCTCCGCCGCTGCCCCTGCTGCCCTCTCGGCCGCGGCTCTCTCTCCCCCTGGTGCCCAGCGGGGCCGCGCGCACCATCTGCTCCCTGCTGGTCCTTCTGGCTTTTTCTTGGGGCTGCAGCTTCCTCTCGTTAGAGATAGCTCTAGTGGTTTGCTTCTGCTTTTTAAACTCATTTTGGGGTACCAGTGGGTTCAAACGCAGTTGTAAGTAGGACTCAGACCCTTGTGCCTGTGCTCAGCTCCAGTGGTGGCCTCTCCGCTCCAGCGCCCCCTGCCTGCGGGGCTGTGCCGTTCCCGGCCACGGCTGCACCGGCCCCTGGCAGCCGCCGGTCTGTCCTCTGTTTCTGTAGCTTAGAAACGGAATCATACCTGTATTACCTTCTGGGACTGGTAATTTTCACTGCCTCTGATTCCCTGGAGATTCACCTAGGTTGCTATGTGTGTTTGTTCTTTTTTTGTTTTTGAGTAGTAGGTCTATTCCTTTCTATCAAAATAAATTTTGTTTTACTGACAAGTTTTGTATCATAAAGAGAGAATGCCCTTCGTAATACAACTCTATCATACTCTTCCCTTAGGTTTCATTGCAAACCTACGTCTAGAGAAACGTAGAGAATGTCTAGAGATAATGTCCATTTTCTCCATTGTCAGTTGTATTGTGTACTTTTTAATTTTGAAGATACATTTTTGTAAACAGTCTGTTGTATTTTTCAAGCATTTTTTGTTGTTTTAGGTTGAATTGTTACAACAGAAGTTGAGAGAAAAATCAGATGCATTTAATGAATTGGTTATAAAGAAAGAGTTGGCAGATAGACAAGTGCTAATCCAGGAAGAAGAAATTAAACATCTGGAAGAGATGAATGCCAACACCAGGAGAAAAGTGGTCCAGCTCCAGGAAGAATTGGAGAAACAGAAAAAAACTGTGAAAGAATTACAAGTAAAGTGTCTGTGTTGTAGCTGGAGCGCAATGGGGGTCCCGGGGGTCCTGGCGCTCCTGCCCGGCCGCGAGGTGGGGGCGGGTCTGCTCACTAGGGCCACAGAGCCAGTGCCAGGAGCACACGCGTGTCAGAGACGAGCAGACATGACTGGTGACTGGCTGGCGGGTTTCCTGTGACCTCACCGGAGAGACTTGCTGTTATTTACCATAGGAGAGTTTTGTACAGGCTTTCATACCAGTTCTTTATGTCTCAAGAACTCTGAATTTTTTTTTTTTTTTTTTTTTTTTTTCTGGAGTGCCGTGGCATCAGCCTAGCTCGCTGGAACCTCCAAGTCCTGGGCTCAAGTGATCCTCCTGCCTCAGCCTCCCCAGTAGCTGGGACTACAGGCATGCACCACCATGCCCGGCTAATTTTTTATATATATATATTTTTAGCTGTTGAGATAATTTCTTTCTATTTTTAGTAGAGATGGGGTCTCGCTCTTGCTCAGGCTGGTCTCGAACTCCTGAGCTCAAACAATCGCCCGCCTCGGCCTCCCAGAGTGCTAGGATTACAGGCGTGAGCCACCGCGCCCGGCCTGCGCCCTCCTTTTTGAGCTTCTGACCTGTCATTTATTTTATGTCACTGGAGGTTAAAGGTTACTTGAGAATGAGGCTCCATGAGGAATTTTATTTTGGAATCAGCACTTTGGCTGTCAGACTCAAACCCTGCTCTGGGATGAGGTGCGGTTTTCCCAGGCGTGCCTGAGTCCCCTGCGTGGGGACTGGGGGGCGACGTCGGCTCCTTCTGGAGGGCGGAGCTGCTCCCGGTCCAGGTCCCGGGAGGGGCGCTGTGCCCCCACCGCGCCTCGGCTGCCCCTTCCACCCCCAGCAAACGCCCGCTGGCTTTTGGGTGCAGAGTGTAGAAAACGCCAGTTTCTCCCTCCACAAAACTGGACATATGGGCATCTTTGTATTCCTGTTTGTTCCGCATTTCACATGCTGTGGACGTTTCTTCATGTTAAGTATTCTTTGAAAACTTTCTCGTGGGCAGGTAATGCTACACTTACCGCATGGGTGTACCAGTAGCCACTGCCCAGGTTTTTTTGGCATGGTCTTTCCAATTTTTAAAAAATTAGTAAGTCCATTGGATATTTTTGTACCCTGTTGAATAATTACTAAGGGCAAATTCCCCACAGTGGAATTGTGGACACACGCCGTGGCTCTTGGTTAGGGTCATGTTCCTCCCCCAGGCCAGCTTCTGTGCACCCCGCACCATCTGCTGAGTCACTGAGTGCAGGTGTGCGCAGGTGTGTGCAGGCGTGCGCAGGTGAGTGCAGGTGTGTGCAGGTGTGCCACTGGGCTTCAGGAAGAGCAGAGATGGTTTGCGTTTTAACAGACAGCAGTCTGAAGTCCCTGATTCCTAAATATTTGCCTGAAATAAATTTCCTTCTTGTTCCTAAATAGGATAGAGAGGCACTAAAGGAGCAGCAGTTGACTCACTTGCTTCTGGAGTCCACACTGCAGTCTGAACGGGGTGAGGGCAGGTGTCCCGGGGCTCCTGCAGACGGCCCTCCTGCGGGTCCCGAGGTGCGATGGGGGGCAGCACAGAGGGCGCCCCTGCAGCGCGACAGCGAGGTACATAGGGGCAGGGGTCGGGACCCAGCCCTGGGCATGCAGCATCTGGCGGCCTTGCCTGCACGTGTGTGTGGATGGCCCAGACACTGCAGCTGGTGGGTTTGTGACCACTGTAGTTCTTAGCAGTTTCATCGTTCTCATGTGCATAGAGGGGTGATAACTGTTCTGCGCATGTATTTTTAAATCTAGGAAAGGTATTTTAATAATTATTAAACCAATTAGAATATCAGATAATTTTTAATACTTCTGTTTTAATGAAAGGTCTTAGACTTAAAAGGACATCTGGAGGAGACTAAAGATGACTTAGTAAATAAAAATGAAGAGGCACTACATCTGAATTTAAAATCAGCTGTGCAGAACACCCCGACAGCCGAGAGCAGCAGCGAACTTGAGGAAGAGAATGCCAACCTAAAGGTACACTACAAGGTCCACCTTGACACCTGAGTTTGGGTTGATTTTGTAGGTGCTGGGGCCAGCCGCAGGGCTGCGCAGTCACGCCTTCCCGGACACCCCCAGTGGCCCTCAGTTCCAGAAGTCCCTGCCTTCTGCCTGGGCTGTGACTGGGGCGGTGCTGGGACTCCCAGGGGTCAGGAGTGAGGAGCCGGGGGCCCCACTGCAAGCTCTTCTTCCTGTTGGCAGCACTGGTGGGGTCTCCGGTGGAGTCAAATTGCAGGAGAGGCCCTTCCCATGACAAAACCGTGAGCAGATAGAGTCCCGCTTTGGCTGTCTGGAGCTGTGCTGTTCTAGAAGAGGTGACATTCAGTGAGGGGTCCTCTCTGTGGAGCCTCCCTCTGGCAGGATGGGGAAAGAAATCTGTTTTTAAATCTTCTCTGTTATTTTAATGTAGCTGGGCTTTTGAAGTAAAAAAGAAAGCCAACCTTTTTGCAGTGGAGATGATATTGAAAGTTGAAAAAGAAAACGTAACTTTACGAGGCAGCCTTGAAATGCATGGGTCAGATGGCTGTGTGTGGCGCCACGCGGCACAGCCTCGAGAGTGACCCGAGGGCGTGGAAGACGGCTGAGGGGTTGTGTCATTCATGTCTGATTCTCACAGAAGTCGAGTCTGTAAGATCTTAAAATGTCTCGAGTGAAAAGGGAGTTTTAGACTGATCCTAGTAACTAGTTGTCCTTTCAGTGTGAACCTTTTTTAAATTTTGAAACGGTCTCGCTCTGTCACCCTGGCTAGAGTAAAGTGGCATCTTCATAGCTCACAGCAACCTCCAACTCCTGAGCTCAAGTGATTCTTCTGCCTCAGCCTCCCGAGTAGCTGGGACTACAGGCATGCGCCACCACTGCACACTCATTCTTGTATTTTTGGTGATTGTTTTGAAATAAATTTCCTGGAGAAATGCAGTGCTTGATTAGTTTGAAAGCCAAGCTAACATGTCATTTTAAGCAGAGAGGACTTTCATAGAAAAACATTTTCAGATTGGATTTCTAATTTCCGAACTTCAAAGCACAGGCTGTTTAATTGGGACAGTTGACATCTGCAAGGCCGGGGAGCGTAGCGCAGTAGCGCGTTGGCCTTGCTGTCGGGTGACGGCTGTCGGTTTCGCAGGCGTTCCTGTGCGGCGAGGAGGGGGAGGTGGCGCAGTGGGCCGGCAGCTGCAGCTGCTGAGAGTTCTTGGCCCAACCCAAGGTCACAAAGATATTTCTTTGTGTTCTCATAGAAATCGCATAGTTTAACTCTGCATTCGGGCCTTTGATAGACTGTAAGTTTATTTTTTGGCACGTGTGTATCCAGTTGTTCCAGCACTGTTTGTTGAAAAACTGTTCTTTGCCCATTGATTTGCCTTCACCCCTTTCTGGCCGTGGTGTCAGGGTAACACGGGCTCCTTGAATGAACTGTTCCTCTTCTGTGTTCTGGAAGATCATACAGAATGGGTGTTATTTATTCTTTACGTGTTGAATAGCATTGTTCAGTGAAGACACGTGGGCCTGGTGAGTTCTTTTCTGGAGCTTATTAAAATTATAGATTCTATTTTCCTACTAGTTGTGGGGCTATTCACATGAATGTTTCATAGTGGGAAATTTTGGGCCATTGTTGAGGATTTTTTCCTGCCTCCCCCTTCTGGGGCGGTAATGCAGACACACCCTGCGTGGCCCACATCCTGTGCACAGTTGAGGTTCTGTCATTCTTTCCTTTCTGCCTCTGATGGGATCGTTTTTGTGATTCTTTAAGTTCTCAGATGCTTTGTCATGTTCAGTATTTTTTTAAGCCCATTGAGTGAATTTAAAAATTTCAGATATTATAACTCTTAGGTGTAGAGTTTTTATGTCTTTCTGTAGTTTCTGTCCTTCTGACATGATTTCCTGTCTTTTCGTCTGTGGGGAAGATGCTTTTCTTTATGGCCGTGAGCACAGCTGTGTCTGCTTCAATGTCCCGGTTTGCTTTTTGGGCGTTTTGTCATCTCAAGGCTGGTTGCTGTTTGTTGTCTTTGCTGCTGTTTTTTTTTTTTTTTGTATCTTGAATAATTTTGATTTGCATTCTTGACGTTCTGCACATTGTGCCGTGGGGACCCTGGCTTCTGTGTTACCGTCAGTGAGCTTGGTTGCCCTCAGGTGCTCACCTGTCCTGCCTGCAGAGGTGGCTGTCGAGACCGGGCAGAGCTCACGCGTGAACTCGGGGTTTTCCTGCCCTGCTTCTCTGTCTCTCTGGGGACACCCCTTGCTCTCCACAGCCTCCTGGACCTCATTGTGCCACACTGCCTGGGGGCAGGGTCTCGGGAGCAGAAACGCCCCCCTCGGTGGCCTCTGCCATGTCTTGGTGCTCCCTGCACGGCCTCCTGGCCCCACAGGCAGGTGGGGTGTGATGCGCTGGGTTTCTGAGGAACATCTGTCCCCACCTGACGTGGACCCCAGCCTTGGTCCCAAACCACCCTTTCTCGTCAGTCTGCCCGGTCACCCCAGGCCCCTCTGAGTCCCCGGCTGGCACTGCCTCTCCAGACGCCGCACAGAGCTGCACTTGCTGAGGGATAAAACGCCACTTCTGGGCGGAGGGAGCCTGTCCTTGCCCTGCCCCGAGGGCCGGTGGTGCTCACACCTGCTCGCTCCGCACTGGCTGGGGCTGAGAGGGCCACTCTGGCCACACACGGAGCTGCCACAGCACTTTTGGGGGCATCTCCGTGCTCTTGGCTGCAACATCTGCTCTTTTTCTCAGTTCTGCAACCTGAAGGTGTTTTCCTCTTTCTTTTGCCACCTTAGCCTGTTTTTAACCCTTCTTCTTTGTGCTGTTTCAATTGCACTGTATCTTAGAGGACTGATTTTAGATTTTACTGTGTTACATTTTAGAGCCACCTTTCCTGCTGGCTCCAGTGTTTTAAGTGTAACATTTGTGTTGTGATGATGACTGTTTTGTGGTGCACGCCCGTTTATCCCGGTGTCTTTAGTGAATGAGCAAAACCTGCACACAGCCAGCATTGTCTTTACAAGTCCCTTCACGGCCTGCTCAGCACAGACACGAGTCTGCAGCCCCAGTCGGGAGAGTGCAAGACGGAGCTGGCCATGCGCTGGGAGGACCGGCTAGATGAACTGTCGTGAGCGTGTTTGGGAAACGTGTGTGCCGTGCATAGCTGTGGGAGCCAAAGCAAACCAAAGGACCATCGGGTTCTTTTCTGTTTTTACTAAAGGCCGGATTGTATTTGAGTCCAAAGTGATTGTGAAGTAGTTCTAGTGAAACCCAGTGTTGTTACAAAACCCTTAATTTTTGGGAAGTAAAACATTAGACTATAAGAAATTGCTTGAAAATTGTTAGAATACAAATTGGTTAGAATTTTCCCATTTTTGGCCACTACCCCAGTAAGATTATCTTAAGAGAATAGTTTGGAACCATACTGACTTGGATTTCAATCCTGATTTTCCACTTAATATTTTCGTGGGTTTGGAAAGATATTTAATGTCTAAGTTGCAATTTTCCTGTCGTTAAAATGAAAATAGTAATATTTCTTAAAACTGTCAAAGATGAGGTTAAATGGCACAAGTAGACCTGCTCTTTGCTGCCTGGTGTGGTGCTGAGGCAGCCGTGACGGGCACACCACGCTGCGGGGCGTGGCCTCCCGGGCCGGACGGTGGCCTGGCCAGTCCACGTCTGCATATGCGGATTCTCCGGCCACGTCCGCCACGTTTGTTCTCCAGTGAGAAGCATACCCCAAAGCTAAATGCTCCTTCAGGAAAATCAAATCCAAGTCATTTAAATACTAACGAAACAAACACTTAAAGGGTGGTGAGAGCATCTTCATGTCGACGTCCTTGGCTGAGGAGCGTGTTGGAGCCTCTCAAGCCTAGACGCGGAGCGTGGGGTGCGGGAGGTGGGAGGCTGCGCCCGTGCGGAGGCGGCTCTGCTCCCTGCATGGGGTTCCTGAGCGCCCGTGCCCTGACCTGGCGGTTTCCATGCGTTGCTGCTTTGTTGTTCGAGTGGCTGAGTCTGTCCACTTCTCCAGGAATGAATTCAGCCTGAACTGTGTCCTAAAAGAAGGAAATTCAGGAGTGGATGTGTTAATTTGTCTCCGAAATGTGCTTTCTCTTCAGGTCGTGTGTGCCAGGAGTTCTGAAATTGAAGAGCTGAAAGCCACTATTGAAACTCTGCGAGAGAACCAGGAACGATTACAAGAGGACAAAGCTGAGGAAATCGAGCGGCTCCACGAAGTCATCGAGAAGCTGCAGCGGGAGCTGTCCCTGGCGGCGCCCGCCGTGCAGGGGGCCAGCGACAGCCGGGCGGGGAGTCTGCAGAGGGAGCTGCTCTGCGGGCAGGCGGAGGGCCCCTGCGGGCAGGCGCTGCAGGGCGAGCTCCAGGCTGCGCTTGCGGCCAGGGAGGCCCTGAGCCAGCGGCTGGCCGACCAGGCCCACAGGCACAGCCGGGCCCTGCAGGCCTTGCAGCAGCGGCTGCAGGGCGCGGAGGAGGCCGCCGCACGGCAGCTGGCGGAGCTGGGGCGCAGTGCGGCCCTCAGGGAGGCTGAGGTCGAGGGCATGGCCGCCCGCGTCCGGGAGTTCGAAGCTGCCCTAAAAGCAAAGGAAGCGACGATTGCCGAGAGAGACTTAGAGATTGACGCTGTGAACAGGTGGAAAGCGGCCCACGCCAGCGCGCTGAAGGCCGTCCTGTCGGCCGTGGCCCGTTTCCGCGGTGCCCTGGAGCAGCAGCCCCTGGCCGGCCCAGCCGAGCCCCCTGAGCTGCAGCAGCTCCGAGCACAGTGTGTCCGTCTCAGCCGCCAGCTGCAGGTGCTGACCCAGCGGTCCCTGAGGTGCCAGATGGAGCTGGACAGACAGCAGCTGCCCGGCGCCTGCTGGCACCCTGGCCTGGAGGGCGGCACCGAGGCACCAGTGCTCAGGGAGGCGGAGGCGCCGGAGCAGGGCGTCAGCAGCGGGCGGCTGACCTCGGGTCTCCACGGCCAGGACCAGGACCCACGGGTAGGCCTCCTCCCCTGTGGGCCTCGGGCGGTGGGGGAGCCCTGGCCTGGCGGTGGGAGCGGGCTGGGCTGGCGGATGTTGGCTGTTCTCTGAAGGAGACTTTGGGTTTTTCCTTCCTTTCCTGTTCGTTTTCTCTTAATTTTTTTTTTTTTTTTTTTTTTTTTGAGACAGAGTCTCGCTTTGTTGCCCAGGCTAGAGTGAGTGCCGTGGCGTCAGCCTAGCTCAAGCAACCTCAAACTCCGGTCCTCAAGCGATCCTCCTGCCTCAGCCTCCCAAGTAGCTGGGACCACAGGCATGCGCCACCATGCCTGGCTAATATTTTCTATACATTTTTAGTTATGTAGAACTAATTTCTTTCTATTTTTAGTAGAGACGGGGTCTCACTCTTGCTCAGGCTGGTCTTGAACTCCTGAGCTCAAACGATCCGCCCGCCTCGGCCTCCCAAGTGCTAGGATTACAGGCGTGAGCCACTGCGCCCGGCCCCCGTTTTCTCTTAATTTTGATGACTCTTTCTGTGCTGAGTGCGGGGGCAGGGGAGGGTGTGCAGTTAGCACTGGTGGCTCGTGACACAGTAGAGAAGGGACGCTGGAGTGGCGCCTGGTCGGGGTCTGTGCACAGTGAAATTGGGCTGAGCTGAGGACTTCACTGTCTTGTACAACTTTAGGCTTATTATTTTTATAACTTATTTAAGCTTTTTAAAACCATTCTTTCTGGCCGGGCACGGTGGCTCACGCCTGTAATCCTAGCACTCTGGGAGGCCGAGGTGGGAGGATCGCTCGAGGTCAGGAGTTCGAGACCAGCCTGAACAAGAGCGAGACCCCGTTTCTACTAAAAAATAAAAAGAAATTAGCTGGACAACTAAAAATATATAGAAAAAATCAGCCGGGCATGGTGGTGCATGCCTGTAGCCCCAGCTACTCGGGAGGCTGAGGCAGGAGGATCGCTTAAGCCCAGGAGTTTGAGGTTGCTGTGAGCTGGGCTGATGCCACGGCACTCTAGCCAGGGTGACAGAGTGGGACTCTGCCTCAAAACAAAAAAACAAAAAACAAAAAAAAACCCAATTCTTTCTTAAATATGATAGGGTTTATACAATGATCTGGAGATTGCTTTGTATTAGACAGTCTTTCGTAATTTCCTTCTCTGGTTTCTAATCAGAAGCCTGTCTTTCAACAAGCATTTCCTGTGTGAAATGTTCTAAGCGCTTTCTGTGTTGGAGCAGAAGGGCCTGTGTGAGCCGTCTGCTCTAGAATGCCGGAGTCTGTGTCTGAGCAGAACGCGGGACTCGCCGCCTGCCGCCGGCACCAGCTCTGGGTGCTCCCGGCCCCCCGCGCTCCACGGGCTGCCCGGGTGGGAGCAGCTTCCTGTCTCGAGCGCCCGGCCTCCCGCAGAGCCCGCTGTGCCGGGGGCTGCGCCTTCTCCGCTGAGGTCCCCGCGGGTGCCCGGCTCCTGCACACACAGGTCCTCTGAGGACATCCCAGCCACCGCCTCCTGCGCCTCAGGTGTCCGGCACTCTCAGCGCTAACGTCTACACATCGTCACTGTCTTCTCTGTCAAGGGTGATTTGCCGCCTGCCAAAGTCCTGGTGATGCTGAAGGACCCGGGTCTCCACGCCCAGGACAGCGCGACGCCGGTGCTCACCGTCTGCCAGAGGCAGCTGCGGTCGGAGCTGCTCCTGCTGAAAAACGAAATGCGCTCGAGTCTGGAGGGCGGCGGCGCGGCCGGGGGAAGCGCGAAGGTGGGTGGCGGGCGCGTGTGGGGCTGCCCCGGGCGAGGCCTCTGCGCCCTGCTGCGGTGGGGGCCTGGCGTGGGCTGGACCTGCTCCCTGAGTCCGTGCTGTTCTGTGACGACGCTGCTCACGGCCACATGCTTCATTTGGAAGCACACGTTTCCCGTGGTCGCGCGGCGTGTGAAGAGCCAGCAGGGAGGTTTTCCTCACGTTCACGGCTGGTGCAGGTGGGCACACCGAGCTCCAGGCCACGTCTCGGGGTCTCTCCTTCCTGTGAGGCCCGAGGTGCCCCTGCGTGGCGCGGGACTCTCGTGGCCAGTGTCTGTTTCACTGTCAAAGGCTTCACATGTATTTTTTGAACCTCAGATTTGACTTGAAGGGAAGTGGAGGTTTCTTTTCCTGGTGGCCGGAGCCGCGAGCTCCTGGAGTGTGGGGCGTCCCGGGCCCTGCTGGCCGGGGGTCCTCGGCACGGGCTCCGGCCCCTCCCCGGCGGCCCTTCCCGACACCGCTGTGGGCACGGCAGGCGCAGGCTCCTCGTCCCAGTTCCGAAGCCCAGAAGCTCTTCAAGCCCAGACTGGCCGGTTGGCTTTGTTCCCTCAAGCCCGGGGCCAGCGGGTGCCCGGCGCTGCAGCCTGCTCAGGCCCGTGCTCGCTGCGCCCCTCGCGGCCCGGTGGGCGTGTCATGCGCGTCGCTGAGACGCCCCACGCCTGTGAGCGGAGGGCGGGTGCACTGCCGTGCCCTGTGCACCGCCACGGTCTTTAGGACCTGAAAGGTTTGCACAGTGCACGGGCCCCGTGGTCTTAGAGCTGCGTGTGGCCCAGGCCTGCGTTTTGAGAGCAGATGCCTGAACCTGGTTTCCCACGTCCATCAGGTGCCCTCAGGAATACGCCGTGTGCGTAGAGAGCCTCCCACCATCTCTGCGGCACTCGCCGGGCTCGGCCCCTCACGGTCGGAGCTGCTGTTTCAATTCTTAAGGGAAAACTCAGCCTGTGGGGTCCTAAGCTGATCACCAAATTCTTAGAAGTTACATATAAACGAACTCTGCATTCATTACACAAACCACAATTGTGTGTTTTTCAGTATTCAGACAAAGAACCTTCTATTACTTTTTTTCCTCACACAAAGCTTGTATCCTCCATAAATTACCACAGAAATAGTTTATGATAATTGTCTTTTTTTTTTTTTTTTTTTTTTTGAGACAAGGCCTCACTGTGTTGCCCTGGCTGGAGTGCAATGGTGTCATCACAGCTCACTGGAACCTCCAGCTCCCGGACTCAAGCGATCCTCCTGCCTCAGCCTCCCCAGTAGCTGGGACTACAGGCATGCGCCACCATGCCCGGCTAATTTTTCTGTTTTTTTGTAGAGACAGGGTCTCACTGTTGCCCAGGCTGGTCTAAGACTCCTGACTTCAAGCTATCCTCCCCCCTTGGCCTCCCAAAGTGCTGGGATTACAGGCACGAGCCACTGTGCCCAGCTAGTAATTATTTTGTAAGCAAAACAATTTAAGCTTAGATTCTATTTTTCATGGAATTAAATAAACTTGAAATGTTAAGCACTTAGAGGGACCAAGGGCTCATCGGGCCTCTCCCCAGTATGTGCTCAGACGGATGTGTTCAAGACACCCTAGGTTCCGTTGTTTCACTGTGTGTGTATCCTTTTTACCTTCAGGGTAAGGAAAAAGGACTGGAAGATTGTCAGCTGCAGAAAGTCGATCTCGTAGCTCAGGTGAAACAACTTCAAGAAAAATTGAACCATCTGGTATATTCTGTGACCTTCCAGGATGTCAACACTGCAGATTTTACATTTCAACAGCCGTTGGCATCAGCATTTGGGTCAGAAAACAGTTCGAGTGATGGTTCCCACAATGGTGAAGAGACTGACAAATCGCCTCCTGTTGATGCATTTTTTAATATCGACAGAACCATGAGGGATCTAACTGATGCTACTGAAGATCAGGATTATTTGATAAGAAATGAAATGCCAGATTTTCCCATTCAAGAAAAATCAGAACTGCAGGATGGGACCCATTCTTTACCAACCTGTGTGCATGGTGGTGCCCTGAGCCGCAGTGACCTGGCCGAGCCCCTGAAGAGCCCGGTCAGGGTGCTGGACCTGTCCTCCTGGAGCTCCCCCGAGGTCCTCAGGAAGGACTCGGCCCTCGAGCCCCAGCCCGGCCTCCCCCTGACGCCCCACTCCGACGTCCTGAGCCTGCGCAGTGCCGATGCCTCCCTGCAGGACGGGACCCAGGCCTCGCTGCTGCTGGCCGCTGAGCCGGGGCTGCTTTGTTACCCGGGCGTGTCTGCAGCAGGACAGGCCCCACCGTGGGCAGAGTCTCCGCCGGCCGACCACCAGCCTGTGGAGAGGATGCCTGTGGTAGGTGCCTCCTGCCCCTGGCCAGGGTTCCCTGGGGAGTGTGCACATGGCTGGCCTGGCCTCACGGCAGCTGCCATTGTTGGCTCAGTGCCTGACATGTGGGCACCTCACAGTGCTGCCCACGGGACTGTTGTCATGTGAGCACGGGGGCATGTCGGGTTTCAGACATGGAGATGCACCCACCCTCCTCCAACGTTTCTCAGCTGGCGCTGATTCCAAGAGGCACAGCCATTCGCTCTCTTCCTGTAGAACTTGCACAAGCCTTCTTTGTCTGGTTATGTTTTTTAGATTATTTTCAGTAGTGTTACATATTTAACAGGTTTCACACATTATGTTAACTAATTTTAAGAATATTTCAATTTATTATTTTGAGTTAGATTGTATTTTTTCTAACAATTATTTTGGGATTTGTCATGTCTTGAGTAAGATAAAATAAAACATAATTTAGCAGATACATGTTATCAGAAATACCCATATACCATCATTTCATGCAAAAAATTTTAAAATCTGAAATATTTGCTAGTGGCTACCTTATCCCTAAACAGATGTGGGTGGATCTGATTAAGTTATCAGAAGCACATGACCTCTAGTAGTCACAAGTTTTAAGTACTTTCCTTGGGGTTCTATGTGGGAAGATGATAAATTCAAGCCTTAGAAAGTTTTCATCTGGTAAGTTCAGCTCTGTGATGTAATTACTTACTATTTCATGACCATTTAAAAGTTTCCCCTGTCTGAACAGGAGAAAGATGTCGAAGATTTTATCATAACATCTTTTGATGCTCAAGAAACGTTACGTTCACCTCCTCCCGGGTTAGAAGAAAACAATGACGGAAGTGAAGAAAGTGAGTCAGTTACCTGTTTTGAACTTTTTATTTTGGCAGTTTTGGACTACAAAATAGCATAAGAAATTCCTGTGTGTCCTTCCCGAGCTCCACACGTCCACAGTTGGCATGTGTGTCACATGACCACAGCACAGCGCGGTGCTGGGCACCAGGTCACCCGCACTGACACAAGGCTGGTGTCCTCTGTAGACCACACTCAGGCTCTGCCAGTCGTCTCGACAGCGTCCTTTACAGAAGACGCCCCAGCTCCCACGCTGCCTTCAGACGTCCTTGGCGGGGCAGAGCCTGGGCAGAGGCCCCTCATTTGTGCCTAGGTGCCTTGGCCTCCCCCACCCCCCCTCTGTCCCCCACACTGGGAACGGCCCCGCCATCTGCCTGTAGGTTTCAGGACAGATTTGAGAGGAGCAGAGCGGTAACTGCAGCAGTGTCCCCAAGACTGTGCGTGGGCTGCTGCGTGCGCCCCGGGCTTTGGGGCGGGAGGTGCGTGGAGTCACTGGGGCTCCTTGCTGTGGTGGCAGCTGCCAGGTTTTCTTTCTCCTTTTTTCAAGAGAGACTCCAAGGCTGTGAATATTCTGCTTCTCCAGTTTACACCCACTGGTCTGGGCCTCACTGATGTTTTTTTAATTTTTTAATTTTTTTTATTTTATGGGCTATAATACCTGCATATCTTTACAGGGTGCCTGCGATCCTCTGATGCAGGCATACGGTGTAAATTAATCGAATCAGGGAAATTGGGGTGTCCATCGCTTCCGGCATTTAACATTTCTGTGTGTTAGGAACTTTCCAATTCCTCTCTTTTAGCTATTATAAAGTATACCCTAACTGATTGTGGATTATAGTCAGTTTGTTGGGCTATCAAATATTGTTCATTCTGTCTAACTAACTGTATGTTTGCACCCATTAGCCACCCCCACTTCATCCCCTCCTCCCCTCCAGCCCTCAGCCTCTGGTAACCGTCAGTCTACTCTCTGTCTCCATGACATCAGTTGTGAGTGAGAACGTCCGAGGTTTGTCTTCTGTGCCTGGCTGGCTTCACGCAACACAGCGTTCTCCACTTCCGTCCACGTTGTGGCAAATGGCAGGGTTTCACTCTTTCCTGTGGCTGTAGGATACTCCATTGTGTGTATGTACCACAATTTCTGTATCCATTCATCCCTTGATGGACACTTAGGCTGATTCCAGATCTTGGCTATTGTGAATAGTGCTGCAATAAACGTGGGAGTGCGGATATCTTCTCAATATGCTGAATTCCCCGTGTCCTCCGCTTTGGGTACATACCCGGCAGTGGGATTGCTGGGTATATGTTAGTTCTATTTTTAGTTTTTTGAGAAACCTCCGTACTGTTCTCCATAGTGGTTGCACTATGCACATTCCCACCAACAGTGTACGAGGGCTCCCCTCTCTCCACATCCTCACCCCCATTCGTTACTGCCTGTCTTTCTGATAGAAGCCATTTAACTGGGGTGAGACAATATCTCATTGTAGTTTTGATTTGCATTTCTCTGGTCACTAGTGATGTTGAGCATTTCTTCATACAGCTGTGGGCCATTTGTCTTCTTTTGAGAAATGTCTATACAGATCCTTTGCCAATTTTTTAATCAGATTATTTGATATTTTATTATTGAGTTGTTAGAGCTCCATATATATTCTAGTTATTAATCCCTTGTCAGATGGGTAGTTTGCAGATATTTTCTCCCATTCTGTGGGTTGTCTCTTTACTTTGTTGACTATTTCCTTTGCTGTGCCAAAGCTTTTGAGCTTGATGTGACCCCATTTGTCCAATTTTGCTTTGGTTGCCTGCGCTTTGGAGTTACCACTCAAGAAGTCCTTGCCCAGAGCAGTGTCCTCCAGTGTTTCCCAATGTTTTGTTGCAGTAATTTCATAGTTTTGGGTCTTAAATTTAAGTCTTTAATCCATTTTGCTTTGATTTTTATTATATATGGTGAGAAAGAAGAATCTAGTTTCATTCTTCTGCATGTGGATATCCAGTTTCCCCAGCACCATTTATTGAAGAAACTGTCCTTTCCCCACTGTATGTTCCTGGAAACTTTGTTAAATGTAAGTTCACCATAGATGTGTGGATTTATTGCCGGATTCTTCACTTTGTTCCATTGTTCTATGTGTCTGTTTTTATGCCAATACCATGCTGTTTTGGTTACCACGGGTCTGTAGTATAATTTGAAGTCAGGTAATGGAATTCCTCTAGTTTTATTCTTTTTGCTCAGAAAGGCTTTGGCTATTCTGGATCTTTTGTGATTCCATGTAAATTTTAAGATTATTTTTCCTATTTCTGTGAAGAATGTCATTGGTATTTTGATGCAGATTGCATTGACTCTGTAGATTGCTTTGGGTAGCATGGACATTTTAGCAATATTGATTCTTTCATTCCACAAGCATGGAATATCTTTCCATTTTTTTGTGTCCTCTTCAATCTCTTGCATCAGTGTTTTATAGTTTTCATTGTAGAGATCTTTCACTTCTTTGGTTAAGTTTATTCCTAGGTATTTTATTTGTAGCTATTGTAAATGGAATTACTTTCTTGGTTTCTTGTTCAGATTGTTTGCTGTTGGCATATAGAAATGCTACTGATTTTTACATGTTGATTTTGTATCCTGCAACTTTACTGAATTTGTTTATGTTTATCTGTTCTAATAGTTTTTGGGGGGAGTCTTTAGGTTTCTCTAGATATAAGATCATATCGTCTCCATACAAGGACAATTTGACTTCTTCCTTTCCAATTTGGATGCCCTTTATTTCTTTCTCTTCGATTCTTCCAGCTAGAATTTCCAGTACTATGTTAAATAACAGTGGTGAAGGTGGGCATCCTTGTCTTGTTCCAGATCTTAGAGGAAAGGCTTTCAGGATCTTTTCCCCCCTTTTGGTGTGATATTTGCTGTGGGTCTGTCATTTCTAGCTTTTATTGTGTTGAGGAAAGTTCTTTCCATACCCAGTTTTTTTGAAAGTTTTTATCATGAAAGGATGTCGAATTTTATCAAATGCTTTTTCAGCATCAGTTGAAATGATCATGTGGTTTTTGTCCTTTGTTCTGTTGATATGATGAATCACATTGAAAGTGTTTGGGAAGGATGTGGCTAATGAACACACAGTACTTCGATGGTTTGAGAAGTTCCATTCTGGTGATTTTAATCTTGAAAATGAGCCACGTGGGTGACCTGAGACCAAGGTGGATAATGATGAGCTGAAAGCTGTAGTGGAAGCGAATCCATCTCAACCTATGCGTGAATTAGCAGCTAGATTTGACATTACTATTCCAACAATATTGGAACATTTGAAACAAATGGGCAAGGTAAAGAAGCTGGATAGATAGGTACTGCCTGGATTAAATGAGCATCAGAAGAGAAATAGTCTCGAAACTTGCCTTTCTTTGCTGTCATAACATAAAGGTGACCATTTCTACACCATATTGTTACATGTGATGAAAAATGGATTCTTTCTGACAATTGCGAGCATTCAGCACAATGGTTGGATAAAGATGAAGTGCCAAAACACAGTCCAAAACTGAATATTCATCAAAAAAGGCTAATGGTGTCTGTTTGGTGGTCCAGCGCTGCTATTATCCATTACAGCTTCATGAAACCTGGTCAGTCCACTATAGCACATGTCTACTGCAACCAACTGGACAAAATGAAGAGGATGTTTGCGATTAAGCAGCCGAGATTGGCCAATAGCACAGGCCAATCCTCTTGCAAGACAACACTCGACTACATGTCACACAAACAACGCTGCTCAAACTACAGAGGCTGGACTTGGAAACTCTGTCATCCACCATATTCACCAGACCTTGCGCCAACTGACTACCACTTCTTCTAGGCTTTGGACCACTTCTTGCAAGGAAAAATATTCAGTTTTCAACAAGCTGTGGAAAATACCTTTCCCCATTTAATCGCCACTTGCTCTCCAGGCTTCTTTGCTGCTGGCATAAACAAGCTATAGTTAAAGATGGCAAAACTGTGTTGATAGTTTAGGCACATAATTTAATTATATTGCTTCTCATTTGAGATATAATAAACTAAACTTTGATTTGAAATTGGACATTTCATATTTAATGACCTAATACCTACCTTGTACCATCCTTGCATCCCTGCGATGAATCCCACTTGATCATGATGAATAATCTTTTTAATGTGTTGTTAAATTTGGTTTGCTAGTATTTTATTGAGGATTTTTGTGTCTATATTCATCAAAGTTACTGGCCTAGAATTGTTTTCTTTTTTCTTTTGTCTTTGGTTTTGGTATCAGGGTGATACAAGCCTTATAGAATGAGTTTGGGAGTATTTCCTCCTCCTTGGTTTTTTGCAGTAGTTTAGATAGGATTGGTATTATTAGTTCTTCTTTGAATGCTCGGTAGAATTCAGCAGTTAAGCTTTTGGGTCCTGGGCTTTTCTTTGACAGGAGACTTTTTATTACGGCTTCTGTCTCGTTACTTGTTATTGGTTTATTCAGGCTTTGGATTTCTTCCTGGTTCAGTCTTGGTGGGTTGTGTGAGTCTAGAAATATGTCCAGTTTTTCTAGGTTTTGCAATTTGTTGGCCTACGGTTGCTCATAGTGATCTAATGACCCTTTGGACTTCTGCAGTGCCAGTTGTAATGTCCCTTTTTCATCTCTGACTTTGTTTGGGTCTTCTCTGTTTTTTCTTAGTCTGGCTAAAGGTGTGTCAATTGTGTCTTTTCAAAAAAACAAACTTTTCATTTCATTGATCTGTTTTGTATTGTTTTTTGGGTTTCAATTTCATTTATTTCTCCTCTGATCTTT
>CM052436.1:115620-150096 GCA_028533085.1 Varecia variegata | reverse complement strand
CCCAAAAAGGAGAGAAGGTAAAGGAATTGCTTGGTCCATAGTGGGAAAACGCAGGCTTTTCTTTCTTTTTTTTTTTTGTTTCAGACAGAGTCTCGCTCTGTTGCCCGGGCTAGAGTGAGTGCCGTGGCGTCAGCCCAGCTCACAGCAACCTCAAACTTCTGGGCTCAAGCAATCCTCCTGCCTCAGCCTCCCGAGTAGCTGGGACTGCAGGCATGCGCCACCATGCCCAGCTAATTTTTTTTCTATATATTTTTAGCTGTCCAGATAATTTCTTTCTATTTTTAGTAGAGACGGGGTCTTGCTCTTGCTCAGGCTGGTCTCGAACTCCTGAGCTCAAACAATCCGCCCGCCTCGGCCTCCCAAGTGCTAGGATACAGGCGTGAGCCACCGCGCCCGGCCCAGGCTTTTCTTTTTAACTAAAAAAAGCTTTTTTTTTTTTTTTAACCTAAATGTAAACTCCAATAAAAGTTTTATTTTGAACCTCACATACCCCTTTTTTTACAGAATTTAAGGAGCTTACAGCACTAGCTCTGTCCGCAGAGGGGTGTGCAGAGCTTGATTTAGTATAGCTAAAAACAGAGGAAGAGAAACCTGGACCCCTTCACCTCGGGGCAGTTCCCAGTGCAGGGTCCCTGCTGTGGGTGCTGGTTGTCTGGGGTGAGCTGCGGGGGAGGCTGAGAGGGGTCTGATCTGGTCATGTGGGGGGTCATGTGGGGTCACGTGAGGACTCGGCCTGGCAGGACTGTCCTCCTG
Source organism: Varecia variegata (assembly GCA_028533085.1). Lineage (NCBI taxonomy): Eukaryota > Metazoa > Chordata > Mammalia > Primates > Lemuridae > Varecia > Varecia variegata. The sequence goes on along the minus strand of CM052436.1, from coordinate 149,343 downwards.
CCCCTCCCCACGCCCTGCCAGTCTCCTCCTGGCACCAGGGATGCCAGCCCGGGGCTCATCCCTCTGCTTCTCTGAGCTGGGGTCGAAGCCCACCAGGGAGGGAAGGGCTCGGTCCTGGTGCCTGGAACGTGCCCGCACGCGCTGGTGCCCGCAGGATGCCAGTGGGAGCGTCGCAGTCCTCCCCGGCACGCTGACCGCCGTCGCTGGCCCGGCAGGCAGCCCCTCCCGCTGCGGCCCCTGCAGACCCTGGCCTCACGGGCGTAGCCGCGGGAAAAGCAGCAAAGGAGTTTGCCGACATTCCGCCCAGTCTTGCTTATTTCATCATCTTTGTCGTGGTCTCTTCTCTGCTCAGGATGGCGGCGTTGCTTCCTGTGCCCTCAGAGATCCTGGCACTGTGTGTCGTTCTTCTGTCAGAGTGATTTGGGTGCTAGCAGCCGTCAGCCAGGTGGCTGCCGTCCGAGATCAGGGTGCCGGCAGGGGGCCCTCTGTGGTTAGGGCTTCAGCGTGGATCGGGGGGGCACACACATTCAGTCCATATAACACCTGCAGAATGCATGTGTGAGAACACCGGGTTTCTCGTTTTGATGTCTTAGGTGCCGTCCGATGTGTGCCTTGGTTGGAGAGGAGAGTTTGTGCAGGTCGTGCAGGCGGCGTTTGACAAGGAGTGGAAGACGCTGAAGCTCCCGCTGCAGCCTGGACTTGGCAGCTCAGACCCAGGCCGAGACTGCCTGTTTGAGAGGCTGGAGAAGGTCATCCAAGCACAGGTGAGTGACAGCCCTGTGTCCATGCCTCGATTTACCCCCGGAGCCCAGCACTGGCGGGAAAGGAGACAGAGCCTGTTTAGTGTGTGAATTTCAGCTCACATGTTTCCTCAGCCTTGGAGTGTGGTTGTGACTGATGGCAGAGATCGTGCTCTGGTCCACGTGTCATGCCCTCAACTGCTCAGCACGGCCCGGCTCTGACACGCCAGGCCCTGCGGCTGCAGGGAGAGGGTGCCGGGAGCTGTGGCCCAGGGGCCACCGTGTCCCCGCACCAGCCTCACGAGCAATAGGCTTGTCCCAGAGCAGCTGGAGCTGGAGCGGGGGCGGGGCGGGAGGGGGGTGCAGGGCCGTCCTCACCCGGTGCTCGGTCTGCTCACCGCCTCCTGTCCCCCCAGGGAGACCTGCAGGAAACGTCCCTGGAGCACCTCCGAGTGCCGGACAGGAGCAGCCTGCTGTCCGAGGTGCAGGCCCTGCGTGCCCAGCTGCGCCTCACGCACCTGCAGAACCAGGAGAAGCTGCAGCAGCTGTGCGCGGCGTTGACCAGCGTGGAGGCCCGCGGGAGCTGGCAGGAGCACCAGCTGCGCAGGCAGGGTGGGTGCCATTGCCCGTGCCCCCCGTGTGCCCGGCTCCCGGCGCCTGCCCACCCGGCACCCCCCGTGCGGCGAGGCCCCTCCGGCTGCGTGGGCCAGTGTCTCAGGAGCCAAAATGTCCACTCTTGTCAGCACGTGCTGGCGCGTCGGGACGCGGAGGCAGCTGCGTTTCTTGGCCGACAGAACTAAGTGGGAGCCGTCCTGTGCCACCCGTCGGAGCCGGGAGGGGGCCGGGCAGGACAGGCCTCGCCTTGGGCCCAGCGGGCAGGAGGTGTCCCGCGTCGGGCACCGAGTGTGGTAGGCCCTGATTCTCTGCAGCTTGTGCTAGAGTTTAACAGCGTGTTGTAGGTTTCTATGCCCAACTCAGATCCTTTGGGAATTTGTGTAGACCTGCAGGTCACCTGTGGACACGCAATGTTGTATTTATTTTCCACTTCCCATCTGCCTTTTCTCCTGTGTGGCGTGCTGGGCGGGCCCTTGAGCAGACGCCTTCCTCGCCCCTGCTCTGGGGGCAGCAGTGCAGCTCGCACCCTGCGTGACGCCCTTGGCCGGCTCCAGGACGTTCCTTCTGCCCTGAGGCTGGGTTCTGCCAAGGGAGCGGCCTCGCACTCAGGCCAGGAGCTCTCAGCCTGGGGTTCCCCTGTCATGCGCTGCCGGGCTGGGCGGCCGGTGTTTAGCTCCTGCGTTCGTGAGGGCGCGGTCTGGTTTCCTTTCTGTGCCCTTTCCTGGTCCTGGTGTTGGAGCAGCGCCAGGCCCTCTCCAGGTTTTGCAGAGGAGTTTGTCTGGAACTGGGGTTATTTCCTCCTTAAGCTTTGGGAGAACTTTCCAGTGAAGCCATCTGGGCCTGGAGTTGTCTCTGTTGGAGGCACTCGGGGTAGAATGGTGGGTTCGTGGCGTTTTAGGATGGCCACAGGGATACGTCCCAGCCAGGGAGGAGAAGGGCTCGGAGGACAGAGACCTCGGTGAGCATCCTGGCTGCACCAGAAACTTCATTTCTTCCCAAAAGGAACACACCCCCGTCCCCTGCGGGTTTGTTTCTACCTTGGCGTCACGTACCAGCCCACTTGGAACCCCCAGGTAATGCTGTTTGGCGTTCTTTCATCTTTTCCAGTCGAGCTGTTGGCATACAAAGTCGAGCAGGAGAAATGCATCGCGAACGACCTGCAGAAGACCCTCAGCGAGGAGCAGGAGGAGGCCCACGGGGTTCGGAAGCTCCTGGCGGCGGAGCAGAGCGCTGTGAAAGCTCTGAAGTCCGAGCTCTGCGAGTGCAGGCAGGAGAACGAGAGGCTGCTGAAGTCCCTGGACGACGTGCAGCAGGAAGTCCTGCAGCTGAGGTGGGGCGCGGGCAGTGTCAGTCTCGCCTGTCCTCAGAGGGCTGATGGCTGTAGATGAGGTGCCGTGGTTGTTGCCACGATTTTCTTGGCATTGAAGTAAAACGACCCGTGCCGCAGTGTGGCAGCGTGGTGCCCTGCTCCCCTGGGTTCATGGTCTGGGGGGAGGGGTGACAGGAAAGTGTCACCCGACCTGGGAGCTGCTGGCCCCTGGGTGTTGGCCTGTGTGTCCCCGTCAGCATCTGTGACGTGAGGCACGGGGCTGCCTGTCGTGCCCCACAGATCCATGCTGGACGGCAAGGAGAGCGACCTGCAGGCTGCGCTTCAGGAGCTGGAGTGTGAGCGCGGGAAGGAGCGTGTCCTCCAGAGCCGGCTGGAGGAGCAGCAGCTTCAGCACCTGCAGAGGGAGGGCCAGAGCTCCAAGTCCCTAGAGGTAACTGAGCAATGGAGCCAGAGCTCCAGGTCCCCGGAGGTGACTAGGCAGCGGGGCCAGAGCTCCAGGTCCCCGGAGGTGACTAGGCAGCGGGGCCAGAGCTCCAGGTCCCCGGAGGTGACTGGGCAGCGGGGCCAGAGCTCCAGGTCCCCGGAGGTGACTGGGCAGCGGGGCCGAGGCACAGGCTGTTCCTCGCTGTGCCCGGTAGGCAGAAGTGTGCGGCAGTGAGATAGGGCTATATTTTTTGGGTGAAATTGTCCATTTGTAGTGACAGACACGGGGTGGACAGGCACCGTGACCCGTGATGGCTGCCTGCTCTGCCATCCCCACTGCCCGGAGCGTTGTTCTGGAAGGCGGAGGCAGCCTCCTCCTGGTCCCCCCGGGCAGAGTGCAGCCTCGGAGGTCTGCACACAGCAGACAAGCGGTGGGGCCAGGGCCCTGTGCAACGCTGTGCGGCTCCAGAACAAGCCCACCGGCAGTTCCCTGGGTCACGGTGAGGGTTTTCAACAACACAGAAGTCACAGTTCACAGCACGGGGATGTGCGTGTCCCTGAGCCTCCTGGGTGTGTGATTTTTCTGAGGAAGGGAGGGGGCGTCTCTGAATCCAGGACGCGTGTGCGTTGACTCCGTGCCAGTTCCATTGCCCTTCACCGGGCAGCGAGGGTGGTCAGGTAACAAAGAAATCTCAGACTTTCATCCACAGGATAGATTTCAAAAGGTGCAGTTGCTGGGTTAAAGCATATAAACAGAAATTTGGACAGGGAAAGCCATTTACCTACCTTTCCTCTTCATTTAATTTCCCATCTTTTCCCGGATCAGGAGTTAAGAACATCCTTGGAGAAGCAGCGTGCGCAGAGCAGCCGGCTCTGCGTCGCCCTGAAGCACGAGCAGACGGCCAGGGACAACCTGCAGAAGGAGCTGCGCATCGAGCACTCGCGCTTCGAGGCCCTGCTGGCGCAGGAGCGGGCCCAGCTCTGCCAGCTGCGGAAGGACCTGGAGGCCGAGAAGAGCCGCGCGCTGGAGCTGTCGGAGGCTTTGCAGCACGAGCGGCTCCTCACGGAGCAGCTGAGCCGGAGGACGCAGGAGGCCTGCGCCCAGCAGGACGCACAGGCGCAGCAGGCCCTGCTGCGGAAGCTGCAGGAGGAGAAGGCCCGCGTGCTGGAGCTGCAGGCGGTGCTGGACGCGGTGCAGCAGCAGGCCGTGCGCGCGCAGCAGCAGCTGGCGGCCGAGGTGCAGGAGCGCTGCGAGGAGCTCCGCAGAGAGAAGGAGGTAAGTGCTGCGTTGACGGCGACCGTGGAAGCTCTGCAGACCCAAAAGCGAGAGCTGAGGCGCTGTCTGCAGAGAGAGAGGGAGCAGCCGGCGTGGCTGCAGGCAGACTTAGCGCAGTCACACTCACGATCCAAAGAGCCAGAAGGACCCGAGGACTCGCGGAGCGCAGCGGAGACGAGGCAGAGCCGGGCACATGCGGGGAAGTGGAGGAAGTGGCAGAGAGAAAAGGAGAAGCTGGTGAGAGCTCGGAGAGCCCAGCGCGGGGGCCGGGGGGGCGGCGAGGATGTGCGCGTGGGTGACCTGAGGGGCCCTGGGACGGGGGGTGACGCCAGCATCCTCTCTGCTCGAGTCTGTGTGTCTGTCCTTGGGCGGGCACCGCGCTGTTTGGATTACTGCAGCTTTGCAGCAAGTTTGAAATCAGGAAGTGCGATTCCTCCAACATTGTTCTTTTTCAAGATTGTTTTGGCTGTTTGGGGTCCCTGCAATTCCATAGGAATTTGAGGGTTGGCTTGTTCACTCTGCAGAAATGGCCACTGGAGGGCTGGCAGGGATTGCGCAGGGACTCTGGACCACTCTGGGTGATGCTGACATCTTAACAGTCTTAAGTCTCCTGGTCCGTGAACACAAAATGTCCATTTATTTAGGTCTTTAGTCTTTCAACAGTGTTTTGTAGCTTTCAAAATATAAGCTTTGTACTTCTTTTATTAAATTTAGTATTACGTATTATTTTTTCATGTGGTTGTAAATGGAACTATTTTCCTAATTTTATTTTCAGCTTATTCATTGCTAGTGTGTAGCAACACAAGTTGGTTTTTATGTATTGGTCTTGTGTCCTGCAACCTGACTGAACCTGCGTGTCATGTCTACTATTTTTTAATGGGATTTTCTGCATATAAGATCTTTGTGATTTTCCCGTATGTAAGGAAAGGTCTTGTCATCTGCAGATGGACGTGGCTTTGCTTCCTCCTTTTCAGTCTGGATGTCTGCTGTTGCCTGGTCACCTGGGGGGCGGCACGGTGCAGTCGTGAACAGGCGTGACGAGAGCAAGGCAGGCTCCCTTGCCTGGGTCCTGGGGGGACAGTCAGCTTTTCACTGTTAAGTACAATGTTAGCTGTGGGTTTCTGGAGATGCCCTTTATCACAGGTAATTTTCCTCTACTCCTTGTTTGTTCAACTTTTTTTCAGCCATGAGTTTTAGATTTTGTCAAGTGTTTTTGGTGTCTGTTGAGATCTGTGGCTCTTGTCTGTTGTTGTAGTGATATGATAAAGTATTGCTTTGATTTTCATATGATGAACCGTCCTTGCATTCCTGGGATGAATCCCACTTGGTCGTGGTGAGTAATTCTTACGCGTTGCTAGCAGTTTGCTGGTGTTTTGTTGAGGATTTATGCTCTGTATTCATGCAGGGTATTGGTCTGTAGTTCTCTTGTGATGTCTTTGGTTTTAGTATCAGGATAGCATGGCCTCCCCAGACGGGCTGGGAAGTAAGTGTTCCCTCTTCTTCTGTTCTTTGCGTGGCCCTGATGTTTCACATACATTTCATTTCAACTGAGAGCCTTTGTTTCCGATATGATAATACCCTCTGTCTTCTCATGGATTGACATTTGTTTTTTCCTCTTTAAAAATTTTTTTAAAAGCTTTTTAAAAAATACCTCCTCTATTTCTGTTTTTTTAATTTCATGAAATTATATAAGGTTTTTAAAAACACAAGTAAAACCAATGCCCTGGTCTTTTGAAGTGGTTAGCCTACCATAAAATAATGAAGAAATGAACATCTGTTTCTAAAAACAAAATTCTAGGTTTCTAAACGTTACAAAGATAAATCAGATTACAAAATGTTGCATTAGTTTTGTAAGTTCATATCATGTATGTGATTAATATTTGTACAACTTTTTGAGAGATAATTCACATACCATTCAGTTCACCAGTTGAAATTGCACAGTGGTTTTTAGTGTAGTCAAAGAGATAAGCAAATATCACTACAATCGATTTTAGAACATTTTCATCACCCCAGAGTGAAGGCCCACACTGATCAGGTGGTCATGCCCCGTCTCCCGCGTCCAGCCCCTGTAAGGACTCGTCTGTCCTCTGTCTCTGGACCGTGGCCCTTCTGCACACGTCACGTAAACGGGGCCCTACCACGTGTGACCTGTGTCTGGCTGCTGGCACTTTGCATGATGTTTTCAAGGTTTGTCTGTGTGTCAGTAATGATTAACTTTTTTTCTGATTAGAAAAACCTTCAAAATAGTACAGTATCGTGTCATTAGAAGTCTCGGCAAGTAGCCGTGCGCACAGTAGGGCACAGTATGGCCGGGAGGGGCCGGGTTGGTGGGTGAGAAGGGGGAGGGGAGCCCGGGGGGGCCTGGATGACTCTGGACCTGGGGCCGTGTGGACACGTCGTTGTGTGTGCCCTTCGACCCCCGGGGGAGATGCTGCCACCGCTCATGGGGGTCTCAAAGGTGTCTTTCCTTTCTGAGAACGTCCCCAAACCATATCCAGAGTTTCTAGCCAGAACGTTTTATTTAATTTTGATGTTTTTATAAAAATGAATAGTAACATGATTGCTTAAAAAATAAATACAAAGAAAGTGTTTTCTATGTTAAATTAACAGCTCTTCTTCATGTTGCACTTGATATCTGTTCTTAGTAACGTAGCCTTTTGGAGTTATTTTCACCGTAGGTGATTTGGTCTGGATTGTGGAATCCTGTCACTGTAGTTTGCTGAAGCCTCCCAAGAGAGGCATTTCAGGGCCAGCTTCATCTTTTCTGGGCAATATAAACTCATCAGTTCCTCTGTGTCTGACTTTGCTCATCTGGAAAACAGAAGAAGTAATAATCCTTGCGTAGGGGCTCGGACATGTGGAGTGAGGTGCTAGCGGGAGGGTGGGGTGCTGGGGGCCGCACCTGTCACCTCCCAGGTGCTGGGGGCCAGCTCTGGGGGCCTCGGGCCTGGGTGGCTTCCCGGAACCTTCCTGGGCTGGGAACCTGGGCCTTTGCTGGGGCCGCCGCGCCCTCCTGCCCCTGTCTGCGGCGCTGTGTCCCCTGGGCGGCGGGGAGCCGGCCCTCGCGTCCTGCCGGGCTCCAGAGGGCAGGCTGACGTGCAGGGAGGTCAGGCCGAGGCTGCGCTCAGGCTCCCCAGCGGGCTCATACGTGTGCACGGCGCGCACATTCACATGCATGTGTTCGTGCCTGTGTGAGTGGGGCCCGTGGACCGTGAAGCCGCCTCCTGTCTGCGTCAGCGTTGCAGGCGCCTCCCCTTGGGACCCCGAGCGCTTGCCGTAGGCGTGACACAGCCTGAGAGTTCTTGAAAGCGAAGAGAAAGACATTTACCACGGAGACTCTGGGCTATAATTTAGCGGCCTCTGAGCTGGAGGCCCCCGGGGCCTGGGCGGGGCGTGTGTGGCGCGTTAGTTCGAGGGATCCTGGTGGAGACCCCAGCAGAACAGGACCCCTGCCCCGACGGTGCCGTTTGTGACCCGACGGGCCCCCTGTGTGTTGCCGTGTGCCTGGTCCCTTGCTGGACAGCGGTGTCTTTGGAAGGCTCACGCGAAGGTCATCCGTGCTCTCTTTGCTGTGAACAGCGAGAGCTGGAGCTGCAGCGGCAGCGTGAGGAGCACAAGATCCGCCAGCTCCAGCGGACGGTGCGAGAACTGGAGTCAAAGGAAGAGGCGCTCCGCGGCGGCGGCCTCCACCGGGGCGCCACCCGAGGGGCCCACGGCTCCGACGGGCCGGACCAGCTCCGGGAACAGCAGCAGGGGCTGGAGAAGATCAGGCAGCAGCTGCTCTGCGCCGCCGGGCTCCTCACCAGCTTCGTCCGCCAGACCGTGGGCAGGTGGGCACACGCGCGTGGCGCTCGCGCACCCTGGGCCCCGGGCCTTCGTGCCAAGCGAGCGTCTGACGTGCGCGGGACGGCCAGTTTCAGGCCCGCGTGCTAACGAGCTCACTCTCTGTTCCTCTTCCGAGAGTCTGGACTCCCCTGGAAGATTGACAAGGTCGTGTTTTTTTACATTCTCATATTAGGGAAAATCTTGTGAAACAAAACACTCCTGAGCTTGGATTTCCGAGTTTCTTTTAGGTCGGTTCTCCCCACACCCCTCCCCCGCTACTCACCACCCAGGCCAGCTGCCTGGTCTGTCACTGGGGCCCCCGGGGCCGCAGTCGCACAGCTGGGATGCAGACGTAACCGTTAAGGAGCCGGGGCCGTGATAAGTGTTAATATTTGCCTTTTCCCTTGAACACAGACTTAATTTATAGAGCAACACAATTTTTGAGCAAAGTTTCACTGAGGACAGCATTTTTAGCAATTAATCCAGCGAGAAGCAGCGTGTGGTGACGCGGTGGCGCCTCCCGGGGCTCAGTGGATGATCTGGGGTGAAGCCCCCGACGCCACAGGGGCATCTGCCGCCGGCCCGGCCACCCGGGGGACTGTTCCGTCCGGCTCAGGGCCGGATGCAGCGACTTGCAGATGCGCAGACTCCGTGGGAAGCCCCGGCCATGTCCTCCCCTCTCCCAGGGGAGGCCGCACACGCGCCTGTCGCTCTGGAGCAGAGAGTTCTGAAGTCGCTTCGGGCGGTCGTCAGTCGGGGTGAGTGTGAACCTTCCAATGGCCTTATCTTCCCAGGACCGTCAGTGACTGGGCGGCGTCCAACGAGAAGGCAGTGGCGTCTTTGCTGCGCACGTTGGAGGAGCTGAAGCCTGAGCTGAGCAGGTCTAGCCCCTGCCAGGTGAGGCGGGGCGCCCTGTGCCCGTCCTGCACCCCCGCGGCCCTGGCACGAGGCTTCCCGGTTTCTTTTTACTGCTGGTCGCTTGTTCCTCCCTCCTTTGTGTCTTCTCTGAATCACGTTTGCCGTCTGCCTGTGCCAGCAGGCGCCTGCCCCGGGGGCGGTGTAGGCCGCGTGGTGACAGGGTCCCGGTGCGCGTGCTGGGACGTCGGGCTCGGCTGTGCTGCCCACAGGACACTGCTTGGCTGTCTGGACCCCTCACGGCGCTTGCTGCACGTGGCCTGGACGCGCCCTGGGTCCTGCTCGTTGTGTGTTTATGTCGACGCCTTTACTAGAAATGGAAACTGAGTCCTTGGAAATCCTGAGCTCGCTGTTAGCTGCCTCTGCGGGGCTGAGGAATCCTGGCCGACAGAAATGCCTGATAAATGTTGTGTGGCCGCGGCGCGCAGTCAGGCAGCGGGAGGGCTACTCCGCTTGCCCTCTGACCGCGCCGGCTCAGTGTCACCGTGGGGGTGGTGCCTCCCGGCCCCCTGCGGTGGGCACTGTGGCCTTCCAGCGTCTCCACCCTCTCCAGGCTGGACGCTCCTTTGGTTGTGGAAATGACAAACCTGTTTGGAGGGACATACACACTTGACCCCCAGGATGAGCAAAGGGGATTCCCCAGCCGGCTCGTGTGTGCCCTGTGTGTGGTGGCATAGACAGTCAGGGAGGGCTGCGCTTTCTCAGGAGCCTGCGTTATTCATACAGCCAGTTCTGTGCGAAGTCTGCTTGTAGAAGGTCCAAGGGCAACGTGACTGGACGGGTCTCACCATTTCCCGCCCCAGGGATGGCAGCTCTGCCCGGCCCCACGAGCTTCCACCAAACCCCAAACAAGGTTAACATTGGAGCCCCTGAAAATAACCAACAGCAATGAAAAACACAAATAGTGTGCATGCCTTTTAACAAAAAGATTCTCATAAATTTGTATTTCTTTTCTGCTTTCCAAGAAAAAAATGGCAGCAGAGCTACAAATCCAGCTGGTGGAGGTCCTGCTGCAAGACAACGACTCCCTCACAAAAGCGCTCGACGTGGCGGCCGAGGAGAAGTCGGAGCTGAGCAGGGCCGTGTCCAAGCTGGAAAAGACCCTGAAGCACCATGTGCAGAAGGGCTGTGCCCTGAGCGTACGTATTTGTACTTTTTCCTCGCGTGGGGGAGGCAGGCCCCTGCCCCCTGCCGCCTCGCTGTAGATTAGCTTTGCTCGGTCGGCTGGGCGTCTTCCGCAGACGGCCGTGCGCGCCCGCGCTTCCTCCTGTGCCGCCGTGGGCTGCAGCCTCGCCAGTCAGGTCTTGCTGAACGTCCCAGAACGTTTTACTGGACATCGTAGCACGTTTTCTACTTTGCCCAGACGTGCACACACCGTGTCACCACTGATCCTAACCGCTACGCGATGTTTCTTGTACGTTCGTAAAAGGACATTTTGGCTAAAAATATAAAATATGATCAAATTAGAGTTTTATTTGGCTCTTACTTAACTCAAATGGTTTATTACTGTCCTAGTGATGTAGTTTATAGGCTTTCTGGAAGGCCTAGTTTTTTTCTTTTATATTTGAGCTGTTTTTGTTTGTGATTTGCTTTACATTTTTTATGATGAAAACTTTTTAAAAATTATTTTTTTAATTTGCATATAGTAAAATTTGCCCTTTTTGGTGTGATGTCATGTAAGTTCACACGTGTACAGATTCTCGTAACCCGCATAACCATTAACAGAATCCAAACCGATGCTGATGCCCAAAAGAACTGCCAACAAGCACTGACCTGGGCTCTTTCCCTGATTGTCACGTAAACGGAGCTGTGAGGCCTGTGACCTGCCAGGCCGGCCTCTCCCACTTCTTACACAGGCATCTGGTGCCTGTTGGCGCGGCCCATGGACCACTGGCCGGGTGCTGTTGTGCTGGGCAGCGTTTTGTGCAGGGACAGACCAGGCTATGTTGCGCTGTTCACCCACTGAAGGCCGTGGGCTGTGTCCAGTTTGGGCCGTCACGGGCGATGCTGCTGCGCCCACAGGGTTTGTGTGGATGCAGGTTTCACTCCTGGGAGCCAACGCGCAGGAGGAGCCGCCTGGCAAAGCGCGGGGGTTCCGGGGGGCTGCGCCTCGGCATCCGGTGCTGCCGGTGCTTTTTGGTGACCAGCTCTGGCAGGCGTGAAGAGCTGTCCCACTGTGGTTTCCCTGTGCACGTCCCTGATGACTGAGGTCACTGAGCATCTTTCCTGCCCGCTTTCGGATTGGATTGTTTTCTCCTTGTTGGACACAAGTCCGTCGTCAGATTCGTGATTTGCAGATATTTCCTCCCAGTCTATGCTGGTCTCTTCCTTCTCTGCGTAGTGTCCTTTGCAAAGCCAGTTTCTGATTTTGATGGAGTCCAGTGTATCAGTTTATTTTTTTTTATGGATCATGCCAAGAGTTTTATAGTTTCACTTAAAACTTAGAGCTGTGATCCATTTTGAGTTATCTTTGCTTATGGTCTGAGGGACAGGCAGGGATGATCGTTACATACTTTGGGATCTTTAAGGTGAGGGGCAGCCCGTCCGTGACATGGAGGGACACAGATGGAAATACAGGGTTCATTACTTACGGGTTCTGCCTGGAGGTCAGGGGCACATGAAGAGAGGAGAGGAAAGGGACCCATGGGCCGAAGCCTTTTTTGGGTCCAGGGTGTTATCTGAACAGTTTTCCCGGGGGGGGGGGGTTTCACTTGGTGGTTTTAGAGCGAGCAGGCGAGAGTGCCGTGGGGACCGGGCGGTGGCCACTGGGCACGTCTGCGCAGCCCCCACGGGGGCTATCCCAGGGTGAGCAGAGCAGGGAGGGGCCACTGGGAACAGCCGGAGGAGGCAGACATCTGGTCGACCACACTGCGGCTCTAGGGAGAGGGCAGAGGGTGGGCGCCGTGCTGGGGTGGGGGAGCCCTGCTTCCAGGGTGAGGGAGTCCAGCTTACATTCGGAATGGACGCCAAGGCAACACAAAATCGTAAGAATTCACCACAGTAATATCCAGTTTTTCTAGCATGCTTTGTTGAAAACACTGATCTTCACGGAGTTGTCTGTGTCAAAACCCATCAGGAATGTGTCTTATTTGTGGGCTTGGTCCTGTTGGTCTGTATGTGTGATTGCTGCCTGCTTAGTGATTAACGATGTCTGCACCTTGGGTAGTGTGAAGTCTCTGACCTTTTTCTTGTTTTTAAAATTGACTATTCTAGTTCCTCTACCTTTCCATATAAATTTTAGCATCCTGGTTGTTTATGTTGGGATTGCGTTAAATCTATAGATCAATGTGGAAAGAATGAGAATGTGAAATGATACAGTTCTTTGAAAAACAGTCTGGAAGTTCCTCAAAAGTTTAAACATAGAGTTACCGTATTATCCAGCAATTCCACTTCTAAGTATTTACCCAAGAGAAATTAAAATGTGTGTCCACATAAAAACTTGCACACAGATTTCATGGCACCATTATTCAGAATAGCCCCAAAGTGGAGATAATCCAAAGGTCTGTGTCAGCCCCCCGTGTTGTTAGGTTCCATGTCCACAGATTCAACCAACCCTGATCAAAAATATTTTTTTTAAAAAACCAATAAAAAATGATACAACAATAAAAAATACAAATTTAAAAATTACAGAGAACACGAGGGTGTTTAAGGTTTAAAGCTTTGGATTTGGGGTTATTTGACAAATATTTATTTTCATACTTTGTTAGTGCATGGTGTGTAGCAGTTGCCCCGAGTGTCACTGACTGACGGGGCCAGGCGACAGCTCGGGCACCTCTGCGGAGGTGCTGGGGGGGACGCAGGCCTGGAGCGCCGTCTGTGTGGCTGCTGCGGCCCCCACTGGCTCCGGGCTCCTGGGGACGTGCGCCCCCACGTGGCGCACCCCCGGCCACCCCCCACCGTGGGGAGCCTGCCCTCGAGAGAGTCCTGCAGCAGCATGAAGAAAGGAGGCGCCTGAGCCCCCGGTGCGGTGGGGAGGGCTCGCCTCCTGCCTCACCCGCTCCCGGTCGGTCTCTCAGGACGTCCTGGTCTCAGAACACGCTGTGGACGGTGCTGCCTGTGGTTCGTTGCAGAGGTCGGACAGGCCTGCGTGGAAGCCAGACCGGACGGTGCCGCAGAGCTCACCACACTCAGACCCAGGACGGCCCCTGCCAGCTGCCAGCACGGAAGCAAACACCTGCAAGGTCAGAGTAAGGCCTACAGGCAGCATTGGGGGTCCAGGGTGGTGCTGGTGCTTTTTTAAAAGTCCTGGGTTGGTTAACTGCAGGCAAAAGCACTTCCATGACCATAAGGTTCTCGTTTGCCGAGCGTAGCCGCCCACACGTGTACCAAACGCTAGCCTGTTGACGCTGGTTCTAGCAGTCAGGGCATGGCAAAGAAAAGGAAGTTTGAGAGAATAAACTTTGATCTGAAACTTGGTTTAGTTGTGTAAGAATACTGAGTTTCTCTGCCCACGAGTTAAGGGTGGAACGTGGCGTGCTTTCCGGACCCGGGAGTTGACCGTGTGGTGCCAGCCGTGGGCCTTCTCCCGAGGGAGCAGCGTGTCAGGCTTCGGACGCAGCTCTGTGCAGCGTCCGGGCCTCGCAGCCCTCCCGCCCGCGCCAGCCTGGGCCTCACGTAGGGGGTGGGTCAGCGATGGTGCCCTGGAGAGGAGTCTGTGGTTCCTGATTTTGTCTGATAAACTCAAGTGCATGTTTCAACAGCAGGTGGCTTCTGGCTACAGACGCTGTGCGAGGCCGACTTCTATGATGTGCCGAGGAGAAAACCCATCTGGTTCTTTGTAAAGAGCAACAGCACAGTGTGCTTTTGTCAGCAAGGTGTCTTTGTTTCCTACGATTAAGTTTTACTGTTTTCTTTTTCTTTTAGATGGAGAAGTTGTACCTGCATTATTTGAGAGCAGAGAGTTTTAGGAAAGCTCTGATTTATCAAAAGAAGTATCTCTTACTGTTGATCGGTGGGTTCCAGGATTCTGAACAAGAAACACTCTCCATGATTGCTCACCTGGGGGTATTTCCTTCCAAGGCAGATAAGAGAATCACCACATCTCGTCCGTTTACAAAGTTCCGCACGGCAGTCAGGGTGGTCATCGCAATACTAAGGTAAGTGCCGCCATATCCAGTCCGTGTTTCTGCCTCGGTCTCTGTGAACAGGCAGCGTACTGCGTGGCTTTTAGGTGGTTTTATTCCTTGAAGCTCTATAATATGTTCTCTTTTAAGATAAATGACAAGGGCCAGGCGCGGTGGCTCACACCTGTAATCCTAGCACTCTGGGAGGCCGAGGTGGGAGGATTGCTTGAGCTCAGGAGTTCCAGACCAGGCTGAGCAAGAGTGAGACCCCGTCTCTACTAAAAATAGAAAGAAATTATCTGGCCAACTAAAATATATATAGAAAAAATTAGCTGGGCATGGTGGCGCATGCCTGTAGTCCCAGCTACTCGGGAGGCTGAGGCAGTAGGATCGCTTGAGCCCAGGAGTTTGAGGTTGCTGTGAGCTAGGCTGACGCCACAGCACTCACTCTAGCCCGGGCCACAGAGCAAGACTCTGTCTCAAAAAAAAAAAAAAAAAAGTCGTGTTGCATGAAGTTGTCACCTGATTCTAAAGATTTAAGGCCTTCTTATCATTACAAGGGAAGGTCTTGCCTTTTAATGGGTTTCCTGCCAGGACTTTTCCTGACAACAGGCACATCTGATAAGTTTCAGACTGCATTTCACTTTGTAAATTTCAGTTTCCCCTATTTCAGTCAGATCTGTGTTAGGCAACAGGAGGGTCGTCAGCCCTGAGCCTGCACGTGTGGTCGTGGGGTGTGGAGGAGCCCGCTGCCCTGACAACGCCCCTCTGCCTCCCTTCCCCCCGACCCTGACCCACCTCGAGTGTCATGCCCACCCCCCATGTCTTCCTGGGGTGCATCCTTCACTCACTCTGCACGAGGCACCATTTTTGCAGCAGGAATGCAGCTCCCTAGTGTTCCTGGGAAATTCTTTTCATATTACAGTTTTAAAATTTGCTGAATTTCCAAAAATATTTGTCCCACTGGCTCTGCTCCCTGACACAGAAGTGCCTTCCCAAGGCCTTGCTCCGGCCTGTCCGGGGCAGTGGACGCAGCGTGGCTGAGAGTCCCAGTCCTTTCAGAGACCAGGCCCAGCCGGTCCAGGGGGCCAGGCAGAAGTGGGGGGCAGGAGAGACTCCCTAGGGCGCTGCCCTCTCAGCCTTCTCTGGCCTCGGGGCACATAGTCCCCTCCCCTCTGAGGTCTCCTGACCACAGGCCACCTGCCATCCCCCTGTCCACCCACCTCCGTCCGTCCCGTCTTTGTGGGGAGAACCCCAGGCTCCAGGAAGTGTTTGGGGTGCTGGATGGGGAAGGGAGGCCGACCCGAACCCTGCCCCCAGGGTCTTCCTGTGAAGGAGGGGAGACCATCTGAGAGCAGCCTTGCCCCAGGGAGAAGCTGCCTTGAGGGCCCTTCGGAGGGTGTCATCTGGGAGTCACAGTGTCCACTGTGCCACGGAGCAGGGAAGCTGCAGGTGTGAGGGGTGTCTCGGACCCGCACCCCATGCCCAGCCTGCACCCCCGTTACCTCCCTTCCTGCCTGACCGGCTCCCAAGAGGGCCAGGGCCTGTGTGTCCTGAGCCTGCCAAGTGGTGGTGGGGAGGGGAGGGTCCTGGAAGCCAGGCGGGGGTGCCACGCGGTCCCCCTCACTGGGGTACAGACCGCCGTGAACTGGAGTCAGGGTCTGGAGGTGCCGCGGGAAGGTTGCCGCCCCGCTGGGCACACGGTGGGCTCTGTACACGCACCCAGCTGCTCGGGCCTAGGCCGCCTGACCCAGACCACGCCACGCCTGCACCCCAGCGGGAGCAAGTTCCCAGTTCTGGTGGTTTGGTTACAGTGGGATCTTCATTACTGTTTTGCTCTGGTTTTAAAGGTTTTGTCTCCTTTTTTTTATAGGTTACGTTTTTTGGTTAAGAAATGGCAAGAAGTAGATCGGAAAGGAGCTCTAGCACCAGGCAAAGCCCCCCGCCCAGGTGGGACCTCAGCTGCTGTAGTAACTGTGTGACAAACCTGTCTCCTTCCCGCCGTGCTCTGGCTCGCACCGGTCACTGCTCAGTGGGGACAGCAGAGCCAGGCCAGAAAGTCAGGGAGTTGGGTCAGTGCAGTGGCCGGGGCAGCGAGACGGGGCAGCGGTGAGATCGGGCTCCTGCGGAGAACGTTAGTGAGCAAGGCGTTCGGAGGAGCAGACCAGCGACCAAAAGATGCGCGAGGGCTAAGTGTGCTGATTCTTTGATGATTAGCGTTCAGTCAGACGTCTGCCCTCCCAGCTCACCTGGCGCTCCCTGCGCCCGCCACCTCCCTCCCTGCGGAGCATGGCTGCTTACCTGGGTCGCTCAGACCTTGTCTCTGAAGCTCTCGCAGCCGCTGCACTGACAGCAGAGGAGCCCACCCAGAGCGGGACGTGCTGTGGGCCTGGTCCCCGTCGCTGGGCGCGGCAGGCACTAGGCGCACCGAGCCCCTTCCCGCTCCGTACAGGGACGCGAGCCAGCTCTGGGGCCAGGGCTGCCTGAGCCACTGCCGGTCGCCACGGCGACGCAGCTTTCCTGGCAGTGCCACGCCAGTTTTGACTTTTGAACTTTAATAGTTATTTCTTGAAATTAAAATGCTTTGATTCAGCCTTCAGACACATTTTCCCCTCCAAGTCACACCTGGTGGTCTCCAAGGTCTCTGCACCCCTTCCCCCCGAGCCTGCTCCTCAGAGGGGGCAGAGGCCCCCCCACCATGTCCTGGCTGAGCCCCCCGGCCCCCCAAGCTGCCCCTGTGGACACCAGGCACTTACAGCCTCACGGGGTAAAACACAGGTGCTCAAATCTCAGGTTTCTTCTAAAGCTTTTTAAAGTACAATATTATAAACTTTAAAAGTGTTTTTAAATTGCCATGCGGACTTTTAAAAGCTTGTAAGTTTTAAATTTTGGTAGATGGGCATTTGTACTAAAGTGCATTCATTTCTTTCCCTCATCCCTTTGTTAATAACTGGGGCAGGACCCCGAGCGCCTCAGCCGCAACGGTCCCCTGAATCCAGAGGGTCCCCCCCAACCCGGGATGTGTCTTCAGGTCACACCAAGGACCCTGCCCGTGGCCCCGGACCTGCAGCACCAGCCTCCCCGAGCAGGAGGGGAAGGTCAGTTGTGATGCTTTCGGGCTCCTCTGCCGGTGACCTGTCTCCAGCCCGAGGCTCCGGCTTCGGCCAGGCCCAGGCAGGAGACGCCCGGCGCGAGTCTGAGAGCCACAGGCCAGCCTGTCCCGGGAGGGCGGGGAGGGTCTGTCTGGGGGCCGTGGTGCCCCAGAGCCCAGCGTGGTGATACTTACTGAGAGTCAGTGGTGGCTCACGGCCTTTTTCTATGGGATGGTGTAAAATAATACACAATAGTTTTTACTCATTTTAACTCTGGAACATTGTATAGAAGTTGGTTTTCAAAGCAAATTCTATACAATGTATATATGTAGCACTTTTTATAAAAAGCCTTACTTTCTTCTTGTGCCTTAAGAAAGGACTGAAGAGGCTGGGTGCCATGGCTCACGCCTGTGATCCCAGCACTCTGTGAGGCTGAGGCGGGAGGATCACTCGAGCTCAGGAATTCAGGAGCTCTCAGCCTGAGCAAGAGCGAGACCCCGTCTCTGCTAAAAATAGAAAAATTAGCCGGGTGTGGTGGCCCCTGTAGTCCCAGCTACTCGGGAGGCTGAGGCAGGAGGATCGCTTGAGCCCAGGAGTTGGAGGCTGCTGTGAGCTAGGCTGACGCCACAGCACTCACTCTAGCCCGGGCAACAAAGCGAGACTCTGTCTCAAGAAAACAGAAAGAAAGGACGGAAGGGAATGCCCTGGTGTGAGCCGCCCCATGTGCCTCTGGCCAGGCAGGGCCTGTGCGTCCTTCCCACTCACCCACCAAGGCAAGCTCGAGTTCAGCTCTTCTCCTGTTTTTTCTTCTCCCCCTCGGTGTGGTGGTTTGTCTGAAGATCCACTCCATCCCCCAATTCAAGATTAGAAAGATCCCTGACTGCTTCTGAAGATCCAGAACATTCCTTGACAGAATATATTCACCATTTGGAAACGATCCAGCAAAGACTGGGGGGGTTACCGCCAGGTAACGAAAGTCCTTCTCCGGCTGTTTATTAAAGTACGAACAGACCCTGGAAGTGTAGAATAACGCCAGGAAGACTGCTAGTGTTCAACTCAGTAATTGTTAGTTTCAGTCTTAATAATCAACGTCACTAACAGTGTCGGGTAAAGACGATCAGTGAAGAAACCTCACGTGTGTAAACAAACATACTCAGCAGAGGTGTTGGGATCAGTTTGGCCTGATCACTACCTGGACTTTTCCTTCCTTTTACTGACAGGGAACATAATTCGTCCAATGTTTCTTAAACATCATAATTTAAACCACTGTATATTTTTTAAATCACGGTTCATATTTTTGCCAAAATTTACATGAACTCAGTGTTTCAAAATTGTGAAATTCTCTTTAAAAGATGAAGCCTTGTAATAAATTGTTACCTCATTTTTATTTATAGATTTTACTTCAAAGAAATCCTGCCATCAGAAGAGTAAACAATGAATAAAATCCTGTGGCTCTCACCTGGGACAGTTCTATTTGAGAAAAAGATTTGTTCTTCCCTTTTCTCGAGGAAGCTCCTGGGCTGTCCCTCCGTGCCATGGTGCCCGCCATGGGCACCGCCGGGGCAGCGTCCTCTCCTGCGTGTGCCGCTGCACAGCCGGACGGAGCGTTTTCTGTGTCATCTCTTAGTCCTCCACTGTCATGAGGTCACGCACTCCCGGAGCTGGTGCGCGGGGCTGTGCGTGCCGTTGGCGGAGCCGCCCTGCCCGCCTGAGGAGGGTAAGCAGAGAATGGCTCCCTGTTGTTTATTCTTAAAGTGTACAGATGGAAACTTTGTTTAAAAACAAACACATACAAATAAAACCAAAAAGAAGGAATAAAATGTAAGCACTATTTCATTTGAGAAGAGCCCTTTTGCTGTTCTTAGTTTTGTCCAGTTTGCTTTTCTCACTGGCAAAACAAAACAAAACAAAACAGAATTTATGTTAAACTCCTGTAAGTGAAAAACTTTGGTGGAACTCAAAGCTTCCTTCCCATAGCAAAGACAAATCGCCACTCGGCTGCTGCTTAATCATACTTGGTCCCTCATCTCATTTTTTCAAGATGCTGCTACTGTTTATCTGCTTCTCAGACTGTGGTCTTGTGTGTTTTCATCACACTCACTTGTGCCAGGTAGTAATATCTAGCAGGCATCCTTTACCCAAAAAATGAACTGTCTGAGTATAGTTATAAGTATCTCAGTGTGTTTTTTGGACCTTTGAATGTGGTATTTATTTGAACATATTTATTCTTCTGGGGTTAGGTTTTAATATAAAACAACTTTTCTTCTAAATCACTACTTAACTTGTTTTGGTGATAGATTTTTTCTTCCCACCTTCAACACTGCGTTTTCTAATTACTAGTCAACACTGCTTCAGGTCGCTGTTTCACAAACTTTCTGCCTTTTCCAAGAGCTCTGCACTCTCTGCTTGATGCCGCTGAAGCTGAAATCCTAACCAGCCCCAGCCGCAGGAGCCAAGAAATGTTTCCTCATTTTCAGCATCCAGAATAACAATGAGTAAAATTCATTAAAATACCCATGTATGCCAGTGTGGAGCTAAAGGGGGGGCTCATCTGAAGCCCCCACGGAGGCGGCCGGCACACCAACCTGTTACCATGGAAGCGGACAGTTAACAAAGAGGCATCACCCTGCCTTTCGTGGTGGAGGGCGGGTGTTCCTTGTCGACGAGGGAAAGTTCTGTACAGAACGACGCTGACGGTTTAACACAGAACCTCCATCCTGCACCCTGGTGAAGTGATCCGTCAGTCACTCAGCACTAGGTGCTAAAACCAAGGCGAAATTTCACTTTCACAGCGCGGGTATCTCGCAGTCCGCACCTCGGCCACAGCGTCCAACTAGCGTCACGGACGGCCCGGTCTCCAGTGCTTCTAGGCGAGATGCCGTGTGACAGGCGCAGCAGCACCCGTGGGGTGTCTTGCCAGACACGCTTCCCTCACGCGTAACCACGCCTTCACGCCTGACTTCCAGTTTATAAATGGGGGGAAATGAAGAGAAACAATGAGGAAAAAGACAAACACGGGATATTCCACAATTAACTGGCCCAGCTTCATCAAACAGACGATGTCAACAGGAAAACGCGAGTGCGAGTCTGTCCTGGGTGGAAGGAAACAGGAGCCACGCGGAGCAACACGCGGCCTAGACGGGTTCCAAGCTGGGCGGGGGGAGCTGAGAGACATCCTGGGGGCAATGGGGGAGATTTAGATCCATACTGCATAGATTTTAGGGGAATTGTTCGTTTTCTTAGGGGTGATGATGGTTATGTAAGAGAACGCTTCCTTTCTTAGGGGCTGTGTGCTGAATTGTTCAAGGAGAGACCACAACACACACAGCTTGCTTTGAAACGAGTCAGCGAAAAGACACACACATTCACACGTGTATGTGGATCAGGTAAACATGGCAAAATATTTTTGAAATATTAAATCTAGGCTCCACATGGTGGTACAGGCCTGTAGTCCCAGCTACTCGGGAGGCTGAAGTGGGAGGATCGCTTGAGTTGGAGGCTGCAGTGAGCTGTGATCGCGCCACTGCACTGCAGCCTGGGTGACAGAGTGAGATGCCATCTCTACATAAATAAATAGTAAAATATTAAATCTAGTTTGTGGGTATACGGCTGTTTATTGTTTGAGAATTTTCCTAATCAAAGATAAAAACATATATCATCATCAACTGGAGTGTGGCCCAGGTGCCTTGGTTGACTGCAGGATGTTAGAGTCCAGGCTGGGAAACAGACACCACAAGAGCTTTTCAGACAAAGGGTTTGATACAAGGGTTTGGTTTCTCTGATGATGGGAGAGTTGGTGAGGCAGCCTGGGCGCTGTCGCCTGGGGGCTGTCGGAGCAGTGAAGTCGTTACGGGAGCTCGGGGCCCGGGTCCCCCAACGGGAGCTGCACTCACAGAGGAGACGCATCGGCCAGCAGAGGTGCTGCCCGGGTCGGAGTGAGGGAAAAAAGTCCTCGTCCTGCCCTTCCGTGTGCCAAGACCCGCCGGAGTCCGCACTGCAGCACGGTGAGCAGGGGGCACGGTGCCAGCAGAGCCCACCCCGTTGGTGCTCAGCACCTGCTCTCACCTTCCCACCCACACTGGGTCACCCAGACAGAACTCGTGCACGTCCCAGTGTGAGGCCAACGTGCTTCCGAAGCAGGAAGATGGTCCAGGCCTCTCCAAGGCCCGCGAGTGTCGCTGCGCCAGGCAACACAGACTCCTCCTCCAGGCCCAGCTCAGACTTGGGAACTAGTGTGTGAAGCTCACGCACTGCTAACACGTCGCGCAACGCAGGAGGGGGTTGAAAGGGGGAAATGTTCAGTGTCTACGTCAACAAGACAAAACAAAACACTCCAGTTCTTGTTCCCGTGGCCAGTCACGAGGCTCTGGCTGGTGTTTGTTACCTTCCATTACCTCGTCCTGGTTTTCTGGCCCTCGCCCAGTGCCGTGGCTGGTTAGGTGACCTAAACCTTCGCTCCTGGAAGATGTGAGACCTTGACGGTGTTGCCTTCAGAGGCTTCCTCGTCCTTCACAGTAGAACCTGAACGTGCTAAGTCCCGGCGAAGACGCTGGGTTACAGACAGACTTTCCGGCTGTCACTGTGCCCCAGCCACCCAGTTTCCCCTCAGAATGGCTCCAGCTTGTCCCGTGACCCTCCCCCTGCTTGCTGGTTCAGATGGTTTCAGTGCTAGTTCAAAGGGACCGTTGTCACGTGGTGGAAACAGCCCTCCCAGAGTTACGGGGCTGGGGGTTACTTGGTGCATCAGTGAGGGGCCGTCCCTAACTTTAGCCCTCGCGTTTCCAGGCTGACGCATTGTGGCTGGTAGAAAGGGCACCATGCATTGTCCGTGCAAAGCATGTCACGTGCTGCATTCCACACGGACAGGGTGTTGTCCTCAACCTGGCGTCAGCACAGCCGTCACAGGCCTCGCCACCACGCGTCAGGTGAGCTGCTCCCGGGCGCTGGGAGCTTAGGGTGAGGCGAGGGCATCCCAGAGTCGTGGGCCCAGGGCCACACTTGCTGTGAGTTCACCGTTCAGAAGCACTGATGATGATAAGGAATTTGGGAAGTCCACAAATGAGTTTCGGGCAAGAAAAGCAAAACCGTACCCAGGAGTGGACAAGATGTGGGACAGCATCCGGAGAACTGCGTGGGAGCCTGAGCCGCTGTCCACACCACTGACCACCGCCTGCCCGACCTGCCCGAGCCTGGTCTGCTTTGTGCTTCCAGCCACTCTGACACCCGCTGGGCACCCGCAACCCGCTCTGAGACTGCCCGGTGCCAGCGCAGGCCTGACGAGGACAAGGTCCTTCAGTTCTGACACTGCCTGGAGTCAGCACAGACCCTACAGGTGCAGGACTCAGTCCCACAGTCCTGGCCAGCCAGCTACAAATTTGGGGGGGTTCGCACAACCCCCTCCTCAGGTTTGATAATTTGCTCAAATGACTCAGGAAAGTGCTGTGTTTGGGATTATCAGTTTATGATAAAGGATGCAACTCAGGAACAGCCAAATGGGAGAGAGGTGCAGAGCAGGCGTGGGGTGCCGTGTGCTCTCGGGGCACCCCCTCCCAGCACGTCCCTGTGTTCGCCAACGGGACGCTCCCCAGTCCTCCCTGTGCCTAGTTTCTCGCGAGGCTACGCTGTCACGGCTGAGCTGTGTGTCCAGCCCTCCCTCCCCAGAGCTCTGGGCTGAGGGAAGAGTCCCAACCTTTGATCAGGAGGCCGGTTCCTCTGCGAGCAGCCCCCGTCCTGAAGGGGCCCACGGGAGTCACCTCCTTAGCAGACACTCAGGTATGGTCAGAAAGGGCTCATAACGAAAGACACTGCGGGAAATTCCAAGGGTTTTACGAACCCTGTGCCAGAGCCAGAGGCAAAGACCACGCGTGTTTCTCCCGCCGCACTTCGCGGCACTCCCGCTGGCTCGAGGGCTGGTCAGGCAGCGCCCAGTGCGTGACGGGCAGTTTGGGTTACGTATTAGCTGGTACCTTGTTTTAGTTCGTTTTCCGTTGCTTAGAATACCTGAAACTGGGCAATTTATGAAGAAAAGACTTTTTTTTTTTTTTTTTTTTTTTACAGTTGTGGAGGCTGAGAAGTCCAAGGTCAAGGGGCCTTCTCTGGTGAGGGCCTTCTTGCGGGTGGGGACTGCAGAGTCCTGAGGGGGCGCAGGGTGCTGAGTGTGCGAACGTGCCAGCTCGGGCCTGTCTTCTTCTTACAAAGCCACCAGTTTCACTCCCACGATGATCCCCTAATCCACGAATCTTTGAATCCATGCAGAGCCCTCGTGACCCAAGCACCTCTTAACGACCCCCCCACCTCAATGCCACCACACTGGGAATGAAGTTTCCGACACGTTCAAACCGCAGCGTGTCCCACAGGCAGGAATCTGTTCCCTGCCGGAGCCAGCAGCAAGTCAGATGTTTCTCAAGTGGAGAATGAGTTAGCAGCAGAGGCAGCGGAAGCTCTGCTCTGCAACCCTGGGGGTCTGCCCTGGTGCGACGTTAGTGGGGCATCCTTAATTGCAAAGATGCTTTCAGGTCATGAAGCCTGAGGAGCAGAACAGCCTGCGTCAAAGCTACAGTTCTCTCGTCCAGGTCCCACTTGAGACTAACAGCCTGCGGGTTGCGGGTTCCTCAGTGAACACCCAAACATGACTTGCATTATATTCAGAATACAAACAAGCCAAGCCTTGAGCCTTTCTTAGTTGTAGCCAGTGCACGGTACAGCTGCTTGCCTCTTACTTGAGGGGAGACACAGCGGAGTTCCACGGACTGCTCAAGCCCTAGAAACTGCCAAGGCGCAGGCCCAGTCTCGCATGGGGTTTCTCTCCCACCGTCTAGCATATGTCTTACTAAAGCATCTAGGCTACTGGCCACTTCCTGCTCACTAGGACCGACTGCCACGGTCTCTCAACATAGTGGATCAAAACAGTATGTCTGAACAAAGATCCTAAGGTAACACAGTGAGGATGTACTGCTGTCTCTACCAGCTGAAACTGAATTTACCATTTTTGCTAATTGGTATTGGAAAAAAGTGATAAGGAAGCATGAATATAAAACTTTTTTGATTGTACCTGGGATAAGTACCTCACAAAGAGATGCTGACGCTCAAAACCATCGAAACCACCTACACCGCTCCTGGATCCATACCGAGAGTTTGATCCCGATATAGAAGTACAGGGTCTGCTATGGGAGGAGACAGCCTATACAAGAAACCATGAAACTAGACTGTGAACAGCAGCATTCCAGTGAGACTAGGAACAGCATGTACAAAACTGCCTGAACAGATTGGGAAGCACAGGTAGGTGCACATCTGTGGTCTCCCAGGAAGCTCCCTGTGACAGCTGACAGAAGAGAAAGCACTAGGTTTGTTCTGCAAATGAATCTGCACAGCCAGAAAGAGACAACCTAGTTTAGGGGTGGGTGTTGGAAGATTTTCAGGCGGTGAAACTTGGGCTGGTACATCTGGTGGCCCATGGCGTGTGGAAAGAAGGGTGACCCGAGTTGCTGGTCTACTCATGTGCCCGGGGCGGGGGGGCGGGGAGCGAATGTCCAGCTGGTCAATGGCAGGAAAACGACGGCAAAGATGGGTTTCAAGGAAGTCTTCAGGACCAGCGTCTCAGTGGGTTTCCCAGAGTGGACTAACGGGAGATGTGAGGTTGCGCACAGACGCCTGCCAGAGGACATCCTCTGTGGAAGTGGAATTTGATGGACAAGGTGACCTTTCCTGTGGATGTCAGTCAGCCACTGTCTCTGTCCAGCACGGTGCTTTCCGAATGAGCTCTTACAACAAGGGGCAGGGAAGGAGGCTTAACATTGGGTCGGCAACACAGATTCCCCTCACCCAGACTTCCTTGGTTTCTGCCCCTTCAGCACCTGAGCTGCCAACAGCAGAGGCCAATGCTGAGGCCTTGGTATGGCGACCTGGTTCCTCCCATTACAGAGGAGGCGGTGACCTGTCCTCCCAGGAGAGGACACATCAGGTGCAAGTGAGCCTCCTGCCCTCAGTGCACGTGGCAACCCCACCATTCGTGGACTTACAGGAGGCTCTATCCGTTGCTGTAGTCTGCACCACACTGCTTCTTAGCTGCAGGTACATTTTAAAGCAATGGAAGTGCAGAAGGGAGCTCACACTCACAGAGTTCACTGGTCTTCATGCACCCATAAGCCTTGGCAGAATAGACTGGCCAGCTGAAGGCTTTCTGTATCAGCTTGAAAATCCCATTTTAAAAGTTTGAGGTGGCCGGGCGCAGTGGCTCACGCCTGTAATCCTAGCACTCTGGGAGGCTCAGGTGGGAGGATCACTCAAGGTCAGGAGTTCGAGACCAGCCTGAGCAAGAGCGAGACCCTGTCTCTACTAAAAATAGAAAGAAATTATATGGACAACTAAAAATATATATAGAAAAAATTAGCCAGGCATGGTGGCGCATGCCTGTAGTCCCAGCTACTCGGGAGGCTGAGGCAGTAGGATTGCTTGAGCTCAGGAGTTTGAGGTTCCTGTGAGCTGGGCTGATGCCACGGCACTCTAGTCCGAGCAACAGAGTGACACTCTGTCTCAAAAAAAAAA
Organism: Varecia variegata; assembly: GCA_028533085.1. Taxonomy (NCBI): domain Eukaryota; kingdom Metazoa; phylum Chordata; class Mammalia; order Primates; family Lemuridae; genus Varecia; species Varecia variegata. The sequence goes on along the minus strand of CM052436.1, from coordinate 123,520 downwards.
ATAATAATAATAAGTTTGAGGCGATGTTCCATGGCGTATGCCTTAAACCAGCAGCACATGCATCATGCCAACTCCCTCACAGCCAGACTGCAGGGGTTTGGGAACTAAGGGGCAGATTCTCTCACTATGTGTACAAGTTAGATTCCTTAGTGTCTTAGTCACAGTTGGGCAAAGGAATACTAAGAGGCACTCGCACTGATCACCTGGGTCCCACATGTATTCCTTCCTGTTGGGTAATAAATGTGACAGCAGCCCTCCTCCACGGCCAAGACAGTGGTGACAGTGGCTCCACTTTCTGCCTGCCCACCCCTGGATGCAAGGACCCCACAGTTCCCAGACGTCCGTAATTGGCAGTCCAATGGAGCACTTGGTGTGTTCCCTGGTGAGTGCCCCATTTGGGGACCAGGACCTTCAACTCTGCAGAGTCTTAAGCTTGGGAAGACAGGAGGCAGTGCTCCCTAGTGGACCCCTGGGCGTGACGGTAAGTGCAGGCCACTCTGTTCTTCTACGCCTTGGTTTCCAGACTGGCGTATCCTTCCTGCTGGAAAATAGTGCCATGGAAAGGCCTTGAATTTAATGCATCCTAGAGAATGGCATCTCATCTTCACAGAATATTACCCCCAACTCAGCAGTTGAGCCGTGCCTTTAGCGTGCTGTCCTAGCGCTCTGCCAGGCAGGGGGTCCCACGGACACTGCCCTCCCTGCAGTGTAAAGTGCACCCTGTACTTCCTTGTGGCAAAGTGAGCCAGTGTGAAATGCTACGTGGGATCCTGTGTCAGGGAAACAAACACTCCTTACGCCCTTGCTGGCTGACACTTGTGGGCAGGGAGGCAAATCCCAATCTGGAATATGAGCCTTTTCCTGTGAAAATGAACCCCTGGCCCTTCAGCATTGGAGATTCCAATGCAGTAAGCCTCCTTCTGAAAGGGACCGTGTCCGGGGACCTGTGTACACGTGGACTGTTGCTCTCCTTAGGGAAGGAGCATAGTGGGAGGTCAGCCTTGGTCTCTTTTGCTGGCACCCGAGATATTGAGTAACAGCTGGTGGCTACATCAGCTGTGGTCGGAGAGCCCATGAGTAGTCTCCACTCTACACCTGGGCTGTGCTGTCCACGCGCCTGCCATGCTAGTGCGGGGGGTGGGGGTGGGGGTCCAGCGAGAGGTGCTGTCCAGCGTCAACTGGCTGAGCCGTGGTTGTGTGATTCTTCTCTCACGATGCTCTCTGGTGGGCGTTAACGTTTCATACAAAGTTCATCATGCTTAGTGCCTATTCCAGTACGTCTGTCCTCTCAACTCCACCACAGCCCTCCTTGTCTCCAACTTCCAATTGTTTTCCTTCCAGGCCCCTAACCAGTTACACAGGCATCTAACACTGCCCATGAGCCCACATATATATTCTCACCCTGGGCCACTTCTTCAAGACAAATGAATGACTGGGAGCTCTGCCGGAAACTCTGCCCATTGGGAGGATGTGCCTTCACCACCATTTTTCAAGGCCACCCCTGAGTGAGGTCGTAATGTAGCTGCTATTTTCACTTTGAAGTCACATACTGAGCCAACTCATCTGCCAACCAAGCTCAAGATTTTTCTTCCTCTGCCAACTGGTTATAAGGGCTCCCCCATATGGTCACAGGTGTGAAATGACAAGTCACTGATAAACCGAGTGGGTCTGTGTTCTGTAGCTTGCTTGGTGACTGCTGTACATTCTCATGCTCATGCTCAATCTTGAAAGTACTACTTCCATTTTATAAGGGATTATTGCCAGGCCCAACCAACTCTGACTTTGTCGTTTAATACATAATTGGCAGTTTTGGCTACATGGTCACCTGGTGGCTTGTGGTCAGGTGTTCCATCTCTATCAGAGCCCAGCAGCACACCAGAAGATAAATTTTTTTCCACCAAAAGGCATAGAATTCTCTGCTCCAGGTGGCATGACAGAACCGCTAGGTCCTGCATTGTGAATCTCCTACAGGGGCACACCGGAAACTCCACATTGCATCATTCCTCACCATTGATAACCACTAGTATCATATCCGCTAGACCATACGGCCAGGGCAGTAGAGCTACTTACATCACAGCCTGGATCTACTGCAGATACTTTTCCTGTTCTGGGCTCTTCAAAAATGGCAGTCTTCCAAACCCCCCAATATTTGAGCCAGAGCAACATTCCTAGGCGTGGGCTATGCTGCCTCCGGAACCTGAGGCAAGAATCATCTCAAGAACCATCAATTGTCTGTCTTTCTTTTCTTTTCTTTTTTGAGACAGAGTCTCGCTCTGTCACCTGGGCTAGAGTGCCATGGCGTCAGTCAGCCTAGCTCACAGCAACCTCAAACTCCTGTGCTCAAGTGATCCTCCTGCCTCAGCCTCCTGAGTAGCTGGGACTACAGGCGCACACCACCACGCCTGGCTACTTTTTCTATTTTTTGTAGAGACGGGGTCTCGCTCTTGCTCAGGCTGGTCTCGAACTGACCTCAAGTGATTCCTCCCCCCACCCCTCGGCCTCTCAGAGTGCTGGGATTACAGGTGTGAGCCACCGTACCCGACCTGTCTTGCTTTCTTGATGGTAGGAGGTACAAGATGCAAGAATTCTTTCGTTTTTGGAAGGGTTGCCCTAGAGTGCCCCTGATCACTGGATCCCTAAAAACATTAGAACGCAGCAGGCGCCTGGATTTTTGTAGGGCTGTATCCCACTCTCTGGGGCAGCGGGTCTCTAGCATCTCCCCCAACTCTTGCTCATATGGCTGATCAGCACGTCATCAATGTAACATTCTTCAGGATGTCTAGGTGGTCCAGATCTCTTTGGACTGACAGAGGGCCAGAGAGATAACAAACCTCAGGGAAATTGGTATTTTTATTCCACGTGAATGCAAGTTTCTGATTCCCTTTTCTGATGGGGCAGAAAAGAACACAGTCACCAAGTCAACAGCCAAATCTGGCATAGAGGCTGCTGTCAGGGCTACTTCTGGGTGGAGTTTGCCACACTGTACCTCAAAACAACTACCAGATGACAACAATGGAGGCTCTCATCTCAGGATCCTTCTGAGTTTCACAGCGGTCACACTGGTGAATCAAAGATGTTGGTGACCACCACTCTGCATCCTTTAGGTCCTTAACATGGCACTGATCTCTGCCATTCCTTCTCCCTGATGTGATATTGTTTTATGATCTTGCCAGGGGATAGGGTAGTTTCGGGTTTCTGTTTGGCCTTTCCCATTTTAACATCTCTAACTTTATAGGTCAGGGACTAGGAGTGAGCATTACTTGCCAAGTATGTCAATGCCAACTTGGGGTCTGAGAAATGACCACCAGGTGGGCCCACGGCAGGCTGGGCCTTGCACAGGATTCATTACCTGACCACACGTGCAGTCACCCTACCAAGAGAGGATGATGCTCCAGGTGACCAGATATCAACGTCAATTTAGTCCCTGTGTTCATCTGTCTTAACAATGTTTGGCTCATCACTTTTCTCCAGGGTGTAGTTATCAAAGGAAATGGCTATGGAGTCATCTCTGTGTGTATCTGTGCTACGTTGTGGGCCTTTCTTCTTGGTATTTGGCCACTCTTCAGTCAAGTTCCCATTTCTGAAAATTGGCTCAGGTCCAGAAACTGGGCATGGAATTCTGATTTTTTAAAAATTAGGGCAACCATCTTGATTTTCTCAGTCATCTATCATTTTTTTCTGCACTAGTATCCTCAGCTGCCCATTTATTTTGCTTCTAGGGTGCCATGTTTAGTAACCATTTCTATAACTCTCTATGGGTGAGGGCCTGTTGGCTGCCACTCAGACTTGGCTGGCTATTATAATTGCAATCCTCTGACTTCTGTCAGTTAAGTGCTGCTGCTTCCTGGCTTCTTTTGTTTTAGGATCCCATCATACCCATTGCTATCATCTAGCCAAGTTCTGGAACAGCCTTTCCAGTCACTGTTGCCTACAGAGGTGAGCGGCCACTGAACATTCTAGTGACATCAGTGCCCCTTTCATCAGCCTATGTCTAATGACTTTTATAAATGAAGTTTTCTGCTGCCCCCACATGAAATATAATCACCTGGCAGGTCTTCCGTAAGCACAAAGTGTATACATTTCGGCACGCTACTCGCTTCCATCACATTGTCTGCCACAATCATTCTGCCATTTCAACTCTGTTTATCATGGCTCATAGCTTTTTCCACGTTTGGTATTTTAAATATATATTTGCAAATTCTTTGATGCATTTCCTTCAGAAGATGGAGCCTAATCATTTCCCCTTGAATATGGGTGATTTAGTGACTAATTTCTAACAATGGGGAGTAGCAGAAGTGATGGTATGTAACTTCTGAGGCGAGTTCACAAAAAGGATACAGCTTTCCTTTGTCCTTTATCTTTGGATTGCTCTTGGAATCCAGCCATCACATTGTGAGGAAGCCTAGGCCACAGGGAACGGCCATGTATGGGTGTGCTTGCTAACATCCCCGGCCTGGGCTCCAGCCAGCCTCCAGCATCAACCGTCAGACATGTGAGTAAATGAACCTTCACATCATTCCAACCTCCAGCCTTTGAGCTGCTCCAGTTGAGGCCCCAGATACTGTGATGTAGAGATAAGCCATCCCCACTATGCCCTGACCCACAGTCACCTAGAGAGGTAATGTGATTCTTGTTGTTTTAAGTCACTATGTAGGAATTTGTTATGTAGTGATGTACCATCATTCTAGGAGGCATCCTTTCATGCAGTCTTTGCCAGGGTGTTAAATCTCATACCTTGGAAGACTGCTCATGTCAATAGATTCATCTACCCAATTTTACCTTCCAGCTCCCTTCATCAAGCACCCTATGATTCAGTACTACACAACTTTCCCAGCTGCTGTCAGTACATGCTGGCGGAGTAGTACAGCTTGTTGTGGGTTGAACTGTGTTCCCCCTGCCCCCAAAGATACTGAAGTTCTAACCCCCAGTAACCTATGAATGTGACCTTATTTGGAAGTCAGTCTTTGCAGATGATCAACTTGAGTTCATTAGGGTGGGCCATAATCCAGCATGACTGAGGTCTTTATAAAAAGGGAACCATGTCTAATTACCTTAGTAAATGATGTATTATTTATGTCTTTATTTGGACAGACATGTACACAGGAAGAGCACCATGTGAACATGAAAGCAGGGATTAGGGTAATGCACCTATAAGCCATGGAACATAAAGACTGCCAGCAAACCATGAGAAGCTAGGAGAGAGGCATGGAACAGATTCATCCTCAAAAGGAACCAACCTCAGAAGGAACCAACTCTGCCAATACCTTCATCTCAGACTTTTAGACTCTAGAACTCTGAGACAATAAATTTCTGCCCAGTTTGTGGTACTTTGTTAACTGCAGCCCTAGGAAACTAATACACAGCTCTTGTGAGGCGGAAGGGGCTACAGTCCTTTTTCCCTTGCATTACGTTTCCACCATAATCGTATGTCTAGCATATGGTAGGTGGGGGAAAGGAAGAGCAGTGCTAGGTTAGTAGGGAGAGGTGAGCCACATGGGCTGGATTCAAAGGCTCAAGGCAGTTTGGGGAGTCAAAACCTTTGAAGGCATACACCCAGATATGTCCAACCCATGTGTGATGGGCTCATCTTTTCCTAACTTAGTGTAAGAGCATTGCCTTATTTGAGTGTTTTACTGAATTGGAGTTCAGTCACTCAGGGATATTAATTCTTGGGCCTGGCCCTTGTCTTTGTCCTGTAGAAGAGAGTTTCTTTGTAGGTAACCAAAGAGACTCCCTGGCATTCAGTTGTTTGTTGTTCACCACCAGGTGTCCATTATTTTTCTTAAGGGCCTCAGTGGTGCTAACTAATAGCTATCCAATACTCTTATCCTTCCTTATGGCTACTATTTTCACCGTATGTGAAATACCTGATATGTTGCCTGCCAGTGTATCCCACTTCACTACTTCACCACTGGTGGGTGAGTGACTCAGCCTCAAACCCCATCGTATCACCTGCTTTAACTGCTGCAAGATGGTTTCTCCAGAAGCAGATGCTGAGATGGAGTTTGGGGTACAAGACATTTACCTGTGAAAGGAAGGGGAAGGAAGCAGGATTGGGCAGAGGAAGAAGCAGAAGTACATGCAGGCCTGGCAAAGCCTCGGCCACCCTGCAGACCTCTAGAGCAGGTACGGCTCATCAGAGGTTTTCTGTTTGGCCAAATGACCAGATCTTCCTTTACTCTCCTGCCTCACTCAGTAGTCAGGTGTGGACAGCCCCAGGATGAGACCTCAGGCAAGGTGACTCTCCGTGGGCAGGCGTGCTACACACGTCCACCACATGCCACCCTTGCGCCACCCCGACACACTTCCCATATACATTTGGGGAGCAGCTCTTTCAGGACCCCGGTGGGTCTCTGTCAGGTTGCCCCCATCAGGCCCCCAGGCTCCAAATGCCTTGTTCCTGAGAAAAGAAAAAAGCTTTTATGTGAGGAATGCAAGTCCTTATCAGGCCTAGAGAGACCGCGGTAGTCCTGCTCTCCCTTGGAATTGTGTCTCCACTTCTTGAAACTGCTTGCTACTGACGGCCACAAGTAGCTGTAAATTAACCGAATAATGCCGCACCAGACATTATGACTCACACTCCACAGCTTTACAAGGTATAGCCAATAACTAATCAATGTTATTTCTGTAAACCGATGAGAATTTCTGCCAAGTTTGTCTCAGCCCGCTCCCGGTCCCCCTCTAAAACTGCACTTGCAAGCGCCGCTAGTCAATGTCCATTCAGGGCAACTGGAGTCCACGCTCCCGGGCTGCAATCCCCAACCTCGGACCAAACTCTCTACTTACACTAACTGCGCCTCAGCTGCCTCCTTTCCGGCGGCATCCCTCGTCCCCACGGTCCGCACGCCTGCTGGGGCGCCTTCCCGCCACCGCGCAGCGAGCGAGCGAGCGCACCTGCCGGGCCCGAGGAACGGGCCTCGCCCGCACCGGCCCGCGCGAGTTCGGGGCACCCACGGCGGGACGCCCAGGCTGAGGAGAGTAAACCCGCCGGGCAGCGTGCGGAAGCGCTCCGCGGCCGCGCTCCGACCCAGCGGCGCCCCGCGCCCGGCGTGCGGACCCGCGCCAGCGCCCACGCCCACGCCCAGGTGGCCCGGCCCCGCCTCAGGCCCAATGGCGGCGCTGGCCGCGCCCAGAGCCTGTCGGGAGGGCGCGCCCCCGCTCGCCCAATGGGAGCCCGGAGCGGCCGGACTCGTCCTCTGGGCCAATGGCCACGAGCCTCGGTGTTGCTGGGCGGGGCAAGAGCCCCAGCGGGGGCAGAGGCCCAAGGCGCAGGCGCGATGCCGCCCGCCCCACCCGCGCGCTTGCGCCCCGGCGTAGGGCCGGCCGGGCGGTCGAGAGCGCGCCGGGCGGCGGCAGCACTGAGGAGTGGCTCGCCCGGTCCCTGCGCCGGCGCGCTGCTACTCTGGCAGTGCCTTGGCCCCGCAGTCTTCCGCTCGCCGCCGGGCCGATGCGGGTCGTCGGGCTGAGAGGAGCGACGTAGCCGCCGCCCGCGCTGCAGCCGCCGGGCCCGGTCCGGCTCCGCCCCACGCGCCAGCCCGCCCGGCCATGGCCGACCGCGGGGGCCCGCTGGAGGCGGCGTCGCTGCCCGCCGAGGTGCGGGAGGGCCTGGCCGAGCTGGAGCTGGAGCTGTCGGAAGGTGAGCGGCCCGGGCCCGCCCCTCACCCCGGGAGCCCCGCGCGGTTCCTCACCCCGGGAACCCGCAGCTCACCCCTCGCCCCTCACCCTGGGACCCCGCCCCTCACCCTGGGACCCCAGCGCGGCCCCTCAGCCCTGGAACCCGGGGACCCCGCCCCTCACCCCGGGACCCCCGCGCGGCCCCTCAGCCCTGGAACCCGGGACCCCCGCCCCCATCCCTCACCCCGGGACCCCGCCCCTCACCCCGGGACCCCCGCGCGGCCCC
>CM052436.1:96714-115120 GCA_028533085.1 Varecia variegata | reverse complement strand
TCTCAAAAAAAATAAACATAAAAATAAATAAATAAATTTTTTGAGACATGCTTTGTGGCCTAGGATATGGTCAATCTTAGAGAATGTCCCATGAGCTGATGAGAAAAACGTATATAAGGTGGTTTTTGGGTAGAATGTTCTGTAAATGTCAGTCAGGCCCATTTGTTCTAGAGTTCTGTTTATGTCCATTGTTTCCTTGTTTATTTTCTGTTTGAAGAATCTGTCCTGTTCTGTCAGATGGGTGTTGAAGTCTCCGGCTATTATGGTGTTGCTGTTTATCATTTTGTTTAGGTCAAATAGGATTTGCTTTATGAATCTGGGTGCACCTAAGTTAGGTGCATAAATATTTGGAATTGTTATGTCTTCTTGTTGAATTGTACCCTTCACCATTATATAGTGAGCCTCTTTGTCTTTCATTACTTTTGTTGATTTGAAGACTAAGTTATATGAAATCAGAATGGCCACACCAGCTTTCTTTTGGCTTCTGTTTGCTTGAAATATTGTTTTCCATCCCTTTACCTTGAGTCTGAATGCATCTTTGTGGGTTAGATGTGTTTCCTGAAGACAGCAGATACTTGGCTTGTGTGGGCAGTTCAAGCCGTTCACATTTATTGAGAGAATTGATAAGTGGGGCAGATTTCTGTTCATCCTGTTGAGTTAAACTTTGTTGCTTTGTTTTCTTTGTTGAGCCATTGTGCTATCTGGCCTTTGACGTTTAGCTTTTGGATGATTTTACATTCATGAGTGTTTATTGTGCTGATCTGTGTGTAACACTGTTTTGAGTACTTCCTGGAGGACAGGTCTTGTCTTGATGAATTCCCTTAGTCTTTGCTTGTCTGAGAAGGTCTTTATTTCTCCTTCATATACAAAACTTAATTTTGCAGGGTACAAGATTCTATCCTGGGCATTATTCTGTTTGAGAAGAGTGAGAATGTGGCCCCATTCTCTTCTTGCTTGTAAGGTCTCAGTTGAGAAGTCTGCCGTTATTCTGATGGATTTTCCTTTGTAGGTTACCTGCTTCTTTTGCCTTACAGCTCTTTGGTAGTTATTTTGGTCAGGCTGATTACTGTGTGTCGTGGTGTCTTCCTGTTTGCAATGAATCTCCCAGGAATCCTTTGAGCTTCTTGTACCTGGATATCTACATTTTTAGCAAGGCCTGGGAAATTTTCCTCTATTATATCCTCAAGTAGCTTATCCAACCCTTGTGTATTTTCTTCTTCACCCTCAGCAATGCCTGTGATTCTTACGTTAGGCCTCTTCACATAATCCCACATTTCTTGTAGGCTTTGCTCTTTTCTCTTATTTTTCTGCTCTATCTCGGTGACTGAGTTATTTAATTAAAAGATGTTATATTCAATCCCTGAGATTCTTTCTTCTGTTTGATCTACCCTGTTCTTGAGGCTTTCCACTGTGTTTTGTAATTCCTTGAATAAATTCTTCATTTCCAGAAGTTCTGTTTGATTTTTATTTAATATTTCAATTTCTTTAGTGATTTTTTTTCTTCTAAGTCCTGGATTTTTTTTGTGTGTGTGGTTTCTTTGTGCTGGTTATCCATTTTTTCTTGCGTATCGTTGAGTTTTCTTACAATCCATGTTTGAGATTCTTCTGTCATTTTAGTGTTCTGAATTTGGTTAATGGCTATTGCTGGAGAGCCGGTGTTCGCCTTTGGGGGTGTGGTTTCCGTTTGATTCTTCCTACTTCCAGAGTGCTTTCACTGATTCCTTCCCATCTGAATCAGCTGTTGCTTCTTAAGTTTAGATTTTCATTTGGATAATGGCACACCCTGTTTAGTCTCTGAGCCAGTAGGTGGTGTTTGTGGGTGAGATTTGACCACACCCTGTAAGATGATTCAGCAGATGCAGTAAAAAGGTGTGCAGAATGACCTCCCTGTCAGTAGGTGGCGCTTGCTGGGAGGAGCAGGCTGCAGTGTTGTTTTTGGGTCCTGTACCCAGCTCTTGTTCCTCTGGAGAGGCACTCTAGTGCCTCAGGTGGTGAGTAGGGCCCTGGGACTTCCAGGTGTGTCCTTACTCTCCACCTCAGATGGGGTAGGTGGGGGAGTGAGTCTGGGCGGAGCTGGGTTAGGTGAGCCTGCCCTCAAGCACCACAAATGCTGTTAGCAGGGGTCAAAGGTCTGTTCTCTGCTTCTGGGAAAAGCTGCTAGGGAGGGGCTGCAATGGCCCCACTCAGTGGGAAATCTGCTGTTCTGAGACTGGAGCAGGCCTTGCTCCTTTCCCCCCTCCCCTATTCCACTGTTTCTCCCGGGCCTCTGCCAGCAGGCAGGACCCCAAGCCAGTGGATCTCCCCTGGCTGTGTTGGGGCCTGGGAGGTTCCCTGCCTAGGATTGTAGCCTGAGCTGGACTCACGGCCCTCTGCAGGAGGAGGGTTGGAGGAGGAGTGCCCCAAGCAGACTGATGTGCTCCTGAAGGCACTCACCTCCGTAGGCTCCTTCACTAATATCCCTTCTGTGCCCCAGGGCAATGCGATCCAGACCTGGGTGTATAGGATCTGATCTGCAGGCCTGTCCCCTGAGCCCTGGAGATCAATTGCTGACCATGCCAGGGAGAGGAGTGCTGGTCCCAGGTCACCCACGGGGTGCCCAAGCTGGATCGATGTCTCTCTGCCTTGGGATTTGCCCCGCTCTCCTGGAGTCACCAGGCAAGCAGCACCTGGGAGGGCTGGCAAGTAGGGAGCTCACAATCTGAGTACCCCTCAGTCCACTGTAGGACCCCAATAGGAAAGGTCTCATTCCCTGCAGATGCCTCCGGGTGGTGGCTAAATTGTCTCTCTTGGCAGCTGCGGGTAGGGAAGGGGAAGGGGAGAATGAAGGAATATGGCGCCTGCACATTGGTTTGGGTCTGTAGGCCGGGAGGTGCCCCGAGGGAGCTGGGGGCCTGTTGCCCTGTCCGCAAGAGGTTCACTGCTCACTGGTGGCGGCTGTCTCTGGGCTGGTGTTCCAGGTCTCTCCAACCGCTCAGGACCCCACCAGCAGTCCAAGATACAAGGGAGGAGAAGTTTAATCGCTCCACCTACCCTTGTTGCTGGTCTCCAAGCCTCTCAGGGGGCCTTTCTCCCTCCAGTTCTCCGCATCTTCTTCCCCTGGATGTTTCAGGCACCCTTCTTTGCGACCCTCATCCAATCTATGTTTGTCTGCCTGTTTATTTTTTTTCACTTTCTTCTAAAATCTGTCTTTCTTGCAGAGACACTCTGGTTGGTGTTTTTTCTCGTCCGCCATCTTGTCCCTTTTCCAATTTTTTTTTTTTTTTTGAGACAGAGTCTCACTCTGTTGCCTGGGCTAGAGTGCTGTGGCGTCTGCCTAGCTTACAGCAACCTCAAACTCCTGGGCTTAAGCAATCCTACTGCCTCAGCCTCCCGAGTAGCTGGGACTACAGGCATGTGCCACCATGCCCGGCTAATTTTTTCTATATGTTTTTTTTTTTAGCTGTCCAAATCATTTCTTTCTATTTTTAGTAGAGACGGGGTCTCGCTCTTGCTCAGGCTGATCTCGAACTCCTGACCTCGAGCGATCCTCCCGCCTTGGCCTCCCAGAGTGCTAGGATTACAGGCATGAGCCACCGTGCCCGGCCTCCTTTTCCAATTTTTAAATGAATTAAATATTTTAAAAATTTCACAGTTTAAATTTTTAATATAGTAAACATTGATAAATATAACCCATATAAACAAAAGCTCTTTGGGGTCTTCATTTAAGAGTGTGATGAGGTCCTGAGTCTAAGACATTTGAAAACTCCTGGTCCATGCAGCTCTAACAGAACTTCAAATGAAATACATAGATGTTGGCCGGGCGCAGTGGCTCACACCTGTAATCCTAGCACTCTGGGAGGCCGAGGCAGGAGGATCGCTCGAGGTCAGGAGTTTGAGACCAGCCTGAGCACCCTGTCTCTACTAAAAATAGAAAGAAATGATCTGGAAAAATATTATGAAAATTAAATATTAAAAAAAAAGAAATACATAGATGTCATTGTGTATTTCTTTATATTTTCTGAAACGTTTTTAAGCTATTGCCTGGTATAATAAAAATAAAGATTTCTGTTTATATATGTAAGGACAATCAGGTGTTTCAATATATAAAACATGTTTGAAAATCTTCAAATATCATGCTTACTAATTGGTTGCATATATGTATCACTTTAACAAACCATTCCAGTGCAATTGTCTCTTCACAATTTTTTTTTTTTTTTTGTGAGAAGGAGTCTCGCTCTGTCACCCAGACTAGAGTGCTATGGCAGCCTAGCTCACTGCAACCTCCAACTCCTGGGCTCAAGCAATCCTTACGCTTCAGCCTCCCAGAGTGCTAGGATTATAATCTTCACAGAATTTTGATTTATAAATTGCTTTCTTTCTTTTTTAAGAGACAAGGTCTCTTTCTGTTGCCCAGACTGGAGTGCGGTGGCATGATCATAGCTCACTGTAACCTAAAACTCCTGGGCTCAAGCAATTCTCCTGCCTCAGCCTCCTGAGTAGCTGGGACCACAGGTGCATGCCTCCAGGCCCAGCTAATTTTTTTTTTGTTTTTTTTGGTAGGGATGAGGCCTTGTTGTGTTGCTCAGGCTGGTCTCAAACTCCTATCTTCAAGCAATCCTCCTGCCTCGGTTTCCCAAAGTGCTGGGATTACAGGTGTGAATCACCACACCCAGCCCGATTTATAAGTTTCTTAAAAAATGTCAGTACAGAACAAGTACTACATGACCCCATTTCTATCAGGAATCTAAAATAGTCAAACTCATAGAAGCAGAGAGTAGAATGGTGGTTACCAGGGTCTGGGGAGGAGGGAGAATCTGAGAGGTGTTGATCAAAGGAAATATAGTTTCAGTTATGTGAGGTGTAACTCCCAGAAATCTGCTGTACAGCATAGTGCATATAGTTAACAGTTCTTTATTGTATATTTAAAAATTTCTTAAGACATTAGATCTTATGTTGCATGTTCTTATCACACACAAAAAAGGGAAGGAGGAAGCTTTTAGAGGCGATGGTTATGTTTATGGCTTTTTTTATGCTGATAGTGTTTCACAGGTGTACACTTATCTTCAAACTCAACAAGATGCATACATTAAATATGTACCAGTTCTTGTAGGTCGGTCATACCTCAGTTTGAAAAAAAGAATATCAGTTCCATGACTTCAATTTTAATATCCTAAAACTTTACACTTGCTTCATTGCCGACTGTTCTATACCTGTTCAAGTCCTGCCTTTGTTTTACCACTTAAGTTTAAACTTCACTTTCTCTTTGAAGCTCTGCCTTCCATTAAGACACCCACCCCAACCCCGCAGAGTTAGGAGCCTGCGCTCCTTATCCTTTTAAAACTCATTGCGTCACTCTTACAGGATTTATCACAATGTTGTATTAATAATAATTTGTTTGCCTGTCTTTGCTACTTCACAGGTCTGGAAGGGAACACTTCAAGAGGAAGTTTTGATCTGTTCATCTTTCTGTCCCTAACACCCTGCACATTTTAGGCATTTTAATAAATGTTTATTGAATTAATAATAAAAGCAAAAATTTCACACGGTGTTTATTCTGTTTCAAATCAGGAATCCTCTATAATTGGTTGAATACTCAGCATTTTTATAATAGTTTTTCAAAATCAGTTAACCCATCAGCAGGATAGACCTGCTCCTCAGGGAGCCACTGAACCAGGATGCAGGCTTTGTTGCTCTAAGCCACCAGGAGAGAAAAACAGAGACACTGAGATAAGTGTGCTGCTGGTCCTGTCTTCTTCCAGGAGTCCGGGCTGAGCTGGAGGACTCGCATTGAACCCAGCAGAGTGTTCCGGCCCCAGAAGGGCATGATCCACTGATGGCCTCACGCTCTGGGTCCACACTGCCTTCAAGCTGGCACTACGCTTCCTCTTTCCTGGCGCCCTGATGGGGACTTTGGGTCAAGGACTCCTTAATGGCCTGGCAGAAACTTTCTAAGACTTTTCCTGCCTGACCTGCCTTCCTTTCCTCTCCTCTTGGGAAGGATCTACTGGCACCCTCCCCATTTCCCCTCATAGACAGTTTCCCACATAAATCTCTTTCAGGTCTAATCCTGTGATAGCATCTGCTTCTCAGAGAACATGAACTGCCAACATGAGCTGCCACATGGGGCGACTGGTTTAAACCCACATTAGAAGGGCTGGTTCATCTGGTGTTTAAATATCTGTCTCCTGTATTGATAGTTTGCTCTTTGAGGTTGTACCTGGCACGAAGTTGTTGGTCAACATATGTTGAATTATTCACTCTTCTCAGGACCTCATTGCTTGTGGCTGACTCTGGTTTAGTTGTCCATTGTGAACTTCACGAGAGCAGGGTCTGAGTGCCTTGCTCACCTCTGAGCCCCAGGCACCAGAACAGGCTTGTGTGTTCATGTCCAGCTCTGGCTTGCTGCGTCTCCCTCATGTGACTCATTGCACCACGTACTTTTCTTCAGGAGCACTTACAGTAAGGAGGTACTTTTAGAGAATTCTGCATCTCATGTTTATCTTCCCTACTTGGCAACCCTAAGGACCTTGAAGAGAGTGGCACTGTTCTTCTGCTCTGTGCTGGCCAGTCTGTAAACTGCCTTGGTCTCTCACACAAGCATTTGTTGGCAGTGAGTAAGAAACATGCTGTCACGAGGGCAGCCTTCTTCAGAGAGAGCACCTGCTTTTCTCCCCAGGGGCAGGCTCTCGGCCATGGTGTGTGGGGTATTTGTGGGTCTGGACTATACACTCTGAGGCAGCCCCTTTTGGTCATTTAGTTCCCTTCTCTTTGACCTTCAGTCTCACAGAGTGGGGTGAATATACATCCAGGACTTAGAAGTTTGAGAATAGATTCAGAGATGGGGCACTGGTCAGCTGGAGTGCAGAGGCTTGGCCTGAGGAAGTGTCCACATGGATGCGAGCATATGGGGTGGAGTCAGCTGTGCCTGGTGCCTGGTGCCCACCTTTCGTGTGGTGTGTCCCCACTGAGTGGGGGCTCTGCCTTGTTGCTGTGACCCTTCTTTCATCACTGGAGCACAGCAGATCCCAGGATAAGTGTTCCATCTTTTGAAACTTGAAAAAAAAAAAAAAAAAGAAACTCAAGAGCTGCAATTTTATTTTTCGAAACACATATTTATTTAATATTCTAATGTATTCTTTTGTCTGTTGTGGTACACACTTATTTAATATAAAAATGAATTCATAGTGTTTGGTCACTTTACTATGTTATAACTGAATAAAGGATGGAAATTAAGTAGGGTTAAGTTAATGGGAAAACTTTATTCTGACAGTCAATCCTTTTTATTATTTATTATTTTTTAAAAATGCTTTTTTGGTTGGGCGTGGTGGCTCACACCTGTAATCCTAGCACTCTGGGAGGCCAAGGTGGGAGGATCACTTGAGCCCAGGAGTTGGAGGCTGCAGTGAGCTATGGTGACACCACTGCACTCTAGTCCCAGTAATAGAGTGAGAGTCAAAAAACAAAAACAACATTTTTTAGGGCAGTTTCAGGTTCACAGCAAAATTGAGAGGAAGCTACAGAACTGTCCCGAATGCCCCTACCCTTGCATAGGTGTAGCCACCCCCATTATCAGCATCCCAATAAATCTTTTAAAACTAGTTCTTGCTGTAGCATTTTTGTTTGCAGTGGGCTTGCTTCTGGGTAAGACTAACACAATCCTTGTGGTTCAATTTTTATACCCTTAAATTATCTAACATTTCCAGTATTGTACTTGTCTATTAAAAAGATTAGGAAATTATACACTACTTGGCAAAGAAAAGCTACATATAAAAGACAGAACAGTAAAAATAATTGTTACCTCTGTTGTTTATTGATAGTAATCACTTAGAATAATGTACCCAAGGGTCTCCCTCCTGGGTTCTTGAAGGCAGTAGTTCAGCTTGTAGCAGGGGCACAGTGATGGTGCAGGGTTTCCTTTCAGACTCTGGATTTGTATTAATCAGCTGTAAGGAAAGAATAGAAATCCTGTTTCTTCTTCAGTCTATACTATTCATGATTTGACTACCATTTTGGAAATAGCAGAAAAAGAACTTATTCCCTTTCAGATTTCAGAACTTTTCCTACAGTATCTTTAGTAAAGAAACTTTAAATTGAGTCTCTGAAACTCAAAAGGACACACTTGTTTGTATGTTGAAGCCCTGACTCCCAATGGATTATGTTTGGAGATAGGACCTTTAAGGAGATAATTAAGGTTAAACGAGGACACAGGGTTGGACCCTAGTCCCATAGGACTGGTGTCCTTATGAGAAGAGGAAGAGACACCAGGGATATGTGTGTACAGAAGGAAGGCCATGTGAGCAAGAAGACATCGATCTGCAAGCCAAGGAGAGAGCCCTCACCAGAAACCAGCCCTGCTGGCACCTTGATCTTGGACTTCCAGAACAGGGAGAAAATAACTGTCTGTTGTTTAAGCTGCCCAGTCTGTAATATTCCGCTATGGCAGCCTGAGTAGACTGAGACACTCAGTGTGTCATCTTGTTTAACTACATTCAACAGACTGAGTGGCAAGAGGCTCACAGCCTAGTGGGCGCCAGAAGACATAAACAGTGTCCATGTCCTCAAATGGTCCAGGGCCCAGTCAGCCCAAGAAGGGGAGTGATCATCAATGCTGGGTGAGCGGGGCCGACAGAGGAAGCAGTTTCCTGGAGCTTTGTTTTGAAAGCACGTGTGAGGAGGGTGCAGGAGGAGAGCAGGGAAGAACCTGGTGATGAAGGTGAGCCGAAGCCAAGTGGGCCAAGAGGATGCCAGAGTTCTACAGGCGGATGAGTAGAGAGAGCAGATTGAAGAAGGCGAGGGCTAGCTTACAGCGGGATTTACACATCCTGGTGAGTAGTTTGGACTGGATTCCCTGTGGTGTAGACCAGTGTCACAACAAACTCAAATGCCTCCTGCTGCAGGTTGAGTACTGTGGATGTGTGAGGTGACCAAGGGTAAGGCAGGAGCGCTGCCTTACCTGGCGGTTCCAGAGTGGCACTGTCCAGAACTTTCTACAGTGATGGGATGTTCTGTGCTGTCTGGCATCGTAGTCAATGGCCACATGTGGCTACTGAACACTTGAAATATGGCTGGTGAGACCAGGGAACCGATTGTTCAATTTACTTTTAATCAATTAAAATTTAAATACCCACGTATGGCTAGTGGCTACTGTGTGGACAACACAGCAAAGTGTATGCTTTGCTTAAAGGTATCCTGTTAAAAAGAAAAAAACATCAAAATATAACTTACGCTGTTTTCTACCCCTGCTCTTGACAAAGAGGAGAAAATGGGCAAGATGAAAATACAATATGTGTGCACATTCAAGAACTGAGGAGATCTTGAAAACAAGTGGCCAATTTTTTTATTTTTAAAAAAGAGCTATGGAGGCGGTTGTTCCTGGGTGCTTTATTTTAAGCAGATCTTCCTTAATAAATGATGGGGCCAGCAGTTTTTTTTTAAGACATTAAGCAACAATTAAAATATTCCTGGCTGGGTACAGTGGCTCATGCCTGTAATCCTAGCACTTTGGGAGGCCAAAGAGGGAGGATCACTTGAGGCCAGGAGTTCGAGAGTAGCCTGGGCAACACAGCAAGACCCCATCTCTACAAAAAACAAAAAAAATTAGCTGAATGTGGTGGCATACTCCTGTAGTCCCACCTACTTAGGAGGCTGAGGCAAGAGGATTGCTTGAGCCCAGCAGTTCAGGGTTCCAGTGAGCTATGATGAGACCACTGCACACCAGCCTGGGTGACAGCAAGACCTGGTCTCTTAAAAAAAAAATTCCTGTGTGAGCTCTCTATCTCTGTGTCTGTCTTTCTCTTTGATTTACAAAGATTATTCTGCAGTATGTGAATAGGAGATTGGAGGAGTCAGAAATTGCGGGACAGAAAAGTTGGCTTCAAGAACCCATTACAGTCGTTCAGGGCAAGAGAATGTGTTGGCCTGGACAGGGCTGAGCCAGTGGCATGGAGAGGATCCTCAGAAGTGGAGCCAGCAGGCGGACTCTGGAAAACCAATGAAAACTACATCCTTTTCTCACCACCACCTCCTCTCCAAAGGGGGCACTGTCCCTCTGCTTCTGACTGCCCCATTCCTGTCTCCCCTCATCAGATAGTTCCCACCATTCTGACTTCCCAGAATCTAGACTGCTACAAATTTCCTTTCTTTTTTTTTTTTTTTTTTTTTTTTTTTGAGATAGAGTCTCGCTCTGTTGCCCGGGCTAGGGTGAGTGCCGTGGGGTCAGCCTAGCTCACAGCAACCTCACGCTCCTGGGCTCAAGGGATCCTACTGCCTCAGCCTCCCGAGTAGCTGGGACTACAGGCATGCGCCACCATGCCTGGCTAATTTTTTCTATATATATTTTTAGTTGGCCAGATAATTTCTTTCTATTTTTAGTAGAGACAGGGTCTCGCTCTTGCTCAGGCTGGTCTCGAACTCCTGACCTCGAGCGATCCACTCGCCTCGGCCTCCCAGAGTGCTAGGATTACAGGCGTGAGCCACCGCGCCCGGCCTACAAATTTCCTTTCAATCTTTAAAACTTCTTTGACCATTTCAACAAGATTTGAAACAGTCATTTACCCCAAATCTGCCGTGACCCACCCTAGATCTGCTTCCTCTAATGCTGAGCACACTTCCTGCCCCGTCTGATGGCTCTCTCCACTTCCCTCTCCTTCCTAAGCTCTTCCCCACGCCTGTCTGCACTTCTGGGCCGGAACCCAGCGCCTTCCCTGGCACTTTCTCCAAATGGACCGAAGCTGGCGCCAACTCTACAGATTGCTCATCTTCTATTTGTTCCAAAAATACACATGGGAGAAAAAACTTAATACACCAGGGTAGGATCACATAAGACAATAATACATAGCAGTTAGAACGAGCCAGAGCTACCTGTATTAACATAATCACGATTTTTAAAGCATAATATTGAGATAAAAAGCAAGTTTCAGAAGGATTCATATAGATCATTTACATAAAGTTTTAAAACTTGCAAAGCACATAAATTGTTTAAGGATATATGGAAATACAGTAAACTGGTAAAACACCAAATTCAGGAGAGAAGTTGGGGGGATGGGAGATGTAATCAGAGAGTGGAGTTTCAACTCTCTCCATAATGGTTCTTCATAAAAAGATCTGAAGCTAATGTGGCAAAATCTTAATTTTTGGAAAAGCTGGGTGGTAGGTACATGGCTGTGTATGCCATGATTCTCACAAGTTTTTTTGTATGTTTGAAATATTTCACAATTAGCAAAAAATAAACAAGCAGTCATCCACATTCATAAGTTTCTAACTTTTAAAAGATTTTCAAACTGAAGTCTGTGGTCAGCTAACTTGCGGTTTCCACAGACCCAAGTACACCTGCTCAGCCTGAGTGCCTGCGTACTTTCTACAGTACTCACGAGCTGATTTAAGTCATCCCACTTAACTGAAGTAAGACCTGAACATGCATCAGGACATAAAGTTAGATAAAGATATCACAGTGAATGGTAACAAGACTCTTTCATAAAAATATGACTCTTGGCTAACAAGTTTATATGACATAAATGTATAAATAGATAATAAACCTTTTAAAATAGCAGACATTTAGTAGAAGAATGCTTTTAAACATCACTTGGTGAGCTAAAGCCACACTGTGGTATAATTCTTAGTGAACTCTCATGATTAGAACTTAAACTAATCTTGCAACTGGAAGGAGAACTTAGATATCATCCACTACAGTGGTTTTCCAGTTTTTCAGCTGCACACCTTCCATTCAGATAAACTCTCTGGAGGTGTACAGTGGAAAAGCAGCTCCGGTTGAGGCAGAGGTGGGGCCTGCTCTCTGAATGCCCCCTTCCCCAGACAGCTGGTCGTGCCTTCTAAGGGAGGCTGAGCAGGAGGATCACTCGAGCCCAGCAGTTCAAGGTTGCAGTGAGCTGTGATGACACCAGTGCACTCCTGCCTGGGCAATAGCAAGACCCTGTCTCTTAAAAAAAAAAGAAAAAAAAATCCTGTGTGAGCTCTCTGTCTGTGTCTGTCTTTCTCTGTGATTTACAAAGATTATTCTGCAGTATGTGAAAAGGAGATTTGAGGAGTCAGAAATTGCAGGGCAGAAAAGTTGGCTTCAAGGATCCATTACAGTTGTTCAGGGCAAGAGAATGTGTTGACCTGGACAGGGCTGAGCCAGTGGCATGGAGAGGATCCTCAGAAGTGGAGCCATGTTCTGGCCACACTCACTCTGATTCTGGAGGTTGATGTGCCCCTGCTAGGCTATGGATGTATAAGAACGATCATTTAATTTCTATGGACAACCCCTCGGTCAGGGTAAATCTGAAAACGTCGACCTGGAGAGGGAAGTCTAGGAAGCACATATTCTTTTTCCTAATAGCATAGCAAAATTCTGTATTTATATACATATTTTTAGTGGTTGTCCACTGTAGTGTGCTGAGTAATGGCCCCAAAGATGTCAGGTCCTAGCCCCTAGGACCTGTGAATGAATGTTACCTTATTTGGAAAAAGGGTCTTTGCAGATGTGATTAAGTTAAGGGTCCTGAAGTGAGTTATCCTGGATTTTCTGAGTAGACCTTAAATGCCATCACAAGTGTCCTTAGAAGAGAGGAGGCAGAGGGAGCTTAGATACAAGCACAAGAGGGAAACCCATGTGAGCACCCAGGCAGAGTGGGGTGATGTGGCCACAGGCTGAGGAATGTCAGCAGTCATTATGAGCTGGAGTATAGCCCTCATGTCACCTTCATTTTGGCTCATTGAGACTTATTTTGGACTCTGGCCTCCAGAACTGTGAGAGAATAAATTTCTCTTGTAAGCCACTAAGTTCATGGTAATTGGTTACAGCAGCCAAAGGACACTGGTCCACCTACCTCAAGGTCTGTGACATTCTTAGAGGAAAAAGTGTTTTCTTTCATTTTTTTATTATCTCTTACATTGTGAATTCTATTGGAGGTCTGAAGTATTTTTGTCTTTTCCTTCATGACTGGTGCTTTTTGTGTCCTGTTTCAGAGATCTTTCTCCACCTCATGGTCAGGAAGATATTCTGTGTTATTTTTTAGAAGCTCTGTTGTTTTATCTCTTGGCATAATCCACCTGGAATTGTGCGTGGTGGGAGAGGAGTCTTTTCATTTCTGTGGATGTGGGTATTCAGTTGGTCCACAAAATTTATGGAAAAGGCCGTCTTTTCTCCACTGGGCTGATGTCTGCTCTGTTGGTCTGCTTGTCCATCTGAGCTACTCCACTCTGTCTCTGCATTTGCTAGAATAAGTCTGTCTTTTTAGTTTTGTTTTTCAAGCTTGATTTAGTTAATCTTGGCCCTTTGCAATTTCATGTGTACTTTAGAATCAGTGTGTCAGTTTCCATACAAAAAACCTGCAAGAATTTTGGCTGGAATTACTCAGACTGACTCTAAAAACCTATGTGGAGAAAAATTACATTGTTCTCGTATTGAGTCTTCAGATTCATAAACATGGTATATCTTTTCATTTCTTTAGATCTTTAATTTACCTGAGGAATGTTTTTAGTTTCTGGGTAGTAGTCTTCTACATCTTTCACTAAATTTATTCCTGGATTTGAGATACAGTATTTTTCAGTTCTAGAATTTATGTTGTCTTTTATTTTTAATTCACAAATCTACCTTTTAATTTCTTGAACATGCTGATCATGGTTATTTTAAAGTTCCATTATGTATATCTTTCTATAATTGTTTCTCATGGTTTTTAGTAATAGCTTTTTGTTCCCCTATGTGCCTAGTTATTTCTGATCAAGTGCCAGACATTGTATATGTGGTGATGATTTGTGACCACAAAGAGTTTATTTTTGCTTCTGGCAGGTCGATGGACTAGGGTGCATGTGTTCCAAGATCACTTTAATCCACGTATGGAGAAAGTGATTTGAGGCTGACTACAGTCCCTGTAAGGGCTGTTCTATTTTCAGTTCATACCCAAGGTATTGTCCTTCCAAGTCCCACAAAACAACTTGGGGTGCTTTCCAGGGACCACCCCACTCAGTGATCTCCCAGGTCCCTGACTCTGTCAAAGTTTTGCTTAGTTCAGTTACTTGGTTGTTACTTTGTTACTTTTCAACTTGGCAGACCCCCTCCAGGGTGGCCCACAGTCCCTCACTTCTTCGTTAGTTCTGTAATGTCTTCAGATTTAAAGATAATTTCTAATGCAGTCTCTATAGTTGTTTTCAACTGGGAGAGTTGGTCTGAGCCCCCTCATTCTGTCATAGCCATAATTGGAATTCATGTGTGTGTGTATTCAGGTTAATGAACATATTTTACATATTTTATTTAAAACTTTGAGATAAAATATTTGTTAAACTTAACATTTAGAAAGTCTGGTTTTAATTACAAATGAATGAGACAGTGGACATTCAAACCCTGCTATGGAAGCATATCTACTGTACACTCTTCAATGTTAAGCACAAATAATTTAAACTGCAGTCAGATCGGCTCTGCAGTTTAAATTATTTGTGTATTATGTCTCTGCAGTTTTGTGTATTACGTCTGCATATGTAAGACCCCTGTTTGGAAACTTTAAGACTTAGAAAGCAGAATTTCCACCTGCTTATATTGAGTACAAATACCACTTTTATCTGATCTCTGGCTGGTGCCTATGTGGGGGCAAATGGTGCCATCGTGCAACATATTAATCTTCACGAATTTCCTTTACCTTTTGTTCTGTGTCACAGGCTTGTAGGCTCCTCATTTCTTTGTGGTTTTTCTCTGGAAGTTTTACAGTGGTCAGTGGTGGATACCCCTCATTTCAGTGCCTCCTGCTCTTCCTCTGTTTCTGTGTGGGCACCTGCACAGTCTGGCAGCAGTCTTGGGCACACACAGCTGCACGGCATGAGACCCTGCCTTGGGAGCCTGGGTGGGCTTGTGTGGCCCAGATTGCGACACGGTGGAGACTTTGGACGCCTGCTTTGGGAATAAAGCGAGGGCTAACACCCTTTCTAAAGGTGTAAACACTGGGAGCTGGCTGGTGCCCACACTGGAGGTGGTCAAGGCGACCTGCTCAAGGGCAGACGGCAGTGAGTTGGAACCTGCCTGGGCCCGTGGGGCTGCTGCCCACTGTGTCCTGCTGCCCACTGTGTCCTGCCCTAGGGGGAGGTGTGCTCCTTCGCCACACACTTGGTCCGTGGTGGGACTGACTGCCTGAAGTATTTCTTTGTCCGATACTCCTTGCAGACTCTGGAGGGCTGATTTGCAGTAAGTTTTGCTCTATTTGCCTGCCCTGCCTGTGGGTGCCTGCGGAGGTTCTGGTGCAAGTGCCCACCTACTTGTCTTGTGCTGTCCCCAGTGCCCCTCCCTGGACTACTCTCCCCCACTCCGCCCTCCACCTCCACAGCCCCTCCTAGGCTACCTATGTATTTTTAATTTTATTTATTAATTATATAATCAAATAGAATTTTTCTTCTGGTGTGGAGTTCTGTGAATTTTAACACATGTATAGATTCATGTAACTAGAATCAGGATGCAGAAGTCGCCTCAGGACACTCCTCATGCTGCTCTGCCCCTAACCCTGGCAGCCACCGGTCTTTTCACTGTCCTGTGATTTTGTCTTTTCAGGAATGTCATATAATTCACTCAGTGTAATATCTTTGAGATTTATCCACATTTTTGCGTGTGTCAGTAGTCTCTTTTTATTGCTGAATAGTAGTTTTCCATGATGTGCTTTTATACTACAGTATATTTATCCATTCACTTGATATCTGGGCTGTTTCTAGTTTCTGGTGAATAAAGCTGCTATAAACATTTGTGTACAGGTTTTTATATGAACATACGCTTTTATTTCTCTAGGGTAGATAATCAAGAGTGGAATTGCTGGGTCATCTGGTGAGTGTATATTTAACTGTACAATTATATACTTCTAAACTGTTTTCCGGAGTGGCTGTACCATTTGCATGCCCACCAGCAATGTATACTAGTGTTCCTATTGTTCCATAATCCTTGTCAGCAGTTGGTATTGTCAGTAGTTTTATATTTTAGCCATTCTGATAGGTTTATAATGGTACCTCATCGTGGTTTTAATTTATATTTTCCTAGTAGAAGAAAAGTAAGAACAGAAATCAACGAAATTAACAATGGAAAAACAATAGGAAAAAAAGCAGTGGAACCAAAGCCTGGTTCTTTGAAAAGATAATAAAATTGATAAAGTCTAACAAGACTGACAGGTAAAAAATACAGATTACCAAAGACAGAAAAAACACAGATTACCAAAATCAGGAATGAAAGAGGCGATACCACGGTAGACTGCACAGACATTAAAAGGTTGATGACAGAATCCTTTGAACAACTGTGTCCATATACAGTCACGTGCTGTATAACAACATTTCCGTCAACGGCAGAGGGCGTATACAGCAGTGGTCGCATGAGACTACACTGGAGCTGAAAATCCCTGTTGCCTACTGATATAGCCATTGTAACGTAGTGGTACAACACAGTCCTCACGTTTGTGGTGACGCTGGTGTAAACAAACCTACTGCGCTGCCAGTCGTATGAACGTGTAGCATATACCATCATGTGCAGTACATGATACTCGAGTGATAAACGACCGTGTTACTGGTTTATGTAGTTACTATATTTTTATGATTATTTTAGAGTGTACTCCTACTTATTACTTTTAAAAAATGAACTATAAAAGAGCCTCAGGCAGGCCCTTCAGGAGTTATCTAGAGGGAGGTGTTGTTACCACAGGAGACGACAGCCTGTTGCTGCCCCTGAAGACCTGCCAGTGGGACGAGACGTGGAGGTGAAGCCAGTGACTCTGATGGTCCTGACCCTGTGCAGGCCTAGGCTGGTGTGCATTTGTGTCTTAGTTTTTAATAAGAAAGTTTAAAAAGTAAAAAAGTGTAAAAATTTTAATAGAAAAAAGCTTATAGAGTAAGGGTATAAAGAAGGAAAATATTTTAATTAATAATTTGTGTTTCAAGCTAAGTGTTATTACAAAAGAATCTAAAAATAAAAAAAAATTTTTAATTTTTTATAAAGTAAAAAGTTACAGTAAACTAAGGTTAATTTATTATTGGAAAAAAATTTTAAAGTAAATTTAGTGTAGCCTAAGAGTACAGTGTGTCTTAGGCCTCCATATCCACACTCCACTGACTCACCCAGAGCAGCTCCGGTCCTGCAAAGCTCCATTCATGCAGTTGTACCATTTTAAAAATCTTTTATGCCATATTTTTACTGCACCTTTTCTATGTTTAGATACACAAATATTTACCATCGTGTTACTACAGTCACATGCTGTCCAGGTTTGTAGCCTGGGAGCAAGAGGCTGTACCATGCAGCCTAGGTACGTAACAGGGTCTTGTGCCTAACACACTCTGTGATGTTCATACAACAACAAATCATGTAACGATGCATTTCTCAGAATGTGTCCTGACGGTAAGTGATGCTTGACTGGTCTTTCAACAACTTAGATGAAATGACCAATTCCTTGAAAACCACAAACTACCAAAACTTATCCATAATGAAGCAAATAAACCAAATAGTCCTGTAACAATTAAATAAATTGAATTCACAGCTTAAAAACTTTTTGGAAAACAAATCTTCAAGTCCATATGGTTTCACTGGCAGATTTTATCAAACATCTAAAAAAGAAATAACACCAATTCTACATGTCTCTCCCATATATTTTAAAACTTTTTACCTTGAAATAATTTTAGACTCATAAGAAGTTGCAAAAATAGTACATAGAATTCATCTGGTTTCCCTCAGTAATGCCTTATGTAACCATAACACATTGTCAGAATCATCTTCCATATATTCTTTTTTTTTATTATTTTTTTGAGACACAGTCTCACCCTGTTGCCCAGGCTAGAGTGCTGTGGCGTCAGCCTAGCTCACAGCAACCTCAAACTCCTGGGCTCAAGCAATCCTTGTGCGTCAGCCTCCTGAGTAGCTGGGACTACAGGCATGTGCCACCATGCCCGGCTGATTTTTTCTATATATATATTTTAGTTGTCCAGATCATTTCTTTCTATTTTTAGTAGAGGCGGGGTCTCACTCTTGCTCAGGTTGGTGTCAAACTCCTGACCTTGAGCAATCCTCCCGCCTTGGCCTCCCAGAGTGCTAGGATTACAGGTGTGAGCCACCGCGCCCGGCCTATATATTCTTAATTACAAAGAATTATGTGTGCTAAAAAATTTAAAGGATTCAATAGTGTGAAAAGTGAAATCTGTCTTATACACTACCCAAAGCCAAATAAATCACTCCTCAGGGGTAACCACTATTAATAATTTGTTGTGCATCCCTCCCAGACATTTTCTGCATGTACACAAATATATACATCTACATTTTTGTATATATAATTTTATTTATTTACTTTTACCAGAACAGGATCATTCTGTATATATATTGATTTTCAACTTGCTGTTTTTACTCAGTAGGATATCACAGGATATCACGAATCCACACGAGTGATACCCACCCCCAGACCCCCAAATACCAAGGTATTTTTTT
>CM052436.1:59781-96214 GCA_028533085.1 Varecia variegata | reverse complement strand
GAGTACATAGCAGTCCAGGGTGGGCAGTCCAGGGTGGACAGTCCTGGGTGGACAGTATGGAGTAGTGCCCCTAGTGGACCAGGAACGTGGCATCCTAGGGGGTCTTTAAGCTGTGTAAAGTGAATGGAAGTTCAAAGAAGAGAAATTGTGGGTGGGCAATAAACATTAAATTATGTCCAGCTTCACTAGTAGATATGGAAATATAAATTAAAGGGAACCATTTTTCTCTTGTCAGATTGGCAAAATTGTAAAACTTTTTATAACATCTAGTCCTGACAAAGATTTGGGGAAATGGCACTTTCCTACGTTGCTCGTAGGAGTGCGAATCGCTGTAATCTTTTTGGAAAGTTTTCTCTTGGTTTCTGTTAAAATTAAAAATATATCTACTTTTGCATGCAATAACGTCACACTGGGTTTTGTGTCTTTGTTGAACAAATGAATCTATCTCAAAGAATAAAAGCGGCTGGGCACAGTAGCTCACTCCTGCAATCCCAGGAGGATCACTTGAGCCTAGGATTTTGAGACTAGCCTGGGCAACATAGAAGGACCCTGTCTCAAAAAAAAAAAAAGAAAGAAAAGAAAAAGAATACAAGCACCCACATTTTGGAATATAAATGTAAGGATGCCATTTGCATATATATCACTTTGCAATATGCCTGTTTATAATCCATCCATAATGCGTCAGACTCTATGTATTCTCCATTACGAACTTTAAAGTAGTTTTGTCCAGTCATGAAAAGCTAAAAGCCAGTAGGAGTACTGCTCAGTATTGCCATGTATGTTTATGTACATATATGTGTGCATATATAATATGTGTACCTACGTGTGGGTATATGTATGTGTGTATGCTCAAATTTTGGCGGGCTAAGCTTTGACTTCGGGAGAGGGAGTTGCTCTAACGCTGCATAACTTACCACCCTGAAGTGCATGTAGCAGCATCTGTTCTGCTCACAGACCTGCCCTTTGGGACCGGCTCAAACGTTAACTTGACCTTGTCCATAGAGGCGGAGCTGGGTGCTTGAGTGCAGGGTGCTGTCCCCTGAGGGCTCCTGAACCACAGCGTGGCTGCAGGGTGGGCAGACACCCACAGCCAAGCGCCCAGCTCCCCACACCTGCTGAGTCTGCCTCTGTCCTCATGGGGCCTCCAGTGTGGCGCTCGGTGTGCTGGGCGTGGCATGTGCTGCTGCAGAGCCAGGTGGGGCTATGCTGCCTTTCCCGACCAGCCTCAGAAGCCACCCAGCATCACTTCTGCCACGCCGTGCCTGTGGGGCGGCCACCGACCTGCCCAGGTTGGAGGCAGGATGGGCTCTGCCTCTTTTCAGGGAGTGGGAAGGGCTAGAAAAGCAGTGGGACTGGAATCTCTGCTGGCCATTTTTTGAGATGTTTTGAAACAAAGGCTAAAGTTAAACATTATTTTTGTTGAGAGTGAGGGCTGGGGGTGGAGCATGGAGAGCAGATGACATGCTGGTCATTGCACTGTCATCGCAGGGTCTGGAGGCACAGCAGGCAGGGGCAGCAGGGCAGGTGGGGGCAGTGGGGCCGCAGCCCCCCCTGAGCAAGCCTGTCTCGGGGCACCTTGTATCCTCTCTCTGCTCTTTTCTCCACCTTTCCACCTTCTCCGTTTGTGGCAGAGGGCTACTGATGGCCCCCCAGTGACTGTTGAGTGGGCTGCTTCTCAGGGTTTGCTGACACCGTGGACAGTGCTGGGAAGAAGTAATACAGGCCATTTCAGATTTGGGAAACACCCGCGATAAAGGGCTTTCCGTGGAGAGTCTGGGAGGCCAGGGCTCACACTCCGAGGGCAGGACAGCGGCTTGGTCGTCAGGCTGGGCTGGGCGGTGTGGGGCGAGGAGGATGTCGGAGTGGGCCTTGCCCGTGACCCACAGCATCCACACGTCCACCACCGACCTCTGGGTTAAAGATTCTTCTGTGCAGGTTTGGCAGAGTGTATGTTGTGTAACGATCGATGAGAAATGTATGCTGTTTTAAATGGCCTTTTTCATAATTGGAAAAGCAAATTGTTTACACAGGTATTCTCATAAATTGTGTTTCAGGCATAGACCCATCTCTGCAAGCAGAGACTAGAACCCCCGGGCCCTCACAGACCACGGCTGCTGCACCCAAACAGCAGAAGTCTCGGCCCACCAGCTCCCGGGACGAGCGCTTCCGGTCAGGTAGGCTCACGGCCTGGGTAGTGAGGAGGGCAGGTGGGCCTGGCACTCTCAGACTCTGGCCACGAAGGCTGTCAGGTGTTTTTCTTTGCTGAAATACCTGCCTGAGAAATTATTTTCAGTTGAGCAATAATGTACATAACACTTTTCAGAAAAAACATTTAACCTTCACATAACCACAGTCTGTTTTAATGTATCATGTAGCTTAAGTGTTGTTTTCTTAAAGGATGCCCACTAAAATCTCTGGAGAAATCTTCCTCCCACTCTCACTAGAATGATTTCTTGAAACATTGTTGTACATTTTTCCACCTAGAGCTTTGGGGTTGCTGTTAGTAATTTTTGTGCCTATGGAACAGCTTTACTACTAGGTGTAAGTGTTTTAGTATTTCTTTTTCTTATTTTGGAGGTTTCTTTCATTCTGTTTGGCAGTGCTTTTATGAATATTTAAATCTGTATCTGATATTTTATTTGAATCATCAGAATGCCCACTGGAAAAAATTCATTTTTCTATTATAGGTTATATATTAAGTTTTGAGCACTTTATTTAACAATATTTCTATCACTTTATAATTGTATATTTCCTTTATATTTAAGATCTTTCAATAAGACTTTTTCAGAAAAATTTTCAACAGGGATAAAAAAAAAAATGGTCATTTTTAAGACTGTCCAAAAAGGACATTAAGATTTTAAATGTTTTCTCAACATGGGAATATGAAAAAATGATCTAAGAAATATTTGACCAGATAATTTCTTACCAATTTGATACACATTTAAAAAACTTTTTCACATGGAAAAGTTCTTTTCTACATACAAAAATAATATATGCTTAATATTAAATGTATATAAAATATTATACCAAGTTTAAGGACAAATGTAAAAATCACACAAAATCGCTGAATCCTGAGACGGCTGCCCTCAGAATTGCACTGAGCACTGTGTTCTTCAGCCTGGGTGCAGATAGCATGCACTTGCACATGCACTTCCCAGAAACGGGGCCATGGGAAAGGCCGCCTGCCTTCCCCTGTCCCCACATTGTCCCCCCAACCCTGTCCACACTCATGTACCTGGTGCTGGTAAACCTGTTTCTGCCCTTGTGAGCCTTGTACTAGATATGTTCTTTATTGTCTCATACAAGTCCATATCATAAATATGACATGCCAGTATTTTCTCCCAGGGTGTGGTTTGTCTTTATATTTCCTTAAAATGTCTTTTGAAGAGCAGAAGTTTTTAATTTTGATTAAGTCTAAGTTATCAATTTTTTAAAATGGATTGTGCTTTTTTTCTTATGTAGGTTTTTTTTTTTTTGGAGACAGGGTCTCACTCTGT
Organism: Varecia variegata; assembly: GCA_028533085.1. Taxonomy (NCBI): domain Eukaryota; kingdom Metazoa; phylum Chordata; class Mammalia; order Primates; family Lemuridae; genus Varecia; species Varecia variegata. Next base: position 92,717 of record CM052436.1, on the reverse strand, counting down.
TGACCAGGCTGGAGTGCAGTGGTGTGATCACAGCTCACTGCAGCCTCTAACTCCTGGGCTCCAGCGATCCTCCTGCCTCAGCCTCTTGAGTAGCTGGAACTACAGCTGCATGCCACTATGCTTGACTAATTTTTAACTTTTTTGTAGAGACAGGGTCTCACTATTGTTCAGGCCGGTCTTGAACTCCTGGCCTCAAGTGATCCTCCTGCCTTGGCCTCCCAAAGTGCTGGGGTTACAGGCATGAGCCACTGCGCCTGGCCCATTGTAGAAGTTTATAGTTTTAGGTTTTACTCTTAGGTCTATGATCTGATATTTAGTTATTTTTAGTATAAGTGCAGGATGTGAATCAAAGTAGTTTTTTTTTTTTTTGCATGTAGATATCCAATGGTTCCTGCACCGTTCCTTAAGAAGACTGCCTTCTCCAGTGAATTCCCTAAGCAATTTTTTCCTGAAAGCAGTTGCACATATATGTGCATATATTTCTGGACTCTCTGTTCTGTTAATCTATTCATCTATCTTTAAGGCAAAACTGTGCTTCTCTTAATGATTGTAGCTTAATCGTAAGTGTTGAAATCAGTAGTGTTAGTCCTCCAGTTTGTTCCTTATCCATGTTTCTTTATATTTAATGTGTCTTATTTTCTCTGGCACTTTTAAGATGTTTCTCTTTATCACTGTGCAATGGACTGAATTGTGTCCTTCCCAAGATTCACATATTGAAACCCCTAAACCCCAATGGGATGGTATTTGGAGCTGGGGCCTTTGGGAGGTGATTAGCTTGAGATGAGTTGGTGAGGGTGGAGCCCTCACTCTGGGATTAGTGCCCCTGTAAGTGGAGACAGCAGAGAGCTTCTCCTGCACCCCGTCACCATGAGGACACAGACATGAGACGGCAAGGTACACAAGCCGGGAGGAGAGACCTCACCAGAAACCAGCCATGCTGGCTCCTTGATCTGGGACTTCCAGCCTCCAGAACTGTGAGAAAATAAATTGCTGTTGTTGAAGGCACCCAGTCTGGTGTGGTATTTTGTTATGGCAGCCGAGCAGACTAAGACACGGTGGTTTTGGGTGGTTTGGTTATGATGTGCTGGTGTAGTTTTCTTTTGCTTATGCTTGGGGTTTGTTGAGTTTCTTGGATCTGTTAGTTTATATCCCATCATGTTGATATTGTCTAAATGTTTAGTTCTGGGTTGTTTTGTGTACATTTATGTTTTTCTTTTTTTCTAAGACAGCACTGTGGGAGTCATAGCTATGTCGTATCTGTTGAGGCCTCCCAGGTTTGTCTCTGGTGCTCCCCTTCTGTTGCGCACTTTCTTCCATGAGCGTTTTCAGTTGAGTCCTTACGTGTCGATGCTTTTGAAGCATTATATGTCTGAAAATATTTTTATTAAACCCTCATGTTTAAATAATTTGGCTGGATCTAAAATTCTACATTCAATACTTCTTCCTTCCATACGATGTTGCCTTCTTGTACCTGGTTACTATTATTGTCGGCCTGTTTCTTAATCCTTCAAGGTGATTTGCTCTTTTTCTCTAGAAGCTTTTGGAATTGCCTTTTCCATAAATTTTATTTCAATTAGATGTGAATTTTTCATCTTTCTTGATTAGCAGCCTACAGGCCATTTAAATGTAAGGTTTTTAAATGTTTTAAAACATTTGTTAGGGAAAATTTTAAACACATGCAAAAATGGCCATCATAGCATGATAGCGCCCCAGACCCACTGTGCCCCTGCACCAGCTCTCAGCCACACTCAGTCCTGGCTTCCTCCGGGCCCCACCTACTTCCTCCCTTCCCATGGGGTTCCAAGCAAATCTCAGACGTGCTATTTCATTCAGATGTCAGAACGTTCTTGGTCTCTGTATCTGAAAAGAAAGTATTTCTAAAAGATAATTCTATTATTCCAAAAAAATAACAATCATTCCTTAATAGCGAATATCCAGCCAGTGTTCAAATGGCTTTTTAAAATCAAGTTTATTTGGACCCAGGATCTGAATAGGATGTACACGTCGTGGCTGGATGATGTGTGTTTCCTGGGCCCTGTTTGTGCAGTGGCTCCTCCATGGTGTAGCCTGCTGTGCTCCTTAGCTGGCCAGGCTTGACGCGAGTCCCGCTGTGATTTCCAGCCACTCCGGAGACTCCATGGCGGGTGCTCCGTGTCCCTGTCTTGTCTGACTCTGCCCCTCATCGTGTGATGCTCTCGGTTCCTAGATCTGTTGTTTCCTCAGGGCTACAAATGGGGAAACCCAAATTCTGCCATTTCTTCTTTATTCAAAGGCTGGAATACTTCCGTAAAGAGAAACTTCCCTTCATTTACTACTTGGTACAGGAAAGTTGAGATAAATATTTAATTCTTTCCATTTATTTACTAGTTTTAAAAATAATGGTCTGGGTCACTGGCATCCGCCTATGGCAACCAATTAATTTTGTTTCCTCTTTTCCTTTCCTTTCCTTTTCTTTTATCTTTTTTTGGTATCATATCTGATGTTTCAATCTATTACAGCATATCCTTATGATATTCAAACTTTCCCATCCTTGGCCATTGGGAAGCTCTTTGAATTGGCTCATGTGTATTTGACCATGTCCTTGTTGGCTGTTAGGATAAGATGCTCTAGTCTCATCCTGGGCATCTCCTTCCCTGCCTTGGAATCTGCCATTTCTCAGGGTTTTTAAGGTGAGGATGGTGTTTTACAACCACAGGCACTAGGGCTGTGATTGCTGTTGGACTGGTTATTGTTTGTAGACGGTTTAGCATACAGAGGTAACACATACTTTTTAAAGATAAAACACCACATTCATTTGTAGTCACATCATCCATTCAGATTCAGGACTGCAGGGTCCTTACCTCCTTCACCTGCATTCGCGTCTCCTCTCTCCCTCAGGAGCGTCCAGGGCTCCAGGGCCGGTGGAATCAGATGACCACGTGCTCTTCATTTGCTGTGTCCCACGTGACTCACAGAACACCTCCGTGTGACGGTGCCCTCACTGCCATCAACAATGCAACGACAGAGTTGCACAGTTTTTATGCAGTTCTTTTTGTCCTTACTAGATATTTCTGGAGAGACAGGTTGGACAGTCTAAGTGCAGTGTTTTAATGTCAGCTGGAATAGTTTAAGCCAATAGCTAGATATACATGCATTGAGGCTCATTTGTTTCACTTTATTTTCAAATTTGGGGATTTATTTTTTTATTTAGTTTTGATTTATGACTATGGACATATTTACATGGTTCCAAAATCAAATCTACAAACAAAAGAATACTTAAAGAAATCTAGAACCAACATGCGTTGATGGACAGATAGGCAGAGCTTCTATTCCTCTTATAGCCAATAAAAACAAACAGAAACATGAAACTTAATTTGTTATTTCATAATCAATCTTGTAAAAAGTATTTTTACTGCTTTTCTTTCTATGTAGATATCCACACTGAAGCCGTGCAAGCAGCTTTGGCCAAATACAAAGAGAGAAAGATGCCTATGCCTTCAAAAAGACGCTCTGTTCTTGTACATTCATCTGTGGAAACCTACACCCCTCCAGGTATTGAGAAACAGTGTCAGGAATGGCTTTTGTGGGTATTTCACAGGACTGATGTTAAAATATATATTGCTCATTGAGTTAGAATATCCTTCTGGCCTGTAGTATAGAATTGGAAAATTAGGAAATGAAATGTATTTGTAGATGTGCATATTTCTTACCTAAAAACCTTGGTCTACACAGTATTATTCTTACCCAAATGGATACTTGCTTTCTACAAGACTTTTTGTGTGGATTTTAATATTTTTTACTAGGTGCTGTTTATGTCTTTTAGTAAAGAGAAGAACCTAAAATAAGCACTTAGTGCAACGATAAAGCTTCCTAAATTAAGAATTTTAAATTATTCTCATCTTATTACCTATTATTTAATATGTTGTTACTAGGACTTCAGTGGGACATAAGATTATTTGGAGAGTTTTTGGTTTATGTTGTTGTTACCATTAGAAATGAAAACTTTTATGTGGTGTATTTTAAGCTTCCTGTTAAATTGTACCAAGATGTTGGTAATATCTAATGACTTCACATCCATGAACTTCAATTGCTGCCTGCTGTGTTATTAAGTAACAAAATAGTGACATTCATGTTTGGTTTGATGCATTTGGAATTACTACACAGTAAAAAACAAATGCACCATATTCACAAGATGATTCAGTGAATTCAGTGTTTTGGTAACACTTTCTTCCTTTAAAAAAAAAGACGTTTATTATTAAAAAAAATCTTAGAAGTAGCTGTCAAATTATTATTTCTACTAAATACAGCTATAGACACTATCCACTTGTCAAATAATTTTTTAATAATTAATTATAAGACCCATAATAAAATACAGAGTCGTGCTGACTTGATGGAACCTTAATTCAAAGTAAATTAAGCAGTTGTCTCAGGGAAGGAATTCTTTCTAGAGATAATTCACTTGATTCCCCTGAGAGTATGCATGTGGACAGGGCCATGGTCCCCGCCATGGCCACCACGGTGCCACTGGGGTTCATGCAGTGGCCAGGACACTGCACCTACACTGCCTCCCGAGGTGTGGGGCTCGTGCGCTGGCTCACCCTGGGGAATATTGGGGCTCAGGGTGGATGTGCAGTAGCAGCGCTGGACGTCCACACAACACTTGCCAGTTGGGGACCACTGAGGTACGCGCTGAAGCTGTTTAGGAGACCAGAGGCTGTCTTCACGCCTGGCATGTGGTGCCCCATGGCTGAGTTCTCCCTGGGGCGCTGGGGCTCATGGAGCCATTTTGCCCACAGTAGGGCTCCTGACACGCCCTCTAGATTGAGGGTGACCTTTGCGGTGCCTGCTTGGCCACGTTTGGGCAGAGCTGTGCCAGGTGCACAGAAGCTACGCACAGGCCTGGGAGGCTCTCTGGTGCACGTGGGAACTCCGCCCTCCTCTGGACTCATCCCTACATCATGCCTGTCATCGTTATTTTAACCACAGACACGTCGTCCGCCTCAGAAGATGAGGGCTCTTTACGGCGACCCGGGCGACTCACCGCCACTCCGCTCCAGAGCCATCCCAGCGTCGAGCCCTGGCTCGACCGGGTCGTTCAGGGCTCGTCCACTTCATCCTCCGCATCCTCCACCTCATCTCACCCGGGAGGGAGACCCGCTGCTGCTCCCAGTGCCGCCACCACGCCGGGGGCCGCTGCTGCCACTGCGCTCGCAGGCCTCACAGCCCACGCCCACATAGGTCAGTAACGAGCTGCCGTGGCCCCCGCGCCAGCACGGCAGAGCCAAGAGTGCCCAGGACAGACAGGCGCTGCGCCCTGGCAGCAGCACCCTTCCCTGCATGGAGCAGGTGGAGAGCACCTGAGTGGTGGTGCCTCCCTGCGGTTAGCTGCAGGCCTGGGCTCTCTGAGCGGCTGAGGTCACACAGCCCAGATATCTCACACGGCTCATCTGCCTGAGACATTGACCTATTTTCAGCTTTAAAATTGCACTTGAAAGGAACGGGGGTAATATTTGGTTAATGCATCATCTGGATTAAATTTTTGGCCTTTTGGACAGTATAGCTCTGTTGCTAAGCTTTTCCCCATCAAGACCCACCTCTTTTTCATCTGGAAAATGTCCTTTTGGTAACAAAGTAGTTTAGCAGTCCTAGGTCCTCGTGGCATGTGGGCCTCCCCCGGGGCCCCCCAGAAGCGTGTGTGGTGGTTCTGCATGTTGCATAGCCCCTTCCTGCTCTCATGGCTGCACAGGTGGCAGGTGCAGGGCACGTGGTCAGTACACATTCCTGCTGGTAGTCGTGACCATCACCCTTTACCTGGCTGCCTTCGATTGTCTCTGCCTTTCCTCTGGGCCTTTGTCCACAGCCACAGGGCCGCCAGTGGTTTCTGCACCTGGGTGGGGTTCTGAGGCAGAGGGCTGGAGCTGCAGCTGTGGCCTGGCCCTTCTTCCTCCAGATACCAGGAGAGACAGCCCTTCAGCCTGGAAAGATGTCAGTGAGAACTACTCATAGAGATTCATGGATCCTTTCTAAATCGTGCAGTCCTATGAATTACATTCATCTTAGAAAAGAAAAAATGGAAACCTTTCATTATTTGAAATCCTATATATTAACAAAAATAGTAGTGTAGTTAGCCATAGATATGTAGCTGGCATGTGAAGCCCCACATACATTCTTGCACGCTGTACCTTAACATACAGTCAGTGTTACTGAAGACTCATCTTAAACGCCTCCTTTTTTCCTAGTTGAGTAAGGAGGACAAAAAGTTGGGTGATTGTAACTTGCTTGAGATCACACAGCTGGCTTAGTGGTGAAGCCAGGGCTGATACCAGTTTTCTTGATTCCTGTTTATTTTCTTTGCTTTTAGTTGCTTTTCTGCCAAAAGTGAAACAGTGAGCACCTGCAGTGCACCCACAGCAGGCTGGTGTTTGTGGTGGGGTCTCCACAGGCCATGCTGGGCTCGTGTGCTGTGCTACTTCTGTGTAAATCTTGGTCACCGTTTGGCTGGATTGGGGGCCAGCGGGGCATGTTCAGTGGCCCATGGCTTCTGTCTCAGTATCCTCTGTGGAACACGTCACTGCTGCTCTTCACTTTGTATTCATTTGAGTCTATACATGAAGTCTGCGTGTTTCTGTTGAACATGCGTCTTCCTCCTGCGTCGTAAGTCCTAGGTGAAAACTCACGATGCTCACTCTGCCTGCACACCCTGCCTCCGGCTCACGGAGGAACTGCCAAGACTGACAGGGTAGCAGGAGAAGGCAGCATTTTCCATGGGAAAGCCTCTTTGGAAGACCACCTGCCTAATTGTTCCTGTAGCTTTCCTGGGTGTCCTGCCTATGGCCAGGGGCTGCCGCCCTCTTTTCTTCAAGGAGGTTTATAGCCCACAGCTTGATTTTCCTTCTCTGCTCATCATGGTGATTTAACTTGATAGAAATACATAGTCGACTCCAGTGTGAAGAAAACAGTGGTGTTTTCATGTTCTGTTCCCTTACCTCTGCTTCCTGAAGCTCCTCCCCGGTGAGGTGGTGTGGGAGGGCAGGCGGAGCAGCCATAATCTCAGGTTGTCAGCCATTGGAAGCTGTCTGAATACCGTCTCCTGGTGTGTTGGAAATAAAAGCATGTTTGGCATGAAAACTTAGCCACCGTTCAAAATGTTTAACCATGTAGCCCTCAGCTTTCCAGTGGTTGTGGGGTGTCTTTCAACAAAGCACTTAACTCTAATGTGAGTTTGAATTAGATGTTTTTATTCTCTGAAAAGGACCTGGCTGTAAATATTAAAATATGGGTTTATTACTCACATTGATGCCTAACTTCTGCAAATGTATCTGTGGTGATCTCTTCATTTCTCATTTGCTTGTCTTAGCATAGACATTTTAATTCTGGTAAATTTTTTAAAAAATCGTAACTCAGGTTCTATTTAATACCTTACTACAGAGTGTAGTTTTCATGTGCTAAATGTTTGCTGGACATATTTGATTTGAATTTCTAAATTTCAAAATACTCAACTTCCCTCTCCTTATTCCAGAAATCATCCTTTGTTTTAGTTTTTAAACTAGATAATTCTTCAGTTTGAACTAAGAAAAGAACTGTGGAAAAAGGAAGAATATCTTAAGTAAAAAATTTAACATAGAATATAACAGGTAAAGATTTTAAAAAATATTTTTGGTTTTAAATTAAGGAAATGAAATATATTAAACATTTTGACATAATTAAAAATACCTGTATGTAAAAGCAGTACTTATAGTAGTTCATTTTTATTTTGATGTAGTTTATTTTTATGCAGCTATTTTTGAAACTATTTTGTAGTGTGCAAGTTACCATGCATTCCCGTTTTTCCATGTGTACTTTTAAAATCATTTATTCTTTTTGCTAGATTTGGAAGAGTGAGGAAACTTCTTTTTAGATTAAAGAACCTCCTGATGGACATCCTTTAAAATGCTGATCTGATCAGCATCAGGCTTTTTCAAGAGTTGTGAAAACTGTGTCATTAAAGCTTTAGATTTTTCCAGAACATATTTTCTGCTATGTAAATAGTGAGTTTGTGTTTTGCTTCCATATAACTAACTTCACCTTTCTACACATCTAAAAAGTTCTTACTTTGTATTGTACGTAGGTTGATGAGATGATAGATGATCAGAATTTGAACATTTAAGGTGTCAGAGTGCCACAGTGAGACTGGCAGGCACATCGTTAAACAGTTCACCAGCCTCCACCAACATGGATTAGTGTGGATTCCTACAGGTGGACAAGTGTCCGTGCACTCAGTGTCGCGGTGGAGCACAATTTCTGACAGTCACACAGATGGGGTGCCTTTCCTAGTGGTTGGACCCAATTATAACAATAATTCTCATAGCAACTTATAGTCAGCCAGCATTCTGAAGAGTTCAATGTGCTGTACCATGAAAATTAAACACAAAAGTGTACATTCAGACAGTGGACAGAGTGATTTTCAAACATGTTCTGTATCTGATGTAGTCTGTCTTTGAATGTTACACTAACATAGTCTACTTTAAGAATTTGATTGTTGTCTCTTAGTTTTGCAGATATTTTTAACTGGCAGTGGGGACAGTTTAAATTTTGCAGTTTTATTCTTTGAGGCCTGCAAAGGTGTGGCCTCCAACCTACTTTTCTGGGGGTTGGGAGTCTGCCTGTTTGTTCATAATGTAACAAAAAATGTTCCAGTGACAACTGATTTCAGATTTGTTTCTGCTTCCTTGAGGGGGAATTTCTAAACTAAACTCCCCTCAGGCTGCTGTGGTTTACTCTGTGCCTGTCTCTGCTCTAGCTGGTGGTGTTCGGTCTAGATCCAATGGAAAATCGAGTTACCCATGCACGCAGATCTCCACACAACACGTCTGGGAGTGCACAGGGTCCCAGTATGCCTTTGGTCAGCCAGGAAAACAGGATCAATCAGAATACCACACTCGCCACTTAGAGCTCAGCTAGTGAAGCTTTAGACTAATGGGGTTTGCATGCAGCTCAATACTTGTGTGACTTACGGCCCCTTTCATTTTGGGTGTTTTCCAAAAGCAGATCTTCACTCTGCCCCTCCCGACGTCACCACGGGCCTCGTGGAGCATTCGCATTATGAGCGTCCACAGGTGGCTTCTGTGAGAGGTGTTCCTCGGGGGTGCGGCGGGAGCGTCCTGGAGACGGCAGATGGTGAGCATGCCTCTTTCTCATTTTGAAACAGCAGAGCACAGAGTGTCTTCCGGCACTGAACACACCTTGTGTGTTCACTTCAGCAAACCTGAGCCGGCCATCAGTGTTAGTCACTGGGAAGCTTCTTCACTTAGATCCAATGTGGCAGTCGATGTGAACACACGCACTGTACCTGTCACAGAACAGTGCCTCTCACTCTCGTCCTGCCGCCTTTGGACTTGTCACAGCAGGCGTCGTGGCTGAACAGGTGCAGGCTCAGAGACATCAATGTGATTTTCACAATGTCCTCATTATACCATTTCTTTTTGAAACAGTTTTCAATGTCTTTTATCAGAATCACATTAAATTTTTTCCCAAAGTACCAATTTAAATCACAGAAAAATTCAGAGGAGCTCAGATCAAGGACCTTGCTGTATATTGTGATCCTCCTAAACAGCGTGTCCAGTTTAGTGCAGTCTCTCATCTCCTTGTCAGATGCAGAAGAAAACTGCTGAGGCAGCATGAGAAGCTGTATGCTGGTTAGACATGTTTTAAGCTTGAGTGTAATTGACATATAATGAACGGTGCGTATTTCAAGTGTACAATTTTAAAAGTTTTAAGATACTCGTACATCCATGAAAGTATCACTACAAGATAGTGAACATACCCAGCACTCCCGGAAGTGTCCCAGTGTTCCTGGGTAGTCCCTCCCTTTGGCTCTTTCTGGATTGGCCCCACCCCTTCAGGCAACCATGTACTTTCGGACACTATAGTTTACATTTTCTAGAATTTTATATAAATTGAATCATACAGTATTTACTCTTGTTATCTGGTGTCTGCCACTCTGTGTAATTATTTTAAGATTCATTTATCTTCTTGTGTCAATAGTTCATTCCTTTTTATTGATTGATGACTAGTATTTTATCATAGAGATGCACCAGAGTTTATCTATTCACCTGTTGGGTATTTTGATTCTTTCTCATTTTGGGCCCATGACAATAAAGCTGCTATGAATTATCAGTCTCGTACACGTTTTTGTGTAGATGTACACTCCCATTTCTTTGGGGTCAGTGCCTAGAAGTAGAAGGCTGATGGCTCCAGGTCCTCTGCATCCTCTCCAATAGTTGGTATTATCTGTTTTTTCCATTTTAACCATCCCAATAGATTTGTAGAGGTATCTTATTTTAGTTTTAATTTGCATTTCCCTAATGAATGATATGTTGATTATCTTTCTATGTGTTTATTTGCCATCAGTATATCTTTTTAGGAAAAGTGTCTGTTTAAACTTTTGCCTATATTTATATTTTTTATATATATATTTTTACTGTGTTTGTGTTCTTATTGAGTTTTAAGAGTTCTTTATATACGCTAGATACAAGTTGTTCGTTCTCAGATTTATCGTTTGTATTTTTTTCCATTCTGTGGCGTGTTTTTTCATTCTTTTAAGTGTCTTTCAAAGAGCAGAAGTTTTAAATTTTGATGAAATTCAGTTTACCAATTTTTTCTTTTATGGATTGTGCTTTTGTGTCATATCTAAGAAATCTTTGCCCAACCCATGGTCACAAATGTCTTCTATATTTTCTTTCAGAATAAATTTTAGGTTTTACATTTAGATATATAGTCCATTTTGAGTTAATTTTAGCATAAATATGCAGTGCGAATCAAGGTTAACATTTTTGTATGTGAAAATTACGTTGTTCTAGCATGACTTATTGTGAAGACCATTCTTTCTCCACCAAGTTTTGTTGGCATCTTTAATGAAAATCTCTAGTAGGCCTTATATGAGGGGGTCTATTTCTGGGCTCTGTATGTTGTTCCATTGCTCTGTTTGTCTGTCGTTATACTGAGACCTCATACATCCATGATTACTATGGTTTTATAAAAACTCTTAAAATTATATAGTTTAAGTCTTCCAACTCTGATTTTGTCATTTTTTACCCTGATACCAAGAATCAGTCTAAACTGCTTTTCATTTTAAAAACTGTTTTGACTATTTTAGCTCCTTTGCATTTTAATATATATTTTAAAATCAGTTTGTCAATTTCTACAAAAATTGCTGCTCTGATTTTTTTTTTTTTTTTTTTTTTTTTTTTGAGACAGAGTCTCACTCTGTTGCCCAGGCTAGAGTGCTGTGGCGTCAGCCTAGCTCACAGCAACCTCAAACTTCTGGGCTCAAGAGATCTTTCTGCCTCAGCCTCCCGAGTAGCTGGGACTAAAGGCATGTGCCACTATGCCCAGCTAATTTTTCTATATATATTTTTAGTTGTCCATATAATTTCTTTCTATTTTTAGTAGAGACGGGGTCTCGCTCTTGCTCAGGCTGGCCTCAAACTCCTGAGCTCAAACAATCCTCCTGCCTCAGCCTCCCAGAGTGCTGGGATTACAGCTGTGAGCCACCATGCCCAGCCCTATAGTGTCTTTTGATGTACAGAATTTTTAAATTTTCATGAAGTTTAATTTGTGTGTTTTTTTCTTTGTTGCCTGTGCCTTTGGTATCATGTCCAAGAAATTACTGCCAAATCCAATGTCATGAAGCTTTTGCCCCATGTTTTCTTTTAAGAGTTTTATAGTGTTAGATCTTATGTTTAGCTCTTTTATCCACTTCATTTTTGTACATGGTGTGAGGTAATGGTCCAACTTCATTCTTTTGCATGTGGCTATCCAGTTTTCTTAGCACCGTTTTTTGAAGACTGTCTCTTCCATTGAATGGTCTTGGCATCCTTGCCTACAGTCACTCAAGCATATATGCAAGGGTTTATTTCTGAGTTCTCTATTCTATTCCATTGGTTTTTATATGTCTGTCTTTATGCCAACGCCACACTGTTTTGGGGGGTTTTTTTTGTTCTGTTTTTTAAGAGTCAGAGTCTCATTCTACAGCCTTGAGTTCCTGGGCTCAAGTGCTCCTTCCACCTCAGCCTCCCAAATAGCTTGGACTATAGACACCACACCTGGCTCATTTTTTTTCATCTTTTTTGGGACAGGGTCTTTGTATGTAGCCCAGGCTGGTCTTGAACTCCTGGCCTTAAGTGATCCTCCTGCCTCAGCCTCCCAAGTAGCTGGTATTACAGGTGTGAGCCACTGCACCCAGCTCTACACTGTTTTGATTACCGTAGCTTTGTAGTAAGTTTTGGAATCAGGAAGTATGAGAGTCCTCCAGCTTTGTTCTTTTTCAAGATTTTTTTTTTTTTTTTTTTTTTTTTTTGGCTATTTAGGGTTCCTTGATATTTCATATGAATTTTAGGTGAGTTTTTCTATTTCTGCAAAAAACATCATTGGGATTTCTATAGGGATTACGTTGAATCCGTAGATCACTTTCAGTAATGCTGACATTTTAGCAATATTAAGACTTCTAATCCATGAACATGGGGTGTATATCTGTTTATCTGTTTCTTTACTTTCTTTCAGTAATGTTTTGTAGTTGTCATTTTATGTCTTTTACCTTCTTGGTTAAGTCAATTATTTTTGATGCTATTGTAAATGAAAATTTTTTTTTTTTTGAGACAGAGTCTTGCTCTGTTGCCCGGGCTAGAGTGCCGTGGCGTCAGCCTAACTCACAGCAACCTCAAACTCCTGGGCTTAAGCGATCCTACTGCCTCAGCCTCCCGAGTAGCTGGGACTACAGGCATGTGCCACCATGCCCGACTAATTTTTTTTTTCTATATATATATATTTTAGTTGGCCAGATCATTTCTTTCTATTTTTAGTAGAGACGGGGTCTCGCTCTTGCTCAGGCTGGTCTTGAACTCCTGACCTTGAGCGATCCACCCGCCTCGGCCTCCCAGAGTGCTAGGATTACAGGCGTGAGCCACCATGCCCGGCCGTAAATGAAACTTTTTATAATTTCCTTTTCAGATTATTCATTGTTAGTATATAGAGATACAATTGATTTTTGTATGATGACTTTGTATCTTATTTGTTGAATTTATTTATTAGTTCTTTTACAGTTTTTCTTGTGGAATCTTTAGGATTTTCTACGTATAAGATCATGTAATCTGCAAACAGATAATTTTACTTCTCCATTCCAGTTTGAATGCCCTTCATTTTCTTCTTGCCTAAATGTTCTGGTCAGGACTTCCGTTACTATGTTGGAATGAGGTGGCAAAAGCAGGCATCCTTATCTTAGTCCTGAGTGTCAAGGAAAAGCTTTCTGTCTCTCACCACTGCGTATGATATTTGCCCTGGGTTTTTCATATATGACTTTTATTACATTGAGGTAGTTTTCTTCTATTCCTAGTTTTTTGAGTATTTTTTATCATGAAAGTGTGTTGAATTTTGTCAGATGTTTTTTCTACAGCAATTTAGATGATCATATGTGTTTTTTTCCCTTTCATTCTGTTAATGTGAGGTATCACATTGACAGATTTTCAAATGCTGAACCATCCTTGCATTCCAGAAGTAAATTCCACTTGGTCATGTTGTGTAATCTTTTAATGTGCTGCTGAATTCAGTTTGCTAGTATTTTTGGAGGATTTTTGTGCCAAAGTTCGTAGGGAATATTGGTCTATAGTTTTCTTTAATTTTTTGTCTGGCTTTGGTAGCAGGGGAATATTGCCCTCACAGAATGAGTTTAGAAATGTTCCCTCCTTTTCAATTTTTGGGAAAAGTTTGAGGAGGATTGGTGCTAGTTTTCCTTAAATGTTTGGCAGAATTCACCAGCCATCACCAGCCTTTGTTGGGAGATACTTGATTAAGGCCGGGCGTGGTGGCTCACACCTGTAATCCTAGCACTCTGGGAGGCCGAGGCGGGTGGATCGTTTGAGCTCAGGAGTTCGAGACCAGCCTGAGCAAGAGTGAGGCCCCATCTCTACTAAAAATAGAAAGAAATTAGCTGGACAACTAAAAATATATAGAAAAAATTAGCTGGGAATGGTGCCACACGCCTGTAGTCCCAGCTACTCAGGAGGCTGAGGCAGGAGGGTCACTTGAGCCCAGGAGTTTGAAGTTGCTTTGAGGTATGATGGTGCCACTGCATGCTAGCCTGGGTGACAGAGTGAGACCCTGTCTCTAATAAAATATAAATAAAAATAACAATAAACCCATTACATGTTAACATAAATAGCGTATACTTATGGGAAAATTTCCCAGACAGCAAACATTTAGTGAGATGAATTGGCTTGTTTTATATTTTTGCCAGTCTCTCGTCTGGCGGGTGTGACACAAGCGTCTGAAAAAAGACAGATGACTTCTCAACATTATCATGGAACAGTCTTGATCCCATGAGCCCCTGTGGAAGGGCCTTGGGCACTCCTGGGGTCCCCAGACCACTTTAAAAACTGCTAGCTTAGAACAAGTCCTACTTCCCGGAAGTCATTCAGTAAATGCTGTTAAATGAAGTAATTCCAAAATGACTCCAGTGGAGCTGGCACCTGGCTGGATCTGTGCATTCTGCTGCACTCATGCAGTTTGTCCTCAGGCCTTGTGCCTGTGTCCACTTCCCCAGAGGGCGTGACACGTCCTGGCCTCAGTGTGCCTCTGCCCTTCCTGTCACAGGTGTCCCCGTGAACAGCAGAGTGTCCTCCAAGATCCAGCAGCTTCTAAACACCCTAAAGAGGCCGAAGCGCCCTCCTCTGAAGGAGTTCTTTGTGGATGATTTTGAGGAACTGTTGGAAGGTAAGAGTTGTCTGACTTTGAGCTTCTGTGTTTGCATGAGCAGGGTGGCCATGAAGTCTGGAAACACACAGGCAAATGTGCATTGTGTGTGGGTTACTGCTGTCATGTTGTCTGCCACACAATGAAGTAGTAGTCTGTTTCCAGACTCTGTGGTCACTCTGTAATGGTGAGTTTAGAATCACAGGATCGCTTGCTTTATTTGAGCAGGTAGAAAATCTGTTGCTCATATTAAAGTGTTTAACCTTTCTCTAGGCATCTGGTCCAGTGGTTGGTACTTTATAAAAATACTTCTAAGGTTATATTATTTAAATTTTTATTTAAACATTAAATCTGAAATTCTTCTCATGTTTTAAAGTATTCAATTTTCAGCATAGATTTGGCCCCTTTTTAGAATTTTAGCCTTTCATTTATGAATGAAACATATATTTAGAATGAAAGAATATAGATTTATTTTTTAAAAAGAAAACTAGCAAGAAGCAGAAATAAGTATAAACCAGAAATGAAGCCAGTATAGATTTGAGTGTGTTGATAGAGCCCCGGGGGCCCACACTGGCCCCAGCCCAGCTCCGGGCCTCGTGTGCAGGGTTGCTGTGGCAGACTGGTCCAGCCTGCTCCATACCTGAGGACTAGACGTGGCTTTAGGACTCTGTTTCCCCTCTATAATCAGACAGTGCCTTTCAAATTCAGAGGTCAATGATATGAGTGCTTCTTAGAGCAGTCGCTCTTAGTGCTTGAGCACCTTTTAGTTATATAACCACTGGAAAGAGACTTTGCTTTTTCTTTCAACATGGCGACTGTTGTTCTGGTGCCTAGACTGAAGGTCACTAGGTCCTGTCCCCTGGCTGTGGGAGCCTGGCTGTTAACTGCTGCTGTGCTGGGGTTGTGGGCATTAAAGGTGCCACAGTCCAGTCCAAAGGGTGGGAGAGACACCATCTCGGGGTTACCTTTATCATGTGAGGCTGTGGTTACCAGGGTGATGGGTTGTTATTAACTTCATTTCAAAACCATCATTATCCCTGACTTTAGTCCTTTGGTTGATTGGTCTGTAATTGTGATAAGATAAAAAAAACCTAAACAAATTATTGTAAGGTTTTTATAGTTGGAATTAAAAAACAGAATTTTAAAATATGAATGCTTAAAAATAGATTATGTGCATGGTACTCTGAAATATTGATTTTTAAATTTTCATTTTGCTCATAGTTCAGCAACCAGATCCAAATCAGCCCAAGCCTGAGGGAAGTCAGATGGCAGTGCTGCAGGGGGAGCCTCTGGCTGCAGGGGCTCCCTGGCCTCCATCGCTACTGGCCGCCTTGCAGCGGTGGGGCACCACACAGCCCAGGGCCCCCTGCCTGACTGCCCTGGACACGACCGGAAAGGCCATCTGCACTCTCACCTACGGCAAGTATTGACAGAAACAGTGTGCTTCTGGTTTAGCTGTGACATACGACACGGTATACAACACAGACATGTAGCTTGATAAGTACTGTAAACCAGATTCCTGAGACACCAACACAACTGGCAGATAAACAGAATGTTACCTCACTCCGGGTGCCCCTCCCTCCCACT
The DNA here is from genome assembly GCA_028533085.1 of Varecia variegata. Classification (NCBI taxonomy): domain Eukaryota; kingdom Metazoa; phylum Chordata; class Mammalia; order Primates; family Lemuridae; genus Varecia; species Varecia variegata. The sequence continues at coordinate 76,427 of CM052436.1, read as the reverse complement.
GGAGCGGACTGCTCACTGTCCCACCCACGGTGACTGCCACTGCTTGGGTGTTGAGCGTTCGAGTGTTTGGAATCTTCTCTAGATGCGTTCTGAACAATGTAGTTTAGTTTTGCTTTATTGCGAACTTTGTATAAATGGAATCATGCAATTATTGGCATCTTTTGGTTCCATATTGTTTTTATGGAACACAAACTGTAAGCATGTCCACAGCTTGATGCATTTCACAGCGCGAATACACCCTATAAGGAGCACTTAGAGCAAAAGTGTTGCCAGCTCCCCGTCCCCTCTTCTCAGGCCCCTTCCAGCACTGACATCCTCCCACACACAAAGGGTGACCATTGTCCTGACTACTCACACCACTGGCTTTACCTGTTTTTTAATTTTATCTAAACAGGATTATATAAAAAGTGTTTTTTGTATGTGTGTTTCTCTTCATTTACTCAACATGTAGACTCTTGTATTGTTGTATGAAGTTGTAGTTAGTCTGTTCTCATTGGTGGATATTATTATATTGTATAAGCATACCAGAACTTATTTATGTACTCTCCAGTAGATAGATACTGGGATGCTTCCACTTTGGGGCTATTGTGTATAGTGCTGTCATGAACATTGCTGTGTGAGTCTCTTGGTGAGCTTACGTGGGCATTTGTGCTGGGTGTCAACAGCAGTGTAGTTGTTCTTCAGGTCATGCTGCCAAGCAGCTTTCCCAAGGGGTTGCAGCGTTTTCAATCCCACAAGCAGAGTATAGAGAGTTCCAGTTGTTCCCAATTCTCACCAGCTCTTGATATGGTCCGTTTATTTCATTTTAGTCTTTCTTGTAAGTATGTTGCAGTGTCAGGGTATTGTTGTAATTTGTGTTTGCCTGATGACTGATGATGCTTTTCATATGCTTATTGGCTATTTGAATATTCTCTTTTATGAACTATTCAAATCTTTGCCTCATCTTTCTATTTGCTAATACTTTATTTCTTTATGTATTTCAGATACATATCTTTTGTCAGATACATGTTTTACAAATATCCTCTCCCTGTTTGGATTGCCTTTTAACGCTTTTCATTGTGGCTTTTGATGAATGAAAGGTCCTAATTTAATTTAATCTAATTTATCTGTTTTTTTCCCTTTATTGTGCTTAATTTTTTGTCCAATTTAGAAACTCTTTGCCGATCTTAAGATCAGAAAGATAGCCTCTGACATATTCTTCTAAAACTTTATTGTTTTACTTTTCACATTTAGGTGTTATGATCCATCTAACAGGGTGGGGAACCTGAGGCCTCAAGGCCACATCTGGCCTCTAGATCCCCGAGTGCGGCCCTCGACTGAATCCAGACTTTGCAGAACAAATCCCTTGTTGTATAAAATTTGGATTCAGTCAAAAGTCTGCACTCAAGGATCCAGAAGGCCACCCGTGGCCCCAGGCCCGTAGGTTTCCCACCCCTGGTAGAATTTAATTTTGTGTATGGTGTGAAGTTAGAGTCATTTTCTTTCCTTATGAATATCTAATTGACTCAGTATCATTTATTGAAAAGGCAATCCTTTCCCCAAAGCACTACAGTGTTACTTTTTCATATATCAGGTGAAAAACATTCTTGTGGGCTCTGGGCTCCTGTTTCTCAGTCTGTTGTCTGTCCACTCTGAATTACTGTAGCTTCATGAGTACTCTAGCTCTGGGATTGTTCCTGAAGACTGCCTTGACTGTTCTTAGCCCTTTGTATTTTCAAGTAAACTTGAGAATCAGCTTATCAATTTCCATCAAAATTCCTACTGGGATATTGATTAGCATTGCATTGAATCTATAGTTCAATTTGAAGAGAATTGATATTACAGGTTGAGCATCCCAAATCCAAAAATCCAAAATGCTCCAAAAACTGAAACTTCTTGAATATACACATGATGCCCAAAGGAAATGCTCATTGGAGCTTTGAATTTCTAATTTTTGGATTTGGGATGCTCAACTAGCAAGTATATATAATGCAAATATTCCAGAATCCAAAAGAATTCAAAATTCCAAACACTTCTGTTCCTAAGCATTTCAGATAAGGAATAATCAATCTATATTATAATTATGGAACCTTCCATTTTATGACTATGGAATATTTTCCCCTTCTTAAAGGCCTGCCTTTATTTCTCTGAGTAATATTTTTATACTCTTTTTTGTTTGTTTTTTAGAGATGGGGTCTTGCTGTGTTGCCCAGGGTTGTCTCGAACTCCCGGGCTCAAGCAATCCTGAATAGCTGGGATTACAGGTGTGAGCCACTGTGCCTGGCTATATATTTATACTTTTGAGTACAGAAGTCTTGAGCATTTTTCCTGAGATTTATTCTACTGTAAACAGTATAATTTTTTTCTACAGATTTGTTACTTGTATATAGAAGTGCAATTGATTTTTAAAATAGTGACTTTGTATCCAGTGATCTTGCTAACATATTAATTGTTTGTTCATTAATTAGTAGTTTGTTCATATATCTTTTGGATTTCCTGTGTACAAAAATCATGTCATCTGTGACCAATGACAGTGTTATTTTGACCTTTCCAATACTCACACCTTATCCTTTCTCTTGCCTTTCTGCACAAGCTAGCACCTCCAGCACAGTGTTGACTAGAGCAGTGTTGAAGAGTGGGCGTTCTTGCCTCTTTCTCCATCTGAGGAAAAGCCTTTGGTAATTAGGTATGATGCTTTCTGTAGTTTTGTTTGGTTGTTTTTGGGCAGAAATTCCTTGTCAGATTAAGAAAGTTCCCTTCTGTTTCTTGTTTGCTAATAGTTTTTATAATTGTTGGGACTGAATTTTGTCAAATGCTTTTTCTGTTCTAGCAAGATGATCATGTGGTTTTTCCTCTCCCCTCCCCGTTAATTTGGTGAATTACATTGATTAATTTTCAAATGTTAAGCAGCCCTGCATTCCTAGAATAAATTCCACTTGGCTGTGATAGCTTATCATTAGCTATAATTCCTTAGTAAAGGAACTCATTGCCCACCTTCAAGGAATGTGGTTAGCTCACATCCTCCACCTGTTAAATTCAGCTTTCAAGTCTAGGTCGTGCTCTTGGGGCAGCCCCTGGCTAGTAGCTAAGCAAGGCGGTGGTGCAGGGGCCTGGTCGTGTCTGCCCAGCACCACCTTCCTTGTAAACAGTCTTGGGCTTGCAGAGACTGTGTCAGATCCACATTGTGGTTTCACAGCTCCTGCACAATCTTGCTACTCCCTTTTCCCTTCACAGGTTTTATTCTCTAGTAATCCTTTTGCGTGTCTAAATCTGTCACAGCATCTGCTTCTTGAAGAAGCCAGCCTGTGACACACTTTCTCCTTTTTTGCATCCTCCTTGTCTTTTAGTTTAAGTCTGTATTTATTTACACAGCATAAGATATTACTGCCACTGTTTTTTTACAGTCGGTCATACATTCTCACTCTTTGTTTTACTATACTATCCTTCCTGCAATCCCACATTGTCCTGTGTAATCATTTCCTTTTGACCTGCAGAACTTCCTGTTATGCTTGTTATCTAGTAGGTTTGCTGGTGAAGAAGTCTCTCAGTACTTGTCTGACAACAATTTATTTCATCTTCATTTTTGAAGGTTATATGTGGTGGCCATTTGTCCTCTTTCAGCTGTATAAAGATACCATTATTGGCTTTTGAGAAGATACCAGCCTATTGTCCTTTTGACTGTACTATGTCTTTTTTTCTCTAGCTGCTTTTAAAAATGTTCTTTTTCTTTGGCTCGCAGCTGCCTTTCTATGACATTTAGATGTGATGTTCTTTGAAATTTTCCAGAAGTCCAGTGGGCTTCTTGAATCTGTAGGATGGTGTCTTTCACCAGTTTTAGAAAACTACAGCCTTCATCTCTTGGTATATTGCTTCTTGCCCAATTTTTTTTTTCTCTCCTTCTGGGACTCCAGTTACACTTACATTATACCTTTTCTCTGAGTCCCACATGCCTCTAATGTTCTCTTTTATATTTTGCATTCTTTTTTTTATATATACTTCAGTTTGAATATTTTCCATTTTCCTTTATTCAGATTCCCTAATCCTGTCTTCTAAAATTTCTAGTCTACTGTGGAACTCCTGGCGAGTTCTCTTCTAATTACTATTCTGGTTCTCTGGGGAAAGTTCTTCATTGTCCCATGCATTTGCCTCACCTGTTCCTCTGTTGCCTTGCGTGCACTCAGTAATTATTGCAATTGGAAGTCTTTTTGAGGCAGCACCAGTGTCTGGTCACCTTTGGGTCTGTTGCTCTCATCTGTGATTTCTCTTGGTTTAGGTCAGGGGAACTTCTCTCTGGGGACACCTAGTATTTTTTGACTGAATGTTGTGTGTTGTGTGTAAACACGTTATGGAGGGTCCAGACCATGCCGTCTTCCCTAGGAGAGTAGAGTCGGGCTGGTTACTGCAGTCCAGTGGGGCTGGCTCCGCCACCTCTGCTCTTCCTCTGGCTCTCCAGAGCTTTCCGCCCATGGCCCGGGATGTCCATGTGTCCGTTTCCTCCATGGGTTCCCAGCCCTGGTGTTGGTCCCATGTGGCAGTTTCAGGGCTCCACTCTGCTCTTCAGCGGTTTCCTGAAGGGTTTCCAGCCTCCTGCTGCAATCCAGCCTGAGCACGCAGCACATGCCACGAGGGGAGCTGACTGTGCTCTGGGGGTCCCCGTCTCTGATGAAAGCTCTGTGGGCTCCTCCTGCGCCTCCTGCACCGGCAGCACACGGCCTCCTGTGGGGGCTGGAGCCATGAGCACCCACAGTGTGAAGACACCTGTGCCAGGTCAGCTCAGCTCCTGAGGGTTTTCCCTTTCTGGAGCCTGACTCCTCCAGTTGTCTCTGCTGCCTCCACCAGATGGTTCATGCGTTCTGTTTGTAAACTCGTGGTAGGTGGGAGTGCTGATCTGTAGCAGCGGAGTCTCTTACTGTTGGGCTTTTAAAATTCATTCATGTTAATGGCTATAGTTCATTCATTGCTGTCACAGAATGAGTAGACCAGGATTTCCTTATCCTTCATACCATTGGTGGACATTTGGGTTGTTTCCAGCCTGTATTAGAAGCAGTGCTCCTAGGAAGACCTAGCATAAGCTTCTTTTTTTTTTTCATTTTTTATTTATTTATTTATTTTTTTTGAGACAGAGTCTCACTCTGTTGCCTGGGCTAGAGTGCTGTGGCATCAGTCTAGCTCACAGCAACCTCAAACTCCTGGGCTCAAGCGATCCTCCTGCCTCAGCCTCCTGAGTAGCTGGGAACCACAGGGATGTGCCACCATGCCCGGCTAATTTTTTTTTATATATATATATCTTTAGTTGTCTGGTTAATTTCTTTCTATTTTTAGTAGAGACGGGGGTCTCGCTCTTGCTCAGGCTGGTCTTGAACTCCTGACCTCGAGTGATCCTCCTACCTCGGCCTCCCAGAGTGCTAGGATTACAGGCGTGAGCCACTGCGCCCGGCCCTAGCATAAGCTTTTGAAGGGTGAGTACTCAGGAGTGGAAGCTTGCTCTGGGGTTGTATCTTCACGGTGACTAGGTAACGCCACACTTTTGCAGTCTGTGCTCACCCCGTCAGTGCTGCATCCCACCTGCTCCCATCGTTGTGAGAACTTGGCATTGTCAGGCTGATTGATTTGAGCTGGTTTCCAATTCTGGAGGCCAGTCCTTTTCAGGGGCGGGCTGCTGCTGTCTTTCCCTGCCGTGTGGGTGGCTCCTCACTCTTCACCATTGGTAGCTTAGTGAACAGAAGCTGCGTCCACCCTCACCATCTTTGCTTTTATGGCTTGTGCATTTTGTGTGCCCTTTAGGACGCTTTCCCCAGGCCAAGATCACGAAGTTACTCTGGTAGTTTGGGAAAATGGTGTTGTTTCACCCTTTGCATTTAGATCTGCTGTCCACCTGGTATGTGGTTTGTGCATGGTGTGGGATGGTATAAAAAAGAGTATCTTAGCTGTTCTTGCCCTGTGTATTTCAGGGTTAGTTTTAGAATTAGCTTGTCAAGTGCCACAACCTACCTGCTGAGATTTTGATTAGCATTGCTTTGAATCAGTGTAAGGAGAATTAACACCTTTGCATGTTGAGCTTTCCAGCCTGTGGACATAATGTCTCCCTCCATCCATTCAAATCTTTTTACTCTATCTCAGTAGTGTCTTATGGTTTTCTGTGGGGAGACTTTGTCTATTTATTGTGACACTTAGTCTTTGGTATTTAGTGTGTGTATTTTAGTCTTATTGTCAGTAGTATCATCAAAAAATTTTTACTTGCTGTTTATTGCTAGAATGTAGACATCAAATGGTGTTTGTATATTGATTATTTGGCAACCTTGTTACAGAAGGTGCATAAGAATGTCATCTGCAAATAATGACAGTTCTATTTCCATCCATTTTACCTCTTTTCTCCCCTTTTTGCACTGATTTGGACTTTGAGTAAATGTTGAAAACAGATGTCCTTGGCTTGCTTCTGTTCTCAGAGGGAAAGCATTCAATATCTGCCCATTAATTAAGGTGTTTTCTGCTGGGTTTTTTTAAGACGCCCTTTGTCACACTAAGGAAGTGTGCTTCCTTTCATCTGAGCTTAAGAAGAATTTTAAAAAATCATTTATTATCATTTTAAAATATGAATGATTGTTAAATTGCTTTAATTTTCTGCCATTTATTGAGATGATTGTTTTATTTTTCACCTTTATTCTGTTAATGTGGCAAATTAGGTTGATTTTCTGTTAAACCTCTTTGCATTCATTCCCAGGATAAAACTGTCTTGGTCATGAGGCATTATTCTTTGTATACATAGCTGGATTCAGTTTGGGAATCTTTATGTATTACAATTATTATTATCTTGAATTAACCTTTTAGAAGAGGCTAAAACAATGTTTTGAGTTGATTTTTTTTTCTTGTTTATTTCTCAGGTCCCACAGTTCACTTATTTCACAGTGGTACATCTGAGTGTTATATTATTACAGTGGCATTTGTGCATTCATCTGGAGGGCAGGGGTGCCCAGCCTTGTTGCGGTTGTGCCACAGGAGCTTGAGAAGGGCAGAGTGACGACTGTCGCGTCTCTAATAGACTGTGTAGGGGATACTAAGGCTGCTTCAGGGGTTGGGGGTGGGGCTCAGGTTTTTCAGTCCTCCTGTCCCGTTACACCCCTGTCTCTGTTACCTCCCTAGATATCCTCAGTCCTCTGGACTTGTCCTCTGTCTCAACTCCTGCCTTCCTCAGCAAAGCTCTCCTCAGTTGCGCACTCACCAGGGCTGTGCCCCAGGAGGGGCAGGTGGCAGGAGGGCCCTCACAGGGCAAAGGCCTGGTTCCTGGGCCCTGGGCCTGGCGTGAGGTCCACACGCACTGCTCCAGCAGCCAGTGGCTCTCTAGAGTAAAGAACGGAGATGAAGATATGACCTACTCATGAATTGTTGTAAAGATTAAGTGAATTATGTGCCATTCTTATAAATGACGTAATTGAGGGATATTTAATGTCACGAAAATGCATTCACAATGCAATGTTAATTGAAAATAGCTGGGTGAAGTATAGCATTTCTTTAAAATTACACATGTATACATGTATGTGTATATTTGTATGTGTACATACATATACACATATATATACATAGAATAGTGGCTTTTTTCTTCTGGCTTTTCTATATTCTAAATTTTCTATAGTAAAATCCTGCTTTATTTTTGTATTAAGAAAAATAAATCTGTAAGTTATTTTTAAGAGAAAACTATGATGTTCATCACAGCATTGTGCAGAATAGTTATTAGTTGGAAATTGCCTGAATTTCCAGTAATAGGGTAATGGTATGTTATGAGGTTTTATGATTGCTACATTAAAATGTTAATTATTAATTTCTTAAATTTTACATTGCTTAGTATTTTTATTTTATTTTAGGCAAACTTTGGAGTCGGAGTTTAAAACTAGCTTATACTCTACTTAATAAACTGACTAATAAGAACGAACCACTACTTAAACCTGGAGACAGAGTAAGTAACTAGAATGTGCTTTATTGGAGTGAGCAAAAACAGAGACTTTAAAAACCTGTTCATTGAAATTAGTGTTCTATCAGTTGGTTAGAATCAAGCATTAATACAAGGCATTAAAAACATTAAATATGGGGAAAGTTTGTGATACAGCGTAAAATGATTGTTCTTATTCTGTCATTCTCCACTGATTCTGCACCTTCTTTTCTGTTTGACTTCACATATGTTGATACTAATAAATGTTAAATTTCCAAAACTTAGATTTTATAAATTAACTTTGGCCCAACTTTGAAGGTCTTGTGTGCTTGGTATTCATCTCCTTCCCTGTCCCATGTGTCCAGGCAGCTCCTCTTACCTGCCTGCCACATAAAACACAAAAGGAACTGTCGGCTGATTCCCTTGTGCGACACGGCCCTGTAGGGTTGGCAGTAGCCACGTGGGATAGGGAAAGAGGTAAATTTAAATTAACCAAAATTAAATACAATTAAAAATTTAGTTCCTCATTCACACGAGCCACATTTCAAGAGCTCAGGAGCCACGTGTGTGGCTAGAAAATTTCGATCGTCCTCGAGAGTTCTGTTGGACAGTACTGCTGTGGGCAAGCTGAACCAGACTGGAGGAGCCCAGTGTACTAGGAGGTCGAGGGTGGAAGACAGGAGAATGGTGAAAACCAGTGTACGTACCAGTGAAATCCCCTAGTGAAGAGGTTACTGTGTCAGGTCACCAACAAGGAAAGCCAGGGTCTGCCAGCTGGCAGGCGGCCCCCAGGGGGCTCTGTCAGTACCTCACCAGAAGCCAGGGACAATTGAGAAGGAAACTCAGTATGAAAAACAATCAAAAGGCAAAGAAAAGAAAACGGAGGACAGAGAGAAGGGAGGGGCGAAGGAAGGAAGAGAGGGAAAAGGAAACAAACAAATTTGGAGGAAAGGTAGATACAGAAAACAAATTTTCTGAAAGTTAGTATTAATATCTCCAGAGATCTGAGAGGAAGATGTTCCATAGATCAAGAAAAGGATGCTGGTAAGAAAGACCAAGAGATGCAAAGTAGGAGAAAAAATAAGACAAAATTAAAGACTTGGTCAAGAAGACTCAATGTCCGACTGATGGCAGGAGTCCGGGAGGAGAAAGGAGAGAAGGCAGAACGTGATAAGTAGCAACGTCCTGACCCGAGAGCGTAAATACCCAGAGTGAGTGCGGCAGACCACACCAGAGCGTGCAGGGGGACCGCGCATGGCACTTGGGGTGCAGAGAAGAGTCTCCAAGCTTTCAGGGCAATAGAAGTAGACTCAGCAATCACAGTGGCTTCGGGACTTCTCAGCAGTGAAACTGGAAGAGTAGAGTGGTACTTCAAAACTTCAGAGGGAATATGGTTTTTAACCTACAGTTCTATTGCCAGAGACTAACAAATGTGAGGGTGGCGTAACCATTTTCAGACATGCAGGACTCAAAACACTTCAGCTTGTGAGCACTCTTTCTTGGCAAGTCCCTAGAGCATGTGCTTCAGCCAGATGAGTGAACAGGGTCTGAGCAGGAGAGCCACAGCGGAGTCCAGGATGACCACGGGCGGCCAAGGGGCAGCCCAGACAGGACCAGGTGCCTGAGGCCCCGGGGTGGGGTAGGGGGTTAGCAGCAGGTGGGCTCACCTGATTGACTGGCTACTTGGAAAATATTATTGCTAGGTATTTGGCACATCTGGTGGAACATTTCAGGGCAGATTAGCTGGGACATGCATAGAAAACAAAGCAAGTGAAAGTGGCGGTGGCCGTTACCATCAGAAAAGAAAGGAAACGTGTACTTGGCTATAAAAAGGTAAAAAGTATGAGAATGATAGTTCATGACATGTTGTGCTGATAGATGAGATTTTATGTTGTGCTTTAGAATGAGCCTGTAAGATGCCCTGATTTATGTTGTGCTTCAGGGTGCATCTAAGAATCACTGATTTATTTTTCTTGAAAAACATTCTTGCAAGGGCAAAGACTTCCAGATACTCCTTGACGTGCAAGAGAATCCATGTAATTAGGTTAATTGTAAAAAAGATCAACAGGGTCACAGTGAGTGAATCAATTATCAGAGATTCGGTGGCAAATTCAACTTCCTATGATGTACTTTATAAAAACGAACACAACTGTTCATAACAAATTCTCTGAAAATATATTTTCCATACCAAACATCTAGTCTCAAGGTTATAGGTTACAGTTCTGGGTCAACCACTATAAAAAATAACATTTGAAGGACAGCTTTGTCCTGAAAAGCTTTGAAAAACAGACATACTTGTTCAAAACTCAACTTCCAGACCTCAAATACAAAATGAGCTATCTTTTTTTTTTTTTTTTTTGAGACAGAGTCTCGCTCTATTGCCCGGGCTAGAGTGAGTGCCATGGCGTCTGCCTAGCTCACAGCAACCTCAAACTCCTGGGCTTAAGCAATCCTTCTGCCTCAGCCTCCCGAGTAGCTGGGACTACAGGCATGCGCCATGCCCGGCTAATTTTTTCTATATATTTTTAGTTGGCCAGATAATTTCTTTCTATTTTTAGTAGAGACGGGGTCTCGATCTTGTTCAGGCTGGTCTCGAACTCCTGACCTTGAGCGACCTACCCGCCTCGGCCTCCCAGAGTGCTAGGATTACAAGTGTGAGCCACCGCGCCCGACCCAAAATGAGCTATCTTAAATTTTGTCTTGAAAGGGTTATTGGTTGGTTATCCATCATTCTGTGTTCTCAAAGTCCCTGGGTTAACAGTCTACTCAGTTAAATACTATTCTGACTTACCACTTAGGATTTCAGACACAATTATTGTAATATTTTATTCCATAAATAGCTTTTGATTTAACCAGATATGGTAAGAAACAGACTGGCTGATGGGAGGAGGAGAACAGGGCTGAAGATTCATCTCCAGTAACAGGAAGTAAAGTAGAGGCCTAAAAATTTTAGAAACAAAATATAGCAATGGAAAAGTAATACTTTAAAAATGTGAGCGTAAATAACAAAAGAAAGCTCTAAAATATTTGTAAAATGGTTGCTTTGGGGAGTGGGGAAGAGTGGAGCCTGGGGCTATTGCTTTTCATTAGTACTTTTGTCATTTTAAATCTGTTTTTTAAAATTTTGATAATTAAGATATAAGATAAATCAGAACTTATAATTTAAAGAGTGGCAGCATGGTGACCAGGTAGGACCAAGGAGCAGCACCCGCATGGGGACGGAAGGGAGGCTCTGGGTGTCTGTGTGGAGGTCTGCTCCACCCACCACATTTCCCTGATGCACTTAAGTCTTGAGTGAAGATCTATCCAATTAAAACTTTGGTGTTAGAATTTTTTCTTTTGGAAACTATTATTTTAGATATAATTTGATTCCTTATTCACTTTCTATGTTGGTAAAGGTATTTTTCACCTGGGCTAATTGAGGGCAGGTGATACCAGTGTGGGTGGGAACCGGGTCTAGAGCCCACAGCCAGATACAGGGTGGGTGGCCTCTAAACCCAGAAGTTTAAAATTATTTTGTTGCATGTGGAGTAAAGACTTCAACCTAAAAACTATTTATTAAAAATTACATGAATAAGGAAATTTAAGGCCCAAGAATTAATTCCAAAATTAGGTTTTCTGAGCTAAATTTGGAAAACTATAAGAAAATCTGTAATGTCTGAGTGAGAGATTCTGAATGTTGAAAAGACTCAACCATTCCCGAGTAGATTTCATGTTTTTCTTTGTACCATTGTAGGTGGCGCTCGTGTTCCCAAATAGTGACCCTGTGATGTTCATGGTTGCGTTTTACGGGTGTCTCCTGGCAGAGCTGGTTCCTGTCCCCATAGAAGTGCCATTGACAAGAAAGGTAGCAAACCCGGGGCTCACGGCCCACACAAGCATTGTCACAGCCAGTAGTGTCTGGCTTCGCCGTCACTGTAGCTTCACCCTAGGCTGTGGGCCAACAGCAAGTGGCTGTTGACAGAGGAGAGGAAGGTGATGGCAGGCAGGCAAAGCAGGCCAGGGCTGAAGAGAGAAATCAGATGCCGTTTTGTCTACACTCTCTTGTGCTGCTGGTGAGAGGGCACTTGGCACAGCTTTGCTGCAGTGAGACCGCGCTACGGCTTGTTAGGTGGAGCGGTTCTAGCACCCATTTGAATTTCCCAACGGAAATGATAGGCATTTTTTCCTCTAATGAATAGAATTAGTGATTCAATAAGATTTTATTAAACTTTTCCTCAAAGCCATATGTTTATTGATAATAATTTTCATTTCTTAGAGGTAAATTTATCATTACAGTGATATAGCTCACTGTTTGAATAAACAGATGGAAATTCTCTTGTGTTTCTGTTCACTTACATGACAGAAGGCAGTTTTTCTTATTGAAAAATTATTAATGTGGGGACTTACTGATGTTCTAGGTAGCTATAACATTTTAGATCTAAAATAAGTATCAGTAATGAGATTATTGAAAAGATACCATGTAGGTATAGACTAGGCATGTGTTTACAACGTTAAGAGTTTTCTGTCATCGTGTCCCAGTGTTCACGCACTTGTTACTGTGAACAGTCTCCACAAATATGCAGACAAAACCAGTATGCCTCAAAGGGTGAGCGGGTGTTTGGATTCAGTGACATTTAGGGGAAAAAAACCTAGAGATTTGTCAAACTCATGTGAAGAAAATGACAAAACTTTGCTGAAGGTCATACACAACTGAAGACTTGGCCAGAGGAAAGCATGCATTTCAGTGTAGAAATGATTAATGTTGTTAAGGGTCAGGCCTCCAAGATTCATTTGTAAATTTCACATGTGATTCCATAGAAATCTCAGTGCTATTATTAAAATGCTTCTAAATGTCATTTGCAAGAATAAACTTTGAGAAATTAGCCTATTATCCAGAACTTTATATTTCACCACAAAAACAAACCAAAAATGTTTTTCAAATTTAAAAATAATTATGTTTTCGTGAGCTATTTCTGTGAATATCTCATATATACCAATAATAGAACTGAAATTGTTCTAGAAGTTTTATGGGGGTGGAAACAAAAGAGCTCTGTTCTCTGCATAGCCTGGAGCCCTGAGGGCCTGGGGCTGCGGCTCCTGTGAGCACCTGTTCCCACCTGTCGCTGTGTCTTCCTCAGGACGCAGGCAGCCAGCAGGTTGGGTTTCTCCTGGGCAGCTGCGGAGTCACCCTGGCCCTGACCACAGACGCTTGTCAGAAAGGCCTGCCCAAGGCACAGACAGGAGAGGTGGCAACTTTCAAAGGTGAGGCCTCCCAAGGAAAGGGCGCCAGTGTTCTCATACGGTCTTGGTTGGACCATGCCCCCAGGGATGCTGTTCCAGAAAGTCAACGATAAAGAGGCTGCAGGGTCTTCACCAAAAGTGATGCCTTGTTCAAGGCCTTCCTGAATCTTGATTCTCATTGGGTTGGGTGCCTCGACCTGTGCCGTCTATTATGGTAGCCGCTGGCCAGATGTACCTTTTTACGTTAAATAAAATGAAATGAGACTAAAATTTGAGCTCCTTAGACCTCAATAGCTAGTTGCGTGTTGGAGACGCAGGCTCTGTGTGTGGGAGCTGAGACCCTCTGACACTGTAGTGCTGTCCTGTCTGCCTGGTCACAGGTTGGCCGCCCCTGTCCTGGCTGGTGATTGATGGGAAGCATCTGGCCAAACCCCCCAAGGACTGGCACCCTCTGGCTCAAGACGCAGGGACCGGAACAGCCTACATTGAGGTAATGACCACTCCTAACTCAGAGCACGAGAAAATATACCCCACCAGTTTAGGTCTTGTTTTTTATGACCATATAAGCTGCTATTTTCTTTTTTAAATTTCAGGCTGAGTTCTCATTGTTTCATCTCTGTCCCAGAAATGTAAAGTATCATATAGAACCCTACTCACATCCTTTCAGGATTCACTCTTACCTAATTCTCCCCTCATTGGCCCCATCGGGTGCAAACAGTTGGGTGGAGCCGTGGTACACCCGCTGTTGCCCTTGGGCCCCTGTTGGGGTGAACCACAGCTTCATCTTCATCTGTAGTGTCCTCTCACAGGCCAGGGCGTAGGGTTAGTGAAGGGGAGACACCAACCACTTCCTGTTTTTTTATTAAAGATGGGGTCTTGCTATGTTGCCCAGGCTGGCCTCAAACTCCTGGGCTCAAGCAATCCTCCTGCCTCAGCCTCTTGAGTAGCTGGGACTACAGGTGTGCCCCACCACGCCTGGCTGTACTGCTGCTTTTTAAGATTCCATCAGCCTCCACTCTACCTGCCATGGACTCCAGAAATAACCACAAGATGTTTTTTTCTTTGAAACCTTTCAGTATAAAACCAGCAAAGAAGGCAGCACGGTGGGAGTCACGGTGTCCCATGCATCCCTGCTGGCACAGTGCCGGGCTCTGACCCAGGCGTGCGGGTACTCGGAAGGTAAGGGCTCTTGGGGCGGGGGCGGTGGTCCATCCAGCCTTGCACAGGTACCTGACATACCTGATCATGCAGCTGTCACTACACCTGTCAGAACCACCCCTGGGTAGTGCCTCTGCCCTCTAATCCAGGTCAGACCAGGTAAGGCTGTGGGGCCGTCCTCAGCATGCTCCTGGGGTCTCTGGTTGTGCTGGACTCATGGGCATGAGGTTTCTCTTGGCAGACCCCAGGCAGCCCACATGGTTGTCTTCGGTAAACTCACGTGCGTGCAATTTCGTGGAGCAGGGAAGCAGTGTACCCCAGCTCACCTGTGCACAGGGCCAGGTCCACAGGTTGGCCCAGTGGGCTGGCTCGATCTGTGATGTGCTGAGGGGCAGGGCTTTTGTGTTCGAAAAAAGTAGAAAACCACCCTTATTTTTCTGTTACTATTTTCTATGACTAGTTTTGACTTAAGCCATCATGCATGTAAATATGTAAGTGGAATCTTTATGATCATAGATTATCTCTTGGTATAATAAATTACATGCAGCCCTGGTTTACTGTTAAATATCAGATATTTAAAAATATTTTTAAATTATTTTTAAATTAAATTTAAAATATTTCAAATTGATAAATAATAATTATATATATTGTACTCAATTATTTTGGGAGAATGTGACAAATATTTTTTTTTTTTTTGAGACAGAGTCTCACTCTGTTGCCCGGGCTAGAGTGAGTGCCGTGGCGTCAGCCTAGCTCACAGCAACCTCAAACTCCTGGGCTTAAGCGATCCTACTGCCTCAGCCTCCCGAGTAGCTGGGACTACAGGCATGTGCCACCATGCCCGGCTAATTTTTTTTTTTTTTCTGTATATTTTTAGTTGGCCAGATAATTTCTTTCTATTTTCAGTAGAGATGGGGTCTCACTCTTGCTCAGGCTGGTCTCGAACTCCTGAGCTCAAACGATCCGCCCACCTCGGCCTCCCAAGTGCTAGGATTACAGGCGTGAGCCACCGCGCCCGGCCGAGAAATATTTTTAAAATCATAAAAATGTACTTGTAGGTTTTTTACACTACAATACTAAATTGAACAAAACTAGGAAGTGAAATTGAATGGTATATTAGCGGTAGCTTGAGGGCACAGCTAGAGATTTTAGTGGAGATTTGGAAAATGATTTTAGGTATTTTTAAGGGCTTTAATATTTTAAAAAGTTAGATCCATCAGATCAAGTCCCATGGTTTTCTTGTCCTTCAGTCAGTGCGAATCTCACGTACGTCACCTGTGCACTGGGTTCTCGCCAGCAGAGGAGCTTAGCATATCGTCATTCACGCTGCAGCAGCAGCTCCTGGCACACCAGTCAGACCCTCCTGCCCACCTCGGGTCTCTGCCAGGGCTGCGGCTGGGGGCTGCAGCGGCTGTCGGGGGCAGGCCGGTCTGCCCCCACCCCGGCTCTGTCCTCTGCAAGCAAAGGGCTGTGATGGGAACCCTCGGGGCCCTGTCCCCATATCCACTGCACACCTCTCCATGAGAAAACGGGAGAAGAGGAGTGACTTCTGAAGGGTGACACCAGCCTCCAGCCCTTACAGAGGGAAGAGGCCAGGTCCTGGCCCCTAGCAGTGAGGATTAGCGAGGCCTGGGTGTAAAGTTGAGAAGTAGGAATAGCCATGGCAGTTTCTCACCCCCACCTCCTGATTCTGAAGAGAACATCCCCTGAGAACATCTGATGAAAATATGTGGTGACACCTTCACCACTTTGTAAGCGCATGGTATTCCCCACACTTCAGATTAGCGATCAGCACGCTTCCCTGTTTCAGTCCAAGATTGGGTGACCTTCTACCTTTATGTGTTCCCAGGAATCTGAATAACTGATTAATGATTGATTAATTGGTGCCTGGTATTTGGAAATGCTTATCTGTTCCTTAAAACTATTACGTGTCAATGATGTACTCAGAATTTCTCTAGAACATGCACAGGGCTTTTGGGGAGGGCTGTTCAGCAATTTAACCTTCTTTGTCCACTTTCAGCTGAAACATTAACAAATGTGCTGGATTTCAAAAGAGATGCTGGTCTCTGGCATGGAGTGTTAACAGTGAGTGTTGTTTGCTAATGACTAATTGTTGGCATTGCTAATGTGTGATACCCAGAGATGAGCTCAAGCCTGTGCCTGAGTATTGCTGTGAGAGGACATTGGGTTTTTTTGCTTTTTCTGGTGTGACTCAGTCCTGCTTGCCCCTGAGCGGGTCCATTTCTCGCGCAGAGTGTCCTGAACAGGATGCATGTGGTCAGCATCCCCTACGCACTGATGAAAGTCAACCCACTCTCCTGGATTCAGAAAGTGTGTTCCTATAAAGGTAACAAATGCCACC
>CM052436.1:0-59281 GCA_028533085.1 Varecia variegata | reverse complement strand
CCGGGCATGGTGGCACATGCCTGTAGTCCCAGCTACTCGGGAGGCTGAGGCAGAAGGATTGCTTAAGCCCAGGAGTTTGAGGTTGCTGTGAGCGAGGCTGACGCCATGGCACTCACTCTAGCCCAGGCAACAAAGCGAGACTCCGTCTCAAAAAAAACAAAAAACAAAAAAACAACAACAACAACCAAAAAACAGTTTTTTAAGAAAATAAGGTTCAAATGTGTAATTGGGCAAAGGATCCAAGGGAATCCTGGATGAACCACAGAGGGAGAATGTGAGCAGTGACAGAGGAGAAACGGGTCCAGGCTCCTGATAACCATAGAAATACAGATTAAAACAGAGAAGTACTGTTTCCTCTATAAAGTCACCAAAGGCCGATTCTTTGTTCTACTAAGGTTCAGTGAGACATGCATAATACCCTACCTTGCTGCTAGAATAAAAACCAGTTAAACTTTCCTGCGTGTGTTAAGCAAGGATCTTAGAGTTTCTCATTTCCTTTGAGCAAAGAAACGGACCTCTGGGCCTGTGCCACACGGCACAGCAGCCAGGAAGGGGTTCCATCCCTCCTCTTCCTCCTGAGTGCTGTGGACAAGGAATCTCTTCTAACTGGTCCGCTCAGCCCCTTTTTTAAATTTTTTTATTCTTAAAGGGGTGCTTGTTACTCAAATTAGGGTACCTGTGACGCAGGGCACCATGGGCTGCTGGCCCCCCAGGGCAGTCCTGAAGAAAAACCCCAGAGGGTGGGTGGCAGGGACGTGAGATGCCCTCTTAGGGAGACCAGCGGGCAGGCTGTGTGCCTGTGTGCACATGTGTGTGTACATGTGCGTGTGCGTGTGTGTGTGTGTGTGTGTGTGCGCGCGCGCGCGTGCACAGGGAAAGGGTGGCCACAGCCCGGGGCCGAGAGTATTAGCATCATGAAGTAAGATGAAGAAGTCCTAATAAAGTAATTGTTTAAACAAGGAACACAACAGATGGGATAATAGAATGGATATAGCTAGAGAACAAATTGAGAAGGTGGAAAGTCTGATTAAGGAACTACTCCAGAAATAAAGAAATGGGAACCTTCAGAGAACTAGTTGAGAAATGGGAGAAGGAGCCATCCAGACAGCAGATGCAGGGGGTGAGGTGGGAGCAGAGGAGGGGGAGAGTCTGAGGAAGCAGGAGATCGAAGTTCTCTGGCTGGGGGACTGGTCCACAGAGGGCCCCGTGGCATGTCAAGTTCATGGACATTCTCACAGTGCACCACAGAACAGCCACGCAGAACGCATCAGACTGCCCCACAGTGGAGCTGTGCGGGATGACCGTGCAGAATTCAGTTTTATATTCACCTAAATAGTGCAGTATTAAAAAATATTCTCAGGCATGTAAGTATCAGAAGTTCTGCCACAGAAAGATCCATATTGAAAACACTTTTGGTCAAAATACTAAAAGAAAGAAATTCAGGAAGAGCTACGAGATACATGAAAGCAAAGAAAACTCAATAATGGTAGAAGTCTGTTGTTTAAAGCATGTGCATGTGTGCAGGGGTGTGTGTGTACACCAGCCAAAGGAGAGAGCAAGAGAAGTTGTGTCCACGATGGCCATGCTGGCCTGACAGCTTAGCTGGGGAGACCGGCTTGTTTTGTAAGGGAGGGGTAGAGAGGTCAACTCAGTCTAAAGGAAGAAAAAGGCAACACAGAAACAAGGACATGTTGAAATTCTTAAAGCAAGATGGTAGAAACAAGTCACAATAAACAGGAATAGATCAACTATAGTGAGAGATTTAACCTGTTGAATTAAAAAATATAATTAATAAAACTATTAGACAAAGATTTGTGCACAAAGAAGTATATGGCATATATTAACATTAGATTAAGGAAACTGTAACAGAATATTCTTTTAACAATGTGCGCCTGGCTGTTTGCTTTGCATCGAAGTGCTCTCCGTTTTTGTGAATTGAAACTTCCTTCGGCCACACTCAGAGGTTACAACGACTGGTTACTTGTGGGGCAAGCAGCCCCACTTGTTAGACTGAATTTTAAATATTAGGACAGCCTGTGTCTTCCGTTTTGAGGCCAAGGTGTCTGTGTCTTGTTCGGCCTCTTGCCACGTGGTCTTTCCCGCGTCTCCTCCCTCAGGATCGCCGTGTTCTCCGTGACTGTGCTGCATGACGACCGCATCGTCCTGGTGGCAGAGCAGCGGCCCGACGCCTCGGAGGAGGACAGCTTCCAGTGGATGAGCCGCGTCCTGCAGGTGGGCACCCCGGGACAGCCTGCAGAGCCCGTCCCTCTAAGTGCAGAGTGCTGTGCCTGCTCCCCCCGCCTCCCTGTCTCCGGCTTGTTTTATTTTTACTTTAATTTTTTAAATTGTAAATTGATAAATCATAGTTGTATATGTTTATGAGGTACAAAATGATGTTATGATTTATGCACACAATGTGGAATAACTAAATCAAGCTAATGTAGCCATCGCCTCAAATACTTATTTTTGGTGGTGACAACATTTGAAATTTACTTTTAGTACAATGCATTGTTATTTACCATATGCATCAGTCTGTCCCATGTATCTCAAAGGAAAAAGGAAACCCTAGTCCTCCTGTCTAATTGAGGCTTTGGACCTTTAACCATCATTTCCCCAGCGCCCCCCAGTGCCCCCCAGCCACCAGTAACCACGTTTACGCTCTAGGCACAGATACGTACGTGTGTGCACAGACTTGGTGTGTGTGTCTCTCCTTTCTGCGTTAAATGGTAGGAAACTGTATGCACTCCTTTTCCTCTTGTTTCCTCATTTAACATAACGTCTCCGTCTCCCGGAGTGACGTCAGTGCCTCCCCCAGGGTGGTGCTTCCTAGTGTCTCGCCAGCCTCAAGTGGTGGCAGGTGCTCAGCAGCGTCCTTCCCTTCCAGGCCATCGACAGCATCCACCAGGTGGGCGTGTACTGTCTGGCCCTGGTTCCTGCCAACACCTTGCCCAAGGCTCCTCTCGGAGGGATTCACATTTCCGAGACCAAACAGCGCTTTATGGAAGGGACGCTGCACCCGTGTAATGTGCTGATGTGCCCACACACCTGTGTTACCAACCTTCCCAAACCTCGTCAGAAACAACCAGGTTAGTCTCTCCAGCCATAAAACGGAGAGTGACTGTGAGCTTGGTCAGGCTGCTGCCCGTCAGCCCCATAGCAGCAACTGCCCGTGCCTTCGGGGCGGGGTGAGAGCCGGAGCCAGTGTGCCCACCAGACTGGCTGCTGCCTCCTGCCATCTTGGAACCAACTGAGCCACCAATGAGAGAACTTCACCACCTCACCTGTGTGGGGGTTTCCGCTGCCGGTTCGAACCAGTTTTAGTGATAAATTCCAGGACGCGCAGGGGCAGCATCTCGGCTTTGGCTCGGAGCAGACTTGGAGCTCTGGGATCTGCAGAGCCTCTGTCGGCCGCGGTGCCGGGCAGCCGGCCACACTGGTGCTCGGGCCGGGGCTCGTCTCGGCCCTGGGAGCTGCCACCGACCCTGGAAGTCTCTTAACAAATGGTCAATTTCCCTTCCCTGACTTCAAACATTTAAAAGTTAATTTTAAACACTGATTTAACTAATATATGTGGTTTTTCATTCTTTTGGTTATGTAGATTTTTAGTATATGCTGACTTTTGCTAATTACCGAACACTTAAAATGCCACGAAATACATTCCACTAGGAAGATTTAATTTCCTGATTTATACATAAAACACAGTAAAACAATAAACTATATTAAGAGTTTGGCTGTGACTGAGGCCAAATCATAACCCCTAGATGTCTGTCATAGAGTAAACTTCTTGATATGTTATAGTTTATATTTAAGACAGAAATTCTTTGTCACTTAGCATAAACCTTGTAGTTCATTTTCTGAATACTTGTATCTTAGTAGAAGAGTTAAATGCCTAATTCAAGTAGGCTTGCAAAATAAAAAGTGTGATGGAGATGAGGTCACGTGCTGACTAAATATTAGAAGTCGTCAGCTTCTCATCCAGATCCCCCGTTTCTAGAAGTGGGACCAGCCTCGATGATTGTGGGGAACCTGGTTGCTGGGAAGAGGATCGCACAGGCCTCTGGGAGAGAGCTCGCCCACCTGGAGGACAGCGACCAGGCTCGGAAGGTGACAGGCCCGTTCCTGGGGTTGGGCGTCAAGACCCCACGTGGGGCTGCCAGTGACCGAGCCGCCCTCTCTGCGCAGTTCCTGTTCCTGGCCGACGTGCTGCAGTGGCGGGCCCACACCACCCCTGACCACCCGCTGTTCCTGCTGCTGAACGCCAAGGTGAGCATGGGCTGCTGCCCATGCGCAGGGGCCGTTGCCGGTCCAGTTCCTGGTTCAGCGTTCTGGGTGTTGTCGTGTTCAGAGACGAGCGTGCTGCAGACTGTCTGGGGCAGCTTCTCTGGAGAGCCCTCGCGTTCTGCACAGTTCACGCGAGAGTCTCTCTCTCGGTTTTGTATTTAGCAGGACGCTTCTGATCAGCTCCAGCTGTTTAAATTAAGGGCAGTATACATGTAAATACTTCTAAGTCTGTGAGCTAAAAGGAAATGTTTATTTTGTAAAAGTTAGGCATTTAGAATGTCTGCATATGTTTACAGCGTTAAAATGATAAATACTGCTTTTTTCCTAATCTGCTGCCGATTTAGAAACTCACACTTGTGTATCTTGAATACCTGTTGACGTGCATTATAACTATACTAGGAGCATTTAGGATGTAAAGAAGGAGAAGCTGTGGTCCTCATATCCACGCTGTGGCAGGAATACAAAACGTGAAAACATAAGAAGTTACATAATAACGAAAGTCCCGTAAGACTCCCTGTGGCCTGTGTTGCGCAGGCTGTGGAATCCTGAGCTCCCGCACAGCGAAGGGCGGGTCACTGCGGCTTAGAAAGTGCTGGTCTAGCTTCCAGTCCTGCTCATTCGTTCAAGAAATGTTTACTGATGCCTACTGTGTGCACAGTGTTACATAAGATAAAAAGGATGGGGAAATAACTCTTCCCTGCGAGGAACAAGTTCTGTAGGAGAGAGACCCTCTCTGTCTTTCTCGATCACTGGCACATTGGCAGCATCTAGAACAGCGTTCAGTAAACATTTGTTTTGCCCTCGAGTTCCAAAGCCTTCAGAGAGCCAACGATGAACAGTCGGCCAGGGTACAGTCGGCGCGTGGCGAGGCCCGTGGGACCAGCGGTGTGAGGAGTGGGACCCAGAGTGCTGGGGAGGGGCTCTGAGGCAGTGATGCCCAGTGGGCTTGAGGCAGGAGAGGAGGCCAGCACGGCAGGGACCAGGTGGCCTAGGGAGGGACACAGATGAGGCTGGGGGCGCTGGGTTGTCCCCAGGGGTATAGTGGGATGTGACTCACAGGGACTGGCGAGGCTTCTGGAGTGGGGGCTCTCAGGACCTGCCCGGCCCTTGTGCTTGGGCACAGCACGCAGGCGCACCCGCTGGTGTCTTCTCCCACCGTCTGCTGTCGGGAGAGGCACCACCCAGATGTTACACTGGGCTCCCCTGGAGGTTTGTGATTATGAGACTGAGTTGCACTTTCTGTTTCCTTACGCAGCTTTGAGGCCTGGCATTGGGATCAGGGAGGATGAGTCTGCAGAGCACAGGGAGGGGTAACAAGCCGTTTCTGTTTGCACCAAGCTGCTCACGCAGCCCAGACAGCCCCCCGCAGGGGATGAGCCGGTGCAGCCACAGAGGAGACTCGCAGGCACCTGAGAAGGAGGTTGCAGAAGGAAACAGGTCCAGGCTTGGAACATGTGATGCTCACACATGCAAAACAGCACCGTTTAGGGATGTTTGCTTATTGTTTGATATTTATTTGTATTGATATGCAGGATGATGGTTGCTTCCGGGGAGAGAGGTGATGGACTTGGGAGTGGTTTACAGGTGGCTTTAAGCACAATGATGACTTGTTTCCGGAAATTAAAACAATATGGCAAAATATGAGTCGATAAAGAGTACCTGGATATTTATTATATTATTCTTTATAATGTTGTTATACTTGAAATATTTTATCAAAAAGATCTTCTCTGATGGGGTGTTTCTGGCTCTCCCCTGGATGGGCAGGGTGGCCGCACTCCTGCTCTCAGCTGGGGCTGTCAGGAGATGCAACTCCACCCTCCACCGCTGGAGAGAGGACACAGACTACGGGAAAAGACACCAGCTGCACATGTGACTGGCCCCTGTCTTGGCCCCCAGTCACAGGGGTGTGCCCACATGTGTGGCAAAGGCTTGTCTGCGTTCACCAGCACATGAGCACGTGGACTAACTTGATGGCTTTCCTAGGGCACAGTCACCAGCACTGCAACCTGTGTGCAGCTGCACAAAAGAGCTGAAAGAGTGGCTGCGGCTCTGACGGAGAAGGGAAGACTGAACGTTGGGGACCACGTGGCTTTGGTCTATCCCCCAGGTAAGCGCAGCACGAGACCGTCCCCTGCCAGTTCATTGTCAGCAGCTGCCTGAGACATTTTCTCCTCGACCTTCCAAAACTAAACTCAGCCCTCTTCTCGGCATGTGCTTGTCCCCCTCAGCTCGCCCACACCCTCCCCGGCACTGTCTGCCCTCCTCCCTCCCGGGGACAGTGAGCAGAGCTAGGAATTATAAATAAATAGCTCAGAGTTCATGTCTTATAGCCAAGACAAACTCAGGATTGCAAGATTTTTACTAGAACTTTCTTACAGCGTATCTGGATCTCCTTTATTCCACACCAAGAATCCTGATTCTTCAGGAAGAGGAGATGACAGAATTAGAGTATCCCACAATTCCCAATTTGCTTGATCCCACATCACACGGAGCATTCCCAAACTAACAGTGCTGATACGGGGGACCCCTGCATAAGTTCTGGAAACAAGTGGAGGATTTTTGCACGCGCTCAGTCCAGTGCCCCCTTTTCTCATGGCTGTGTCACCCGAGGGGCAGCCTTCACCCACCACGCCTGTTCCTCTCTACCCGCGTGTGGTTTTGCTTCCACCCACAGCTCCATGTTCCGTGTGCGCTGCCAGTACACACGACCGTGCCCTCGGCTCATGCTGTTTTCTCAGCTCGCTCTCACACCAACTCCTCAGGAAGGGTTCAGGAACAGTATTCCCTGAGTCCTGCTTTTTGATCATAGTTTGTCCACTTTGTAATTGAAAGTCATTTTTGCTAGATAAAAAAATCTGTTGACTCACATGTTCTTTCCTTGAGTGTCACGAATGTGGCATTAAGCAGCATTACTGTCGACAGATCTGGTGATAATCCAAGTTTCTCTTGGGCGTCACTTGCTATTTTTGCCTAGATGTAAAACAGATATTTTCATTTTTCTTTAAAGTCCAGTATGTTACAGTCTTGATGTTGGTTGTTGTGGGTCAACAATTGTATGTACAAGGTATTTTTAAATATGTAGCTTCAAGCGTTTTTTTTGAAAGACAGTTGTTGCATCGTAGTTTTCCTGTTTGCTCTTGTCCCTTGCGTTTCCTTTTGTGCTTCTGTTCCCACCGGATGCTCTTTGTCTTCAGTAGTTGTCACTTGAGTTTTAAATGTCCCTCCTTTTCATCTTCTGTTTTATCTTAAGTCTTTATCTATTATCTTTAGTTGTCTGTCTTCCTTCAAGCTTCATGTTCATTTTGATATTAATTTTTTTTTATTTTTTTTCTAATTCTGACTTCTGTTATTCTTTTCTGTCTTGTATCATTTCTTAATATATTTTAGCACATTTTGAAATAGACAATTGCAGTTTTTATCTGTTTTCTGGGCTTGTCTTTTTGGCATGCTTTGTCTATATGTTCAGATAGTACTCTCTTTTTGATTTTTTTTTTCTTACAACTTTGTATGGGACTTGACCTCATCTGGCAGCCTGTTTCCAAGATTTCCTGGCTGTGTCCCCATCCTCACTCTTGTGACCTCTCTCCTTCACGTCTCTTGTCTCTGTTCGGCTCAGCTGTGTCCTGCGGTTCTGGCCGTGTCTCCTGTGGGTGGGGCTCTGCCCCGTCAGGCTGAGCGGGTGCTGACTGTCATCGGTGAGAGGATGGACGGTTCTCACACGGGCGGCCTCTCTGCGCCCTGCTCCCTGGTCAGACCCACAGGACTTGAGAACAGTTGCCAGGGATCTCCCCAGGATGCTCCACTGCCTCCCTGCTTCCCTCCCTCACCTCACAGAGACTTCTAGAAAACCTCACTTGCCCTTCCCTCACCCCTTGCTGGGACCACTGGGTTCTTACTGGGAGACCCCTGATTCTCCTGGTGTGCGCACCTGGGTATCATCTGCCCACAGGATCTGATTGGCCCCCTCTCTCCTCCTCCTCTGTTTCAGAGATAAACAGAGCTGGGCATTAAAGTGGTGAAAACAGATTTTATTCAGTAACTTCTGACATCTGGGAAAGAGCTGAGCTGCATTCCAATTTGTGCAGAGGTGATGTGAGCGTTTTCAAAGGACAAAGGGCTGGTCAGTGTCGCAGCCACCAGGCCGCCCTGCGCGGTGGGTGTTGCAGCTGGGGGCTGGCCCCTCCTTCCTGGAGACTCCATTTCCAAGCAGGGGCTCACAGGTACTCAAGACAGGTGCTGAGTTCCAAGGGATACATGTTTAAAATTGTAAGTGCATTCATTGCAAACTGCAGTAAATGCTCCCAGAGGAGGCCGGGGTCTGCTGTCTGGTGTGGGCTGGAACAAACAGCAGGTCCCCTGGCAGCGTTGGGCCTTCTCAGCAGGCATTTTCGTGGGAGCTGCTAGGGTTTGATCAGGGCTCCTAATACAGGGCTCGGGCCCGCTGCTGGGTGCCACAACCTCTGCAGTCCTCACCTGCCCTGTCTGTCCCAGGGGCTCATTCAGTGTGTTTGCTGTTTGGCCGTTTCCAAGTTGTTTTCTCATCCAGGTGAGGCAGATAGGTGACACACACTCGGAGTGTCTTCCACTTACGTGGGCCAGTCATCCCTCAGCCAGAACAGGAAGCTCAGGTGTCTATTCATCTTGCGTGTGTGTAGAAGCTTTTTTTAGGTGACAATGCTAGCCATTTTTTCCCTTTGTAAGTTTGTTGTTGTTTTGCCTAGAAGCTTATAGGTTTTTATGTATACCTCAGAGTTCAAGAATTTTACTGGGATATGCCCAGGTGTGGGTCTTCTGTCATTTTCTTGCCCATTTAGTCTTCAGACTCTCGTCATCATCTCAGTAAAGTGTGTTTCTTACTGCCTTTCTCCTTCTTTGTCTATTTCTGGAACTTCCCTCACTCACTTTTGGATCTGTCCTCCACCTCTTGCATCTTTTCCATCTAATTGCCTTGTGTGTTTTTGCCCTGTGCTCACATCTTTCTTGCCAGGTCTTTTGGGTTACTTGTTCAGGCTTCAGCACAGACCATCCTCATTTCCGGGTTATCTCGTGGGACACTGCCCTCTGCACCTCCTCTGTAGTGGGACTCCTGCGGCTGGCGGGGGCTGGGGACTCTCCCTGGGGTCTGCCAGGAGGTGTACCTGTCCCTTGCAGTCACGTAGTCTCCCCTGTGGGAAGGTGGTAACTTGGTTTGTTTCTTGACACAGACACATAGCAGTTTGGACACTCCCTCTGGCATGCGGTGACTTTTCTCCAGGGATGGTGATAATTCCTGTTCTTCACTGTCCCTGGGTTCCAGGCACACAACAGGTGGTTTATGCAGCCCTCACTGCATGTCAAGCATCACCCCGACTTTGAGAGGGAACAGAGACCCTCTGGGACACGGTGGCACGGCGAGGCTGGAGCTCCCTGCCCCTCGCTGTCCACACTGGCCAGAGCAGAGCTGGCTGAGCTGAGCCTGGGAGTTGGAGGGCATGTCCCTGAGCAGGTCTGCGGCTGTGGGGCCCAGGCCCGGGCTCTCAGGCAGGGGCAGGGCTGAAGGAGCAGGCTGGGAGAGAGCTGCCTTAAATACGCGAACAAGGAAGAAAAGAAGAAGAAAGACGCAGAGCAAACACAGTACAACCTTGATAACTGAGAACCTGAATGGTGGATTTAGAGGTCTTTATATGATTGTCTGTAAATGCTATTTGTAAAAAATTTTTAATGAGAAAAAGAAAATCCATGTTGAAGTTCTACATTTACATTTGAAAAATGTAACAGCAGCTGGGGTGTAATAGTGGGAGGCAGAGGCCTGTGGCCCCACTCGGAGGCCCAGAATGCCACAGGTGGGTGCACACGTTTGCAGACGTGCACAGGCATGTGTGCTGTGTGTTACTTGGGGGCCGGGGGAGAGTCCAAGTCTTACATCCAATTCTCAAATGGGCGTGTGACCCAAGGGGTCAGAACAGGCTCTCTGCAGAGGCGGGGGTGCTGGGGCTGAGTGGTGCCAGGGCAAGAGAAAGACGCCTAAGCATCTTCATAGCATAGCTTCCACAGCTCCAGGAAGCAGATTCTTTTTTCTTTGTTTGTTTGTTTGTTTGTTGTTTTAGGCAGGATCTCACTCTGTCACCCAGGTTGGAGTGCAGTGGTGTCATCACAGCTCATAGCAGCCTCAAACTCTTGGGCTGAAGTGATACTCCTGTCTCAACCTCCCAAGCAGCTGGGACTATATGCCAGGCCACCACCCCCGGCTGTTTTTATTATTTTTTGTAGGGACGGGGACTTGCTCTTGCTCAGGCTGCTCTCAAGCTCCTGGCCTCAAGCGATCCTGTGGCCTTGGCCTCCCAAAGTGCTGAGATGACAGGTGGGAGCTGCCAGGCACAGCAAAAAACAGGCTTTAAGCCTGGTATGATTTTCCCCCAAATTTTAACTACAGGGGTTTTAGCCTGTAGCGAGTTAGAAGAGCCGTGCAGCGGTCGGGTGTCCCGCAGGTGGGGCCTCTGGGTGTCCTCTGAGCCGCGTGTGCAGGTGCTCCTGGAGCCGCAGCGTGGGAGCCTGCAGTGTAGACAGTGCCCCACAGGTGCCCCAAAGTCTGCCACACAGCAGGGCAGCTGGAGCTGGGCTCTCAAGGCCACCTGCCCTGGTCCGT
This sequence comes from Varecia variegata, assembly GCA_028533085.1. NCBI lineage: Eukaryota > Metazoa > Chordata > Mammalia > Primates > Lemuridae > Varecia > Varecia variegata. The sequence goes on along the minus strand of CM052436.1, from coordinate 48,375 downwards.
GGTGGGGTATCCCCGCCCCGCCCCGAGCGGCCTCAGGGCCAGGCCTGCCCCCCATGGTCCCTCCAGGGTCCGGTCGCGGCTGTATGGCCAGGAACCCCCCGACTCTTTGCTCTCGGTGGACAGGCGCCAGCCGGCCGCACCACCCATGCTGATCGCCCGCTGTCTCCGCAGGCGTGGACCTCATTGCCGCCTTCTACGGCTGCCTGTACTGCGGCTGCGTGCCCGTCACCGTGCGGCCCCCGCACCCCCAGAACCTCGGCACCACGCTCCCCACCGTCAAGATGATCGTGGAGGTGCGCGGAGGGCGGGCGGGTCTCCCGGGATCTGCACTGCGGCCTCCACGGGCCAAGCTCACTCCGTCCGCCCCGCACAGGTCAGCAAGTCCACGTGCGTCCTCACCACGCAGGCGGTCACGCGGCTGCTCCGGTCCAAGGAGGCGGCCGCTGCGGTGGACGTCAGGACCTGGCCGACCATTCTGGACACAGGTGGGTGTTCTCAGCAGCCGGTCCCACCGGCGGAGCTCTTTTCCCTTTCTTTGTTGCAGGTGTTGCATTGCTGGGTGCAAACGTGAGTGTTGAGTCAGAGCAGTCCCAGTAAGTGGTGGCAGGGCCGCTCGTGGGCCTGGGGCGTGTGGTGCCTGGGGATCTGTGGATCCGCCTGCTCCAGTGAGATGCGGGCATCGGCCCTTTCCTGCGCTGCAGGGTCTCCGGGGCCCTGGTGGGGAGTGAGGGCCCCCGGGGGCCAGCAGCCCTGTGCACCCCCAGTCTGACCCCGTGCAAACTCCTCTCCAGTCCAAGCCAGGGCAGCGCTGGGCCCAGTGGCGTAGACCACGGCCTTGCCCCTCCCTGCCTCTCCTGCTGGTGCAGGGTGGGCTGTTCTCTGAGGCTTCCTGCTGCTCCCGCAGAGACACGGGCCCCGGGGTCCCCCACCCTCATCAGTGAATATTGCCTTGCCGTGCAGTGCTGCCGGCCAACCAGGATGGGGCAGATGGCTCCCCGGCTCCTCTCTGCCTTGGGCCAGCTTGGTGAGACAGTTCAGCCTGGGGCTGAGCCACCCAGAGTCAGGCGGCCGGGGCAGCTGGGGTGGGCAGCAGCGGACAGCCTTCTGGCCCCGGTCCCTGCCGCCTGCCCCAAGGGAGCGGCACCTGCCCTGGCTGGGCCTGTGTCCAGTCCTACTCAGGGACAGCAGTGGCGTCTGCCTCACGGGGCCACAAGGACTTGCTGAAGCAGGCGCAGCCTGGCGTGGCCGCCCCTGCTGGGGTCGGGGTGGGGATTCTGCGTCCACCTGGCTCCGCTGCAGGCTGTGACCGTCGGCACGTCCCAGGTGCTCTCCCCTTGCTCCCTTGTCACCAGCGTGACTTCCCGTGCAGCCCTCCTGGCCTGTGCCCTCCCTCACCCGCCATCCTGTCACCACAGGCTCAGTGCGGTCTTGGTGGGTCCGCGCTGGCGACGTGTCCTTGAAGATTAAGATAAGCGTTCCCACGCACACACGCAGCCCGTGCTCTCGCAGCCTCACTCGCGCCTGAGCCGGCTCTGCAGGACTCCCCAAGTGCGCGTCACTCCACCTCTGGCCTAGGAAAGCCCGGAGCTTTTGCCTTGCCAGAGTACATGCAGGAGCACTAATGTCACCAGTGTCTCCTGTTTAACAGATGACATACCGAAAAGGAAGGTAGCTAGCATTTTCAGACCCCCCTCCCCAGACGTGCTGGCGTACTTGGACTTCAGCGTGTCGACCACAGGCATCTTAGCGGGCGTGAAGGTAGGTCCCACGAGCGAGGCTCCCGTTTGTGTCAGCCCCTGGGACACGGAGCAGACAGGAGGGATGTCAGGCGCAGGTCTAGGCAGGTCCTGCTCCTTGCCCGGAGCACAGGGCAACAATATTGTTTCTCAAAGTTTGTGTTAAATGGCAGTGGACCTCCCCAAATTTGACCAGGCTGGGACTAATGCATATTTTGATGCTTTATGGTAATGACTCAACTTTCTGATCTGTCTGGCTTCCAGGAACAGACTTTGATGAGTCTGTTTCCTACTAGGAGCCAGGAGCACCATTAAAATTTCTTACTGTCCTAAAATTTTGTTTCAAAGGTTTTTAGTGAGCTATTTCCTGGGCATTATATAGATTATATGGGGAATTGAGCCAGCCGTCTTTTAAGGAGGTAACGACAGTGTTTGATAGTTTGGAGCTACAGCAGACATGTCCCAGGCCCTCTTTCTTCCTGCACATCACTGAACAGACCCTTATCTTACTCCAAAGATGTCACATGCGGCCACAAGTGCCTTGTGCCGCTCCATAAAGCTGCAGTGTGAGCTGTACCCCTCTCGGCAGATCGCCATCTGCCTGGACCCCTACTGCGGCCTTGGCTTTGCCCTGTGGTGTCTGTGCAGGTGAGCCCAGGGCCCTACCCGCCTGGCGGTTGGCATGGTCGGGTGACTCTCCAGAACCTTAATGCTCTCAGGTGTCTTTGCCAAGTGCCCCAGAGGATGAAGAGACATGTGCAAGTGGGTTTGTTTGGGGATGAGGTGGGTTAGAGTCTGAGTATGAAATTGAGTAAAAATACATTTTTCATCACTTATTGGTTATTGGTATTGGGGAAGAACCTGCTTGATTCCTTCAAGTGCTGGGACGTGGTGACCCGTCTCTGGAGCAGAACGCCTCGTTAACGCTGTCCCCGCTACCTCTGGAGAGTCCGGAGCGAGGCCAGGACCCTGTGCCTGCCGTTCTGCACCTCTGCGCAACGGCACGTTTTCTGCTGAACCCCACTTGATGTTAGAACAGAATTGTGCCCCTGTCCTGCTGCAAAAGCAGTGTCTTTGAGGAGGGGAACTGTGGGGTACCTAGGGCGTTTGGTGGGCAGGCGGGGACTGTCGAGCCTTCCCTTCCCGCAGTGTCTACTCAGGACACCAGTCGGTGCTGGTGCCTCCGCTGGAGCTAGAGAGCAATGTGTCCTTGTGGCTGTCGGCCGTCAGCCAGTACAGGGCCCGCGTCACCTTCTGCTCCTACTCTGTGATGGAGATGTGCACCAGGGGGCTGGGCACGCAGACAGGCGTCCTCAGGGTAAGTGCTCAGACCTGGGCAAGCTTAAGGAACAAAACAAAATTAGACTCCCAGGACCCCTCCCTCAGCTGGGTCCTGTGTACACACCCCTCTTCCTGAGGCCACGCAGCAGGATGGGGGCGGGGCAGGTGGGGGTCCCGGGGGCCTGGGACCAGTGAGAGGTCCTGGTGTGAGGCCTGGCAGCTCAGGAGGGCAGGTGAGGGGTTCAGGTCAGATGATGCCCTCCCGTGCTCCGGCACTCGGAATTCACGGGCAGACCTGGCAGAGCAGAGGTTTGTGTTAAGCTTCGCCTTTGAGTGCTATAACCTAGGGCCAAAGCACGCGTGGGCCCCACGCAGAACTTCACCGTTCTGCAGGCCTGACTCCCCGCTCCTCTGGCAGATGAAGGGGGTGAACCTGTCGTGTGTGCGCACGTGCATGGTGGTGGCCGAGGAGCGGCCCAGGATCGCACTGACGCAGTCCTTCTCCAAGCTGTTCAAGGACCTGGGCCTGCCCGCGCGCGCCGTGAGCACCACGTTCGGGTGCAGGGTCAACGTGGCCATCTGCCTCCAGGTGAGGCGCTGGGCCTGGTACCTGCCTGGCCCATTTCTCCTCTGAGCTTTCGGTGTTTTATTTCCACATAGCATTTCAGCTTTGAGAGCTATGAGGGTTTGTTTAAAAGATGTTCTATTCTTGTTGATGAACAAAGGCTTATTTGGGGAAAAAAAAAAACACAAACTGTTTTAGAATAATGATTAATATCTTACCTGTCAGAATCTCTAATTTGGATAAAATATGCAGCTAATTTTTTAAAGCAAGAATGAACTTACTGTTTTAAGACATCTAGCAATTTTAAGTTGAAACATTAATGAATGTGATAATTTGTATTGACTCAGATTTGTTTTTGAAATCCTAAGGTATTTTACTTTTTAAAAGGAAACACAAAGTTTCAGAAATTGAACAGCTGACTGCAGTGCTGTTTACCACTTCTTCATATTTTATACTAGTACATTCTTTCATTTCTTTCTACAAACGTCTGAAAACGAAGTAGCTTATTAGCTAATATCCTGCACATCCTTGCTCTTCCACGTTGAAAGAGAGTAGCCAGGGGGGATGGGGTCTGCCTGTCCCAGCGCAAGCCTGGTGGGGTTGTGTCTTGGTTTCCAGAGCATCTGCCTCACCTGTGTCCCCTGCGGTGGCCACCACATGCAGGGCTGGTCAGCGTTTCTGCTGATGTCCTCTCAGCTTCGGAAAGACTCTTGACCCTTGTTGGGGAGCAGAGAAGCCAGGGTGGGACCCTCTCTCCACGTCCCTTCCTGATACAGAATGGGTTTCGGGTGTAGGTTAGTGGCTGTAAGTGAAGACCCTGCTGTCTGCTTTGCATCTGAATGCCCGTGTCCCCTCGTTAGCTGCTGGAAGGGATCTGTTCTGTTTGTCGGCATATGGATGCTACGTGTGATTGCAGAAATGTTAATGGATACTCATGTTTGCTCTTTAAGATACAGTGATGGGTTTTGCTCTCTCTCATCCTTGTTTCTCATGTGGCCTGTGGCCTTCTGTTTGTGTTTCCTGTGGCTGTCTCTTCCCTGTCCCGCTCTGCTGGCCTCCTTGGCCTCTGTCAGCCCAACAGGCTGGGAAAGCTGGCTGAGCAGGTACGACCCCGCCCTCGTCACTGCCTCTGTGCCCCCACCCCCCCACCGAGTTCATGTGGCTCCTCGTGAATTCTAGACAAATACATGTTTTCTCACTCTCTTACTTTGTGCATAGTGCATGTTATTTGACATCTTACAAAAGCTCTTTTGTAACCAAATTTAAAAGTAAAACTATTTTCAAAAACGTGTAATGTTTACAGCATTGCCTTGAGGAGGAAAGGGCTGTGTTTAGTCTCAATGTAGAAATTTTTGTTTTAATTCCAGGACAGACATAGGTTATGTCATCTGGGATCTTCAGGGAGTGATGTTGGTCAGGGTACTCACTTAATTTGATATTCCTTATCTATTATAATAAAATGGCACGTGACGTCCTTTAATCAGGACCCATGTCAAATTGTAAGATTCAGAAGTCGGGAAGAGGGGAGGGAGAGGTGAAGGCTGCGTCCACCCGTCCGAGGGGTCTCGGCTGTGCTCAGTCCCCAGGAGAGTTAGGTTGCTTGGTGAGAGGCCAGGCCCACCCAGCAGCTCAGTGGAAGTGCCCCCCAAACTGTAGCATGTTTTTATCACAGTGAAGTTGTTAGAACTGAAATGTGAAGTTGTATGATTTGACAGTTTCACTCAGTGTTACTATGTTGCATTCAATATTACCGAGCCATGTGAATGTTTGGATGGAGAGTGTCAGCCCTGCCCCGGGCACCCAAAGCCCCTGGGCAGACAGAATGCAGAGAGCAGAGCTGCTGCCTTCCTGGGCATCCCCCACGGCCCCGGAGGAGCTGCCATGCAGCTGTGCCCATGGAAGAGGAGTGGGTGTGAGGACCCTGACCAGAGTTCCTGTGCTGCTTTCCTTCCAGGGCACAGCCGGCCCGGACCCCACAACTGTCTACGTGGACATGCGGGCGCTGCGCCATGACAGGTGAGGTCCTCCCCACAGGACCCCATCCACACCCACTGACAAAGTGCACACTGGGTCTGTGCTGACTGAGCACCCAGGCTCCCAGACACTAAAGGACGGCTGGCTAAGACGGCCCGTCTGCACAGAGAGGGAAAGATCAGAGCCGTGGCATGTTCCGTGGGGAGCTTGGCCTCTGGCTCCGAGCTGCCCGAGTCCTCAGGGCTGCGGTAAACATCCCTTTCTCTGTCACTTACACACCCAGGAAGGCTAATAAGAGTGACCAGACATTTGACATTTAGCTTTTTGTGGGGATGTATAGAAGACAAGTAGACCAACTGATGGCAAGAATTCTTCTTCCCTGATATTGTCACAACACCTGTCCGAGTTTTCACGTCAGTGTCTGTGTTTGAGTGTGTACTCAGGGTCTCTCCCAGCTTTGAGGCTCAGATCCCAATTCTGGATCCCCAAATACGGCCACAGTGTAGCTTGACGTAAACAGTAAGTGCAGCTTACGGGGCGTCAGGGGCCAGCCAGGTCTGGAGAGGACCCAAAAGAAGCGCAGAGTAGGCTCCTGCTGTGAGCACAGCAGGTGGGGAGCGTGTGTGGGTGCTGACGCTCAGGACCCTCCGCGTTGTTGGGACGCTCCCTGTGGCACCCCGATGTTACTGCCCAAGACGTCCGCAGCCATTGTGGCATCAAAAGGCTAACATGGGCTGTTGTCCACAGACCAACCCTCAGAGTGATGATCAATTTCCAATTACCCCATGATTTACCTTTTTAGAAATTACTACCTATTAGTAAATTTTATTCTGAAATTTTCCGCTTTTTAATTTTTAGGGTGCGTTTGGTAGAACGGGGTTCTCCACACAGTCTGCCGTTGATGGAGTCTGGAAAGGTAGTGGAAGCTGCGACTTACGTGTTCCGTGACATGTCTGAGTCCCCTTTTGTCTCAGGCGTCACTCCGTGAAAGGCACTGGGGCTGGCTCTCCTGACGAACGCAGGTCACTTCCGGTGGGCTGGGCTGGGTGCTTCGCAAGCCTCTTTTCCTGCTTTACTGAGTGTGGCAGTGCTGGGTTAAGTCTTGAAACACACATCTGAACTCAAAATGAAGAAAGCGAGAACTTCGGCTACCAAAACTGAGAAGGAGCTCTGCGCACCAGGCGGGTGTGGGGCCTCAGGGCTCCGGGGTTGAGGCTGTGCATCGAGGGGCAGCCCTGGCCCTGGCCTGGGGATGGGAAGAACTCATGCCCTAGTTCGGGGTGACAGCAAGGAGGGGTCCTGGGCCCCAAGTGGGATTTACTGTCAAAGCCATCCCTGCCGGGGACTCACAGGGGGCCCGAGACTGCCTGAGGACCCCCAGGTTAAAAACTATGAGCCGCTGCGAGGGGTAAGCAGACGTAGGCACAGGAGAACAGCGTCCTCAGACCCAGGGAAGGTCCAAAGCAAGGGGGCACCCCCCGGCCCCCCGCCCAATTGGGCAGCATGAAAAGCGAGATGGGCGTGGTGTGAGTGGGCAGCTGCCGAGTGCACAGGAGGCCAAGGGTCTCGAACCACAGCTGCTGTGCACCGATGAGAGCCTGGGGGCCTCGCTGCCCCTTCCTAACCCCAGAGGCAAGAAAGGGGGCTTGGCCACCGTGACTCTACTTACTCTCTGCCGCCTTCGGGGAGGCAAAGAGGTCCCCAGAGAGGGGCAGAGCCATGTGGTGACCAGCAGAGTCCTGCAGGGCAGCGGGGTTAGATCTAGGGCAGAAGGCACAGCAGGAGCAAAGGTCTCCAGGAAGGCAGTGAGGCTGCAGCCAAGTGCGGGGAGAGCAGAGAGAACGAATGAATGAGCAAACGAGGGTGCGAGGTCTTGGACCGCTCACCTCCCACGCCCCCTCTGTAACGTTGCTCTAAGCAGCAGACCAGCCGAGTTGAATCAAGTGAGTTTAGCAGAACTGCGCGTCTATGGGGAGACCTGAGGCCGCTGCATGTCCTCTGTCTCTCTTGGCGCAGAGCGAGATGTGCGTGCTGGGCTGGAGTGCGCCCTGCACGTGCAGCTGGGCGTAGCCCTTTGTACTCTGTGTAACCCTGTCCCCTCAGTCCTCACGGTAGTTCCCATCCGTGCTGTTCTTGTCCTGCCACGTGGCCACGCTGCAGTCTTTCACTCAACTCCCTTTGTTGGGCTTTTCCTTCCTGTTGTGCTGTTACAGTCCCTGGGGCCGATGGCTCTGGGCTCTGGGAAGAGAGCTCCGGGCCACACAGGCAGAGAACGGGGCTCCAGCAGCGTCCAGGGAAACAGAGCAGTCCCAGCAGGCAGGGTGCAAGCCGTGGCCCTTTGTCCCCTCCTCTCACCTGCATTGTCCTTGCCTTGTTTCACACATGGGGAAACCGAGGACACAGAAGAAGTGACTGGGCCTTGTGTAGCCAAGGGGTCTGACCTGAGCCCAGTGAGGGGCCACCAGCATCAGATGTGGGAGGCTGGGCAAGAGACAGTGGCCTCCCACAGTCCCCAGTCGGCACCAGGCAGATGCTCGATGGTTGACCTGAGTCCAAGTCGGGGGGTGGGAAGAGCTTCTTCAGGGTCAGGCTCCTGGTCAGGAACCCGGAGGCTGCATGGAGTTGCCGGACATGTGCCTCCTGCCGGGCTGGGCACAGCAGCGTCACGGTGCCCTGCACAGGGGCCCCTGATGGCATTCTGTCCTTGTCTGGCCGATGGTCTTTGCAGGGGAGAGCAGGGTGCGTCCCCAAGCCCTCGGCCCCTCCTGACATCCAAAGAACTGGGGTCATTTTGCTAAGATTTGCAACTTACTTCTATTAATGTCTCTTATTTTAAAATTTAAAGTCAAATTTGGAGTGGCTTCTAAACTTCCTGACATGATGTAGGCATATCAGTCCTGCGGCGAGCTTCCAAAGGATGTTGTTTTTAATGTCGCTGAATGAAGAAAGTCTTGTGTCATGTTTTCTTGAACAAGGAACACAGCTCTCCTCTTCCAGATCCTCCCTGGAGTGAAGGTCATCATCGCACACACGGAGACCAAAGGGCCCCTGGGAGACTCGCACCTGGGCGAGGTGAGCACAGTGGGCCCCGTGGGAGGGGCAAGAGTGCTCCAGCCTCACTGGCTTCAGCCTTCCCCTTTGCCCCAGATTCCAGAATTCTAAACCCTTCGGGGTCATACCTGTCTTGGGGAACCCACCAGACACTGTTGGGCCTTTCCCCCCACATACATCATGCTTCCAGACCCACCTTCTGTGTAGGATTTTGGGGTGCCATGGAACAAACTGCCCCCTCCCTTGGTTGCCCCACCAGCAGAGAGAAACCTCAGGGTTTGAGGACCCTGAGAGGAGACACGCAGGAACCCGCAGCGGCACAGAGAACAGCTCTCGGGCAGGACCCAGTAGCTGCTCCTTAAAGAGTGGTTCCTGTGCGGGCCGCAGTGTCTCATGCCTGTAGTCCCAGCGACTTGGGAGGCTGAGGCAGGAGGATCACTTGAGCCCAGGTGTTCAAGGCTACAGTGAGCTGTGATGATGCCACTGCACTCCAGCCCAGGTGACAGAGTGAGACCTTGTCTCAAAAAAAAAAAAACCCCAGAAAAGTGTTCCCTGCACGGAGCCAGGAGCACAGACGGAGAAGGCACTGGGGATGGGGGCTCGCTGGGGCCCCCACCTCTGACTGGGAGGTCCAGGGAGCAGGGCAGAACCCTTGTCCCGAGGACATAGAGGGTGGGACAGGGAGGGGCCGTGGTCATCCCAAGACCCAGCAGTGTTGAAATGTCTCTGTTTATGCACGTGTATCTTGCTGTAATTGGGACCATGGGACCTGCTATTTACAGACAGTGGTGGCAGTGTAACGTGCAGATCACGTCCTGCATGCCCAGGTTGACGTTGCTATGGGAACATGGGGCTCACACTCCTGGTCCTGTGGGCATCCTTGTGCCAGGTGGGCTCTGCTGCAAAGCTAGTCTGGGGGCTTCCAGTGAGAGAAATCACACAGCCTTGGTGGCTCCACCTGACTGGGGGATGCTACAGCATCCTGCTGGGAAGGTATTCTGGTTCCCAATCCTGAGTGTGGACAGAGTGAGGGGCCCTGCCCTCAGCCATGCCACTTCCTGGCCAGACAAACCCGGGTCTGTAAGGCAAGGGTGTGCCCCCAAGAGATGAGGGTCTGGGCCAGGCATAGGGACCCACCCATGGTGCAGATGCTCAAGGGAGAAGCCCTGTTGGCTGTCCCCTTCTTTCAGACACTGCCATGTGGGGACATCTTGGAGCCAGGTGTAAGCATGGGAAACTGGTGTGGGTTCTGGACAGGCCCTGTTCTTAGGAGGGCCCCAGGACACTGAGTACCGTGGGCACAGTCCTCTGGTCCTTTGGTCTGTGCACGGATACACATAAACACATGCACACGGGCGCACATAAACATGCACAAAGGTACATGGGTGCACATAAACACATGTACATGGGTGCACATAAACATGCACACAGGTATGTGAGTGCACATAAACATGCACACGAGTACATGGGTGCACATAAACACATGCACACAGGTATGTGAGTGCACATAAACATGCACACGGGTACATGAGTGCACATAAACACATGCACACAGGTATGTGAGTGCATATAAATACATGCACACAGGTATGTGAGTGCACATAAACATGTACACGGGTACATGGGTGCACATAAACGCACACAGGTATGTGAGTGCACATAAACATGTACACAGGTACATGGGTGCACATAAACATGCAGATGGGTATGGGGTGCACATAAATACATGCACACAGGTACATGGGTGCACATAAACACATGTACACAGGTATGTGGGTGCATATAAACGTGCACACATGTATGTGAGTGCACATAAACATGCACACAGGTAGATGGGTGCACATAAACACATGCAGATGGGTATAGGGGTGCACCGAAGTACACACAGGTGTACAGAAACATGTGAATGGGGCTGGCCTGGACCCTGGGACCTGCTGTCTGTGTTGCCAGCTCATCTTCCTGTCTCAGCGCGAGTCTGAGTGGCTGTGAGTCCCCACTTTGCAGGTACCCCTCACCCCTCTAACTTGTCCCTATTGTGGACGTGTACGTCGCTCTGGCTCTTAATTGTCAACAGCGCCTTGGTACAAGGAAGGCAGAATTACCCCGTGTGCTCGTCTACACAGGGCAGGGTCCTGCAGATGGCATTTCTGGGTCAAAGGAAGGAACAGTGTTTGAGGAGAGAAAAGCTAGTGTGCTTTCTGTGCCTGTAACTTTAACTTAGTTCACCAAATAAGAGACAATGGACATGGCCCCCTCCTTTGTTCAGTGTTTTCTTTTTTTTTTGAGACAGAGTTTCACTCTGTTGCCCAGGGCTAGAGTGCCATGGCATCAGCCTAGCTCACAGCAACCTCAAACCCCTGGGCTCAAGCGATCCTCCTGCCTCAGCCTCCCGAGTAGCTGGGACTACAGGCGCACGCCACCATGCCCGGCTAATTTTTTCTATATATTTTTAGTTGTCCGGTTAATTTCTGTCTATTTTTCAGTAGAGACGGGGTCTCGCTCTTGCTCAGGCTGGTCTCGAACTCCTGACCTCGAGCGATCCTCCCCCCTCGGCCTCCCAGAGTGCTAGGGTTACAGGCGTGAGCCACCGCACCTGGCCTGTTCAGTGTTTTCTTGAGCGTTCTTGGCCAGCCAGCACATGTCTCCTGGCAGGATCTGTACTCAGCTGTTTGTAACGAGCCCACATTCTTGTGCTCTGGGCCCCCCCAGATCTGGGTGAGCAGCCCCCACAACGCCACGGGGTACTACACGGTCTATGGGGAGGAGGCACTCCATGCCGACCACTTCAGTGCCCGGCTGAGTTTTGGGGACACCCAGACCGTTTGGGCAAGGACTGGCTACCTGGGCTTCCTCCGAAGAACAGAGCTCACCGATGCCAGTGGAGGTGAGGGGTTAAGGCGCCGCATGCACACGGGCGGGGGGTCATGCTGTTGCCCCGCGAGCCCACCCGGCTCTCATGCCGGAACCTCTTGGGTTTCGTGAGAGCCCTATCTGCTGGCACCTCACTCTTTGCTACAATCATGTGTTGTTTGGTGTGGGGTAAAAGAGATACTCTGATACTGGCTTTCTCTGAAAATTGCTATTTGTCCCTCTATGACTGCCCCTCACTTAGACCCTTGGCCTCCGCTGGGGACGTCCCTGGTTGGCAGTAAGGTCGCCAGGCTCCTCTCCGGCCTAGCTGCCTGCCCAGCAGCTGCAGTCTCACCCGCGCCCTCCCCACACACGACCCACTCAGAGTCATGGCCAGTGTCCCAAAGACCCCGTGCAGCTGCAGCAAATCACAACTTTGGTAGCCCCTGTAGACGCTGCTCCGTTTCCAGAGGTGGACATTATCTTTAAACATAGGTTTATACATTTTCTGTAACTCCCCTGAGGTTACTTGCTGCACAGGAAACAGCCTGAGCTGCCAGCATCTCCGTCAGCCCCCTTGGCAGGGGCCATGGGTGCCACATGATGTTTGAGTCATGACCTCCCTGTGCTGGAGAGCCCCTGGCCAGGTGCCCTGCCTGCCCGAGCATGTGCACGCATGTGCTGTTCACAGGGCGGCATGATGCACTGTACGTGGTTGGGTCTCTGGATGAAACACTGGAGCTGCGAGGCATGCGGTACCACCCCATTGACATCGAGACCTCTGTGATCCGAGCACACAGGAGCATTGCCGAGTGGTAAGAGCCAGATGGGTGGCGGTCCCTGCCCTGCTGCCCAGCCCCTCCTCCGCGTGAGTGCTGTGTGTTGGTTGGGGCAGGGCCAGGGACTGCCAGGCTGTGGGGTCAGGCCTCCTGCATGGTCACCTGAGTCCCTGGCAGAGCCCGGTGCAGCGTTGGATGAACTGTGTCCACCTTGGATGTGCGGGTGGCCACCTGCCCACCAGGAGAGGACACGCTCTACAAAACATGGTGCCAGAACCTGCCTGGATGCCTTCGGGTTTTGCTCGTTTTTTCTTCTTTTCCTAATGAGTTTTGAACCAAGAGACTGTCCCTAAGTGCACTGGCAAAACGTGAGGTCACCACAGTTCTCATCCTGAAGTGTTCAAAGAGAATGTCTTAATTTAGATGGTTATGACTCATGGTTTCGTCACTTCATGGGGAGCTTGCATTGGTGTGTGTGGGACAGGGACAGCTTTCAGCATCAAGTAATGCTGTCCTTGGCGAGGACTGTAATTAGAATAGATATTCCTATAAAACGTATTTGGCCTGACGTCTGAATTGTGCATGGTGCTCGACAGTTGTGTGCCACCAGCAAACGTGCGTCAGCGTCCTTCACCTTCTTTGCGGTGCCTTTTCCAAACATCCGTTGGCCCCAGAGCCTGTGCCCAACCCCGGGTGACCTGGTCCTTCTCCCTGCAGTGCTGTGTTCACCTGGACCAACCTGCTGGTGGTGGTGGTGGAGCTGGACGGGCTGGAGCAGGACGCGCTGGACCTAGTGGCCCTGGTGACCAACGTGGTGCTGGAGGAGCACTACTTGGTTGTGGGCGTGGTGGTCATCGTGGACCCGGGCGTCATCCCCATCAACTCTCGTGGAGAGAAGCAGCGCATGCACCTGCGGGACGGCTTCCTGGCCGACCAGCTGGACCCCATCTACGTGGCCTACAACATGTGAGCGCGGCGCACAGCCCCAGGCACTGCGGAGGTCCGAGAGCCCCCACCGGGAGCGCGGAGTCTGGTCTCCACGACGACTGGCCCCTTCCTGCTCTTCGCAGAGCCCCGCAACAGCTGCCCAGCTCTCACCTTAGGAAGCACTTCCTGAATTATTTAACTCTTTTCAGTCTGCCAAGTACTTTGACAGAAACATGGATGCCGGTGTTCTAACAGATGGAGCGACTGGGAGAGGAAAGGCAAGGCCTGGCGTGTGCATCGCGAGGCTTCTCAGACACCCTGGCTGTTCTCTGCTGTACTGCGAGTTTGCACTTTCCTTAGGCTAAAAATATAGTTCCTGATTTTAAAAATTCAGTTATTTATTTCCACTTCAAATGACAAGTTCACTTATAGAATTTAGGCTGGAGAGAACGTTGAGGCTGTGAGTCCAGCAGCCTCTCTTCATCCCCAGGCGGCTGAGCCCCGCAGAGCGGACAGCAGGGGGCACACGCAGGCCCACCCTTCCCTCTGGAGGACCGCACCGGGCCATGTACGGTGCTCCCTCTTTGCCAGTGTCTTCTCGGAAACAGGTGTGCCCGTTTTCTGAATGTGTTGTCTCTAACACTCGTCAAGTGCCATTTTGGACTGTCAGGTTAGAGGCTCTGTGTCAGAAAGAGAAGCCAGCATTTAGTTTCAAATCACTGCCGTGGTCTGTAACTCTGTGCTGTTTGGTTAAATTGCTAGTTTTCATAACACTACACCATTAATTCTTCTCGTGGAAGTGTACGGATTTCCAGGTCAGCAGATTGAGAAGCATCGGTAGCAAAGCCTGAGGTTTTCACGTGCTCGGTGCTGTTGGTGAGCACCTGCCGGACTGTGGAGCGGTGGGTGGCCTTGCCCCTCGGTGGCGGAGCCGGGCACGCTCCCACTGGCTTTGCATTTTGACTTGTGTGCCTGTGAATTTTGGCCAAACCGTTTTCAGTTATTTTATTCAAACTTGACTAAGCTGAGTGATCTCAAATGACATTGAACCTAAATCAAAGAAGAGAATGTAAAATCCTTTAGATACTTCTAAGAATTTGAAGTCAGGCATGAATCCAAGACAGATTATTTTTATATAACTAAGAATATGTTATGAAATTGTTGGGTTTTGGGGGGATCGAGGGTGGGAAATTTTATGAATCATGCATGCGTCACAGAAACACCAGATTTTTCCAGAATTAGCCTGGATCAGTGCCTAACAAAGCTGTTATTAATTCTCCACAAATGAGTCTGGCTAACTGGACCAGCTCTCGTATCTCACTCCTGTGGCCACAGACAGCAGCGTGCACAGTGGCCCTGTTTGCCTGCGGTGTGGGACTGTGGTGTGGCGTGTTGCAACATACTGGAATTCTCATATTCCTGTTGTAATTATGTACAGAATCTGTGTAACAAAATCTGTCACACACAGGTTTTAGCAGTGGACTCATGGACATTCTTTACAATAGAATGGCTGGGAAGAGAAAAGAACTACCTAACTCCAATCTTAATGTAGTTTTATAGCAAACAAAAATTGGAAACTTTTTGTATTGAAAGGTCAGTGGCAGTAAGACAAAGTGTCTTGTAAATTAAGATTTTAAGAAACGCATTAAAATGTTTTAGAATACTCTCGGGAATTCTGTATATCACACTAAAAATTTTTATACCATTATGTTAATAAAAGTTATTAACTGTTTGTAATTCTGCATTTTGAAATGTGTGAAAAGGTTTTAAAAATTATCCCAAATAGGATGTATTTTATTTTGCAGTATTTTTTTTCTGAATATAAAAGCAATTATGCTTACAGCATAAAATCTAGAAAGCACATTAAAGTATAAAGAAAATTAAAATCTCCTATAATCCTACCTCTGGGTAATAGCAGTATTAGTATTTGACATAAATCTTATTTTTTCTTTTTTTAATTTTACAAAATTAGGATGATATACTTATCTTTATAATCTGCTTTTGTACTTAATAAATTGCAGACTTTGGAGTGTATGACATACCTTCCTCTAGATGTTTTAATGACTGCACTGTGTGGGTGTGCCCTCGCTGACTGCGGCCTTTGCTCTTGCTGCGGGTCACCACCTCAGCAGCGCTGCCATGAGCCTCCTCTCAGATGCGTGTTTACACACCCATGTCACAAGTGCTGCAGTGGGCTCAGTTCTTACAGGTAGAATGAGGGGGTCGGAGTTCATGCCAGGTGGGACGCTTTGGGTACCTGCTGGCCTCCCAGAGGGGCGGGCTGCCAACCTGGGAGAGGCCGCTTTGCAGCCGCCCAGCGGTGCTGGCAGTGGACTTGTGCTCAAGATTAAAGTGAGTCTTGGGCAATGTGACAGGCAGGTAAGGGTCAGGTCTGGTCATGCTGAGTATGTTCTTATCTGTTTATGGTCATTTTTATTTCTCACTTGATGTATTATATTCAGATTTGGCAGTTCTTATTATGTTTCAGTTTTTTCTTATTGATTTGTAGGAGCCTTTTTATATTAAGAATTATAACCTGCACATACCCCCTACTTTTCCTAGTGGGTCATTTGTATTTTGATTCTGTTTGCTTTAATTCAGGTTGTTTTTTTAAAGATTCTCTTGACTTTATGTGAACTATGGTTAATTGTACTTAATTTCAGATTATAAATATAGCTGATTTATTTCAAAGTGGTTCTACTGGACTGATCAGCGTAACCCAGTGGGGCAGTGCATGGCAGAGAAATAACCTCCAGTGTTTGCCCAGTCCCTGCCGCCCTGCTGGCCCTGTGAAGGGCAAAGAGACCTGCTGGATCCTCTCCGTCTGGCTGTGAGTAAATCATGTGCACGTTACTTGCCATGTGCAAAGAATAAGCAGCAGCATTCCCTTCCTATCTGAGATCATTTTATCTAAGTTTTGGGTCCTAAAGTGTTAGGGAAGGAACACTTACTCTTTAAATTAGATGTAGTAGCAGTGGTATTACACTGTGTGTGGCAGTCATCCTTTTATGTAATGTTCAATTTCAGCAATGAAGAATTAAAAAGGAACTACATGCAAAATTTCAAAACCAATTGTTTTCACATTTTTGCTTCTTAATAAAAAAAAAATGTGTTGAAGAGGAATGACTTCAGCGTTTCCAAGCAGGTGGCTGGACTGTCCTCCCTCCTTCCTGTGGCTGGTCTCAAAGCCTCACTCTTCATCCTCATCCTCACCCTGGTCTCCCAGAATCCAGCTCTGCCTTTTGGGTTTAAGGAGAGAAACATGAACTGATTGAGATATTTCAGAAGGAGCATTGTGGTGTTTGCTGAGGGCAGTGCAAGGTGAGAAGGTGAGAGATTGTTGTTAGTTGTAAGTGCCTACCGAGTGTGGAGTACGTTATTCTCCAGACTCTCAAAGGAACTAAAAAGTCCAGGTACCATGAATGTTCATTACAGATGCCACTTAAAAGTCCAAAGTTGAAAAATGAGCCCAAGGGACCAAGTCAAGCTTTGAGGGGAAGAGGGAGCACAGATGGCTTGTTGCCACCATCATTGCTAGGAGAGCACACCTAGATGCTGCAGGAGGCTCCGGAGGGCGAGCAGCGATTAAAGCCATCTACAGGCTACGATGCTCTGATGGAATGAAGGTAAGTTAAAAGAATTTACTTTACGTGAAAATGTAGGGAAGGGAGAGGATTCTCGGAAGATGACAGAGGAGAAAACACCAGGAGTCTGTCTCCCCACCTAGGTAATAATTGTACTGGCAGAATCAGAACAGTCTGATGTAACTATTTTGGAATTCTGCAGTCTGTTGATGGCTTGCAACTCCCAGGGAAAGGCTTGGATGGTAAATCAGGGTTAATTTTGGTCAATTTCACCTGGCAGCATAGTAGCAGCTACCCCACCCCCAGCCCCGTGGCAGGCGGCTGTGCACACGTGCCAGGAACAGCTTGCTCATGGAGCCAGGGTGGGCAAAAGGGACCCTGCCATCCAAACATCAGGGATGTGCTCTGATTGCTACCTCTGAGTGCAGAGGGGCAAAAAGCCTAGGGGCCACTGTTGTTGCATATCCCCCTATTTTTAAAAGCCCCTCTCCATCTGGTTTAAGTGACTTCCAGGGAATCTAAAGGCTCAGCAACCTTTTTCCCTTCTCCACTTTTCTCGTTTTCCCCTTTGAGAGCCAGACAGTAAAGACTAGGACATGCAAAAGCACCTGCATCTGTGAGGAAAATTAAAAAGTGATTATGCAAGCCCAGGGAAAGGTGCAGGCTCAGGAAGGACCTGAGAAGACACACAGCCTCCAACAGTCAGAAAAGCAAAAAAACAGACAAAAACATTAAAACCCAGCAAACCCTGGGGAATGAGGAGAATCTGATTTCCAG
This sequence comes from Varecia variegata, assembly GCA_028533085.1. Classification (NCBI taxonomy): domain Eukaryota; kingdom Metazoa; phylum Chordata; class Mammalia; order Primates; family Lemuridae; genus Varecia; species Varecia variegata. Next base: position 30,851 of record CM052436.1, on the reverse strand, counting down.
AGTTACAACATGAGAATTAAATGCCCAGTTTTCAACAAAAAAACCCACAAGGCATACAAAAAAGAGGAATCTGTGATTCATTTAAAGGAAAGATCAATAGAAACTCCATGGAAAAGACCTGATGGCAGTTCTACTCAACAAAGACTAAAATACTTGTCTCAAAGATGTTCAAAGAGCTTAAAGATGTGGAGAAAATTAGCAATGTATGAAGAAAATGGCAATAACAATAAAGAGACAGAAAACAAAAAGAAACTAAAAATATCCTGGAGCTTAAAAGTACAGTAACTAAAATGAAAAATTCACTAGAGGAATTCAAGGGCAGAAAAAAGAATTAATGAGCTTGAATCAGTGGCAATAGATAATACTGAGTCTGAGGAACAGAAAGAAAGAAGATTGAAGAAAAGTGAACAGAACCCACGGGACCTGTGGGACCCCATCAAGCAACCAACATGTGCATGTCGGGAGTCCTGGGGGGGTGGGAGAAGAGGGAGAGAGGGACTATTTGAAGAAATGATGGCTGAAAACTTCCCAAATTTGATGAAAGACATAAATACGAGCATCCAAGAAGTTCAACAAACTCCAAGTAAGATAAGCTCAAAGAGACTACACTGAGACACAGTATAATCAAACTTTAAAAAGCCAACAACTTTTGAAAAGCAGCAGATTCAAACACTTTTGAATCTTGAAAGCAGCAAGAGAGAAACAACACATCACATAGAAGGGATCCATAATAAGATGATCAGATTTCTCATCAAACACTAGAAGCCAGAAAGTAGTGGGCTAATATATTAAAAATGTTAAAAGAAAAAAAAGCTAAACCAAGAATTCTATACCCAGCAAAACTGTTCATCAAAAGTGAGGGTGAAATTAAGATATTCTCAGATAAACAAAAGCTAAGGGAGTTCGTTACCCTAGACCTGCCCTATAAACTGACAAAAGTAAGGCTGTCCTTCTTAATAATTATAAGTAAATAGTTTAAACTGTCCAATCAAAAGACAGAGGTTGGCAGAATAGAAAAAACATGATCCAACTATATGCTGTCTACAAGAGACTCACTTTACATCCAAAGACACACTAGATTGAGAATCAAAGAATGGAAAAAAATATTCCATGGAAATAGTAACCAAAAGAGAGCAGGAGTTGCTCTAGTAATATCAGACAAAATAAGCTTTAAATTAAAGATTATAAGAGACAAGGGCATTACATATTAATAAAAGATTCAATACAGCAAGAGATATAACAGTTATAAACATTTACACATTTAATGACAAGCCATCAAAATGTATGCAGTGAAAACTGGTAGAATTGAAGGGAGAAACAGTTCTATAATAATGGTTAGGGTGGGGGGCACAGTGGCTTATGCCTGTAATCCCAGCACTCTGGGAGGCTGAGGCAGGAGGACCACTTGATGTCAGGAGTTCAAGACTGAGCAAGAGCGAGACCCCATCTCTACAAAGAAAAAAAAAGAAAAGAAAAGAAAAATTAGCTAGTTGTGGTGGCACCTGCCTATAGTCCCAGCTACTAAGGAGGCTGAGACAGGAGAACTGCTTGAACCCAGGAGTTTGAAGTTGCAGTGAGCTCTGATGACGCCCCTGTACTCCGGCCTGGGCAACAGAGCAAGACTGTCTCAAATAAATAACAAAAAAACAAAAAAAATAATAATTGGAAATGTCAGTGCCCCATTCTCAGTAATGGATAGAACAGACAGAAAAAAAATGAAGAAATAGAAGATTTAAACAACACAACAAACCAACTAGACCTAACAGACAGACAGAACACTCTACCCAACAACAAAAACAGAATACACATTCTTCCTAAGGGCACAGGGGACATTTTCCAGGATAGACCATATGTTAGGCTATAAATAAAGTGTCAATAGATTTAAAAAGATATCATACAATGTCTCTTCTCGGACCATGATGGGATGATAGGAATTAATAACAGAAGGAAAACTGAAAAAATACACAAATTTGTAGAAACTAACACACTCTTAATGGACCAGAGAAGAAACCACAAGGAAAATTAGAAGATACTTGGAGATAAATAAAAATAAAAATACAATGTACCAAAATTTACAGGACCCAGTAAAAGCAGCACTAGGGGACATTTATAGCTATAAATGCTTACACTGAAAACCAAGGAAAATCTCAAATTAACAACCTAACTTTACAGTTTAAGTAACTAGAAAAAGAACAAACTAAACCCAAAGCTAGCAAAAGCAAAGAAATACATTTTAGAGCAGAAATAAAAGACAAGAACAATAGAGAAAATCTATTGCTGTGGTTTCAATGTTTGTTCCCTCCAAATCTCATGTTGAAATTTAATTGCCACTGTGATGGTATTAGGATGGTAACACCTTTAAGAGATGTTCAGGCATATCCCTCATGAACGGATTGATGCCATTGTCACAGTAGTGGGTTCATTGTCACAGGAGCGATGCTGTTATAAAAGGGCAAGGTCGGCCCCCTCTTGCTTTCTCTGGCCCTTCCACCTTCTGCCAGGGGTGACGTAGCACAAAGGCCCTCGCTAGTATTATCTGAGACCAAAACCAAATAAACACACGAAAACTACAACCCAATATCTCTTATGAATATGGACACAAAAAAATCCTCAACGAAATACTAACAAACAAAATCCTGCAACATATAAGCAGAATTGTACACTATGACCAAGTAGGATTTATGCCAGGAATCTAAGGTTGGCTTAACATCTGTAAATCAATTAATATAACATGCCGTGTCAATGGACTAACAAACAAAACGACATGATCACCTCAATAAACAGAAAAAACTTCTGACAAAATCCAACCCCCTGGGAATAGAAGGGAAGTTACTCAACCCGATCAAGGGCATCTACAAAAATCCCACAGCTAACATCATAGTTAATGGATACTTACTGAATGCTTCCGCCCCACCCCTGCCATCGGGAACACTCAGGGAGGGGATTGTACAAGATGTAGACACCTTGAGGAGATGGGGCACTTCAAGCCTATCTGCACACCACCCAGCGCTCTTCTTTTCTTGAATGAGGAGGGCACAGTCCAGCGGGGCCCGACTGCAGTGAGCCTGGCAAGGGCAGTAATGTCCCCACTCAGGGAGCCTCAGGTGTTAGAGGTACTGAGCCCTTTCCCACCCTCTGCCCTGCACAGTCAACCCTTGAGTGAGGGACCTGCTATACTGGGAGGGTGGGCACAATTCCTCCAGAAGAATCATCTCGGTACACAGTGCTGCCTTGCTAACCTGGTATTAGATGAGAACCTCCTGAGTTGTTTTTTAAACAGTCCCACAGCCAGACCCCCAGCGAGTCACGGCTCCCCAACCCCCTGCCCCGGGAGGCCTGGTGCTTGGGATACTTAGCAAGTATCCCAGGAGTTTTGTGCAGTGAGCTGTGGCGGTCATGGGATCATGTGATCCAGTACCGCATCTCCAGCATCACCCTGTTCAACCTCACAGAAGAGGGAAGTTTCAGGAGTGGCCTCCACTGTGTGAGACGTACCCCAGGGACCTGCATTTTAAATGAGCGGTACCAATTTAGGGGGTCTGCAGCAAAGTTCCTTCTGGCCCAGCCAAGTCCAGCCTCCCTCCTGCAAGCCTGAGTGCCTGAGGGCATTGGGCTGTTTTTCGTGAGGAGTGTCAGCCTCATCCTCCATGGCCTGTGCCCAGGCTCCAGGCCTGCCTGTGATAAGCTGCGTGAACAATGTGTATTTTCCACACTCCTTAAGGGAGAGGCCAGCCCTTTTCTCCCCAAATGCAGTGAAAGCAGGTTGTGACAGTGTCTTGGTCAGGGTGCTAGTGGACATAGCTGTGAGGGTCTTAATTCAACAGGCACAGGAACCCCTTCCCTTGGCCTTCAGAACTGAGAGCCTGGGCAGGCCCTGTCCTAACACACCTGGTCCCTGAAGCAGCCGTTCTTGGCACAGGGGCAGCACTAGGCAATGTCTAGGCTCTCGCTGGACAGGTATGACGGGCAAGCGGAACCTTCCCCTGATGCCCAGACATTTCTAGCTATCTGCAATTACAAGAATCCGAGTTGTGTCTGCGCCAGAGAAAGGCAGAATCCCCAAATTTGAAAACTCTGGAACAAACAAAAAAAACAAACCCGGGGTGCCCGAGAACTGCCTGGGAAGAGTTGTCACACCCTCTCCAGGGTCTTGGCTGGGGGCTTGTGGGCTAAAGCGAGGCCAGGGTGGGGTCCTGCAGGGCAGAGCTGCAGGGAACAGCTAAGGGGCTCACAGGGGTGTCGCGCAGCAGACACCAACTGCCCACAGGGACCACCCGAGGCGGGGCCCCAGTTAGCCTGGGGAAGTTCGACTCCCTCGGTGGTTGCAAGAGGAGCAGCGCCGGGGCCCCGGCAAGAGGAGCATCTGGAACAGCGGGCGGGAGAGCCGGGGCTGGCGGGGAGGCCCCTGCCGGCTCGGGCTGCGGACTCGGGACAGGCGCGGGAGGTGCGGGCGCCCGGGAGGGTCTCTGAGGGTGAGCAAGGGGTCACGAGGCCGGGAGTCGGGGCCGGCCGGGGCCACCGACCACCCGGGACCCGGCAGCTCCCCAGCTCGGGCCGGGACACCCACCCGCCGTGAGCGCGGCCAGAAGCCCGGAGCACGGCCGGGCGGGCACGTGACGGGGCCGGGCCAATCGCAGCCCTCCTCCCTGGTGATTGGCCCAGGGAGGTCCCGTGACCCAGCCAGCCCGGAAGTTCTCGCGGGTCCGGGCCGCGTCCGGCCTCAGGCCTTCTCGGTGACCGGGTTCTGCCGGGGTGGGTTTCAGTCAAATAGGAGCGGCCAGTTGGTGTATGAATTTCCGAGCCTGCGCCCCTAGAAAAACAAAGCAGCAGGAGGGCGGGTACGATTAATCGGAGTTTGCCGGGAGTGGTTTTCATGTTTGCAGCCTGTTGGCTTATTGCAACACGGCAGCGCCAAGTGCCGCCTTGGCCTCCGCAGCGGGCGGGCCGGGCCGGGCTGGGGCGCCCGGTGGTCTGCGGCTCGCGGACCGGCGGGCTGAGCCCGCTCCCGGCGGCCACCCCGGGGCAGAGCCCGAGCCCTGGCCCCGCGCCCCGGGCCACCCCAGGCCGGAGCGCCGCCAGTGCAGGATTCTGCGTCTCAGTTCTGCTTAAACTGGCAGGGCTTGGGGTTTATGAGACGCACAGTTCCGTTTAGAACTGTTAGCATTAAATATTTACTCGGTCGGCACAGTGAAAGGGTTACCCGGCTCTTGGGTGGATGGGACGGAACAGTCAGAGCATCCAACTGCTTTAGGTTTTATTTGTGCTAACGACGAACAGATTTAAAGAAGGGCAGCCTTTTCAAATGATGGTGGACAAGGCTTGGCGTGTTAAAATGCAGTGGAAGCCTTAAGGATGCCCGGGGGCAATTTTTGGTAGTCAGTTTTGTTTTTTGTGAGTTAGGATTCTACACAGCCATGGTGGCCTGTACAGCACATGTTTATGACTGAGAATTTCCTAAATGATTATGACTAAAAGTCGCCGGGACCAGACAGCTTACACATTTGCCTAATACAGCAGAAATAACGGTGCAGGCCATTTGAAACAGCCCTTAGAGAGAGGCTGCCAGTGTTTCATTCACAAAGCAAATCAAGCTTCCTAAATAGCTACAACACGACCAGAGAGCTCAGCTTCTACTAGCCTGCAAGCCCTCATTCTCTTCCTCTTGGGTGACCTTCTCTGTTACAGGAGCAGCCGGCTGCTTTCTCACTCGTGTTCAAAGAACTCGTGGCAGGCAGTGGTAACCATGGCAACGAAGGCCATAAACTCCTGGAAGTCACATTCACCGTCTCCATCATTGTCCAGTGTTTCCATGACTTTGTCCACAACCTCCTGCTCTTTGATTTCCTAAGAGAGAGAAGAGAAGTTGCCCAATTTGTTTTAAAATGGAATTTTAGGGCCATGAAAATGAAAAGTTGGATGAGTGATCATTTGTATCAGAAATAACCTAAGATTCGAGAAATAAGATATAAAATGCAAGGTATCAGGAGAGACTTCTGTGGCCAGGGGCTGTTGGCCAGGCAGAAGCCTCTAGGGTCTGTGCCTGGACCTGGGCTACTTGAAAAGCCTGACTAGAGCAACCAAGATGTGCAAAACTGCAGGTTGTTATCCTTAAATACCTGACAAAAAAATACAGTCTAGCTCAGCCAGAGCAAATGTTTTGAAATAAAAATGAACTTTGGCCCTCCTAAGTTTTTCATGTGTTTCTGTGTGTAGAAGCTCCTGTAATGAAGGCTTCCAGTGGAACTTCATGTTTTGAAAGGTCCTCCGTTGCTGAAATAACTCTTGGGAACATGTCCTACATTTGTCAATGCCTTGTGTTCCTTTTCCCACTTGAGTTGCTTTCCAGGTACTAAGAGACTTTCCTGAGGGTTCTGCCCCAAGCCAGGCGAATGGTGTGTTATTAAGTGATGTGCAAGTCTCAGGGGAACAAACCGCGCAGGGCTGCAAGCGTGGTAGAGAATGTGGGTGTTGGATGCTGAAGAGCGTAAATGCAGACTGTTCACAGTCGCAAATCCCAAGACGGGACAGCTTGGCTGCAGAGTGTAGTGTCCAGTGGCTGCCTTGAGTGTGAAACACGCAGAGGAGTGTGACGCCAGTGGCGGCTGGGGTGAGGCCTGAGAACATCTGCTCAGAATGGCGGAAGCAGGACATTAATTCCAACCACATGGGAGACCTGCTTCTGAACGGAAATGGCCTTGATAAAACCAAGCCAACAAATGTCCGTGGTGCCTTGAGGTGCTTACCATGAATTATTTATCATTTGTAAATTGTGGTTCTCACATGCTAAGCTTTTTCTGTGTTTTAAGATCAATAATTAGTAGCTACTATTTGTTGAACTTTCACTGTGTTTGTTAAGCACTCAACAAACATTGTCTCATTTCATCCTTTTCATAGAAGAAGCTGGGACTTTTACATCGCCAGGTCAGAAGGCAGAATTGGCGAGAGTAGATCCCTAATCACGGGTGGGACAGCAGCTGCTCCGTGAACTTGAATCCCTGAGGAAAGTGGTCCCAGAGTCAGACTTGGGGCCGCCCCAGCGAGCCTCAGGCCCGTGTGCTCCACTCTGTGGTGTGATGGAGCGTTTGGGTGGGAGAGGGGACGGAACCCCAGCCAGCCCTCCAGACAGCATGCACGGCTTCGCTGCTGGGACCCAGGGCTTGCCGTCCGCAGTGAGCAGCTGGGCCAGCTCGGGACGGTGGCCCCCAACCCTGTGCGCAGGGCCCTGCCCCGGCCTCTTACCCAGAGTCAGCGCATGCTCGGACACTAGTGTCCTGGGTCACTGGCCGTTTCTCCTGTGTGAGTGGTCACATCTCACACGTGCGCTAGGCCGAGGGCAGAACAGGGGCTGTCGGATCCAAGGGTAGTGGGCACAGCAAGTGGGGAAGTGAGTCCGTGACGCAGGTGTCTGGCGGCTTCCACCTCAGGCCAGAGTGGGGACTGCCTGAGGAGGCCGGCTCACCTGGAGCCCTCACTGGCTTCCCGAGTTAGGCCCCAACCGAAAACGGGCCTCGCTGGCATCCCCTTTTCCACGGAGCCTCCTGTGAGGCCCCAGGGCTTCCAAAAGATGTGCAGGGACCTCTGTCACGCCCGCAGTCGAGCATCATGGTCACTCGTCGATGTGCCAGCCTGGGTGCCCCCGGAACAGAGGCCGCGTCTGCCGGGCCTGTGCCACTTGTGGTGATGAGTCGCCTCGTGCCCGTCTGGCGTCTTCTATCTCCATAGTGAACGTCAAACATTCAGCTAAAGCCAAAGACATTCTTTTCCCAAAAACATTCCCAAAGTTTAACAGTTTTCTTACATTGGCCCATGGTTAAGTCATGAGTATTTTTCCATCCCTTTCTGCCATCGTTATTGTTGTAAATCCTTAGAGTTTTGGACAAAGGTCAGCGTTCCTTTCTTTGCCTTTGAGGCAGCAGTTTTTCCTTGAGATGCCAACTACACACACAACAGTCGACAAGAAGATGGAAACCAGGGGGCCCCTAAGCTGCCTCCGTGACGAGTGCTCAGTTGTTCGAACAACTTTCAGACACAGTCTAGGAGTCCCAGACAGAACCGGAGTCGCCTTCGGGGTGGCTCAGGAGAAGGAGATACGGGTGGCTCTGTGAGCGGGAAGGGGACGGACAAGCTGCTGATTTGAAAAAGACTCACCTCTAGGAAATGAGAGAGCTCGTTGTTGATGAGCTCCTTCAGCTCCGACTTCTTCAGCTTGTGCTTGTCACCCTCCCTCCCGGAGTACTGATGGAAAACGTCGATGAGGGCCACCACGGCCTTCTCCAGCTCAGACATCCTGGGGCCTGCAGCAGAAAGACGCCTCGTTTGTACCTAGAACAGTCAACGTGTCCTCCTCACAGGCTCCAGCCCAACGCTGGGAGGACTGGCCCTGGCTTGTGTCTCTCCGGGCTCAGAGCAGGTGGGCATGGCCTGGGGCATTCGGGGAATTTGCACAGGTGTCACAAAATGTAGGTCCACCCCTCCCACTCCCTTCCTGGTCCCTGTGGGCACAGGGACAAGTTCTCATGCCCTCTGGCTGCTGGTTAGGGTGGGGCCAATGGGAAACTTCAGCAAAAATACCGCAGAGCAGGGAGGGAATTCAGGATTAGGCTCCTCTCTGCTCTGCAGGGCCCCAAGATGAAGTGACAGGGTGCAGGCAGCAGAGTGTCACCTGAAAGCTGTTAGAATTAGCCAGAAAGTAGTCAGGTGAGTAGAGCAAAATCAGAATACACAAGTCAGTACATTCCTATATTCTATCAACAAACAGAAAGCATAGAACAAAATATACTATTCATCTCACAATGACATATTGTCTAAGAATAAGTTTAGGAAGAAAACTGTAGGTCCTTCCAGAAGATTCTAAGGAACATAAAATGTAGGAACTTGTTTTCCTTTGAATTAATATATATAAATTTAAGTCATATTAAATAAAATTATTGATGGGATTTTTTTTTTGGATGGGCGAGGAACATGACAAAACAGCTGTAAAATCTATCTGGAAAAATAAATGTAGAATTGCCACATTTTTAAAAAATAACAATGAAAGATACTTGATCTACCGGAAACGGAAATGTATCCTAAGGTCAAGATTAAACCGAGTGTCCCTGAGGCAGGGACAGGCAGGACGGAGCACCCCGAGGGCGGGCGGTGCTCACTCAGGCACCGGGACAGAGCAGGGCTGTGTGTCGCAGCTCACACAGGGAGGCTCTTCCTGCTTCCCTCCCAGCCAGCACCGACCTCGCTCCCGGCCCCAGACTGAGGAATGATCCGGCCCATCCCAGGAACGTGGCGCATTTTCCTCCCAGAACAGACGCACAGGCAGAGACGCTTACCGGCTTCTGCCCTGAGTTCTAATCATTCAACAAGAACTTTTGCACTGTCAAAATTAAATAAAATTTAAAAAGTAAATATTGTTGAAGAATCATTCCCATGTTGAATCTACCACATCTTAAAAATAATTTGGAGTAAAATCTTTGAAGTTCTATATATTTCTGATCTTCCAAAGGAAATGGGATTGAAGATTCTTACGTCAGCCTGATCTTTGCTGACGTCATCCTATTAATAATCAGTGCACTTTGTTTTGCTCTTAAGTCCCTAAAAATCTGATACATCAATGAGATTTGTAGCCATACAAACAGAGCAATTCAGACGGATCAAACTCTACCATTTCATACTTCCTTATTCTTCCCACTCGAGTCTTCAATCACTGATACATAATTAGGAAACAACAAAAAACAAGACACTTTTCCATCATTTTGATGCCTCTCCAAGTCTGTGGTGATTTGGGGATGAGGACGTGGATTATTTTTCTGTGTAATATGACCGTTGGGATATTTACAGAGGAAAGGCATAAAACATGTTTCCTGCAAAATGTGGTTTTCTTCATAACCACATTATAAATTAATTTTAAAAATGTTTTTTTCTGTTCAATTCTTTCCTTTGACTTAAGAAACAGTTGTTGGTTTATTGCTTATCTTTTAAGAGCCATGGAAAGACATTCCACGTTTCCACTGGAAACGGGAACCTTTGAACTCTAATGCCGTGCGGGGCCCCTCGAGGGAAGGGGCTCTGCCTCCCTGAGAAACTGAGGCTGAGGAAAGTTAAAACCCACCATAAAACCCAATTTCTTTGACCCAATTCATGATTTATTGGTAACGACCTTCTCAAGTGTCCTGAGCAGGGGCTGTGGGGACCTGGCATTTCAAACTGAGGAGCCTGGAAAACCCAGCAGCAGTTGCTTGCCCAGGGCCCAGGCAGAAAGCGGGAAATGAGCCATTGATCCGTGGCTCAGAGCTAAACAACCTGAGTTTCTCCATCATCCTCAGCCCCCGTGGGAAGCAAGAACCTCGCCCTTCAGGGTTAGGGAAGCAGCGATGGCCGACGCCTCTGGGAGATGCCCAGGCCGGCGCGGCCCGTGTCCGCGGAGCAGCAGAGCACGTCCTGCCACGGACACTTCTGGGGGCTGCAGCTCAGTTTCCACCCTCTGGTCCCTCCCCCAGAAGAAAGAGCAGTTTCTTCCAAGGGTCCCCGAGTGGCCCCTCTCACCTGCTCCTGTCACCTCCTTGCCGTGGTCCGGGTGGCGGGAGCTGGGCCGAGGCCGCTCTTATTCCCTCTGGCAGGGGTGGCCGTGCCGGGGCAGCAGCCAATGGCCGGGCAGGGGCGGCCGCCACAGGGCAGCGCTGGCCGGGCCAGGCCTGTGTCGCTCGCTCAGTGGCCGGAGCAAGGAGCGCCTGTGGGCAGGAAGTGAGGACTCAGCGTTTTGTGCTGTTGTTTTATTTCTTACATGAATATTGATGTTCCTCTCACGGCAAGGGTGGGGGTGGGAGAGCAGAGAGACTTGGATTGATGGGTTCAAACAAAGCAGTCACCGCAGAGCCAGCAGCTTCCAGCACAGGCTGGACGTGGGCGGTTTCCAGCGCAGCGAGCCCTGGAGCCTCCCTGCCTGCGCCAGCCTGGCCCCCGCCGGCGTGTGATGCCCTGTGGCCACCAGCGCTTGGCCGTGGCCAGCCCTGGGCTAAACGGGGCTGCCTCAGAGAGCAGGAGCACGGCGTCTGCAGGGGCTGAAACAGTGCTAACCTGGACACTTGGCGCTTTCTGGAAAACTCCTTGACACGCCAGCTGCGCCCAGGCCTCTCCCTGCACCCCAGGCCGGAAGGTCACAGGCTGTCAGAGCTCGGCAACGCTCTGTGTTATGGGGGTGCAGGGGGCCCTGCGCTGAGGCCCTGACCAGACACAGGAGCGCAAAGTCCAGATGTGCCCGTCTCCAGCATGGGCACCAGCTCGTGGGCTCCCGTCAGACGTGGGTTCTTCCTTTCCACACGTGACACAGATGCATGCAACATGTCCACAGAGCACAGAGCACGTCCAAACCAGATCAGGTCCTTCTCCGAACGCGGTTTCAAAGTGGCCATGGAAGGATTTACTCCCCAAGATGCCTGTAGATGTGGTCGTTTTGCTGTCACTTGTTTTGTCCAGGAAGTTCCCAACTACTGAGCACCGGTACGTGTGCCCTGGAGACGGCACAGGACTCTCGGCCGCAGGCCTGGCCTGAACCCCACCCTGGGGCCTGAGCGGGCTTCGCCGTCCTGTCCAGGGCTGCTGGCTCGGGGGCAGGAGCGGCACGTGCCCGCCCAGGCCGAGGACGGAGCCAGGACGGAGGGGTGGCCGCTCCTGCAAGCCTTAACCACGTCCCCAGAACGGCCGTCTGGCTTGGTTCACCCTTCCGCCTGCTCCTGCAAGGGTCAAAAGTCTTCTGGAATCTGCTCTTGCAACTGCTGCGCACCTGTGCTCCGAGGACCCCGGGGGCTTCCTGGACGGCTTCCACCCCGTCCCGGCTCTGTGGGAGCTGCTGGGGGGAGGACAGCACGTTCTCCAGAGAGGCAGGAGGTGACGCCAGGGCCGGTGCACAGGCTGGCGGAGGACCTCCCGCCTGCAGGAGGGGAATGTTCATGCGCGGCCCCAGGAACGCACGGGCACACCCTCCCCAGGGCCGCAGGTCCACACAGCTGCTGGGGTTGAAACCCAGCACCACTGTTGACCAGTGTCCAACCTCGGGAAGTTACTACCCCTTTTTGTGACAGGGTGACTGTGGTCCCGGCGCACAGGCTGCTCCAGCGTCCTTCCTCGACCATCACACTTCCAGGCCGAGCTGGCTCCCTCCTCCGGACGCCCAGTTTGAGTCTCACCCCGTCAGACTAGACCACCTGGTGTGGCCCTGTGCCACAGGGGGACCCTCGCCAGGGCAACGAGAGGAAACAGTACTGCGTGGAACACCTGAAAAGCTCTGTGGTTTGCGGTCGGCACGTGACCATGCGGGTGGCTGCCATTGAGACAGACTTGCTGATTTCAGTGGGGTGACAGTATTTCAGAGCTGCAGAGACCACGTGACAGCACTTGTCCACCAGAGACGAGGTGGGATCGTCAACTGCGGAGAGCAGCAGGCCTGCCACTACTCGGAACGGCTGGTCCGCAGAGGTGTTTGGCCGTGGTTGATAACGGGTCATGGCGTTCCCAGGAAGGAGGCGGACGGACGGCCCACTGGGGTCGTCCCCACCCACCCGGCAGGAGGGACTCCAGGCCTGGCAGCAGGAGTGGAGAACCGCGGCCTCTCCACGTCTCCAGACCTCGGGCGGGTCAGACCCAGGCCCTTGAGACAGCACCTGCCGCTCCCAGCAGAGCACACCCCCAAATCCTCCTCCACACCTGCCCGGAAGCCACCTGCAGCCATTGACTGAAGACAAGGACACAACCTAGACCTCTATGAGAGGAGGTCATGAGACGCTGTGAGCTCTGAGAGCTATGAGACGCTGCCTCCGAGCTGACACCGCTTCCCGAGAACCCGGGCGGCTGGGGCTCCCTGGCCGAGGCAGCGAGTGTGTGTCAGGTCTGGACTCCACAGACGTCTAGCCCGACTCACGGTGGCCCCGCCGGTGCACGGAGTTTCCCTGGCGTTATTGTCCTGAAGACGTGACTGAAACATCCCAGCCACTGGCCGCGTCCCCTCGGTGCTTTGCCCGTGGGGTGAGGACCGCTGTGGTGGGAGAAGCCGGATGGAAGCCCTGGCGAGGACGTTCCCGCGTCCCTGAAGCACTTTGGAGATTAATGCCACCGTCGCAGAGCTGACACACGCAGGGGCGGTGACGGGCATCACAACACCGTGTAGTGGACACTTTGGCCTCTGTGAAAGTCACACGGACTGTGGAGAACACAGACCCCTGCGAATGGTGTCGCCGTCACGGCGACTGTGCCGCTGTGCCGGGCGAGGTGTCTCTGCCGGAGGAGACAGGAGACGGCACGGCCCGGGCACGCGGTGCGCGGCGGCTGACCTGACGGGGCCTTTTCTCCAAACCACTTGCAAGGAGCAGCGGAAGCGGTTTGCTTCCACCCGGCTGCGTGAACAGACGCGCTCGGGGTGCTGCCTGGGGGGCGCGTCCGTCTCTGATCCGTGCGGAAGCACTGTCTGCCGAGACCCCGGTCACCCTGACGGTTCACAGAGCATCACCCTGGCCCACTGTTGACGACACCGGGCTAATTGGAGCAGGAAATAGCAAGTACTCTAGACGTCTTAGTGGGACATACGCAAATTAGGAGGTGGGAGCTAAGCTCCCACAAAACTTTAGGGGCCTGCCACCTCGGTGAAGTTTCTGGGGGTCCAGGGGTCTGGAATATGTTGAAATAGCCCTTCCCAGTGAAAGGCAAGCTGCTGCATTTTGCACCCACCGAGAGAAAGAAGCAGAACATTTAGTTGGGCGCTGGGGACTTAGAACACACAGTTCCACGTGCCACGTCATCCCACGAGGCTGGCAGTTTCAAGTGGGGACCAGAGCAGGTGTAGGCTGTGGTGCCAGGTGTGACAACACTGCCCTGAGAAGGCGGAAGGTTTATTTCTTCTGAAGAGAAGCCAAACTATGACTTTGCCACTGAGATTCAGCAGATCCAGTGGTCTTGGAAGTGTCTGTGGCACATTGTGTGGCCCGGGCGACAGCACCAGGAGAACCACGCACAGAGCTCTGGGATTCTGGAGTCTGTCTGTCGCCGCTAACCAATCTCGTGGTGACAGCAGCTTCCGGCTTGCTGCCGGGCCTTCGCCATGAGGCCAGGGAGGCCTGCGGGGCGCACAGGCACCCTCTCAGGTGGGGGGTCGCACGCTGCACCCCACCGAGGGTCACGGTGCAGGACGCGGTGAAGGGAAACCCCCCGCCGGGTGGAACCATAGAACCGTGAGCGGGACACTTGGTCGCCCGCTGGGTCTGGGGGGAGAGGTGGCCAGGAGTGTGGATCTGCATGAGCTCATGGGCGGCGACTTGGAAGGAAGAGGACTGGAAAATTGGTGACAAGGGAGGCTCCGGAGGGGGCTGTGGCTGGACCTCCCTGGAGGGGCTTATACTCCTGCGTCTGGTGGAGGCGTCTACTTCACGGCCCTTCCGCGGCGCTTGCACTTGGTGTGTCCGGTGGTGCTGTGCCCCAGCCACGGTCCCGAGGGGGCAGCCCTTGGTGACCTAATAGCCTGGCTGGGCCCAGATGTCACTTTGCCTTGGTTCTCCCGAGGCGGACACTGCGCCCTGCAGAACTCCAACCCCCAACTCCCCGTGCACGTCCCCCCGCGGGCCTCGGCTCTCTGCGCCCTGGGGTCCCGTTTCGCAGGAGCGCTCTGGCGCGACGGCTGCACGGCGCAGGCGCACAGCCACGGCGGGACCCCAACACCTGTGCACCTCACCAGCCGTGGTTCACCTGCGCTCCGTGGGCTGTGCCAAGAACTGCAGACGGTCTGAGATTTTACCCTGCTTGCCAGCCAGCACATTAGAGACATGGAGTTTGTGGGTCAGCGATTCCCCACGGCACAATCAGCGGCTGGAGCTTCGTGTCTGTGCTCCCCGTGCTCCCCGAGCTCCCCGTGCTCCCGGAGCTCCCCGTGCTCCCCATGCTCCCCGAGCTCCCCTTGCTCCCCGAGCTCCCCGAGCTCCTCGTGCTCCCCTTGCTCCCCGTGCTCCCGGAGCTCCCCTTGCTCCCCGAGCTCCCCTTGCTCCCCGAGCTCCCCGTGGTCCCCCTGGTCCCCGAGCTCCCCAGCCCAGCGAAGGCCGCGTGAGCCGCGCGACAGGAGGGCAGCCCCGAGCTCCGGGTTCGCTGCTCTCATAGGGACGGGTAACCGGGCTGCGCACTGCAACCCCCTGAGAAACCGGCTGGGTGAGGCGCGGTCATGGCCCCGCTTCTGCTTGCATGGCAACCACCTGCGGGGGCGCAGGGCCAGGGCGCCCACCTGTCCCGGTACCTGTCCCTGCTGGGTCACAGCTGGGGACGAGCTCTGGCCTGGGCAACCAGCAAAACTTCCAGAAAGGTTGCAGCCAGCCTCGAGGAGGGGCCTCTTCTGAGTTTGCCTTCCGGGTTGTTCTCCCTCAGGACTAGGCGACCAGTTAGGTCCGTCTTTGCAGTTTCTGTCCTGTGATAGTTTTACCATTGTTTATGTTAAACTTTCCTGTTTCAATTACTGTGTAGTCTCTGCCTCTCGACTGGACCCAGATCAATATGCTAGGTAACAAGAAAAACGAAAGGTTTAGTAAAAATTTTAAACTCCTTTGTTAATCTAAAATTATTTTTTAAAAATTTAGGAAAAAGATAATATATGGAAAGAGTAAATGTAGAAAAGACAAAATGGAGAAAAACTATAGCACCGATGCCTAAAATCAATAATTATTTTTTCTTTTGCTTATTTTTGACTTAATTTGCTCTTTTTTTTCTAGCTTCCTAAGGTAGAAGCTTAGATTATTGATTTTATGTCTTTCCTCTTTCCTAACACATGAATTCAATGCTATGAATGTCTCATTAAGCACTGCTTTTGCTGCGTCCCCCAAATTTTGTTAAGTTGTATTTTCATTTTTACTTAGTTTAAAAATTGTAATATTTCTCTTGAGATTTCTATTTTGACCTATGTGTTATTTAGAAGTGTGTTGTTTAAACCCCAAATATGTTGGGATTTTCTAGCTATCATTCTGTTATTGATTTATAGTTTATTGTGGTCTGAAAGCGCATATTTTATGATTTCTATTCTTTTAAATCTGTTAACATATTCTCCTTGCTTTTTAGTTTTGTCATTGTCATATTCATATGTCTATTGTCATATTCTCAAGCTCAGAGATTATATCCTCGACTGTGAGTCCACTAAGGAACCCATCTAAGGCATTCTTCATTTCTGTTAGAGTTTTCAATCTCTAGCATTTCTTTTTGATTCTTTCTTGGAATTATTAATTCCCATCTCTCTGTTGCTCATCTATCTTGCACGCCATTGACTTTTCCTGTTAGATCCCTTAGCAATTGATCATAGCCTTTAGAATTCCTGCTTGATAATTCCAACATTCCTGCCATATGTGACTCCTCTGCTTCTGATGCTTGTTTAGACTCCTAAAACTGTTTTTTCTCTTTGGTATGCCATGTAATTTTTTGTTGAAGGCTGGACATGCTGTACCGGCTGAAAGGAACTTCTGTAAATGGGCCTCCAGTGATGTCATGATGAGGTGTCGGGGAGGGGACGTGTCCCACGGCAGTAGGAGCAGGTCCCAGCATTGGGTGGGCCTTGCCCCGGGCCGTGAACTTCACATGGGCTTCTCAGCCTCCTGAGCCCCACCCTCAGCAGACCAGATGGCTGGAGGGGCTGGAATTTCGTATTTCTGTCACCCATGGGGAAGGATAGAGCCCGCTGGCCTTGGCAGGCCAGGCCTGATGTAGCCCAGCCAGTCGGGCTCTGGTGAAATGGTTTCTTCTGGGGGCAAACATTGCTAAGAACAGAACACTTTGGCGCATTTCAAAATCGTTCCTTTTTCCTTCCCCCTGCTGAGGCATGAGGGGATTTTTCTCCTGTGTTCTCTGTGAGGACCTGGAGTAAAACACACACGAGTGAGGCCCCTGGGCCTGGGCCACGAAGCGTTTAGCTGCCAGGCTCTCCCACGCCCGCCTAGCAGCCTCTTGGTCGCAGCTCAGGTGTCCTGCGGCTCGGCAAGCCCTGATTCTCCCTCCCCACCTGTCTGTCGCTCCTGCTTTTGGGACAACAGTTTGTCCTGTGACCTCACTTCTCGAGTGGATCGAGGAACAGTTGATTTTTCAGTTTGTTCAGCTTTTTGCTTGATGTTAGGACACAGAGAAGACTTCCAAGCTCTTTATGTGCTGAACTGGAAACCAGAAATGAGTAGTTATTTTTTGAATATGTAAAATACCCAAACAGACATCATAAGACATTGCAAATACAAACAGTCCATCTGTGAAAGGAGTATGCACAACCCGCATCACCCAAATAGTACAAAAGCGCAGGAGACCGAGCGCCAGCCAGGGGCTATTGCTGCCCAGCGATCGCTGTGGTGTCTCCCGAGAGGCGGGACCAGGGGCTGCTGGCCTGGGAAGACAGGGGCCCCCTGTGCGGCGCCCGGGCAGGACTCCACGCCCAGAGCCACGCGTCGGTGAGCACTGCCCAGCGTGCCAGTCTGAGAAACGCTGGGGGGGACCGGGAGAGCCAGGGAGGCGCAGGCCCCGCAGCTGGTCTGCAGCACCGAGCGCCGTGAGCCTGGCCTTCCGTCCTCTCTGCTCTGCCACGGAGGGGAGCGGGACGACGTGGCTTTCAGGGTCCCAGCACCTTTCACGGCAGGGAAGGGTCTTCCCCACCCAGGCAGTGGACGGAGGCTGGTGGGTCAACAGGTGCCTCTCTTTGGACGTAAAAGCTTCTGCCAGGATCTTCTCCAGTCACTTGGGTGTCCCTCCCCCTCAGCCCGTCCTTCGTCCATTTGGCAAGTCTGTGGCTCAGTTAATGAGGCCGCCAGTCCCAGGCCCGGCCAAGCCTGGGGGGGGCAGGAAGGGGTCGTTCTGGCTGTGTTTGCCAGGAGGAGAAGCCTTGGGTGGCAGCATTGTTTTCTCACACAAAGAACAGTGTCATCCGCCACCAAGCTGCTCACGAGGCTGGTTCCAGCGGCTGATGTCCGCGGGAGAGAAGGAGGCCTGTGTTCTCAAGGAATGTGGGGAAGACACAAAAAGCTTCTGTTGCAGTAAACGCAAGTGTTGATGCCATGAAAATTAATTCCTTTCCTGTCTTGAGGACTGCTACGGCCGTGGGCCGGGGCTCGGGTGCAGGACTCCCTCTCTGTGGGGAGACCTGTGCCAGGTGATGACCTCCCCCGGCCTCTGGGAAAGAGAGACAAGCTGCCCCTCAGGGATTGTTGGAGCTGTAAGTGAGGTTTACCCGTGCGTACATGTGCACACACACGGAGACCCAGCTGTGCACGTGCCGCGTGAAGGGCCCAGTGCACTCGGTGGTCATTGTTACTGTTATTATGAAAGTCACCATTCTTGCTGTCAGAGGAGCCTGCACTGTGAACTCCTGGTGCTCAAGGCAGACAAGGCAAAGCACAGAAGAGGAGACCGCAGGGCAGAGGCTCCTTTCTGAGCAGATACACCAGGGTCCAAGAATGCAGAAGGAGCCCACTGGCTAATGGAGAATATTTGAATCCAGAAAGCCCTCAAGTTGGCAAGGTAAGACAGAGTATCAATATTTCATGGGTATCACATTTTGTTATTTTTTTTGCATCACATCAAATTCCGTGAATCCATTTGGTTTCTCACCAGTTCTTCTGGAGTCGGGGCTCCTTTCCGAGCAGCAAGCTCAGGGTGAGCGACGGGTGCTGCTGTTTGCTCTGGACCCTGACCCAGTTCAGAACAACAGGGCTCTTGTTTTTGTTTTTCATCTTTTTTTTTTTTTTTGAGTTTTGAGGGGAAACTGGAGATTGGCGCCTAGAGAGCTCGCCCCACAAGGCCACGCCCACAGCACGTGCTGGGTGGGGGGCGAATCTCCCCAAACGTGAGGAAGTGTTTGAACTGACGCTGGGGAAGATGCCTAAAGGAAAACTGTGAGTTCTGCCCTTTGCAGAATCTGCTGCAAAGATTTATTTTGATTACACTTCTTATAACTTTGAAGGTTTCTTAGACATTTGCAATAAAACCAGGACAGCCTTAAAGTTAAAAATCATAGGATTAACCTGTTTGTTTTTTTACTTGATGGGAACATTTTCCACGTAAGCACTCAGGAAGCATCACACACTTTAGGGCTTTGTCCTTGCAGGACACGGGGGCGCAGAACAGTGCACAGTTTTAATCCCCTTAAGCCAAGAGAACAAGAGAAACCTAATCGAGAGGTTGTTAACAACATTGAACTAATGAGGGCTCGTGCACCTGGGTTTAAAAATGCGTCTGTGGACTTGAACCATCTCCAACCAGAGTGACTCCGCAGGTGGGAATGAGATAATTTATTCTAGACGTTTAAATTAAAAATGTACCAAGCAAAAGAGAGGTATGAAAGGTAAGGACCTGTAACTCTGGAAGCCTAATCCCTAACGGTCAGCTACGGCAGGAACATCTTTTGTTTATGAAAAACAAACTTTAAGTTAGAAACTCTATGAAACTGTGGCACTATATATAAAATTTCAGTATAACTGAAATGTATCCACAGGTGTATTTAGTATCTGGTAGATCAATGCAGTGCTGATATAAATAAAAATTTAAAGGATAATTAGATAAAATCATAGGAAATATAAACTATTTTTTGAAATTAAAACAATGGAGCTTCCAAATTTGATATAATTCTTGTAACATGTGTAGTAACATTTAAAATTAATTATCGTTATTAGACTTCTGAGTATGTCTCTGTCATATGTGCACATCACCAGTTTACCTAACGTATTCTTAATACTGAAACATTTCAAGATTCCGTGAGGGGGATTTTGCCACGAGCTTCGGCCTTCAGCCTTTGGGGCTCGGCTCACGCTGTGGGGCCTCGGGAGTGCCCGGCCGGCCACGCCCCACCAGCCTCCACACAAGGGGGCGCTCTGCCCGGCGCGTGCGACAGCCGGAAGCGCAGGCCGAGAAGTGGGCCTGCCCGGGGCCCTGGGCGGAGCCTTCTTCGCGGACGGCCTGCGCACACCACGCCTGCGCGGATCGAGGGCGGTGGCTCGGCTTCTCCGGACGGCGGGGCGCGTATGGACGGCGCCTGCGCGGTGCGCCGGGCCCTGGGCGGGGCCTTCTCCGCAGACGGCCTGCGTGCACTGCGCCTGCGCGGGTTGAGGGCGGTGGCTCAGGCTCTTGGAAGGGATCGTCCGCCCCTCTGCGCCAGTGGTGTGGACCCAGAACGCAGCGGAGAAACGCCGCTGAGGTAGGTTTCTTGATGGGCAGCTCAGATGGCTGGACCGCACGCGACGCAGGACACGCCAGGCGAGGGGTCCTTGACCTGCCTGTGCGTCGCTGGAGGGCCGAGGCCTCCGCCCCTTTTCGGGACCACAGAGCGCCTTCCCGGCCTGTCTCCTCAGCGCTCTGCAGCGACTGCGAGCTGCGGACCCCGCCACGCCCCTTCCCTACTCGGAGCCACGCCCCCTCCCGACTCCACGCCCCTCTCCCCAGCCACGCCCATCTCCTCTCCGCCAACCTTCTTCCCCAGCCACACCCTTAAGCCACGCCCTTACTGGGCACGCCCGTGGCCCCGTCGTCACAATTTGCCCCAGCCACGCCCCTTTCTTCCGGGCCACCCCCCCCTTGCCTCCAGCCCACGCCCAGGCGCCACGCCCACTTCTCGCGGGTCCAGCATCCCCAGAGCGCGCGGCACGCCCCGCCCCTCCCCCCGCTTCCCTTCCGCGGGGGCCTGGCCGGCACCTGGGGGGGGGGCCGGGGTCCTGCTCCGCCCTGCCCCGCCCCACGCTGGACCCAGGATCGGCAGTGAAAATGTACGTGAATTAATATGTGTAGTGGTAAATAACAAGTGCCAGGGTTTGCGTTGGTAGAGAAGGACGCCTTTTAAAGGAGGAATTGCTACGTGCGGTTGGGAAAGGGCGTCCGTCCCGAGCGCACCTCGCGCCGGGAAGGTAGGACTGCAGGTGCACACCTGGGTTCCCAGTGGCGCCGGGAAGGTAAGACTGCAGGTGCACACCTGGGTTCCCGGTGGCGCCGGGAAGGTAAGACTGTAGGTGCACACCTGGGTTCCCAGTGGCGAGCACCTCGCGCCGGGAAGGTAAGACTGCAGGTGCACACCTGGGTTCCGGGTGGCGGAGCGCTCAAGTCCCAGCAGGGGATTTTAACTGGAGCTAACGCTGTGAGTTCCAGGGGAAGAGCTGGACATCCCTTTATTGTTTTAAATCAGCGTCGCGATCTGACAGAAACTACCGGGCTTCGGCAAATGAGTGAGGTTAACGCCTTACAGACTGGTGAGGAAACACACTATTTGAAGTTTATGCTTTTTAAATGGTTTTAATTGTCTCTGTAAAGAATTTTGATTATAATCTTTATTTCTAGGTCATTCTTCACACATAACACATTTTACTTCCGTTTGGTAAAGTACCTTTATGGTGGACCTTAGAAGTTAAGTGAATTTAATTATTAAGCAATGTAACACACACTTTGTGTTTCTCTCTCTCTCTTTTAAAGTAGAAATGGAGGAGAAAATGAACTAATTAAAGCAGCAGTTATGAGGCAGAGCCTAAGAGAACTATGGCAACCTCAGGTGACTGTCCCAGAAGTGAATTCCAGGTAATTTCGGTTCTGGTGCGTGAGAACCTGTGTTTAATGAACAGAACATTACAGAGAGCTGAGCGTCAGCTCACGGATGCGGTGGAGCTTTACTTGCACGGTTGAAGTGGCGACCAGCAGTAGGGTGCTTAGATTTAAAGAGTGGTGAGGCAGAGGAGACGAGATGTCTGTAAGATGACATCCTGAATTGGGCACTGTACACACTTCTAAGGAAATACTTAGGATGCCCCAAAACATCATAGTCACCCATGGTTCCAGTTTTGGTACCCGAGCTGGTGAAACAAACATATTTTTTTAATTGTTTAACAAAGTTGCAGGCATAATAGCAGCAATATGTTGAAGGCAAGCTGGACACATGAGCAAAGATTCATGGATTCATACTGATTTTCTGCCCGAGAAACTCATCTAGTTTCATTCAAGTTAGTTTAAAAAAAAAAAATCACCTTAAATTTTAAGGAATGTTGATTGTGTAAAAGTAACCAGATGAATACTTTAATAAATAATGTTTTTAAAAATCAAGCATTTTCATGTCTGTGATGTCAATTTTAACACTTTTTTTCCCTTTCATTCTAATGGTCTACTTTCATTTGGGTTTTTATATGTAGGAATTTATTTTATATTTCAATAGATTTAGGGGGTACAGATGTTCTTGTTACATGGATGACTGTATAATGAAGTTAGGGCATTTAGTGTCCCTATTACCAGAATAGTGTGCACTGTACCTGATAGGTAGATTTTTATCCCTCATCCCCCTACCACCCTCCCCCCTTCTTAGTTCCAATGTCCATTATACCACTTTATGACCATATATATCCCTGTTTAGCTCCTACTTATAAGTGAGAACATATGGTATTTGTTTTTCCATTCCTGAGATACTTCACTTAGGATAATGGTTTCTAATTCCATCCAAGTTGCTGCAAAAGATATTATCTCATTCTTTTTTATGGCTGAGTTGTACTACATGGCATATATATTTTCTTTATCCACTCATCAGTTGATGGGCACTTAGGTCAATTTCACATCTCTGCAATTGTTAATTATGCCGTGATAAACATTCGGGTGCAAGTGTCTTTAATAAGTCATAAAATGACTTTTCCTTTGGGTAAATACCCAGTAGTGGGACTGCTGGATTGAATGGTAGGTCTACTTTTAGTTCTTTGAGGAATCTCCATACTGTTTTCCATAGAGGTTGTACTAGTTTACATTCCTGCCAGCAGGGTATAAATATACCCTTTTCACCGCATTGGTGCCAACATCTATTGTTTTTTGACTTTTTATTAGTGGCCGTTCTGACTGGGGTAAGGTGATATCTCATTTTGGTTTTAATTTGCATTTCTCTGATAATTAGTGATGTTAAGCATATTTTCATGTTTGTTGGTCTGTCTTTTGAAAAAAATTTGTTCATGTCTTTTGCCCACTTTTTGATGGCAGAATTTATTTATAGTTGGCTCATCTCATTAATCTTTTTCTTATAATTAATTACAAAATGTTTTAATTCCGTGGATATCTTATTTTTCTTTTGAGAAATTTACAAATATTAGGACATTTACAAAATAATATTGCAAACATCAAGTACATGTTATGCAGAGTTGAAAACTTGTTAACATTTATCACATTTGCTTCTCTTACATCTATAAAATAACAACACTGCTGGGTACAGTGGTGGCACCTGTCGTCTCAGCTGCTTGGAAGACTGAGGCAGGAGGATTGCTTGAGGCCAGGAGTTCAAGGCTGTGGTGCAGTGTGATTGCTCTTGTGAATAGCCACTGCATTCCAGCCTGGGCAACACAGTAAGACCCCATCTCTGGAAAAAAATAGCAACACCATGAATAATAAAGTTTATTCCCCAACCTCAGTCCTGTTCCTCTTCCTGTCTCTCCAGAGGCAAACATTACAGTGAATTACGAATTTGATGTGTGCTACTGCATCATTTTTTATACCTTGAACAACATATGATATTGTTTGTGTGTGTTTTCAGAATTAACATAAGTGGTGTCACACTCTCTGCACCGTCTGTAGCCTACCTTTTTCACTTAACGTTACCTTTGGGGGATTTGTCCTTGCTGATGCATGTACAGTGCTAGTTCAGTCCTACTGTAGGGTACTCCTGTAGCATGTTCCTTCTATGAAGGTGTCACATTCATAGACATGTAGCTACTACTATGCGGTAGGCGGACACCCCTTTTATTTATTTCCCTTTTGTTGGACATTTAAGTTGTTTCCAGTTTTTCGCTATTTCAAACAGTGCTATGGTGACCCTCCTCCTTGCCTGTGTGCTCCAGGGTGTGTACCCAGTACTGGCATTGCAGGGTGGCAGGGGTTGCATAGTTTAGTGTCACTAGATGAGGATCAGTTGTTTTCCCAGGTGACTTTACCAGTTCACAAGTCTGCCAGTGGCCAGGGTAGTGGCTGCTGACACTTGAGAGCATCAGACTTTTTAATTTTGATCAGTCTGATGGGTTAGAAGTGGTGTGTTGTTATTTTAATTTTCCTGACTACTTGTGGGTCATGGTGGTGCTCCAGTAATGCTTGTTGTCATGCTGTTAATCCTGCCTTCATTATGGAGAGATGCCAGATATTGGTGATCTGTGTCTTATCTCCTTTCCCCTCGATCAGTCTTTTTAGGGTTTTATTAATTTTATCTTTTCAAAGAACCAGTTTCATCTTTGTTGATTTTCTCTATTCTTCTGTTTTCTATTTCATTGATTTCTGCTTTTATTTCCTTCATTCTGTTCTATTTGAATTTAATTTTCTCTTTCTGTAGCATCTTGAGATGGAAGCTTAGATCATTGGTTTTAAGCCTTTCTTCTCTAATGTACGTCTTTAAAGCTATGGCGCTTCTGATCACTGCTCTAGTTATACCTCACACGTTTGAATACGTTGTATTTTCATTATTCAGTTAAAATATTTTTTAATGTATCACAAGGGAAATTAGAAATTTCCTGGGCTAGCTCAAAGTATATTGCTTAATTTCCAAACATATTGGAAATTTTACTTATCTCCTTGTTATTTAATTTAGCTTCGATTACATTGGTTGGAGAACATGGCATACTCTGTAATTTCAGTCCTTTGAAATTTGCTCGGGCCTGCTTTATGGCCTAGTCAGATGGGCTATTTTGGTGAATGTTCCATGAATACTCGCAAAGACTGAATTCTGTAACTGCTGGGTGTACTGTTCCATACATGTCATTAAGATCAAATGGGCTATTAGTATTGTTCAAATCTCTATATCTTTTCGTCTGCTTGTTCCATTATTTACTCAAAAATCTCTACTATGATTGTGGATTTGTCTGTTTTTCCTTTTGGTTCTGTCACTTTTTGCTTTATATATTTTCAATCTCTGTTGTTGGGTCCATATATTTAGGATAGTTTTTGTTTTCTAGATTAATTGATCTTATTTTTATGAAATCTCTCTCTTTTTACCTGTTAGATACTCCTTGTCTTTTTTTTTTTTTGAGACAGAGTCTTGTTTTGTTGCCCGGGCTAGAGTGAGTGCGGTGGCGTCAGCCTCGCTCACAGCAACCTCAAACTCCTGGGCTTAAGCGATCCTCCTGCCTCAGCCTCCCGAATAGCTGGGACTACAGGCATGCACCACCATGCCCGGCTAATTTTTCTATATATATATATATTTTTTAGCTGTCCATATAATTTCTTTCTTTTTTTTTTTTAGTAGAGACGGGGTCTCGCTCTTGCTCAGGCTGGTCTCAAACTCCTGATCTCAAACAATCCACCCGCCTTGGCCTCCCAAGTGCTAGGATTACAGGCGTGAGCTACTGCGCCCGGCCAATACTCCTTGTCTTGAATCTGCTTTTCCTTATATTAATGTAGCTATACGAGATTCCTTATGGTTAGTGCTTGCGTGGAGTGTGTGTGTGTGAATCTATATATGTATTTTTCCTCAGCTTATTTTGAGTCTTTATATTTAGAGCATTTCTCCTGTAAAGAGCTAATTGGGTCTAGCTCTTGGATCTTGTTTTTTTCTCTGTTAGACAATTTCTGCCCTTTAATTGGTATATTTAGTCTGTTAATATTTAATGATTACATCTAACATCTTGCAGTTTGTTTTATTTTTGTTACATTTCCATTTCTTCTTTGTACATTTCTCTATTCCTGCCCTCTTTTTTTTTTTTTCTTTTGAGACAGAGTCTCACTCTGTTGCCCTGACTAGAGTGCCGTGGCGTCAGCCTAGCTCACAGCAACCTCAAACTCCTGGGCTTAAGCAATCCTCCTGCCTCAGCCTCCCAAGTAGCTGGGACCACAGGCATGCGCCACCATGCCTGGCTAATTTTATATATATATTTTTAGTTGTCCAGCTAATTTCTTTCTATTTTTTAGTAGAGATGGGGTCTCGCTCTTGCTCAGGCTGCTGCCCTCTTTTGTGTTAATAAAGTATTTTCTATAATTCCACATTATCTCCTCTATTCGCTTGGTAGCTGTACCTTTTATATCATCTTAGTGGTTCCCCAGGAAATTGTGATAAGCATCTTTAATCTGGTCCAGTCTTTTTTTTAACCACTTCACAATGTGAAAATCTTACAACTTAGTTAACATTTACCAGCTCTGTATTTTGTGCTGTTGCTGTAACATTTTTTAATTCTGCCTATGTTATAAACTCTACAATAAATTATCATTGCTATTGCTACTTTATGCTATCAAACATCTTTTTTATAAAGTATCAGTAACAGTCTTTTGTGTTTCCCCACGTCCTTCCTTGTCTGAGGTCTCTGTGGTCCTGCGTTCTGTCTGTCTGTGTCGGGTCATTTTCCTGCGACCCAAACAACTTACTTTTGTGTAATATTTAGTGTTGTGAGTCTGCTGTGTCACATTGTGTCAACCTTGGTTTGAATAAAAATGTGTTTTGCCTACATTTTTGAAGAATATTTTAGCTTGATAAGGGATCTTAGATTTGCATTATTTTTTCTTTCTACACTTTAAAGATGTCATTATATTGTCTTCCAGCCTCCGTTCTTTGTGATGAGTCGGCTTCATCTTAATGTTGTTCCACCAAATAGAATATATTCTTTTTCCCATTGGCTACATTTAAGAGTTTCTAATTTTTTTTCTTTTTGGTTTTTAGCAGTTTTATTTGTATTTATCCTACTTGGTGTTAGTTGAGCTTCTTGAATCTGTGAGCTGATTTTTTTGGTTCATTTTGGAAAAATTTACACCATTATCTCTTCAGTTATTTCTTCTGCCTCATCTTCTCTGTTTTTGAGACAGTGCTTACACTGTTCTCTTGTGTGTCTCATGCTCAGTTATCTTTTTTTCCCATTCTTTTTCCTTTTTGTGCTTCAGTTCAGATAATTTCAATTCACCTGACTCTGAGTTTACTGATTCTAAACAAAATAACTAGGAAAACAACATATTTGCAAGAAATGTTTGCTCAAGATCTAAAATAAGATCTATATTATTCAAATATTTCTTCCAATCTGCCAAATAGAATAATAGACAAAATAAAACAAAATAAAGAGGCAGTTTATAGAAGAGCAGATCCAAGCAGGCAGAAAATGTGTGATATTGTAATAGTCGAGGAATGTGTGTTGAGTAACCACAAAACACCGCTTTACCCCCATCGGGATGGTGGTGCTGCCCGTTGCTGCCGAGTGTTCATGTGTGAAGTGGGAGGTGTCACACCCTTTATGGAAAGAATATGACACGTTTGAATAAAAAATACACTTATCCTTCAACCCTGGCGTCCCATAGACATGAAGTGTCATTGCATACGGGTGTCGTGCCCACATTGTGTTTGTTGCAGCCTTGTTCATGGTATAGAAAAGTGGACACTGGCAGAGAGCCCATCGGTGGAGGGTGGCTGGAGAATCAAGCAGAATTCCTATGTGGAATAGTGTGCAGCCACTGAAAATAGCGGATGAGAGTTCTAACTCCACAAGGTATTGTGTAAGAAAAGCAAAATATAAAAGAAGGGTCTGTTGTGCCCTTTACAAAAACACCACTGTGTCAGAAGAAAAACCCATCGTGTGTGTGTGTGTGCATGTGTGTACGTACATGGCAGCAGCGTGGAGAGGGCGTGGGAGGTGCACGCCAGGCGGCAGAGTCCGGGGAGGGCAGAGAGCGGTGATGACGTGGGCGGGGCGGGGTGGGGCCCACTGGAGCTGAGAAGGTGACAGTGCCCTGCACGTCACGCTAAGGGAAGAGAAGGAGCAAAGGGCACCAGAGACAATTAGCAAAATACAAAACGTGTTTGGCCACACTAGTCATCAGAGGCAATGGAAGAAACAAAGAGGCGGTTTTTACCATCGGGTTGGCAGAGATTGGCGAGGTCGGTGTCTACCGTGACGAGAGTGCGGGACAGTGGGTAGGTCACTCTCGCTGGTCTCGGGAGAGGTCAATCTCACCAGTCTCGGGAGAGGCCTCTCTGGAGGGCGTTGGTCATAAATTGTGCATAGTCCTGACCCATCAGTTTCACATTCCGGAGTTTATCCTAAAAAACTATCAGGGACACCCGGAATCATTCCTGTGTGAAAAAGTTCATCTTGACAATTTATAATAGTAAACACTGAAAACAGTCTAAATGTCCAAACTAGATTGGATAAGGAAGTTATGATAATTCATAGACTGGAATACTGTGCAGGCATTAAAGGTGTGGTTGTTTAGAAGCGTATTTAACAATGAGAAATGTTCAGAATTTCCAAAGGGACAGAAACGGGGCACAGGCAGTGTTGTGTGAACCCGACAGATGCCCTGTTGCACGTTACATGTGCACTTTTTAAAAAGTCTGAAAGGACAAATGCCTACGTGTTAACTATCGTGAGTTCTGATCAGTGAAGTTATAGGAGGTTTTAATTTTTGTGACTTTTGTGTTTTCTTATATTTTCTACAGTAAACATGGATTACTTTTATGTTTAGGAAAATTTGTGTAAAATGTGTGTATTGGAACAGCTTCTCCGCTGAACTGGAGTGTGTGGCTAGAGGCTCTGCCGGCCCAGCAAGTGTGTCCTGATGTACGGTGGACGGGGCGGGGCTCCTCTGGGAGCAGCTGGCAGGTCCCAGAGGAGGCCACCCCAGGGCAGCGGAGGTCTGTGCAGCGGCACCAGCACCTTCCGCAGGCCCCTGGCTGTGCCCACGTGGGGCGGTGGGCCCCAGCTCTGTCCTCAGGACTGATGAGGCCCCCAGAGCCCAGCTCCTACAGACAAGGTTAGGTGGTTTTGCTGGCGAAGGTCAAGGGTTCTTACCAAATAGATGCCAGTGGTGCCTCTTTCTGGCCTCTTCCTTTGACCTTCTCTTTAGGATGCAGAGCGTTTCTTTTAGAGATGTAAAGCAAGGTCCTTGACTATGCCAGTGAAGATGGCCCAGATGGTTTGCCCGGGAAATACTTGGTCACATGAGCCTTCATTTCATATTTGAGACCATCCTAACAACCTAGCCAAAAAAAGAAAAACGAAAGCGCCACAGTCCTTTCCTTGTGCTTTGCTTGGCCTGCAGCAGGAAGAAGCCCCTGTTGAATTCGGCCCGGAGGAGCTTCTGCAGGGGCCAGTGCAGCCGGAGGAGTTCGTGGCCATCGCGGACTATGCCGCCACCGACGAGACCCAGGTAGCGTGTGCGGCAGGCCTGCCTTACGGGTTTCAGCATGCTCGAGACAGAATTAGACACGAATGTTGCATATGTCATACCAAAGTTAAAGAAGCGTTCAGACGTTCAGAGCCGCCCCAGCCTGTGCGTGACGATGTCGCAGCCTCACACGCGTGACGCCAGCGTGGTGTGAAGGCACCTGGGTGAGGCGTGGGCACCACGGCTGGGCAGGAAGCACCTGTCCTGGGTTCTGCTCGGAGACCTTGCTTTAGAAAGCACTCAGTTAATGAAAAGTAAGGCTATCCAATAAAAATACCTGCTTGAATGTGGCTGTCGTTACTTTGCGACAGGAATTTCTTAGGTTTAGCCTCCAGTAACTGAGTAGGCTGTGGCAGAGTTGAGCGTTAACTGCACAGAGGCCGTTGAGAAATTCTGTCCTGAGCCATTTGGAAATGTTTACTCTTTCTTTCAGGAAACGTTGTTTTAAGCTGTGCCCTTCCTTCGGGTGGATATTCCACACAAATCCCCGAATCTTGGTATCACTTTCCTAAGTTGTCAGCTGCTGTAATTACCCACGACTTCTTTCTGAAATCTGGGATTTGGTCACCATTGATGGGGGGTTTGCCACTGAAATACCAAGTACTGGTTTTTTGGTTGAATTTTAACTTCCTTTTTTTTTTTTGCAGCTCAGTTTTTTGAGAGGAGAAAAAATTCTTATCCTGCGACAGACCACTGCAGATTGGTGGTGGGGAGAGCGTGCGGGCTGCTGCGGGTACATTCCCGCAAACCACGTCGGGAAGCCGCTGGAGGAGTACGACCCCGAGGACACCTGGCAGGATGAGGAGTACTTCGGCAGCTACGGGACTCTGGTACGGCCTGGGGCTAGCGGGCGGCTGCTTCTCTCTGCTTTCCAGCTCTGGCTTTTCAAAACTCAGTCCTAGGCTGCCCTCCTCGGTTCAGCCGGGTGCGCAGCTCCGTGCTGCAGGTGCATGAAGCAGTGGGCATGGTTGTGTGCCAGTGAGACTTTATTTGTGGACACTGAAATTTGAATTCCATTCAATTTTCATGTGTAACAAAATCATCTTCTTTTGATTTTTAAACATTACTTAAAAATCTAAAAGGCATTCTTAGTTTGGAGGCCATATAAAAACAGGTAGTGGCTGCGGTTTGCTGACCCCTGGTCTAGAGGTATTATTGGAGCAATGGGATTAC
Organism: Varecia variegata; assembly: GCA_028533085.1. Classification (NCBI taxonomy): domain Eukaryota; kingdom Metazoa; phylum Chordata; class Mammalia; order Primates; family Lemuridae; genus Varecia; species Varecia variegata. The sequence continues at coordinate 575 of CM052436.1, read as the reverse complement.
GCGCTTCTCTCAGTATTTAAAACAAGGAGTACTTTTACTTTGGATAGTGTGTTTGCATTTGTGTTTTAGAGCCAAATATTCCAACTTTTCCTTGTAGCTACCAATATGCAAAGAAACATGTTTTTATAGTAAGTTTGTTAGTTCATCTTGTTAAGCAGTTTTCTTGTCAAACTCTTTCATCCACTGAAAGAAAACAGATTATTATGCATCTTTTAGAAAGTGTGCTTACATTTGTGTTTTATGGCTGGATATTCCAACAAACAAGTAGTAAACTTTACTGTAAAAATGAAATAGAAAAAAATATATGTCAATGATCAATAACCCTTCTAAGCTGCCAGTTTATTAGTGTTTCTCCCTGCTGTGCAGAAGGCCATAATCTGATGGCCCAGGCAGCAGGCCCTGTTTACTTGTTAAGACGAGATGAAAGCAGTTACTCGCTGGTTGAATGCTGCAAAAATAACGTGGAGTGAAAGAAGGAATAATATATAACATTTGACTCAATTTTATACAGTTAAGGGGCAGCATTGAAAGGTGTTGTTTATGAATGTGCATGAGTGGTCTGAGGGCAGGAACCC